>JAGSMP010000181.1:1665000-2321285 GCA_029286625.1 Parnassius orleans | reverse complement strand
GCCGACCTTTTAAAAGGAGTAGGCTCTTTTCTTGAAGGTCCCTAAGTCGTATCGGTCCGGAAAAATCGCTGGTGGTAATCGGTTCCACAAGGAAGTTGTGCGAGGAAGAAAACATCTTCTAAATCGCACAGTGGTGGACCGCCAATCATCCAGATGGTATGGATGGTATCGCGAGTTTTGTCGCGATGTGCGATGGTGAAATTGAGCGGCTGGAATTAGTCCGAACAATTCCTCAGAGCACTCCCCGTGGTACATGCGATAAAATACGCAAAGAGATGCAACATCCCTACGCAGTGCCAGTGAGTCAAGCCGATCGGAAAGAACTCGGTCGTCGACGATTCGAACCGCTCTGCGCTGGATGCGGTCAAGTGGAAGGAGCTGGCACTGGGGAGCCCTGCCCTGAGATGGGAACAGTATTCCATGTGAGGCCGAAACTGCGCCTTGTAAAGTTGCAGGTGGTGTGCCGGCATGAAATACTGTCCCGCTCTGCTAAGCACGCCAAGCTTTTTAGAGGCCACTTTGGCCTTCTCTTCCAAGTGACCACGAAACTGCACGTCACTCGATATGTCGACGCCGAGGATTCCTATACTGGCTGAGGCAACAAGGGGAGTGCCTTAAAACTGAGGAAATACGACAAAGGGGTTCCTTTTCCCACTCAAACACACACAAAATTATCAAAATCGGTCTAGCCTTTTACGGCGAGACTAACGGACAGCAATTGATTTTTATATATAGAGATTGTAAGTTGAACGAAAATATCGTAATCCTTCTTAAACCTAAAACCCTATTTAGACTATTACATTACTACTGCCTCCTTGGTCTAGTGGTCGTGAAAGCGACTGTTGATCATGAGTTTCCGGGTTCGAATCGTCCTGCGCCTGATCTCTTTCCGGTCGTGTCGACTTACCGCCCCAACTATGAGAGTGCACCTGTGCTTACGGCATACACTCCGGCACTATAATGCTGTCCTGCGCAGATGGTTAGTCCACGTTGAGACTGGACGCCTTGACCGAAATACGGTCTGGGGGACATTTATTATTTATTATTACATTACTTTTCAACTGTACTTCTCAGGGTTCGTGCGTATTGCTTCTGGTAACGTCGGTGATTGGGCCTCGAGCTTGGCACGTGACACTGCCTGGCGGCGTCACACCCGGCTTGGTGTTCGAGCTGGTGCTATATTTTTCCGCCATGATCACCAGTCAAACCGTCATATTGTGGAACATTTACAAGTGAGTCATATTTTTTTAATGGAATAAGGGTGACAAACGAGCACACAGTCCACCTTATCAGGTCCACCTGATGGTAAGTGGGTGCTTTGGCCAATAGACATCTACATCTATCCTCGATTAAAAATCAAAATGCAGAAGCTTTGTCCCCTGAGAACTAAGATGGAATGCCTCGTTTAAATAAAAAAAGGGTCTCCGATTCTCTACAATCACCATACGAAATACAGCAACATTGAGCTGCTATTTTATGTATTCTGTGAGAGCGTGGTTCTTCCCCAGTAGAGCCGGCCTATTCGTGCTAAAAGCATAATATCATAAGCTCATATTAGGTCCTTAAATATGAAATTAGCGTTTTGTCGTACTGACCACTTTGATCTGAAATATCTTTTTTTATTTTTTTCTAGAATAAGGGTGACAAACGAGCACACAGTCCACCTGTTGGTAAGTGGTTGCTGTGGCCCATAGACATCTACATCTATCTTTGTTTGCGAATTTAAATGCAGATGCGTTGTCAGCCGTGAGGACTAAGATAGAATGCCTCTTTTCAGTAAAAGGGTCTCCGGTTCTCTACACTCACCATGCGAAACACAGCAGCATTAAGCTGCTACATCCACCGTACTCCCCGGACCTTGCTCCAACAGATTACCATTTTTTCCGGAATTTGGACAACTTCTTACAAGGAAAAAAATTCAACTCCGATGCGGCAGTCCAAACCGCCTTCAAAGAGTTTATTGATTCTCGCCCCCATGGTTTTTTTTAGTAAAGGGATCAATGAACTACCTATGAGATGGCAAAAGTGCATAGATAACAACGGTGCATACTTTGATTAATTAAATATATTTTACAAAAAAAATTGACTTTATATTCCTCCCGTACAATAGTGGATATGCTTATTATTTATGTATATAATTGTCAAAATAATTAAAAACGAAAACTTACATAATATAATATCTACCATCATAATGACTGAAACGTTACCTTTACACCATATGTCATTATGAACATAACATAACATAATTAGGAAGACGCGGCTGCCTATCATATGGTTTTTTTTCCTTCTGTCACCCTTTACGATAACCACGGAATGATAGTAGGTAGTGGATATGCTTATTATTTATGTGTATATAATTGTCAAAATAATTACCGTAACAAAAAAAAAACAAAAACTAACATAATATAATACCTACCATCATAATGACTGAAAAGTTACCTTTACACTCATATCATTATAAACATAACATAACATAATTAGGAAGACGCGGCTGCCTATCATCTGGTTTTTTTCCTTCTGTCACCCTTTACGATAACCACGGAATGATAGTAGGTAGTGGATATGCTTATTATTTATGTGTATATAATTGTCAAAATAATTAAAAACGAAAAACTTACATAATATAATACCTACCATCATAATGACTGAAACGTTACCTTTACACTCATATGTCATTATAAACATAACATAACATAATTAGGAAGACGCGGCTGCCTATCATCTGGTTTTTTTCCTTCTGTCACCCTTTACGATAACCACGGAATGATAGTAGGTAGTGATATCCACTATTATTTATGTGTATATAATTGTCAAAATAATTAAAAAACGAAAACTAACATATAATACCTACCATCATAATGACTCTGAAAAGTTACCACACTCATATGTCATTATAAACATAAAAAGGTTAAACCTGCATTGAAAACATTAATTTATAATCGCACAATCACTTAGACAACAAGTAATAGAATTACAAGAATCTTTCCTTCTTCTTCCTGAAAACCTTACCTGGCTGCAAAATCGCATCAAAATTCATAACTCATCCAAGAGTTCTCAAGTTATAATTGACTATATATATATATATATATATATATATATATATATATATATATATATATATATATATATATATATATATATATATACTACACACAGACCGAAGTTGAATTTTAAATATAATATATATAATATGTATATTTATGGGATGATTTTTGTTGACATTTTATCAAATTGATTACACAGCGACCGGTCCAAGGTCGAGGGCGTAACAAATTTATACTTCACGAGTAAATTTAGGTGCACATGATTCGAATTTCTTTTGTTATTGATCGCGATTTTATTATTTTTTAATCAAAAGTTTAAAAAAATTAAAATATTTTTACTTCTAATTCGTTTACCTTATTTTACTTACGGTAATAAAGTCACCGGCATATTTACAAAATACTTAAAGATATATAGTCAGTCGCTGTCTTTATTAATGCGAAAACTGCGTAAACGGACCATAGATTTTCCTAAACGTTAACGTATAAAAAGCGCGCCAAAAGAAGTTTTACTTCAAATACGATGATGTTCCACTGGCCGAATTGCTGGCGCATAGTACTTTCCAAAGCTATCAACTGAACAGGGCATATTAAACTGGACAGGTCAACACTTATACGACAGTGAGTCACAGTATTCTGGCTGAGTTGGATTTTGTTTGCTGGGTTTGACTGGTAAGCCGGAGGTACAATTACTTGAAGTGTACGTCTAGTAATAAATTAAACGTAATATGCCCAGACCAGCTACGGAGAAGTGACAAGGAGCAATATCTTGACTGGAACTGCGATCGTCTGTCATGCTGATGTAGAAAAATATTTTATTGTACGTTTAATATTATGAGATAACTCATGGACAATTTTAGAGTAACGCAAAAGTGAGCAAAACAAAATATCATGGATATTTGTGATAATTAAGTTTATTAATTTAGATTTTGTTTATTAATCGTTAATTAAAAATTGAAAACGTCGAACAAACGAGCGATAAAATGACAAAATTATAAGAAATTAAGAAAAAATTAAAGGAAAGAAACATTTTGTACTTAACATTTTATTCATTTTTTCATAAATGCTTAGGAAAGGCCATAACGTGGACTATAATCAGTACTTAGTGTTGCCCTCTTGTTCTTCGAACTGCTTCTAGTGTAGTACTTGGCATATTTCTAATCAAGTTATCAATAAAATCTTGAGAAATTGCTTTCCATTCTTCCTGTAATGCGTTTTAAGATCTCACAAATTAGCGGGTGATTTCTTTTCTTAATTTATCTTCCAAGCTTAGCCCATACATCGATGGGGTTTAAGTATTACATACATAGCATTCAATCTCAACAAATCTCGAAGGTATTCAACAACTACGGCTGCAGTATGGGGGCGTGCATTATCATGCATAAAAACAAATCTATCTCCTATAAAAGAGGCAAATGGTACTACAATTTCTTTCAATATCTCAGTTACATATCGTGCCGCTGTCAGTGACCCATTCTCAGTTACGCGGAGTTCCGCCCTCATACAAATACCTCCCATACCATAATTGACCCTACACGATATGCCTCTTTTCCAATGATGTTGCACTGAGCGTACCTCTCTCCCGGGCGTCTCTACACTTTAATCGTTCCATCATCTGGCCTCATGCAAAATCTGGACACAACTGTAAATAGAACTTGACTCCAAGCTTCCTTCCAATTTTCGTGGGTGAAAATGAACTCGAGCTACTGATGGTATCTGCAGACAAGTGTGAATTTATTCCGGCCGATTTCAGTCTTTTTTCACAGTTTTGTGCTTACCTGACCCCTGAACTTCTTGAACTTCGTTCTTACCTCAGAAGTTAGGCTGTTCGTTTTAAGCACGCTCAGTCATCTCTGGCCAGTTTTCTGTTTACGTCCCTGATTTCAGCTCACCAAAGCAATGTTCCACAGTATACTTCAAGGCACGTTTAGGTCTAGTATTCTAACAGCTTATTTGGCAGGTAACAATCTTCACGCTTAACACAATAAATAAGGCAGTCAAAGCAAAAATTTAAACAAAACTTAAATTTAAATTCAAATTCACAAGTTGGCAAAATTTTTTGCACGTAATATTATACAATACATAAAACATGAAATTCGAAAAAAATAAAACAACCCAAAACTTTTTAATAGCATTTACTACTTAATGTTTGTGGCCAGTACGCACGATAATTGCAACAGGAGAACTTAAAAATTTTTTTTGCGTTCGCTAAATTTGTTCATGAGTGTAGTTATGTTTGTTGTATAATTATATATATTTTTATAGGTCATACCGAGATGGCACAGGCAAGATGCGTCCATTCATGGAAGCGATAAGACCATTGATACCACTTGCAGCGTTCTTCGTACTCAGCACAATATGGGCCATGTACTCCCCGACGGACATTATCAACCGCGGACCTAGATTGTTCTACGTGCTTACTGGGACTATTTTCTCTAACATCAACGTGAGTATCTGCCTAAACTAATTAGTTTACATTAATATATTTGATTGGAATAGGGACGGAAACCAATATTGTATTGATTATGGGTAAAGTTCTCGCACTGATCAAGTGCGTGCGGCTTGAGTTTTGGTGGAAACTTGCACAGTAGGTCGACTTTATTGTTGGTGTACCGCAAAGCCCTTTTAATGCTCCTTTAAATTTTTCAGTCTCCATTCATCCTATCAGTAGCTGATTTCTGCTTAAGCCCACAAGGTATGGACCGAGGTCGGAAGAATTTTGATATGACTAAAGAGACAATTTCTTTTTCTATTGAGAATGGGCCCACCACCGTAACCAGGCGTATCTTAATGACACACATGTCGATTTATTCCTTATAACCAATAGATTACAATAGTAATATTAATTTTACCGTATCTAACGAGAATACTGAGAAATTAACAATTAAAATATGAATATCACAATAACCTAAAAACAAACTAAAAGCGATTGCCTAGTAGTTTTCACCGGTATTATAAGTTAAATTAGTGCTCTGGTCAATAATTAATAGTATAAAAGAAAGTTGTAGGTACATTCAGCATTTATCAGCTTTAAGGTTGATGGAAAAAAATTTTTAGTAGTTCGTTCTTCTTTATACGCATTTTTTTTCATATTACATTAGCCAATTCACGAATATCAAAAGAACTTATTTTTCAGATTTTATGATTCCGGTTACGTTTTCATAAAATCTTTAGGCGTTTAATATAATAAATTGGTATCTTTTTTTATAGCATAAGGTGACTAACGAGCACACAGTCCACCTGATGGTAAGTGGTTGCTGTGACCCATAGACATCTACATCTATCCTCAATAAAGAATCAAAATGCAGATGCGTTGTCACCCGTGAGGACTAAGATGGAATGCCTTCTCCAGTAAAAGGGTCTCGGTTCTCTACACTCACCATACGATACACAGCAGTGTTAAGCTGCTATTTTACGCTGGTATTCTGTGAGAGCGTGGTCCCCTGGTCGAGCTGACCCATTCGTGCTACAACTATACAATTAATATAGCTGCAGCATGGCTCTACCACGTAAAATCTCTGTGTATCTTTTTATGTGTAATAAAATTGTTGTTAAAGTTTCTAGGCCCAAAACAAAATCTCTCATGGGGGCCAAAACAAAGTCTCATTTGAAACTATAATCCAAAACCGATAGGAATTACTGTTTAGGTATAAGAAAATTAAAAATCAATTCTG
This sequence comes from Parnassius orleans, assembly GCA_029286625.1. Lineage (NCBI taxonomy): Eukaryota > Metazoa > Arthropoda > Insecta > Lepidoptera > Papilionidae > Parnassius > Parnassius orleans. The sequence goes on along the minus strand of JAGSMP010000181.1, from coordinate 2,314,570 downwards.
CTTTATACTCTCATAATAAAATTGTTATATTATGTACAATTAATAGAATTATTAGAAACAACATGTATTATTACCTCAGTCCAATATTATCAATGTTGTATTCTTTAATGATAACCCTTCGTTTAATATAAAAATTGATAGCTAGGCCCTGCATATTTCTGTGACTTTTTAAAGCGTATACGATGCCCCATGAAGGAATACTGACTCTTGTAACCGCGTAACCGGTATAATTAAGATTCGGAGATATACAGGGTTATTTTTCAAAGACCAGCCAAATTTAATAATTAAGTTCAAAATATAAATACTGACATACACTTTTGTAGTTTTGAAAATATGCGTAAATAAAGTTTCTACATTTATTTGAAAACATCCAAAATGAATGTGATTTATGAGCAACAAAGACGCGCGCTCGTGTGAGCACGATGAGTGCCTACTATTTATATGTATGACTCGCTCACAAGTTGAACTACGACGCGAATTGTGATTATAATTTTCCTTCATACTTAAACGGCTTAGACCGTGTAATATAAAATAAAAATAAAATACATTTCATCTACGACTGGAATAGATGTTATGCAAATAAAAGTTCTGCACACCTTGAATTAAATATTTTTACTGCCACACAAAAGACAGTTCGAAATACAAGTTTAGACTACAGAACGAGGGAAAGAGGTGAAGAATAAATGTAAAGAATTAGTTGTAGAAAAGATAGTCGAACTGGAAAGCCAATTATAGGTTGTGCGATTTAAATAATGGTTACTCAGGCGGCGCGAGCGCTGAAGACGTTTAAGCGGACTAGCTGACGCTGGCTGGTAAAACGAAGTCACCCGGACGGCTACGAAGGCAGTGGAATGGTGCCGAGCATTGCTGTGTGTTGAGTAGGTACGCTGTTCAATAAACATATTCAAAACTGAGAGAGATTGTATGTTGTTGTATATCGTTGTATTAGACGTAACCGATGACTAACTGGCGTATTTAAAAATTGGACTCAAGTATTTACAACTATTAACAATTTAAAACGATTAACTATTTAAAAACGAACTATTTACATCTTAAATATGCAATCATTTAAAATAAAACTAACTTACTGGTATTTTAATAGGTGTTCAAAATGAAGTCCGTTTCTCACAATGCACAGTTGAACGTTTCCTTAAATTATTCACATTAATTACATGTGTCTGTCTTTACACTAAATCGCACTTGATAACTATTTTTATTGCGTGTGGGTTGCATACTGCCCACTAATGTTCGTTGTGACTATTATAAAACCCTACACGCGTAAATAGGGCTTCGTCAGTACACATAATGTTAGTATTATCAATTTTGACAACAACCATTCGCAAAAATGTTTTCGAGGTAGACCATCGTTATTATTCAGTGCTTGCACACGTAGTACTGGCTGTGACAAGTAATACTACCTACGAAAATTTAAAATAGGACACTCGTTACGTAATGAGGTCACGGGTCAACACTGTCGGCCGGCCAGGTGAACGTACCCAGCGGTGTAATGGAAGGAAAGGGGGGGAGACGTTTGTTTTACCGAGTCAAAACAACTATTAGATACCTAATCTGTAACCGAGCGCGAGCGCCGAACGCCACCAACTGCTTCCGAACTCAACACTTTACGAATGTGCGTGCGTATTTATGAATGACAAGCAATTAAAATAATGCATTTCCTTTCCACAACACTTTGAATATAAAGGATAAAATGTTTCAGTTTTTTTTCTTGTTTATTTTTTTCACCATTCGTTTATGTTATTTATTCTGAACCTCCTCTGCAAATTTGGCCGGTTATTGTAAAATAACCCTGTATAGTCTGTTGGCTAAGATAGTGTCGGCACACCGGAGGCGCACTTAATCATTTTGCTTTATTTTATTATTTTATTATGTTAAATAATGTTTTTATTTAAAGCAAAATAGAATATTATTTTATTATGGTAATTGTAATAAAAACGAACGTAATAATAAACACAAGTTAGGTAGCAAAGAACCATTCACTACGGCGCTTCGTTTTAAAACGCCAAATTCTCCTGCGATGGATGTACGCACGCGGCAACCTTTGATGTCTCGGCGGCGCCTTTGACAAGATGCGGCACGTGCCGAGGCGGCGCGGCACAAAGGCGACTGGTATCTAAACGAACAGACTATAAATAAGGCTGACAAATGAGCGCACACCTAATGGTAACTGTAATGTGTGGTACTGTGGTCCATAGACATCAATTAATGTACTCGACTGCGCGTGTATAAAATACCGGTTAGATCGAGAGGTGAGCAAGAGGTTGCGTCACTTTAGCGGATCGTCATAGCAATGGTGGTGGGGTAGAATTGAGGGTAGATTGGGAAACCCCACTCGTTTGTGCAGTGTAAAGTTCACTGCAGGCACCGTGCGCGAGAACACGCAAATTTATTCTACGAGTATTAGTACTCGTAGAATGACGGTATCGTGGTTCTGTCCATTGTAATGGAGGGGGGAAGATCGTTGTTGAGAGACTGCTCTGTGTTACATTGAGATGGGTAGTGTTGCTGTTAGTTTGCACATTTTGGTGTTATCATGTGATTACGTCTCCTCACGTTAACTGTGTGTAATCGGCGGGGACGTGTTACGGTATGATCGAACTGTAATTGTTCTATACTAAGTGTATAGTGTAGTACGCTGCTTTATTGCTGATAATGATTAATTGCGTAAGCAGGAGAATAACTGAACATCCGCTCACACTATTATTATTTTCAACAGTTATCCTGATGTATTTCCGACATATTTTTAATTTACAGTGTCGCCCATCGTAGCCCAAATGAGCAACACTCGATGTGAAGCGTTCAACGGGCTGCAGCCGTACTCACTAGTGATGTTCATAGTGTTTACTACCAAGTATCGCCGATGACGGAACTATTGCTTCTCACCATGCTATGTGTTGCCTGCTCAGTATCACATATCTACTACAACGAAAGTTGGAGTGATTTATGATTCTTGTAATATTTAAATGAATACTTTAGTTTTAAATCAGAGGTTCCTAACCTTCCTGGACCAACCACACCTTGCCTAGTCCATAATAAGTAGGTATTGTTTATGAAATATTAAAATATTGTTCCATATTAATGCGATAACATGATACTTAACATAACTATAGTCTCTGCGTTATAGCATGGTGCGGGTGACATTACACTTTTGGCGTGTATCTAGATGGAACATTATTAAATCGATTTAAAAAGGCGATTAACGATACACAACGCAAAGCAAAATTATCGATTGGCTATCGATATAAAAATTAAAACCGTAACATATATTTCTTTATAACTGCAATGCATGTAAAATTATGTTAAAGTTTAATACAAATTATGACATAATAGTTACATAATAGCTGTTCCGGACCTCGCCCGCTTGGTATTTATTATTATGATTGATTTCATGGTTTTAATTTTTTTGCTCGGAATCCTATTTTTTTCTAATAAAATTAGCCTGTTACATTTATAATATCAGCTATCTGTCAAATATAAGCCAGAACAAACAGACAGTAAGACAAACATTAAAAAATTGGTTTTGTCTTTTGTTATAAATACTGTATACTTTTCATATGTATTTAGTAAGAGGCTGTTATTTTGACATTACAAACAGACACTCAATGTATAGATTATACTATGTATTCATTTGAAATAAAAATCATCTTCTATTTCATGTTGATTGCAACATTTATATTGACATTTAAACAAATAAATTGGCTGCCAGCATCTGTAATTTTCAGTACGGCGTAGACCGCACCGGCAGCTTCTTTCAAGGTACGAGTGCTAGTGCCTTGCTATATGTGTATTAGTTTTGCCAGGTCCAATGAGCCAAATATCGGGACGGAAGGTAAAATAATCGAGAATTTGGTTTCTAAATCTAATGAAATAAAAATTAAAAATAGGTTTTTTGTAGCCATTTTGGCCGCCATGAGTTATGATAAAGTATTTTTGACACAATGCGTAATTTGCTTTATAATTATTTTTTTGTCTGAGCTGACCAACGAACAATTTATCGTCCATGCATCGGAAACACTGCATATTTGTCTATGTGATTTTTATATATTCGATTTATTTCAAAACCGATTTTTGATAGTCTGTGGTTGTTCGTTATGGCATGGCATAGTTTAGCGTGGCACATCACTGTCGTAAGTGGGCGGTACCCATCCATGAAGTACAACAATATCTGTATGACAGTTTATCTAAAAAAATACGAAACTTCGTAGGCGTGAGCTGTCACCCGCACCATGTTATAACGCAAAAACTATAGGTAAAATATTTTTAAAGCATTTATTTTAACTGAACATGGATGCTACAATGCACTCGAAATGCCGGGAAATTAAGTTAAAAAAAACGCAATAAAATCTATAAACATAGTCTTATTCAATGTGTTTTTAATTCACAAGAATATATTCTTCACTACATTAATCTGTTTAATCCAATGCTGGATACATGCTCCATGCTCATTCTAGACTTCACTAACTGACACCTTGCAAGGTTTGACCATACTTACCGCTGGAAGGCGAGTTGGTAAGCACTGAACCGAGACCGTCGCACTTTTAAAGCTGCACCTCATCACTAGTTTGTGTGGAACCTAAGTTCGACGACATTCACAAATGGATGCACAATAAAGGTCTATATTCCGTCCCCAGCGACGCTTACCGAGCTATGGAGAGGGCTATGCTCTGAGTTTTCTGCGTGATAGAATAGAAGTAACGAAGATATTTTCAATAGAACCAGAATAAGCCCAAAGCATCAGAAAGCTGAAGTGGCAATGGGCCGACCACATAGCTCGAAGAACAGACTACCGCTGAATTAGAAAAGTTTTTTGTGACAATCCCTTACCGGTTACCGGTAAGCGGTGTTGTGCGGTCCCCTTACCAGATGAAATAACAACCTGGTAACACAAACAGAAGATTAATAGATGCAGGTGGCTCGGGACCATGTTTTATGGCAGTCTTATAGAAAGGGCTATTTTCAGCAGGATTTGATGATGACGATGACGATGATATATGCAGTTAGATCGCTTTATTTATTGTTATAAGTCATATTATATTGTTATATTGTCATACACTATTTTTTTTCGTCAGGCATATTTTCTTCTGAATATAAAGAAAATTACAAACCATTCTAATTTTGAAACTGTTTCGAGTTTCTAAACCTTGTTTCGCTATTTAGAAGTGTTAAACAATCGTCATTGAAGTTATAGAACTTAATTTGCTTATTTCCGCGTAATGAAATAAAGTGATGTGTCCTGTCCAGTATGAAGAGCACCTTTCACCACCAATTCCAACACCACATAACTAGGAACGACACACCACTCTCGATAATATAAATACAAGTGTATTATCGAGGGTTTCATTACGCGGAAATAAGCAAATTAAGACCTAACAACTTCAATACAATGGATTTCCGCGAAGTAACGCCTGATTCCATTAACAATCGTTTTATTTTATCTAAAATTTATGAGACCTCTTGACCTTCATTTACCTCAAATGTCTTCAAAAGTTGACTAAATAAAGTGAGCCAATATTCAGTGGTTTAAAACCAAATTGTCCATTTTGTCAAGTTGTCAAAATGTCATATTGCCAAACCTACCAAATTTGTGTACTTTAATGATCTATATGCTAATACCTAAATTTTTACGTAGGTATATCGATTTTAAAACATAGCGTTCATTTACTGTTACACTAAGGCCCGTATTAATAAACGTTACTCAGGACGAACTCAAATGCGTAATCATTTGATACGCCCTCATTACGATATCAGCATCTCAAGATCGTTTCTAATTAATAAACACATAAAACGGTATCTCAAGACGTTGTACTTAGGAATACTGTTCTGTGACTTGAGGGCTTGATCTGAACGATTACGTCACATAGACCGAAGTTTTGTTGATTCATCACGTTTCGTTTTTGCTATCTCGTGAGATTTATTGAATACTTTTATTTTGATAAAACTTAAATAAATAGAACTGTACCACGTTATAAAGTTTTTTCATGAATTATAATCGAAATCCTTAAATTATTAAAACTATTATATATGTATTTCTAAATACGAACTAAATGTTTACTACTTAATTCAATATGTACAAATAACCTAACGCATTAAAGCGAAGACAGCGCCAGTGTCAAATATAAAACTGACGGATCATTTTTGATATTGGAAAACATCTTGATTACTTAACTTTGATCTCACGGGAAATATAATTTGTACAAAAATGGAAAGCAAGAGGCATGTATTTACTCCGATTGAGAAAAATGCTCGGTATTATAAATAAATATAGGGCTATGGTGGAAAATAAGGAGACCGATGGCACGACTCAACCTATTAAAAATGAGGCCTGGAGCAAAATAACTGTAGAATACAATGCTAGTCCATACGCATCTAGCTAGGTAGGTGATTAATTATAGTACTATAAATATCACTTTTTTAAACATTATAACATCAGTAATCCGAATTATCATAGCAGCATGTACCTAGTCATGACATTTATTTTATCTTACAAATCGTACAAATCGTGGATGTCCTAATTACCTACTTTGAAATTTAATACATTACATTAATATAAATAATGAAATAAATTATACCTACTTAAATAAATATACAATATGTACATAACTGAAATGATGCTGTATGAAAACCCTAAAGTTAATGGGACGGCTATTTCTGGTAAAATTGAAGACCTCTGTTACTGTATTTCACCAATGAGTCTTTAATAATGTTATAATATATATTAGTGATTCTTGACCAAATCTGTATCGTTTTTAAAATGATCACTTGTAACTTAAAAGAATCGGAGGCATACCTTATATAAATTTTTTAAACATTATCGCGAAGGCCAAAATATCATCATTGTACTTTTTCGTCGTAATAATTAATTTCTTAAAATATTTTCAATCTCCATGTCAACAATCACGATCTTAAGTCACGGACTGCCCGCACTCAGGTTTTATCATCTCATGTACACACACTTGAGAGTCGAGTTTCGTTTAATCATCAGTGCGTCACTCGGCTGATATCGTAAACCTAAGCCGCGTCTTGAGATATGTTTATTAATAAGATCATAACCTCAAGATTGTACTCAAGTGCGCGCACTTGAGCTGAGTAACGTTTATTAATACGGGCCTGTATTTACATTCGGCTGAAATTCTAGGAATGTGCAAGTGAAAAATATATTGATATACAGTTATTTTTCAATAACCGGCCAAATTTGCAGAAAAGGTTCAGAATAAGTAATATAAGACAAATTAATTAGAAAAATCTCAAACATTCTGTCCGTTTTATCTTTTAAATTCAAAATGCGTGGTAATGCAATATTTTAGCTGATTTTACTGCGCACACATTCGTAACAGTCGATCGGTAGGCAATAACGTTGTTGCCTATAAATCACATTAAATTTGGGATAATTTCAAATAAAGTAGAAGCCTTATTTACTCGTATTTTCAAAACTGCAATAACGGTATATCATTATTTATATATTTGAACTTAAGTTTAAAATTGGCTACTCTTTGAAAAATAACTCTGTATATCGTATCGATATTTTTAAACAGTATCGAACAGTATCGATATAATATATCACGTGATAAATATTGATATTTTTTTACCCAAGCTTATGAAATTTTTTCTTGTGTGCATCTTAACTTACTATGACTTTCTGAACAGATTTGGGTAACACATAATTATGATGTAGACATTTTTACAGTCTTTCCTTAATTTCTTTACCACCTTTTTTCCCACCTTTCTTTAATTTATAAGCATTTTAAATGGCTCACGTAATATAATACCAAAACAAATCATTCTTTTCAGGTACAAGAGATGTGCGAGCATTTCAACATCACATGTTTCCGCATCAAACCAAAGATAAAATAGTATGCTTAGCATTGCCATCATCAAATTGATTCCTTATAGGTTGTAAAGTTTAACTACCCTTTAATAAGTAGTGTTGTAAACTTTCGTTAACTTATAAAATGTTTATTTAGAAGAATTAAGGCGTGTCCACTAGCCCATGGAGGACGTATGACTTATACTTAAAGACATTCAAAAATTCACAAAGTCACTGTGAGCTAGTGTATGTACTTTTAGTGCGTAATTCAAAGATCTGTTTCTTCTTGTAAAAATAATTCTACATAAGATGTAGAATCAACATTTAGTCTAATTTATTATCGTTAAAAGTTTTATTGGTGTATATTTTTATGATTGCAGTTGTATCGACTGAATATATTTTAGATATTTTTATTTAACATATAATCTTACTTGAGCACTAGTCATTCGCTAGGATGTTATAAAACGTAAAAGAATATTTTATGGAATTGAAACTCGTTAAAAATTATGTATGTATAATCTTCAAAGATTGATATTTCTTTTGTGAATGTTGGTTTCTATGAGATCTTGTAATTTTTCTAAGATATCTAGTGTGATCGTAAAGGATTATATTGTTTTAAAACGATTAAGTTAAATTAATTTGAAAGGTGTTATGAATCATGAATGTTAGAATCACTTGTGTTATGTTCGATTTGTGATACAAGTCACATGTATAAAATATAAGTTTTATTATATTTTACTTATTATTGTCTAAAACCAACAAAGAAGATAGATAGAAATTGAGTGACGCCAAAACCATGCTCTTGAGCATGGTTTTGGCTTGGTTCCGGAATCACTCGAAATGTACGCAACGCTCCGTCTATTTTTCTTTGTTGGTCTGAGTATAGTGTATACATTTTTTTTGGATTTACCCTTAGAAAAAACTTAGTAATGTTGTTTACCTAAAGAAACAGAAATATTTAATGTACTGTTTATGTACCTATTTATTTTTACATCTGAATTTGGGATTTTTTAGAAGACAATTTTACACAATCGTAGTTTTGAGTAGCGTCCGTATTCAGCAAATCGTATATACATATGTATGCAATTACATGTTACTAAAATATTTTGTAGATCTACGGTTCGCTTCCATTTTAGTGGAGATGTTTTATTTAAAAAATGCTAAGACTCTAAATTTAATAATTAATTTTAATATAATGGAAAATATTCCACATCAAATATTCTGTACTAAATTATAGCTGAAACCATTTAATGATATTTCCAGCTTTTTATAATATAATTTTCATTATATTAAGAACTGTTTATAAAGTCAATCACTTACTAGTATATATCTAACAAATAGCATATATTAAGATCTGTATTAATGTATTTAACACGTATGACATTTTAACACACTACACAATAAGCTGATCATAATTAAATTTGAAGTTGGAAATCTATAAGTTAGTCAAAATGTGTTAGTCAAAAGGCATTAAATATGAACCCCATGACATTTATTTATAATTGATTTTTCCACGTACTCAAAACATTAGTCAATAAGGTGTTTTCATATTAGATCTTCCTAGATAAATTCCTTGATCTTTCATATTAGATAAATGTTGCCAATCGTTATAATATGTTATGTAGTCAACTAAACATTTTAAAGTAAGGCTATAATACGAGATGAAGAATGTAAACAAACTTTTAGGAGTATATATAGACATTTATATTTATGTATTTCACAAATCAAAATGTCCAAACAATGTAAAACTTATTCTGCAATTTTTCTCATATTAATTGGAAAAAGTCGTGTCTTCGGAATTTAAATCAGTCACACATTTCACAAAACTATCTATGATGTCAGCATACAACGAAAATTAACAAAGAAATAAATAGTGCAATAACAAATTTGGAATAAAACAAAACACCCAAACGTAACAACTTTGAGCGTATATCAAACAAAAATGATGTTGAGTTTTATTTTCAACCAACATCAAATAAGGTTTTTTATTCGTGGGAATATTTTATAATGTATTATTCAATGATAATCTTTACCACGTTGTCCGATTTAAATGATTCTGGTGATGTGATAAGTTTTCAGGGTGGTACTGGTATAAAGTTGGTCAAGATCTGATGTTGGCGACCTTGAAAAAATCACGCGCGGCATATGAGCAAATAATTCTTCACTTCGTCAACCGATTTCGATGATTATATTCCTTTTAGCTATCTGCAGTGGGTTTTTTCCTTTTTTAAAAGTTTAATTACTATGGACTAAACTCTACCTAAAAGTTGACCACACTTGCTTGGACCGAATTGTAATTACTATGAAACGCCGAGCGACAACCGCTTCTAACATTATTACCTATGAGAAAAGGACACTAATAAAAACACATATTTACGGTATAGGAATATTTTAATAACACACGAATTCCAAAGAGTATGTCAATATTTTCTTAAGACATGTATATTATATAATCCAAGAAAACTTTACTTAATAATCTATCTTTTTTTAAATAAACATTGACCATAAATGAGATTTCAAATTTATATGCAGAGAAAAAAAAACGCAAGTGTGAAAACTGCACATCATTAAAGTTTAATTTTTAAATTAAAAAATAAAAGTAAACACCTTTAATGAGGTTGGTTGGAATGAATGACGAACAATTTTATTTTAAAAACATTTTAAAGTGGCCAGTACTTTTTAGTTGGTCAATGTTATTATTAAAAATATCCCTATACTGTGTTGATATTTTTATATGAGAAGCGCTACCTACGCCAACACTAACACTACTTTAACTAGACCAGTTACTATCGGTGTGTTCTCTGTAAAGCGTTGTATGTTTATGATCAAGTTTACATTCTTTGTGTCGTTGCCCTTTCCTTAAACTACTGACAATATTATAAGTGTTCTCGAATGATTATTTGTAAAATTTTAGTTTATATTCTTAGATTTATTTATTAGATATAATTATATGCTTAGCAATGGTTCTGTGGTATTTATATTTAATAAAGAAGTCTGATACTTTGGTACGAAATATAGGCAGCTTTAATATCCTAAAATCAGTTACTTGCCTAGTGTATTTCATTTTGTTGTTAACTAATATGTAACAGTAAATACTTGGTTTCTTACTTGTCATATGCATAAAATACAAATTTATCGTTTTAAATGTTCACCTTGTACAGTCTGACGTTCATTTTGTATACTTTTAACCATTATCAGGTACATCGATATAAAATCTATAATACTTTTTCGAAACTTTTTATAGGATTTAGTAGTTATAACGGTAATAATGTATCTTGCAATTTTCCTATTAGAGACACTTAAGTAAATTAAAGTAATCCTTGCCAAATTCTTCTGTTTTATCTTCTTTACCAGCCTGTTACTGTCCTGAATGGGCCTCCTGTTGTCCTACAGGGAGGGTTTGCTTAATGGTCACGCTTGGCTTGACGGTCGCAGCACCAGACGTCTCGCACCTTTAACGCTGCTGCCCGATGCCGATCTGGATATTTTACGTCTCACTTAAATGAGAAGGATATACCGCCGTCCATCGAAAGCCAAAGATTTTCCGTCATTTCTATAGTAGCCTCTAACGCAACACCTGCGAGAGAAACGGGTGATGGATTCTCACGCCGCCGCCACACAACATATTCTTAAATATTGGAATTTGATTAGATTTAAAGAAAATATCAAATTCTCGATTACGTCGCGCGCTGCGTAACGATCGAGACGCTAAGCTAATCTGCGAATAAAAATTAAAAACTGGTGCTAAACTTCAAGTTTCGTCCTCGAACATACATAGTGTTATAGTTTAAGTAATACGTAACATACTGATACTTAAATCTGTGTGAAGTGCTTAGTTTATTTATATAAAATCAAAATAACTTATATGTTCGTGCGGCACTCTTCAATTATTATCAAGTTATAAAGTCATAAGTTGAACTTTGGACCCATTAACACCTCGTACAAACATACACGCATTTCAATAAGTGATTAACCATACTCTGTATTTCGTCGCTCAGCAAGGACAACAGCTAGCGTAGCGGAGTTACGGACGGACTTAGATACTGGCGACTATATCCATAGTTCGAACCCGGGCACCACAAATTCTTTTTTTTATTTAATTAATTTTTGTTATTAAACTTTGCTATTTGTCTCTGTTGGGAGAAGGAAATTAAAACATTTTTATTATTATTTTGTAACCCGAAAGAAGTCAAAGAAGTACAAAATGATCTCAGGGGTTGCCGTCTATTACTGAACACAGATTGTTCCTTACATTGTCACACTTGTGATATTAACTATCACTATGAATGCCTAAATAAATATAAAGAAGGAGCAGTTTGTATCGCTGAAGGAATTTCGTTCCTCTTGGACTTGCCCCATGTGTGAATGTAACAAGACGTGTAAAACTAACTTAAGCACTCCTGTACGTCACAATCAGGTACCATCTATGGAACAGTCTATGGACCTATCGCGCGAGATTTTGAACAAAGTAAGGCGCACATACCATCAGATTCGGTCTCCATCGAGAAATTTAATGAACTGCTTAATACTATCAATTTGTGGCGTAACGATATGAACTATAACATAATGAGTATCGGAGACGAAATTAAGAATGATATGAACTCTAATTTTATGAGTATTAGAGGCGAAATTAAAATACCTTAAGCGACATCCAATCTAATTAAGTCTCCGAGAGCATGCCACCCTGAGACAAAATGTTTCTAATATAAACATTGAATTATGATCCTTCAAAACTCCATTCAATTTCAATCTGACGAACATGGTACTCTGAAACAAAGAGTCGATGAAATTGCACGTGTTAAGTGAACAGACCACATCAGCAACTGCAAGACTACAGTATAGAATCGACCTGGAACAACAAGCCAGACAGATAAATGTTGAAATCTGCAACGTACCGGAGCGTAGAAATGAAAACCTCATAGGTATCATCGAAGCCATTGGAACAGCGATCTGCGTCCCCATTTAAAGGTAGACATAGTGTCGATACATCGGGTTCCTCACGCACACACAGCACAAATGATAGACCTAAAACATCATTGCTAAATTCAGCACACGTGTACAGAGGGACAATATAATTGCTGCATATCGTAAAGCAAAATCACTGAGGTCTGATCAGCTCGGCATTCAGGACCAATCTACCACTATATATTTGAATGAACACCTTATACTACAGAAGAAACAGTTATTTCGTAAATGTCGGGAGGGTGAAGGAACTACACTACAAGTATTCATGGATCAAAAACTCAGCCATTCTTGTTAGAGAGAAAGACTACAGTCCTGCACTGGTCATCCGAGAAGAAGACGACCTCAAAAAACTTCGAATCACTAAAAAGAAGTGACTGTACTAATTCGATAAATCTAGTCGTAATTATATTTATAACGTTTTATTACCTTTTTATGTATTTGATCGATTTCATCATCTGCACTGACTGCGGTTTTCTCAATACTTGCTTAAAAGAACAAATGAGCGACTTACCCGTCTGTTTGAGCAATCAGGAATATTTCTCACTATTTTTCAATTTTAAAATTGTAACATAAATCTTATTCTCATCAGATACTAACCATTACAATCTGGCTTTCTACTGTACAATAAGGCACAAATGTATGCTAAAATAGCTTGTGTTCACACTCAACACTATCTTAGCAAAACGAAAATAATACAATGCTCTTTTTAAATGAATAACACGACTCAAACAGATCATCTTAGTATTTATTATCAAAATTGGAGGTATAAGGACCAAATTAAACGCACTTTACATGAATATCTTATCTAATAATTACGACGTTATTGTACTTACTGAGACCTGGCTGCTTCCAGACATTGGCAACGGTGAATTTATAGATCAGAGGTACGTAGTTTACAGATGTGACAGCGACCGCCAGCTACCAACAAACAGGATGGTGGTGGTGTTTGGTGGCGGTGCTGCGTGGACTGAGACCTGCTATATTTAATACCTCAAACCGGATAAATCTCTGCACTCTAAGCATCTTGAATGTATGCTGGTCGAAATTCCTAGTACAAGCCAAATTAGGAAACATGTAATTAGTGCAGCGTTATATGAAAAACACTTTGACCTGTTACTTGATTTGCCTTAATAATCCCCTTATTGATAGTTTTATGTGATTGGTGATTATAATATTCCTGATATGACATGGGTCCATCATCATCTCTACTGATTATTAACCAACTTTTACCGTTGAATGGATCTGGATCCGCCTACACACATTCCTTATTATTGAATTTTATGGCATTTCTAAATGCATTTAATTCTAATGATAAACTACTGGACCTTTTCATCTCTAACACCTCATCTACTATTAGAGCCTCAACGGATCCACTACTTCCTCCTGATTCACATCGTCCACCTTTCATTGCGATTACTGACATGCATCAGACGTATAAACCAGTGAAAAGGCGCCCTCTCACCAAGTATAACTTCCATAAAGCAGATTTTGACCTCATTAATTCCAAGCTTGAAAACACAAATTGGACGGAACTACTACAAACGCTTCCATCTGAAGCCTGCATTGAAACCTTTTATAAGACCATAGATGACATTATAAAACAACATGCACCACGTTCTAGTTCTCGCTCCGGATGATTTCCTGTCTGGTTTTCACGTCCTCTGATTAAAACATTTAAATGTAAACAAAAAGCCTGGACTAAGTGGAAGAAATATAAAAACCCAAGTGAGTACGTACAATTTTCTCAATATAGAAATACCTTCAAGATCCAATGCAAACAATACTATCGTAGGTATATGGACACTGTAGAGGAAAATATAAAACACTTTTGGACCTATATCGAGTTGCAAAACTGAGACTAAAATTCCTTTACCTTGCATTACCATGACCTTAAATCTAGCGACCCAGAGACGGTCTGTAACATGTTCTCTGACTTCTTTCAATTAGTATTTGAGCTCTCTCCCCTTCTTTCGCATAGCCTCCATCCTGTACCTCGAGTCACGATATTTTAATTTCTAATCTTTCCTTCACTGAAATTGAAATTCTAAATGAACTCAAAATTTAGACACTTCCAAAGGTCCTGGTCCAGATAGCCTTCCTCCAGTCTTTTTCAAACAAACTGCTGAAAATAAGTATAAGCCTTTGCATATTATCTATAATAAGTGTTTGTCAGAGGGTGTTTTTCCTAGGAGGTGGAAACACGCAAATGTAACTCCAGTTCATAAAGTGGGTCAAAAATGATGTTGAACAGTATTGCCCATCTGTATTCTCTCCGCCTTGTTGAAGGTCCTCGAAAATTAGTCCACAACCAAATTTACCTGATCCTACACAAGGCTAACATTGAAGAACATGGTTTCGTTAAACATAGATCTGCTACTAGTAATCTACTTACCTTTACGAACAATTTATTTTCAAGAGTTGATGACGGCTTTCAAGTACATGCTGTATATACATATATTAAGAAAGCATGAGATTCTTCTTAACAAATTTGCATTCAACGGCATTCGTGGTAATTTGCTGCGCTGGTTTGCATCCTATATTCAAAACTGCTCCCAAAAAGTTGTAGTAAATGGATATCAGTCAAGGGACTTTTTGGTTACATCTGGCGTTCCTCAAGGATCCATTCTTGGACCATTGTTATTTATTATTTTTATTAATGATATAGACAAATGTTTTCTTAACTCCAATTTTCTATTATATGCCGATGACCTTAAAGCCTACAAAACTATTAAAATATAGAAGACTGTATATCTTTCCAAAGCGACCTTGACAGATTGACAACATATTGCAACATTAATAAATTACAATTGAGCATTCCGAAATGTCACTATATAAACTTTACAAAAAAGAAAAATATTGTCCATTTTAATTACATCCTCTGTAAAAAATGCTTGACCAGAGTGGCAGACTTAAGAAATTTGGGGATTCAGTTGGACTCTAAGCTACAACTAAGCATCCATATTGATAAAATAGTCAAACAAGCTTTTAAAATGTACGGGTTTGTAATGAGATCTTCTACTGACTTCAAACGAACAACCACATACTTATACCTCTATAAAACTCTTGTTCGTTCCCAGCTTGAATATGCTGTACCTATATGGAATCCCTACTATAAAGTATACAAAGAAGCTATTGAGAAAGTCCAAACAAAGTTTTTGCGTGCCATGTACTATAGATGCCATAAATCTTACTTGTCTCGTATCCCATTGCTGAGAGAGTTTGGTGTTTTGTCGCTTGAATGTAGACGTAAATATTTTGAAGCCATAACATTGTATAAAATAGTCAACAAGAAATTTAGCAGTACTGAGTTAGTTTCCAATTTACATTTCACAGTTCCTAGAAGCTTATATACGAGCTGTGCGCACTCGTAACTTGTTCGCCGTCAGTACATGTCGTACAAATACCGGCTTGCGCACCAGTTCGCCGTATGATGCATTTTTTAACGAGTTTTCAATGATGATAATGTAGATTTGTTTACACCGAATGTTCTTGTTTTAAAAGATGTGTATTTGAAAACTAAAATGTAAAAATAACTTTATTTTGCCTTGTTTTTTCGTTTTTAGTTATTAAGTTTTTATTCAGCGTCCGCGACAATTTAATTAACATTGTAAGTAATATGTGGATAACGTTGTGGGCTCCATCATTGTGAATACATCATGTTATTGTATTTTAGATATTACTGTATTTTGTAGCTGTTTGCTGTTCCTTAATAAAAAAAAATACTTGAGAGAAAATTAAATATTGCTGTCAAACAATGCCTCCTTTCAACTAAAAAGATGTTTTGTTTTTTTTTTAACACGCTTTTATTAGCTTCGCGTGTATCTATCTATGTAACGGAATCTTTTAATGTATTTTCACCAACTTGTAGACGGCCGATTGACTTGAAAATTTGCACTCGTATCAGGACTGATGACAATAATTTATCTTTATCCTGTATCCTGATCAGGATAAAATTAAATAATTATCAGGATCATCACAGCTCATGATCAATGCGTGTTGTTTAAGTTCTTTTTAAACTCGTATTATTTATTTAATTATAAACACATTTTGCTATGTGATGCATCGATTTATTAGTGTCCGCGCATCGATCACTAATAAAAACTAGATACACAATCAGTGACAAAACTATCCTTACCGAATGAGCGCCCACTGAACATTTGGGTGCGCTTTAATTTGTAGGTAGCTTTGTGAATATAACTTTAGGCAATGCATTTAAGGTTGAATTTACATTAATATATATTTATTTCAAACGTCAAAACAATTGGCGACAGTTTTAGAGAACTTTGTATGGGATTGTGTATCTAGTTTTTATTAGTGATCGATGTCCGCGTTATCAACTGAGTCGTCGGGCCATAAATGTCAATAACAATAGGAATGTGCCACCGCTGTGCCCTCTACCAGTGGCGTAGCTACCCAGGGCTAGGCGTGCGCCGGGGCCCCAAGCTAAAGGGCCCCTCGGCCTCCAAGAACGACGTACGAAAAATTATGTACTATCCTAGTTGTATAAAGAATTTTCGATTTTTAACTTTTTGGTCCCTGACCGCGAACGGCTCGAACTGAAATCACAAAAATTACTCCCACTTCTAGAGCATGAATACGAGGGTGACACTGAAAGTTCTTAGAAAATCAAAAACTGAACAAACTAGCAAGTTATTAGTTTTATTATATCTTTTCAAAATAGTGTCCATTTACATCAATACATCGCTGCATCCGATGGATCCACTGAGAAAAGCACTTTGCCCACTCGTCCTTAGGGGTCTCTTCGACGTCATTTTGAAACGCAGCCACTGCTTCCTCGGCAAGTTTTTCTTTATTTTCGGAAATAAATAAAAGTGCGAGGTCGGGGCTATAGGGCGGTGACCCAGTAATTCCACGTCTGACGTCACCAAGTATTCGATTGTTTGCTTGGCGGTGTGCGACGAGGCGTTGTCGTGGTGAAGGAGGTTTCTACTGCGAGGTCGTTTCTTTCGAACTTTTTCCAAGACAAGTGGCAAACAATTGTTATTGTAGCACTCTACAGTCACTGTTTTTCGATCCTCTAACACAATTGTTGCGTAATGACCTGTCCTTCCGAAGAACGAGACCACCATCTTATTTCCCACGCTTCGACCTCTCTTCACTTTAGTTAGCAACTCGAAGGAAACACCCATACAGCAGACTGTCTCTTAGTTTCAGGATCATAACAATAAATCCAGCTTTCGTCACCCGTAAGTATGTCGAACACAGCATTTGAGTCACCTCCGTTAAATCTTTGAACCATTTCACAACACCAATCACGACGGAGTTTTTGGCCTATGTCAAATTATGAGTTATCCACCGGGCACAAAGCTTCCTGACCGCTAAATGTTCATGGAGGATTTGTGCACTTGACTCATACCGATGCCTAAGCTTGTCCGAATCTGCTGATAAGTCACTCTTTTGTCAGTCTCTATCATACGCCGCACAACACTGATGTTATCTTCAGTCGTTGCCGTAGAAGGCCGTCCTCACGCAGATCATCGGTTAGATTAGTGCGACCACGTTTAAACTAATTAAACCAGTTGTAAACAGTGGCACGAGATGGGGCTTCATCGTGAAAGGCCAATCGAAGTCTATCATAACTTTCTTGTTGACTTAAATGACATCGAAAGTCATAAAAATCATTGTACGAAATTTTCTCGCGTTAAGTTCATGCTGACGTGACAGACAATTTTCAATTTGCCGCCAAATCGTAAACAAATGACAAATTAATAAAATACATACACAATAATATTGGCAAAGAGTTCCATTTTTAAAATTTTAACTTATTTTTTTATTACATCGTTTACAAGTGGCCAGTTAAAAACTTTCAGTGTCGCCCTCGTATAACATTGTTAAAGATGATTGTCTACTTCGTTTTATTGTCTTTTTTATATAGAAGAGTGGGACAAACGAGAAGGCGGCTCACCTGATAGCAAGTGTCGACCACCGCCTATTAACAAATACAACACCAGGGAAATTGTAGGCGCGTTGCCGGCTTTTTAAAAAGGAGTAAGTTCGTTTCTTGAAGCTCCCTAAATCGTATCGGTCCAACAGTAGTGGACCGCCAAACATCCCGATGATGTGGAATTGTGAAATGCGTTGTTAAAATTTTGTGGCTGGAATTAATCCGAACAATACCTCTGAACATTCCCCGTGGTAAATGCGATAGAAAATGCAAAGGGATGCAACATCTCTTCGTCTCGTCTTTCGTCTTTGTCGGTCGTCGACGATTCGAGCCGCTCTGCGATGGATGCGGTCACGTGGAAGGAGCTGGCTAGCTAGGGAGCCCCGGCCCAGGGATGAGAACAATATTCCATGTTAGGCCGAACCTGCCCCTTGTAAAGTTGGAAGCAGTGTGCCGGCATAAAATACTTTCCCGCTCTGTTGAGCACGCCAAGCTTTTTAGAGGCCAATTCAACCTTCCCTTCCAAAGTGACCACGAAACTGCACGTTATTCGATATATCAACGCCGAAGATTCCGATACTGGCTGTGGTAACAAGGGTAGTACCCTGAAATTGAGGAGTTACGACAAAGGGGTTCTTTTTAGTGGTAAACGCGCAAACTTGTGTCTTCTGGGCATTGCACTTAATTAGATTTAGTCGCCCCAATCCGAGACCTTATCCGGCAAAAACTCTGCTTCAGACACAAGTTTGTTCCGGTACTCGGCGACGTTTTCCCGAGAAATATAGGCACAGCCGGTGTATAAAGCATCACCAGTGCACGTTACTGATTTGCAACATATTATTGATAAGCATAAGAAACAGCGTAGGTGATAGCACGTAGCCTTGTTGAACACCAGCATAAATATGCTTGTAAATGGAGCATGCACCATCTACAAGCATATTTATATATGCAGAATTTGTTGCTCCAATCTGCAAGAAAACTGCTGATCCAGTTGCACAAATTCTCGGAAAGGTTTTATAGGTAAAGTCATTTTAGTGAACAAAATTGATTGACGCTCAAAGTGGTTTTATTTTATAGGATAAGGGTGACAAGCGAGCACACAGTCCACCTGATGGTAAGTGGTTGCTGCGGCCCATAGACATCTACATCTATCCTCGATTACGAATCAAAATGCAGATGCGTCGTCACCCGTCAGGACTAAGATGGAATGCCTCATTTCCAGTAAAAATGGTACATAAGACATGTGCTAGGTGGCATAAACACGAATAGTTTAATTTTAATCGGTAAGCTATGAAATCGTGGATTGATATGAATGAATTGGATATGATAATTTTATTTATAAGGTTAATTTTATTAATTTAATAAATTTGTTAATTTTATAACTGTTTATTTTAACAGTTAAAATGTAAGCAAAAAATATCAAAATGTCCTTATCGATTTCAAGGAAAACTTATAACATTATAACTTCTCTGACGGTTGAAATCTGCAATGTAGTTAATTAGCTAACTGTTCCAAATTAAAAACTGTATTAACTAACTTAAGTTCGTAAAAATATTATACATTTGTTAGTCAGGACTCCTAATTTTGGTCTACAGATACGGTGTCGTTTTTTGATATAAAATTTAGTTATTTTCATCACGAGGTTTTTTTTAATTAAATGAATTAAACGTTAACCGTATGAAATAAGATACTTAACATCTTTCATATGTGATTATGTTGCGGAAATATTAATTATTACATGTTTTATTGTATTTTAGATAAGATGTCACATTTTTGCTTTTGGTGTTATAAATTTATGTTACGGATGTTGACTCTATTTCTTACTACGAACTGAGGTAAAGGTAAATATTTATATGGCAACACAGTATTGCGTAACCAAAAAAAGGGAGTTTTGGCGGGAACTTGATCGGCGGCGTTTTGCTGCTCCTGTATTATTGTTTGAATAATGGTTTGAAGTGGATTTTGATATGTAAAAGTGGTACGATTTTGTGTATTAAGTGTCTGCGCATGTGAACTATTAGTGGAAACGGTGATACAAGTGCTCTGATGGTGATGTGATTCTCAGTATAAAGTGTCTATCTGCTTAGGCGCCTTGAGATACCATCGCCAACTGTCAGCTGTCTGCTGACTCAAGTTGCCGTCAAAATCTCCCAAGGGCTGCACAATGTGACGCATCAACATATTGTGAAGCAGTGTACTATGAAGAAAATCATAATAAACCGAATAAAAATACCTAAGACTTGGCCTAAAGGTCTAGATACCAGGCCATAAACTCCAAAAAACCAAAAGAGAAATAAGGCAACCATCTTGTGTTGTTTGTAGGAAGTGTCAAAGAGTGAGTCACGTTTTCGTCAATGGTGAATTAAAATTGTTTTTTTTAGCATTTTTCCGGTAAGTAACTGATCTTATAAGTTTATTAAACCATTCTGTATGCGCCTACGCTAATTTACATAATAACATGCATTAGTGTCTAATTTGACTTAATATCTAAATTATAACCTAAAACTGTTTTAAAAATTTAGCCTTTGTGTTGCATTTTTGTTGCTTTTGAGATACTTTTGTGTTATTATCACACAAACTTTTGTGTTACGCAACACAAAACAAATATAAAGGTTCATACATATTGAAAAATTGCCTAGATTGTACTTGAATAGTTTTTTTGCATGTTTGTCTACCTAAGTTGATGCTTACGACACTGTTGAACTTTTCATTGAATCTATCCAAATTGATTGCAGTTTTTATGGTTATTCCAAACACCCGCGAATCGAACATATTTTAGAGCAGAAACTATACATTAAAACCAGCATTTGACTACCTATTTTCATAAATGTTCATTGAACAATTCATTTTAACTGACTTTAAAAAAGAGGAGGTTATGACTGTATTCGACGAGTTTTTTTTTCTTCTATATAAGGTGATTTCATGTGATAAAGAAGCCCGCACGGTGGTTATATATATACTTTGTTAACTTTGTTTGAGTGATTTTTTTAACTTGCTTCAATTAGATATTAATTCCATCTCGTCTATTTTGGTGATACTCGAATTCGTGTGGGTGGCAAAAAGTGAAAAATTAAACACTTTTTTACAAAGAACCGACTATAAGTGAAAAATAGTTTTAATAACTAAATTACCAAAGCCATCAACTTCAGAAACTAAAATTATTTTTCACTTTGTAGGTCATTTTTTTAAAAGTTTTTTATATACGTAAGTGTTGTTAGTAAGGAGGTTCGAACAACTATCAAAAGTTTTCATCCCTTACTTGCATTAGTAAAAGTAATAATTTTTTTTCTATAGATAATGCCGATGAGTGCTGCAGAAAGTATGCCATCAACATCGCAAATGGTTACGCAAAGTTCACAAGAAAATATAAAAAATATCACAGTTTTTAAAATTATACATAATTTGCAACACCGAATTGTATATAAAATTACTAGCGTCTAAATGAAGCGATAAGAAAAGTGCGAGGAGATGGATATTATTCAATCTCGCTTCCTTAGCTGCCAAGGCCGTCTACACTACGTCAGAAGGGTCGTGACGGAAATATTCTTACTTTTTCTCGCCTAGCTATTTAGAACTTCGTTACAAAAATAATGTAGATAATATTAAGATTACAGAACCACCAGTGCCGGATTAACCACGTAGCAAGAGTAGCAATTGCTACGGGCACCGCGCAAAAGAGGGCCCCGCGTGAAACTTATTAAGACATGGTATATTTAATTTTTCTTGATGTCACAAAAACGTGAAACGTTACACCTTTTTCGACTAAGACAATCCACATCAGACAATCGGTAACAGATTATTTCGTTGGCGAAAATAAAACACATAATTTCATACGGTAAACGCACAAGTTTCAACGCCCACCATGCCGAATAGTTCGGTTCTCGTACTACCGATCCGACCAGGAAGATCTGTTTACGACTTTGCCTTAGCATATGATCTGACACAACTCTTCACTTCGACCACACGAATTCCAGATGTGGAGGATCATACACCTTCCCTGTTAAACCTTCTGCTGACCTCTCTATCAGATCTCCGTCGATGCCCCTCTTGGCTCTTCGGATCACTGCCTGATCCGGAGTACAGTGTCCATCACTTGCTCATTGCTGGTGCGATCGGGAAGCTGCCGCCATGTGTGGCACTATAATTCAGCGGATTGGGATCGGATGCGGGTTTTTTTTTGCATCCTACCCATGGTGGCGGATTTACTTCACGTTGGATGATCCCAAGAAAATTGTTACCGAGTCTGTCGCCGATGTGGTGCTTCAGTGGATGGAACTTTCATCCCGTCTGTAGTGACTATTGGCGGCAGGTAATCTTGGTTTGGACGCTCCTGCAAAATTGCGTCGCGGCAAAAGCAGGAGTGTTACAAGGCTTGAGCTGACACATCGGCGTCCCGGGACGCAAACATGTTTTACGTGGTAGTCATGCTGCAGCTATATTAAGGTTGTACCACTGGGTGACCACCACTCACAGAATACCAGGTAAAATAGCAGCTCAATGCTGCTTTGTTTCGTAAGGTGAGTGTAGAGAACCGGAGACCCTTTTCCTCAGGAGATCCTTAGTCCTCAGGAGTGGCAACGCATTTTCATTTTGATTCTTAATCGATAGATAGGATAGATGTCTGGGCCACAGCAACTACTTACTACTGATCAGCTGGACTGTGTGCTCGTTTGCCACTCTTATTATATAAAACAATAGCGCACTCAAAAGAAGTACAACTCTGCCTCCAGGTCTTTCAAAAGAGTTATCGCTAGGGCAAAGTCAGAGAACATTGTAGTAGTTTGCCTTCCTTCTGGAACTCGTGCGTTCTGATCCCTCGCCAAGGCGACAGGAATTTCTGTTAACCATCAGTACCGCTCGCTGGCCCACGCGGCAAAGGAGAAAGCCGATCTTTTAGGTTCTCTTTTGCGTCCAACTCGACTCGAAGACGGGGAACATACCGACCACCCGCGGGTGTGAGTGCTGCATGCCAGATGTGCTGTTTACACAGCGCTCGGTGCGCAAAGCACTCCTGTCCCTGGACGTCAACAAGTTGAGTGGACCTAATAAAATCCCCCCAATTGTGCTGAAGACGTGTGCTCCAGAGTTGGCGCCGGTTCTTACGCGTCTTTTCCGGCTTTTACTCTTTAGGCGTGGTTTCAGGCTCATGGAAGACACCGTTAGTGCAACCGATCCCTAAAAAAGGTGACCGCTCGGACCCGTCCAACTACAGACCTATCGCTATTACCTCCTCGTTCTCCAAAATAATGGAATCTATTATTAACTGCCAGCTTATACGGTACCTTGAAGAGCATCAGCTGATTAGTGACCGTCAATATGGTTTCCGTCGAAGTCGCTTAGCTGGTGGTCTTTGTTCACCTGACTCACCGATGGGTGGAGGCAGTCGAGACCAAGTAGGAGGCCCTGGCGGTTGGTTTGGACATAGCGAAAGCCTTCGATCGGGTTAGGCACAAAGCGCTTCTTTCCAAGCTCGTATGGGCTTCCGAGAAATTATGCAATTAGGTCACCAGTTTTCTTACCGATCAAAGTATTAAGGTCGTAGTCGACTGCATGCTCCGACTCCAAGCCTGTGAACGCTGTTGTTTCACAAGGCTGCGTGCTATCGCTACCCTGTTCCTTCTGCATATCAATGATATGTTGCATACTAACACAGACTAGTATGATGCGTAAATTCATTGTTATGCAGACGACAGCACTGGCGATGCACATGCCACTTATATCTCTCAAACGTCGTCGAGTGCCGGAACAAACTGTAGACTCAGCTTTCTGAAGAAAGTCCTAAAAAGTTTTAACCCCAAAGACAGGTTTGCGCGTTAACCGGAAAAAAGACTCTTTTATCGTATCTCCTCGATTTCAGGGCACTTCCCTCGTTGCCTCAGCCAGCATCGGAACCTTGACGACGACATTTCGAGAGACGCAGTTTCGTAGTCACTTGTAAGGAAGGCTAAACTGGCGTCAAAAAGCTTGGTGTGCTCAGTGGATCGAGACGGTATTTCATGCCGGTATTACAAAGCGTAGGCAGCCCCGGATCTAGCAAGTTGAGCCCAGTGCCCAGGCGGCAAGTTCAGAGGGTGGCAAAATTCACACTTTACAGACGAATTTACTGAACTTTGACCACAGAATAAATAATAATCTCTTGTTTTACTGTGGCCATATCAACTCGACCGATACCAAGGGTACAGCACACGGACCATGTGACCGGGTGCGGCGAGAGCGCGGAGTGAGACGCGCTGCACGAACATTATTATTCGCGAGGCGCGTAGGCATAGTTCAAAATACGCGCCCGCTCGCCCGCAGGAATCGCAGATCGCGGCAGCACGCGTCCGGTTACCGTGCGTGCGAAATGGATGAAGCTATATTCGAAAACTCCCTCGTCGATCTCTCTCCACGACAGTGTTTTGTTTTAAACAATTTTAAATTTATTCTTAACTAGCTCTTCCCTGCGACTTCGCCCGCGTGTAATTTATTACGATTGGATTTCATAGGTTTTAATTTTTTTTGCGCGGAACCCTAATTATTTTTCTAGAATAAAAGTAGCTTAAGTTACTCCTTATAACATCAGCTATCTGAGAGTGAAAGTCCCGTCAAAATCGGTCCAGCCGTTTCGGAGATTAGCCGGAACAAACAGACAGAAAGACAGACAGACAAAAATTTATGTACAAGGTAAAATTAATCTTAGGTAATATTAGGTACAGGGTAAAATTAATCTTAAAGATGACCAAAGAACCGGAGCCCCGCAAACAGCAGTAACGGCAGAAAATGTATGGACTACTGAAATGTTGGTGCGAGAAGACCCACGAATCGCATATACGGACATCGAAAAGATTGTAGGCAACATCTTGGAGTGAGGAAGCTTTGTTGTCGATGGATCCCTCGTTTGCTCATCGGGTCAATCATCAGTATGGGTCTACTCAGAAGGAGAGTTACCGACAAAACTGCAAAGACCGCACAACGTCGGCAAAAAAATGGTGGCTAGTTTTTTCTCGCGGAGCGGAGATTTGTCAACGTCGATGCTGGAAAATTGTAGGTCAGTCAACTCTGAATGGTATACTACAGTTGCATTACCCAAAGCTTTTCAAGCTATGTGAGAGAAGACCAAAGACCGGGCTTGGGGAATCATGCTGCATCACGATAGCGCCTCTTCACATACCCCTTAGAACAAAAGCATTTATTGAGGAATCTGGTGTAGAAACTCTAAGTCACCCACCCTATAGCCCTGACTTAGCTCTTTGTGATTTTTTTGTTCCCAAGAGTCAAAGAAAAAAAGGGCAAGTTTTTCAAGCCCGGAGAAGCCGTGACTGCCTCCGAAGAAGCGATTTCCGACCTGTCAGATCAAGACTGGCAAAAGTGTTTTCAGAGTTGGTTTAGGCGAATGGAACTTTGTATAGAGCATGATGGAGAATATTTTGAACAGATGTAAAATAAATATTAATAGTATCTAGAATACTTTTTGTATATCTTAATACTTATTGAGTGTCCTAGGTACCATGCTAAATTTGAATTTTGCTTTTCTTAATGGTACTAATATTTTGAAAATGTCAATTGAAGAACTGCAAAAGTATGGAGCAGATCTGGCTCGAAAATACGAGCGAGATTTAAGCGCCGTTGAATTCTGCCAGGAACTCTACGTTTTTAAAGAGCAAGCTCTGCTTTTATTTGGTGTTATAGAAAAGGCTAACGGTTTCTATCTCTTGCAACAGATCTATGCGCATGATTTGCAGGATGCTTTTTCTAATATTTGTATTTCCCTGCGAATTTAATCTACGCTTCCTACTACATCCGCAAGCTGTGAACGAAGTTTTAGCAAACTAAAACTAATTAAAAATTATTTGCGATCTTCTACGAGCCAGGAACGTTTATAGTCTTGCAATCTTAGTGATAGAAAATTGAAAAAGCTCGAAGAGTAAAATTGTAATTTCAATTCACAAATGCAATAATATATTTTATTTTTATTTTTATTATACATATTTTTATTTTAAATCCTATCCTGTACTGTGTATAAAATATATATCCCACACGTTCAAGTAAATAAATAGGCTTAACACAGAAAGAACAGCGATGGATACATTATTTCCGGAAGGCCTATGTCCAAATGTCAATCAATTAGTGGACATCTGATAGCTGAAATTATAAAGATGATAAAGGTAAAAATAAATATAAGTGGGCGGGGGCGGCATTTTTCAGTTATTGCCCCGCCAAAAAAAAAATTGAAGATCCGGGGCTGGCGTAGGTTCGTCCTCATATGGAATACTGTTCTCATCTCTGGGCCACACTCAGTATGAGCTTCCACTTGACCGTATTCCACGGCGGAGAGACGTTCCATTTCTATGCAGCTTCTACCGCATATACCACGGGGAGTGCTCGGAGAAATTGCTCGGATTAATTCCAGCTGCTGAATTTCACCATCGTACATTACGTCAGAACTCGAAATTTCATCTTCATCATCTCGATGGCTGGCGGTCCACTACTGTGCGATTTACGCGGAATTTTCTGCATCACACGACCAAACTGTGGCATTTACTGTCACCAGCGGTTTTTTAGGACCGATACGACAAACTTATGCCCATAAAGGACACGTCATATTTATCTAAAACTACATGCGAAGAATTTATCAAATTAATTGCATCAGCAAGAAATGCATAAAATGCATGAACGGAAATAATCTAATGATGAGTTACGAAGAATGGAATATTAGAACGCCTGCAAGCGACTATTGCATCGCTGCAATCGTCTAGATACCTTTATGAATCATTTACTATGTCCAACAATACGATCCACATTTTAGATATTGAAGCAAAAGCCAAAGATCTGACGGGATGTCATGAATATCAGATATGAATATAACAGACTTCAAGACGACGCAAGCGAAACACAAATTATAACCATTTTAGCGGTTCTAGTACACTTGACGAATTTGTTGAAAAAGAAACAGCTGGTGAATAGTTTGAAATTGAGGTGTTTGTTGTCATTATTGATAACTTACTATCCGCTTTAGATAAATACATGAAGGCATACCAAAATCTAACTAGTGTTTTTGGAATTTTTCGACACTTAAAATCTATTACAGCAGAAGAGATTTTGGAAGAAACTCCAATTGTGGTGCAGTGCATGCAAATAGTTTGGAAGACAGCATAGACGGTGAATTAGTGCAGTTTGCCGAGCTGCTCAAAACGGATATGGCTGGTGCGATTGACACATACGAAAAACGAATCTCTAGAAATTCAATATTATAAATTCTTAATAGAATTAGAATCATGTTTCCCCAATTTAGAAACTGCTTGCGCATTTATTATCTCTCATGATCAATAACTGCAGCGGTGAACGTTCATTTTCGACATTGAACTATGTAAAAATAAATACACTATGAGTCAAGAACGCCATATAATTATCTCTGATGAATATAGAATATGATTTGCTTAGAGAAATTGGTACGGATAGTGTTATTTCTAAATTTGCCTACATGAAATTTAGAAAAGTTACCTTGTAAAAGTTTAAAAAGTAATAAAAGAAACAGATAAATATAAAATATTTACATAATTTAAAGTTCACCATTGATACAATATAACATTACCTATTCCTAAAATATAATGTATTTTGTAATAAATATAAACTTTAAAATATGTACCTACTAAAAAGATTTACAATTATTTAGGTAGTAACGTCCGTTTTAAATGGTTAGTTTCTTATTAAAATCATTCTAAATTGCCTAGACAAATCTCACCTCTGGCTTTTTGTACTTGTCAGAATCTAACAGGGTAGTAATTTAATTTACTATTAAACACCAACAAAATTATAACCAATGGACAACAAATAAACGTATTAAGGGTGCGTTTGCAAATCGGGCAAAATTATGCTGTTTTTACATTTTGTGACAAAACTAAACGAAATCAAACATAGCATACCACGTATAGAATGGTTCTTCATCTTCAAATGGTGGTAACTTTTTGTTGAAAATAATAGTTTTATATTGTAAAACGATCTTCCTAGCCATTTTGTACAAAATTAACGATACCGGCTCATGTTTAGGTACATTTTTGTTTTATTATCAACATATATTAAGATTTCTAAAAATACTATAAGTAGGCAGACATATTCAATAAAAATAGTGGTGTTTACTTTTATCAAAATGTCACAAATAGTCGTAAAAAAAATGATGCTTATTTTTTCACATATTTTGCTAATATGGATGAATCATAATAGATTGCAATAAGGGTTATTTTATTTTTGGTGCCTGTTTTGATTTGTTGTACAAAAATTTCGATGAAACCACAGGCCGCGCTCGGCCGCCGTCGTGAGTGGATACTGTATCTCCTGCCTGAATGCAGCAGCTGAAAAAGATCGCTGTACATACACAAAATATTCGAATTTGATACATAGGTACTTGACAAGGCAAAATAATATTATGATCTTTATAATCACACATTTTATTATAATATTTTGTTTCGCTGAAAGTAAGTGGGATTTATATATAAATGCCTATTCCTCTTGGACTTTATGGAGTGATCTGTGTACATCGGTGACTGCTACTGGAACTCCTAGACGAGTAGAACTAGATGTGCCGAGTTTGCTGGTTTTGTTAGTTATGATGAGACTTTACCCCGGACTTGACGGAGTGACCTGATGGGTACTTTGGTGACTACTACTGGAACTCCTGGACGAGTAGAACTAGGTGAAAAGTTTGGCTCGTTTGTTAGTTATGATTAGACCTTACCCCCGGACTTGATTGAGTGACATGATGTACTTTGTGACTACTGGAACTCCTGGACGAGAACCAGGTGCCGAGTTCGCCTCGTTTTATTAGTTATGATGAAATCTAACCTCCGGGCTTGATGGACAGACCTGATGGTGTACTTGGTGATTACTACTCCTGGACGAGTAGAACCAGTGTCTGTCACTCCATCAAAATCTCGGCACACCTAGTTCTACTCGTCCAGGAATTCCAGCAGTCGTCACCAAAGTACACCATCAGGTCTCTCCATCAAGCCCGGAGGTTAGGCTCAATCATAACTAACAAAACGAGCCCAAACTCGGCACACCTAGTACTACTCGTCGAGGAGTTCCAGTAGCTGTCACCGAAGTACACCATCAGGTCTCCATCAAGCCCGAGGTTAGGTCTAATCATAACTAACAAAGCCCAAACTCGGCACACCTAGTACTACTCGTCGAGGAGTTCCAGTAGCTGTCACCTGAAGTATACCTTCAAGTCACTTCACCAAGTCCGAAGCTAAAGTCTTATCATAACTAACAAAACCAGCCCAAAGTCCACAGCCACCATCTCACTGCTAGTAGTGGGCTTCTAGTGCCTAGCAGTCTCTGCAGCAGCTATTCGTATTTCGTATGTAATATATTTTTATAGGTATAAGAAATGAGAAAAAAAATCAATCTTTCAAATTATCAAAATGTTTTTACTTGATTACGATTCCCACACCCGCAGCTAACCGTGCGTACACTTGTGTGTGTGACCCGTGTCAATGTAATAGTTCGATTCTATACCTATCACTTTTGCAAACGCGTCCTTAAGTATTGAATTGTATTTTACCACTTTATACTTAAGAACCCATAGCAGATCAAGGGCCCCTCGATAGAATTTGCTACGGGCCCCGCGCTTGCTTAATCCGGCACTGAGAACCACACGAGGTATATGTACCAAATTTAATTAATCAAACTGCTGCATTGACACCTATTAAAAGGGTTAGTGAATATATAAATACGATAATTCCAAATATAGAAACACCAAAGCAGGAAGAGATAAAGAAAAAATTATTAGAACATGATTTATTGAAAGAGTCTTTTAAATGCGAATATAAAAATTCAAGCAACACTGAAAATAATATTTTAAAGAGAATAGTGAATAGTGACGTTGTAAAAAAATATAAACAGACAACAAAGATAAGGGCTTTTTTACGTTTAAAAACATGCAGTTATAAAAAACGCAGGGAATATCAGAAAAAGAGATTTCAGTTACAGGAACTTATTGCATCATTTTATAAAAGAGACGACGTCAGCCGAACAACAGCGGGCAAGAAAGAGTACAGAACACAGAATAAAATGAAATACCAAAAAAATACCTACTAGACACACTTAAAAATTTACACAAAAAGTATATTGCTGAAGTAGGAAGAGTTTTTAGCACTTTAAAAAATATCGCCCTTTCTTTGTTGTACCTCCTAACATTAAAGATATTGAGAACTGCTGCATGCATAAAGCACTCGAATATGCAGTTCAGGGCGGAAAAATTAAAATCATTTGGTTTACTTCAGTAATAACTTAAATGACGTATCAGACTTGGTATGCAAAACAAAAATTGTATGTATGGCGATTGTGCTGAATGTTCTGATAGAGAAATTGATAGTGGTGACAAAGATCTAGAGACACAAGTGAAATGGTTTAAGTGGACCTTAAAGGAATATGTATATACAAAGACGATAATGTAAAAAGGCAAAAATATAATGAAAACTATAAATGAAGAAACTTTCAAAGAATTACTAAAAACATTTAACAAAGAAATTAAAGCATTCAAAAGGCACGTCTTGCAACTTTTATTATCAATACAACCAATACAAGTTATGTGCAGAAACTTAAAAGACTGCGAGGCTATAATTAATATAGATTTTTCAGAAAATTACATTTGTAAATTTTACCAAGAAGTTCAAGCTAAAAAAGATCAAATCACTTTACATACGGGTGTACTATATTTAAAAGACCAAAGCCCAGAATCATTCTGTTCCATTTCGCCCGATAATCAACACAACCCAGAATCTATATGGGCACACCTAGATCCCGTTTTAAATTATATTAAGACTACCTATACAAATGTAAGTACCATCCATTTTTTCTCTGACGGACCCACTACTCAATACAGGCAGAAGAAGAATTTTTATCTGTTTACGCAAAACATTTATGATTATGGATTCAGTCATAGTACCTGGTCGTTCTTCGCAGCAGCTCATGGTAAAAGTGCAGCCGATGGCGTGGGAGGTGCTATTAAACGAACCCTTGACATGAAAACAGCTCAGGGATTAGACATTCCTGACGCCCAGGCTGCATATGATGCTTTGTCATCGCAGAGACTACAATCAAGATTTTTTATGTACCGGCTGAAACATTAGGTCTTTAGATCCATCAATAGTCTACAACCTGACATCTTTACCCGACGATGAAAATCCATCAATTGATAACCTGCGGAAAGTACAAACTCAAGTATAGAGATCTTAGTTGTTTCGAAATGCTAGTGGGAATTGCGAATGTCATTTTCCTATTTACTACGACTTTGCGGAAAGTATTTCTAATAAAACCAAAAACAATGTAATTTAAAACGAAAAATAATATTGAAATTAATAAAACACGAAAAATCTACAAAAAAACGCCGCGTTAGTGAGAGTTTAAGCTTATCATCAGAATCGGATACTGACATTGAATTCGCTGAAAGTGATGCATCGGATGTCTTGTCCGATGTTCTAGAAATACTAACCTGGATTATTTCGATGAGATTACAGATGTCGACTACTTTGATGCAAAATCAGGTTCAAATCACTTTCAAAAACACATTGATTCAAGGAAGAAAATTAATGTTTTGTCAACTGTAATTATACAAAACCCTTTCAAATTTCAAATAATGATGTTGAAACACAATATGTTAAAAAACTGATGAAAACCCCAACAAAATACCTGGAAGATATTCAAGCAAGAATACAACTAGACAGAAATATTAGATACCAACAAAGTTACCTTTGTCTGACATAAGACATAGTGAGCTTTCTTTTAAATTTACGTTTGAGTAAAATATTCTTTGAAGAAGGAGAAAATCAACTACGCCAATAAAGAAAACAATGCTATTCCATCCACTTCTAAAATGTGAAGTTTGCACAATTGATTATACTGACTTAAATTTACAATAGGATATCCAATAAATACCAAACAACCAATTCAGATACATCACAAACAGAATAACTTGAATGAAAATGAGACACATACAAACGAACACCAAAAGGCTAAAACTCCAGATGACTGCAAAATTAAGAAAGTTGAAAAGATAAGCGTGATTGAAAAAGAAACTGGAGATGATTCCAAATATAAAAACTAATTTAAAGAGGCAAATGTTCAAGAAACAATGGGTTTAGAAGTTGACGTTAGTGTTATAGTCCGATACTACCAAAGAAAACAATGGAAGTATTACATCGGATTTATTATACACGTTTAAATAAGGATAACAAAACTTTACGCTTTCTCAAGACTGTAAAGATTCCCAACTTAAAATTTATAATGATGAAAAATTACAAATAGATATTGTGCCAATTAATTCAATAGTTAAACATGTAAATTTAACATCACAAGGAGAAGCAAAAGAATACTTTTAAAAGAGGAATTTGATTATGTTTACTTTAC
Organism: Parnassius orleans; assembly: GCA_029286625.1. Classification (NCBI taxonomy): domain Eukaryota; kingdom Metazoa; phylum Arthropoda; class Insecta; order Lepidoptera; family Papilionidae; genus Parnassius; species Parnassius orleans. The sequence continues at coordinate 2,281,493 of JAGSMP010000181.1, read as the reverse complement.
ATAATTTTGTTAAAGTAAATTAAGTTGATTTTGAAAAACTAAATTGTTTGGAAAAAATAATTTTCTCTTTAGTTTAGCTGATATTTCAATTGTTAGATAACTTTATCCGAGGAATGATTTTGGCGGTTTGACAGCAAAGAAAATATTGTTCTAACTTGAAAATTTATTCCTCAAATAAAACTTATCCAACTATTGAAAAATAGCCTTATTAGTTTAGCCGGTTTTCAATCAGATAACTTTATCTTTTTTATTTAAAATAAAACCAGTATGTATTACTTGATTTCATCTTTTTATTACCTTAATAGTGACCATATGAAACAAGCTTTACAAAACAATTGTTACTTTTGTGTTACATTTGTGTTATCGTCATAAAAGTTCCTGTGTTGCATTTTGCGTTATAATTGGAATTATTGGCGGCCTTACCCTTATGCAACCTGAGTTTTTAATGAGTGAGAGATGAACAGAATATATTATGTATAGTTATTATAAATAATACAATCAAATTTACAATTATAAGCTTTATTAGAAACAAAATAACTTAACATGACGAACTGACAGCTTCATTAATTTCATCTCCTAAAGACAAGAGCTTCCTCCACTGTTCAGGTGTTAAACTGATGCCTTTCTTTCCTGGTAACAATTCTCCATTTTTTCATAAAATTCTTATATCTACGTAGACCTTGCCCTTGAACTCTCTTACTTTTACCAATTTCTTACCTTGCAGGACCCAAGTTCTTTATCTTCCGTCCTGGAGCCCATTTTAGCTTTTTTCTCTGCTGGCGGATTTCTCTGTAAAAGAATGAAATTAATACAGATAATGATAATATTTATTTATCTGACAAGACATTAAATTCATCTTTCACATGACAACATGGACTATAGCGCCCAAGTCATCAGTCTGGATGTTTTAGTGTGGGCATTTTAGAGATGGTTATTCTTTTCCATTGCTTGAAGTCTACTTACTACAAGACTATGACACCAAGCTCAACTGTTTAAAAGTAGATTTAAACATTCAAACTTTTACGAGGATAGATCTTATATTTGTTACTTCAGTCCTAAAATATTATATTGTAAATGCATAGTTCTCAAGATATTATGTTTTTAGACTTAAAACAAACTTGCAGAGTTTTAATGTAAGCTTTTACAACTTAGACACCATCTATAAATGTTTTATGTAATTATGTTACATTATTTCCACATATATTCATTGTTTTCTAGTTTTTTGTTAATAAATATGTCATAGAAACAAAACACAAGAAATGGTGCAATGACATTTTGTCTGATCAATGCAATAAGAGTTAATACCAATGATATTTATTTATATATAATAATGTAACATAGGTGGACTTAATGCTAGTTGGCATTTTCTACAAGTGTGTGTAAAATAAAGGCAAGTGTTGTGATTAAGTAATAAAATATATACGAATATATATATATATATATATATATATATATATATATATATATATATATATATATATATATATATATATATATATATATATATATATATATATATGAACAGTATAAGCTGTTTATTTTAGATATATTTTTATTTACAGTGTTATACAGGGTTATTTTTCAAAAAGAAGCCAAATTTTAAACTTAAATTCAAATATATAAATAATAGTTATTACAGTTTTTGAAAATACGAGTAAATAAGGCTTCTACTTTTATTTGAAATTATCCCAAATTGAATATGATTTATGGGCAACAATGTTTTTGCCTACTGATCGACCCTTACGAGTGTGTGCATGCACATTAAAATCAGTTAAAATAATGCACTATCAAGCATTTTGAATTTAAAAGATAAAAAAGAAAGAATGTTTGAGATATTTTTTAATTAATTTTTCTTCACCATTTGCCTATATACTACCTTCTCTGCAAATTTGGCCAGTTATTGTAAAATAACCGTTTATATTCATTTTTCTAGTACAGTAGAATTAAACCTCGACAATGTAATAACCTCTATAAATTCATAAAATTTTGTGTTCCCTTCCACTGGAGTCCAAAACCTCTTTTACTTCAAATACAAACCCTCTATAACTTAAATGAATAATTTGGATATCGCACCTCAGTAAGTCAAAGTTGTAAGGAAGACGACCTTTGTAACTTCAATCATCTATCAATGAGTCATTTTAAATGAATGTGCAAACAATAAAGGTTTCCCTGTAGACCATTGTTATTGCTTACACATGTTTACCAAATGGCTTCTACTAAGGTCTAAGTACAGTAACTTATGATCAAGGAAGGATGAGCTGTAAACACTTTACCATCTTTTATAGAGCAGTGCAGTGACAAAGAGGATAATATTTTCTCTTCTTTATTTAATATTGAAAATAAAATTGATATAGAAAGTGTGAATAATTTGAAACAAAAAAAAATTACCGACTTTTTAATGTTGAATAAATTGAACTTGAATAAATGTATCTTTAGACCTAAAATAAAGTATGTATGTACATATGTATTAACATTTAAAAGTTTCATTTGCATTTAACCTAGCTCGTCTATCTATGTATATAATCCCTAAACAAAGCTCATGAACGAACCTCTGTAAGTACAAACAAAAACCAATAAAAACTCCTTAACTTAAACCCTTAGTAAGTAAAAACCTCAATAACTCAAATTATTTAACGGTTTCCCTTGGTCTTTATCTTATTGAGGTTCTACTGTATTATAAAATTGTATTGAAATTAGTATAAAATGAAGCCTCGTATGATTTTACTTAAACTATAAAATGAGTGAAATAACAATTGTTGTTACCCTTGAGGAAGATGCCTATATCTGTCGTTATACAGTGCACAGTAATACTGAGGGTAGAACATTATTTTCTGTAACAATATTATTCTAACTCAAAATGTATTTCTTTCACCTCATTAAATATGGATTTAGTAGCTCTTTATTCAAATATGTAACAATATAGTGATGCAGTGAGGTTAATGTTTTTGCTTTGTCATAAGATGTTATTTATTCACAAATAGATAAATTATTAAAAATACATAAATATAACCTTGTTATCCCTACAGGGTTCTACATCCTCCCCTTCACAGGGAGGTTCACAACAACTCCAACCCCGGAAAACCCTCAAAATGGATGGAAGATTTTGTAATTTCTTACCGAAACCCTTTAGACTAGTGTACTATATCAATTTTGCTATATTCTCCCAAAAAACAACACAGGGCTAATAACTACACACGCCACGTTTAGATGCCTGAAGCAATCTAATTATTGTAAACATAATTAGATAGTACCTAGGAAATAGGTTACCGGCAATTATCAAATATCATGTTGAAAACCTGTTACAATTGTCGCGGTACTTTCATTTGCCATGCTTAATTTTGTAACAATAATTTCTTCCATTTTCCTTTTGGAAACAATAGGTCTAGAATTTAGATTACAAAACTGTCACTGTCATAAATATAAAATAAACTTTGACTCACATCAACAGGACCGTCATCACTATCACTGCTGGAACTTTCTGGTTTCTTCTTATTTTTAGGCATCTTTAGTATTTATTAGTCCAATAAAAAAACAATATATAAAACACAAAACCTGACCAAACTTTTTGCTAAATAAAAAGTAGGTATTCGGTTCTGTAATTCAGTTACGATGAAATGTCAATCCAATCCATAGATTATTGTATATATACTGTCAAGTAGTGATTGTATTCTCTTTGCTGTCAATCATAGAGTCATAGACAAATAAATTAGGCATGCGTCAGATATATCAAAACGAATCTAAAATCCGATTTTAAACACAAATCGAATCGTATCGATTTCTCAAACTAGAAAATCCGATTTCAAAAATCGACTTAACTATGCTACGATCTTACGTAAAATATACCACCAAATGAATCCGAATCGACAATACCCAAATCCAAACGTAAACTGATGCGTAAAATCCGTTTTCTCAGTTTCTTTTTCTAACCAAACACGATATAGCGGAATGAAAAGGATGTCGTGAATTTTGCAATTTGATTTCGGTTTGTAGGCTATGGAAATCTATTACATTGAAATATGCGATCAATATTATCCTTATTGCTAATTACTTAAAGTATATTTGCTTTATGAGATTATGTGTTGATGAATTTTGATTCTGTGTTTGGGTGTTTGCTTACTAGAATCTTTGAAATATGCGATCAATATCGTTTTTTTTATTTATTGTCAACAGAACCAACAGCATTCTATAACATTATAAAATTTGTAAATATTTACATTGTTTACTACCAATTATAGGTTTTACTTCATATAAAAATAATCTTATAACATATCACACAACTGTGTGGACATAATATATGACATTTAGCAATTACCAACATTTTTGAACATATTTTTGGGTATTTTAAGGTACGCATTTACAAAACACACTGCATGTGTGTGTGAGTGTGTGTGTGTGTGTGTGTGAGAGAGAGAGTGTGTGTCATTTTTAAATGTGAAGTGCTTGTAGTGGTGTAGGTAGTAGGAAGGATATGAAGAGGTGTGGCATGTTTGTGATTTGTGTGATTTTTATTATTATTATTTATTAGTACTTTTTTCTACAATTTAGATTATTTCTTTTTTATGGAAGCTTTACTGTCGTGAAAAATATCAATAGATGAAAAGTTTTTGTTATTGCAGTTGAGTGTACGACTAATGACAGAATTTTGAACATATTTGGAGCGACTTAACGGAACATGAAATAGAGATGTGTGTCTGGTACGTTTCGAAGGAGTGTTGAATTGTAGGAATTGAAATGTCAATTCAGGACTATTCATTTTATTATTACAGACGTCGTGTAGGAACAAAATTTGTAGAAGTGTACGTCGATCCTTTAACGGTAATAAGTCATGATGTTCGCAAGATTCCTTGTAACTACTTTTTTATGTTGTGTGCGATAATTTAATGCCTTAATAAATTTACATTGTATTTGCTCTATATTCTCTATGTAAGACAAGTAATTTTGATTCCAGACATTACAACAATACTCCAAAACACTTCGTTCATAAGAATAATACAGAACTTTAATACATTCAGGATCTGAGAATGGACGGCACACTCTTAAAACAAATCCTAAGTTTTTATACGCTTTTGCAACCATTGTCGTGACATGATAAGACATGAGCATTTTGGAATCAAAACAACACCAAGATCTTTGGTTTGGTAGATGCGTTCCAAAGGTATGTTATCTAATTTATATTGATATTCAATTTGATGCCTTTTACGGGTGAAGCTAATTTGATAACATTTTGAAAATTAACACTATTACGGTTATCATGATAGTAACAAAGCTGGTTCAAGTCTTTTGAAGTTGTGCATCTCCCCAGACTTAATATATGCGTAAATTTTATTGTCTTCCGTATACATGAGGAACTTGGAAATTTTAAAGCAGTCCCTATATCATAAAAGTCTGATGCATACAGTAACGGTCCCAATATCGAGCCTTGTGGGACCCAAATAGGACATCCACGAAATCAGAGCGATGTCCAGCTATTATAACAGCCTGAGATCGGTGTAGATAGGACTCTATCCACCTAAGATTTCCATGAATTTCTAGCTCCTGGAGTTTACGCAAAAGAATAATGTGATCCACGCGATCAAAAGCCTTTCAAAATCTGTATAAATGGCATCGATCTGAAAGCCATGATCCATACCTCGAAGAACATCATTGGAAAAAATTGATAAATTAGTCCTGGTTGAGCGACCACGAACGAATCCATGCTGTTGCAAAGGAATGTGACGAACAATCAGGGATAATGTATGCATATGCAACTCTCCATCAGTTTGCTCAACACATTAAGAATAGATATAGGTCTGTAATTTTCGATGGCTGTTTTGATTCCTTTTTTATGGACCGGAACGACATTAGCAGTTTTCCAAATCTTGGGAAAATAACCTTCTGCAAAACATCGATTAAAAATTAATGTTATAGGAGCCGCTAGCGATTCTGCACACTTCACAAAGAAATATGGAGGAATTTCATCACATCCAGCGCCTTTAGAACAATCGAGATTATCAAGAAGCTTTTTTATGTCTATGACAGAAAGATATATATCACTAATAACATCATTGCCAAGGAAATTGTTATGTGTAGAGTTTCTATAATGTAATTCCGGTTGACTAAAATTACGACTAAAAATTCATTGAAACCATTGCAAATATCATTTTGATTTGAAAATTTATTATTATTATATTGCATTATGTGAGAATAAGCTGATTTAATTTCTTCTTTGATTTTATATAAGCCCATAACATTTTGGTGTAGTTTTAATTTTTCAAGTGAAAAGTTTATATAAGACGAATAATATTCCCTTTCAAGTTTTTTAATCGCGAACGCAGTATAGAAAAGATTTGTAATCATTTGGTTTCCATATTTTTCCAGTAAGTATGATACTTAGCTTTTAATTGAATTGAATTACTATACCAAACAGGATAATTGTAAGTATGCTACACATTTTGTGGCACAAAATTAGAGATGGCGGTATTTAATGTTACATAAAAAGTATCAATTATGTATTCCAAATCATGAGATTTTAGGAACGATCAATCGTAATGAGAGAAACAGTATTTAATTTATTATAATCAGCTTTCCTAAATAAGTTTCTTTTTCTAGTTTTGGTTTAACTGCAGGTACTATTACATCCTTCACATAAATATCGACTGATGGATGAGAGGCATCTTCATTTACTATTGGTACTTTAGATTTTACAATAGTTAATGTTATATTAGAGAAATTACATCCAGTATATTACCATATTAATTTGATAAATAATTGTGTTGGGATAAACCGAAATACGAATTAGTATTAATTATATCGACAGCAGAATTTGCATATCGACAGATCCTTTTTTAGTATTATAGGTTTTTAATTTCCAATCTATACAAGGCAAGTTAAAATCACCAATTACTATAAAATGATCATCTGGTTTTGAACTAATCGCAGCAGGTAATTGTATAAACTTTTGCATATTAAATGCAAGCGTACGGTTTCTAGCGAGTCTACGGAGTTCTACGGAGTCAGCGCACGCGCCGGTATTGTTATACATATGCACTCAAGATCGTCGCAGTCAAGGTCAGAGCACCTGCACACCCTAAGCCGGGATGCGCACGCAATCATCACTCCATCGCCGAGAGCACCGCGGTCGCGACGGAACAGGTCGTATTTGTCAGAACTGCACAGCTCCATCACGTATACTGTCGCATAACCATGTTCTGTAATTAAAGCGATGTCAATATCAGATAGAAATAGATTGTTATAAAACTGGTCAGTCTTAGTCCGTAAGCCTTACATTCTGATAAAAGTCTTAATCCACTATTGCACTTTTCTATTATAAATTTTAAGTACCGTTAGTTATAGATTCATACACATAAAGGATTCTTCTTAAAAATTCTTCTTATTATTAAGTTGTTAAAGACTATATTTGCGAGATTGTTTGATGATTTGTTTTTGTTTTTGGTTTAGTGTATGTTTACTAGAAATAATCTTTTGTTTTCATGTTGCTTTCGTTTAGATGCAAATTTGACCTTGGTGACAAGTGCACGCGCCGGTCAGTCGCATCAGTGAATTACAAGATATGTTGTAATTACAAGTATGTTTATTGCCTGTTTGTTTAGTAGGTTTAGAGTTAAAAAGTTGACTTAGTGAATTTTGTGTGTATATATAAAAGTAAGTTTATATAACATTTAAATATTTTGATTTTGACTCAATCAACCTTTTTTTTTTTTTTTCGAGAACCATTTGACAAAATCCGCCCATAGGCGGAGGGGTGCCGGAATTACCACAAAACTTCACCCGTGTCTCCTGCAAGGGGGCCGCGGGAATCCAAATTCCCAGCCCCACACTAGTGCTGGCCCGGTCCATCCTGGGCCCGTCTCCCGCATGGCAAGAAAAGCTGACTCACCCCGTACATCGTTCCTCAGAGGCGCGCGCGCCGACACCCGCTCGCGCCTCCGCCTGGGTCCATCGAAGAGGGGCGGGGACTTCAAGTCCCACGCCCTGACCCATTCATAGCCGGTTTGGCGCTTAGTAAGCGCCTGCTTTCGCGGCCCCAGCGGCGAATTCGGTCTTGGCCCGCTGCCAACCAAGTTGGCCGGAGGGTAGGAGAGCGGCGCCTCGCAATACCGACACCCTCCCCGCGGCCCCACCACCACTGCGCATCAACGGCGCGGTCTCGTCTGAGTCGCGGAGGATAGGCAGGCGCACGCCATACCAACACCCTTCCTCCGCGACTCCACCTCGGCGCAGCGTAAGTGAGCGACCAACCCTCCCACAGCAGCCCACCGACACATATCCGAAGTGGGCTCGCCGAGCCCACACGGAGGGTTACCGGGCCGGCCCCTACACCCGGCCAGCCAAGGTTCCTTGTTCACCGCGGTGACCGCCACGTACACAAGTTTCCCCCGCCACGACAAGGCGGAAACCCGTCTGGGGAACCCAACCTAACCTAACCTAACTCTAACCTGCGGGGAAACTCATGGACTACCTCCGCCTGGGGAAAGGTGAGGGCGTGCCGGACTTTACCGGCAAAACCGCCCCGGTGTCTCCTCGACGCACGCGGGGCCGCGGAATCCACATTCTTCCGCAGCCCCACACTAGTGCTGGCCCGGTCTGTCCGCCTGTTCTCCAGCACGGGGTAGTGAGGTGTTCAACTACCCCGTGCATCGCCTCAGAGGCGCGCGCCGACACCCGCACGCGCCTCCACCACCAAATATCGAAGAGGGGCGGGATTTCCAGGTCCCTCGCCCTGACCCATCTGGGGGCCGGCGCGCGTTGTCTTCCTCCTGCGCTCGGTGCGCCTTTCAGGCCGGGGAAGGAGTGAGATCTCCCTTCTGTTCCGCAGTTTCTTCTGCGACATCACGTCCTCGCAGAAGGACACCACCGCGTCCCACGACCTCTGCGCTACCGACCATCTTCCGCACTAAGGCTGGCAGCGACAGATCGCCTCCCTACTTTTTCCAGAGGACACGGCGCTGCTCCTCCCAAGCTGCACACTCGGCGAGCGTGTTGCGCCGTGTCCTCCCTGCAATGGACGCAGTGGTGGCATTGAGCGTCCGGCCCCGTCTATGCGGCACAGGTACTTGCCGAAGCAGCCGTGTCCGACAGCACCTGCGTCCCTTGAAACGACAGGGAGCCGTGCTCTTCCCGAGCCAGTCGTCGAGCACTGGCCGGATCACCGACGGTAGCGAGGCCGGCGGTAGGCGCAGAAGCCTTGCCGCCATTCCGCCACCGGAGACCCGACGGAGCCCTCCGGCGCAGCGCGATCTGCCGCTGCACCGGCCTCGAGCCCCGTGCCCGCCTTCCTCGCGCCATCGATATAATGACGCGAGTACTTTCGCCTCTAAGTCCCAGGGCGGGATCCGGCCAGGACGCAGTTGCTCGTAGGAAATCGTGCGATACCCGCGACGACTTCTGACGGCCATCGCCCTTGCGGTTTACGCAGCATGGCGAGAGTGTTGGTCGCGTCCATCGCCCGCACAGGGCCCCATACAGGGCCATGGACCGCCCGATTCCACGTGCAACCGCCTACAGGCGGCACTCGCCCCCAAGTTGGGAAGCAACGCAAGCGCGCCCGCTGCACCCATCAATTTGGGGCGCCAGCCGCCGGAAGGGGTCCGAATTTCCCAGCGGCTGTCGAGCACCAACCCAGATACTTCATGGTGGACTGATAGCTATCCGGGCCCCGCTGACCACGATGTGTGATCCCGGAGGAACCTAACCAACCTAACCTAACCTAACCTTTTTTTTTTTTTTTTTGGGAAACTCATGGACTACCTCCGCCTGGGAAAGGCGGAGGGCGCCGACTCTTACCGGCCAAAACCACCTGGTGTCTCCTCGCAGCGCGCGCGGGAATCCAAATTCTCCGCAGCCCATTCAGTGCTGGCCCGGTCTGTCCGGGCCTGTCTCCTGCATGGTAGTGAGGTGTCTGACTCAACTTCGTACATCGCCCTCAGAGGCGCGCGCCGACACCGCTCGCGCCCTCCGCCCGGGTCCATCGAAGAAGGGGCGGGACTTCCCAAGTCCTCGCCCTGACCCATCATGGGGCCGAAGAGCGTTATAGCGCCCGCTTTCGGCCCCAGCGGCGGATCTGGTCTGGCCCCGCCCAACCAAGTTTCGGCCGCGGAGGTAGGGAGAGCGGCGCCTCGCAATACCGACACTCCTCCCCGCGGCCCCACCACCACCGCATCAACGGTGTGGTTCCCTGTCCGAGTCGCGGAGGATAGGCGAGTGGCGCACGCCATACCAACACCTCTTCCTCCGCGACCCACTCGGCTGCAGCGGTGGGAGCGGACCAACCCTCCTGCAGCAGCCCACCGACACACCGAAGCGGCCTGAGCCCACACGGAGTGGCCACCGCCGGCCCTACACCCGGCCAGCCAGGTTCTCTTTGTTCACCGCGCGGGCGCACTGCCACGGCTATTGCCCCCGCCACGACAAGGTGTGAACCCGTTCGGGGAACCTAACTCCAACCCAACCCAACCTAACTCCAATTTTTTTTTTTTCGTGGGAAACTCATGGATTCCTTCTGCGGGGGCAACTCAAGGTTATGCGGGATCCATACTGGCTAAAACCCCACGGTGGTCTCCATCAGCGTGTATGAAGGGTCCTGGATATCCGTTCGAACGCAACCGGGGCCCTCTCTCGCTTTGCTTTATTGAAAGCACGTCCAAGGGGTAGAACTTACTACCCCAGCACCTCGCAGTGCTATCACGATGTCTCGGGACCACTCGAGCCATCGTCCTCCTCGGGGTTGTTACTAGGCGTCTGAGGCCCCTGCCCAAACGCCTGCAACCCCAGAGGCCCTGTTTCTGTAGGGGAACACCATCTTCAAAGGGAGGGCGTGACGAACGCCTTGATGGCGTCGTTCCGAGTGGGATCTGTCCTCCTCCGATCCCGCTCAGCAGCCTCCTTCTGGACCATTACGGACTCACGGTGGCTACGGCCTCCACGCCGAGTCCCCGCTCAACATCGCCGACACGACTGCTGGCAGGAGAGGTCCCGACCGACCCGGTTTGCCAGGATCATTCGTTCCTTCCCCACGCTGGACATATCGCCAGCGTATGGGACGCAGAGTCCTGGTCCTGTCCACCGCAGTGGAAGCAGTTCGCCGTCGCTTCGCGTCTGATTCACACAGATAATCACCGAAGCACCCGTGCCCGGTAATTATCTGTGTAAGTCTGTAGGTGAGTCTTCCTACCGTCGCCGCATCCAGGTTAGACCGGCAGGATTGCGCCAATAACGTTTGCGGGCATAGCGCTCCTTGTTGTCGAGGCGCCATATCGCCAGGCGTTTTGGCGCTCCTGCCGTTTTACAGACTCGAGCGCCCCATCTGGCTCACTGCCACCTCTTCTGACGGAGGATGGATCTGGCTGTACACCGCATCCATATCCGCCAGTATATCTAGGGTGGAAAACGAGCCAGGACTGTTGCCGCCTCAAACGATATCGTACGGTATCCTCGCACGATCCGTATAGCCACCTCCGCTGGACACTGTAGATTTTAGATCTACAGCGCCGGATGGCTAGCCTTTCGCCCACACAGGTGCCCTGCATAAGGCTACGGATGTACTCACCCTGCATATAGGCGGCGTATTTCTCCTCGGTCCCCTAGATTGCAGCAGTCTGTGCATAGCACCCTGCCACCCTCTCAATCCGGGGACTAGGCGCTCAAAGTGCCTTCGAAGCCCCAGCGACTGTCCAGGAGCCCTAGGTACTTCATGTACCGCCCACTCTGACTACAGACCCACCCACGTCGACGCACGAGTCGGGTGGTTCCCTGCTCCGAGGTAACCAGAAACCATAAGGCCTCGCCTTATGAGGCGCTATTTTAGACCCAACCGTGGATTTTGGCGACGACGACTTCCGTCCCAAGCTCAGCGAGCCCTTGGTCCCCTCGGTGACCCTGCTGGCGACCACCAGCGCATCGTCGGCATAGCACACGATATTTACGCCAGCAGGAAGGTCGACACGCAGAACTGCATCACGCGAGGTTCCACAGTAGCGGACCCAGCACTGAGCCCGTGGAACCCCACGTTTGATCTCCTCCGGATATTCTTACCATCTTGCCCCATGTACAGAATGTACCTGTCGCGCAAGTAGTCCCCAATCACGCCTTGTGGCAGGCACCTGGTATGCTAGTTCCCTCCCTTATTGTAGTTAAAGGCGCTGACAATATCAAGACTTATTGCCAACGCCACACCACCCTCGGATACCGCTTGTTCTGACAGGGAGCGGACGCGCATAATGGCATCTACAGTGAACGCTCCCGTCGGAATCCAAATTGGCTATCAGCCAGATCGGGACCGACGCGCGACAGATGTCCGTTGAGCCGAGTGGCAACTATCCTTTCGAACACCCACAATCTCGTCCAACAGGCATATGGGACGGTACGCAGAGGGAGAATCGGTGGCCTTGCCTTCCTTCTTCAAGAGGGCCAACCTTGCTCCTTTCCATGCTGTGAGAGTCGGTAAGCAGCTGTCTTAGCCTGTCCCCCAAGGTAGCCAGACTCAGCACCAGAGCCCGACCAGGAATTCCGGGCCCCGGTGCGGTGTTTGGCCTCGCGGTTAACGGCTCGGTCCAGTTCTCCACGGTCACCTCCATCTCATCATGCCACTCCAATGACGACGGCAGGTGACCTGAGGGACTTGACCGGTCCTCTGGGAAAAGCGTGCCGATCACTCTTCCCAGCAGGTCCGGATCGAGAGTTTCCGTCAAGGGCAACGACCAGGGCCGGAGTTTTCCCAGCACCATCCTGTACGGTCGCCCCCAGGGATCTTCGTTGAGTCCCTCTAGGAGCTCTTTCCAGGACCGAGACCTGGCGTTAGATATAGCAATTTGTAACGCCTTTGTAGCCGCTCGGTATGCCCCGTAGAGTCTGGCTATCTCCTCAAGTGGAGCTCGCCTTCTTCGGCTCTTGTACTGGCGCCGACCGCAAGCAGATCGCACGAAGGTGCAATTTCTGCTGACCACCAGTACACCGCCCTGCGTTTGGGACGACTGGTTCTAGGCATCGAGACGTCGCATATTTGCGCCATCGTAGCTCGGAACCAGTTCGCTTCCATCCGGATCGAGCGGAACTTCGGTTTTTCTGGCCAGGCCGCGACGATGGCGGCAGCTTCGAGCTTGTCTCGGTCGCCGCTTGAGACACCAACGCCGCGGTGGGCTGCCTTCTGACGACGATGGAATTACTGTCGAAGTGGCGAAGCGCGACATCGAACACGATGTGACGGTGATCTGACAATGTCACCATCTCTGTCGCAACTCGCCATCCTGACAGCATTCGCATTGCAGGTGAGTCGCCCACGTAAGGTCTACAATGGACTCCCCTGCCACCGCACACATGTACTCAGACCCCTGATTTAATAGTCGAAGGTCCAGACCAGCCGCCCAATCCATTATGGTCTTCTCCCTTGATCGTCCCTAGAGCTGCCCCAAGCCCTGTTATGGGCGTTAAAATCTCCCAGGACGATCAACGGACGGGGTAAGCACCTGCGCACGCAATCCGCCAACTCGTCCAGGTACTCTCGTAGTCGGCGAGGGTCCTGTTGGGAGAGACATAGCAGCCCACTATAGCCAGGGTGCCCCATTGCACTGCAACAGCCCTGCCTCCTTTGCAGGAGGACGCAGGTGAGCACCATCACCACCCCCCAGTAGATTACGGAGCCCAACCCGTCGCCGAACCAGCGAGGATGGTCGGGGACGGTATGGGTCTACATTACTGCAGGGCAAACCGCCACTCCACAATGGTCTGCATAAGCAGATTTTGTGCATTGCGGCAGTGGTTCAGGTTGCCCTGGAGGACTTTAAGGGCGTGAATTTTACGTCTCAGCAACTTCCATTGCCGAGTCGGAGCTCGGTGCCGCAACAGGTGCTGCTGTGACTGTCTCGCTGGAGGGAGTGAGAGGACTTACCTTGCTCACCCTGTTTTGCAGGTTGAGCGCATTTTTCCCTAACCTATGGTTGAGGCGGCCTGAGCCAACGGGACATTTCAGTGCCGACGCAGTGCACTGGTTCGCTCTATGACCGGGTTCGCCGCAGGCGTAGCAACGGTGCTTCTGTCTGCCTCTGTTAGGCACTACCGCCCACGTGTCCCTCTCGAGGCATCTGTGCAGTGCATAGGCCTGGGCTCCAGCAGTTCCACTCGAGCGGAAGCCCAGCCCATCCGTACCCGTCCTTCAGCCATTATTTTCGGACCGCCGTTACGGGCACCGCATCCAGCACGTCCCCATGCTGGTGGGGTTCGGCGGACGTCACCAACTTTGATGTCGTCTACCGAACAACCACCCAACTCGGCGATCGCAGCTGTTATCTCACAGGTGCTGACAGCGTCGTCAAGGTCTCTCAGTCGAACGTCGCGCGTTTTAATTGGGCGACTAATTCGACGTTCAGCTCAGAGAAGACCTCGCGCAGTTTCGCTGCCAGCTTGTCCGCCTTTGAGTTGCAATCATGTCCCGCAATCTCGAGAAGTAAGCCCCCTGTTACAGCTCGCTTTTGGCGAACGGAGTCTATTCCCAACTCTGCCAATTGATCCTGGCCTTGCCTCCCCATTACATTGGCATATGTGAGCACAGAGTCCTTAGGCAACGTCACTGTAACTGCCGCCGATGCTGGTGTACGCATTTCAGTTTTCCTTCTCTTTTTTCTTGGAGAAGGGAGAGCATTCGCCACTTTTGTAGACCGATTTTGCTTTGGCCTTCTTGCCATTGCCTGCCCATGAGCTACCATCGGCGGTGACGAGTTGTGCGGCTGTGGCGGGCAGCCACTGGAGGCAGATCCTCCACCGGCAGATGGGAATGCTCTTTTTCTTCTTTGCCTTCGTTTCTTCTTTCTTTCGGCTGCGGTGGTGGTGGTAGTGGCTGCGACTGCGCACGTCCTGCTCTTATTGACGCTGGCAGCTGTTCCCGCGGTGTCAGCTGCTGGTTGGCTGATGCCTTTCAGGAATCAATCTTGCATGGAAGGCCTTCAGCTTCCTGTCAATTAGAGCCCCATCGTCTGCCATGAGCCTCTTTCTCGCCCTAGGTTTGGATGCTATCTGTTTTGGCAAGATAGATCGTCTCATTTGTTTGCGGAGGAGGCTAATTTTCTGTGTAAGTTCGTCTAGTCGAAAGACTGGTAAGCTGGGAACGCAACTCTGTGTTCTCTCTCCAGCCTGGCGACGTTATCATTTGAGTCGGTCCTTCGCGCGAGTTCTTCTGCCGCAGCTTTGATGTTACGTACAGCCAACCTATGCCACGCACAAACTCTCCTTTAAGGTTACGGGATCGATCGGCAACTTTTCGAGAACCGAGATGAAAATCAATTTGCGACTGAGCTCTAGATCTCCATGAGAACGCATTTCACGGGCCAACGTTTCTGGGCCCGGAAGGTTCTTCTTCGCCCTGGTGTTAGTGGGCATTACGGAAGGATCAAAAAGGTCTTCTTCTGTTTCAGCCCCTGTCGCACTCTCTCCTCCAGAGGCTGCAACTGGGACCGCAGAGATTTAGCCGCCACAACTGACGTACTGGAGGCTTCGCTTTCCGTTTTCGACCTACCGATGTGAGCGACACGAACGAACCATCAGACCCACCATCCGCATCGCTCTCACCGGCCTGACTGCTCGTGGTGTTAGGTCGCTTAAAACGCCCACGCTTGTCTCGTGTCGATATTTCCGACACGGCTCCTTCTTTTTGAGTTTGGCCCACTGTTGTTATGGGGCCCGCGGTTAACGCTGGCGCATCACCGTGCAGCGGATTGCCCCCAGATACGTTGGGCTGCCACAGAGCCTAATTAGCTACTGTGGATTCCTGCCAACAACAGGGTTGACGGGACCACCCTGGGGAGTATTTTTTTGTCGCACTGCATGTCATTATTTTCCTTGGTGTGGTCCCTGAATCCCTCCCATAGGCTTGGGACTGGGCTCCCCTCAGCCATTCATCCCATCGGCACCTAGACCCAGGATTAGGTTATTTTGGAGAGGTTGTCTTCCCTGATTCTGCGGGGCCCCGGCCCAGTGTGGGCTTACGGGTTGTCCGGCATAGGTGCGCTTGGCACGTCGCCGCACAGAGGTCGCCCGGAATCGGTGCGCTTTATAATACCGCGCGGCGTCACCCAGCATTGGTGCGCTTGGCACATCGCCACGTGTTGCATCCCCGTCCGCTCTAATCAAAGAGCGATACCGGGAGCAACGACAAGCCTGTGAAGGCCCATCTCTTAGGGCATTAAGCCCCGGGCGTTTCTAGTCCTAATAGAACTATTGGGACGCCCAACCCCGGCCAGTTTTGGTCCGCGGCGTTTTCACGCTACCACCCATATCTGGGTGGTGTTCCCCTATCCGCCACCTGGGGACGCGCCCGATGGGAGCTCTGGCAACTCCACACGGGAGGGGGGAACCTAACCTAACCTAACCTAACCTTTTTTTTTTTTTTTTTCGGGGAAACTCATGGACCACCTCCGCCTGGGGAAAGGCGGAGGGCGTGCCGGACTCACCGGCTAAACCACCCTGGTGTCTCTCGCACGTGCGCGGGGCCGCGGAACCAAATTTTCCGCAGCCCCACACTAGTGCTGGCCCGGTCTGTCCGCCTCGTCTTCCTGCACGGGTAGTGAGGTGTCTGACTACCCCTGCGTATCGCCTCAGAGGCGCGCGCCGACACCGCTCGCGCCTGCCTCGGGTCCATCGAAGAGGGGGCGGGACTTCCCCAAGTCCCTCGCCCTGGACCCATTCATGGGGCCGGAAGAGCGCTTAGTAGCGCCCGCTTCCCGGCCCCAGCGGCGAATCTGGTCTTTGGCCCGCCGCCAACCAAGTTTCGGTTGCGGAGGGTAGGGAGAGCGGCGCCTCGCAATACCGACACTCCCCGCGGCCCCACCACCACCGCATCAACGGTGCGCCTGCCTGAGTCGCGGAGGATAGCGAGTGGCGCATCGCCATACCAACACTCCTCTTCCTCCGCGATTCCACCTCGGCTGCAGCGGTGGGGAGCGACCAACCTCCCGCAGCAGCCCACCGACACATCCGAAGTGGGCTCGAGCCCACACGGAGTGAGCACCCGGCCGGCCCCACACCCGGGCCAGCCAAGGTTCTCTTGTTCACCGCGGGTGACCAAGCCACGGCTATTATTGCCCCGCCACGACAAGCGGGAACCCGTTCGGGGGAACCTAACCCAACCTAACCTAACCTAACCTAACCTTTTTTTTTTGGGGAAACCATGGACCACCTCCGCCTGGGGAAAGGCGGAGGTGCCGGACTCTTACCGCTAAAACCACCCCGGTGTCTCGCACGTGCGCGGGGCCGCGGAACCAAATTCTTCCGGCCACACTCAGTGCTGGCCCGGTCTGTCCGGGCCTCGTCTCCTGCACGGGGCAGTGAGGTGTCTCGACTACCCTGCACATCGCCTCAGAGGCGCGCGCCGACACCCGTCGCGCCCGCCCGGGTCCATCGAAGCAGGGGCGGGGACTTCCGTCCTTCGCCCTGGACCCATTCATGGGGCCGGAAGAGCGTTAGTAGCGCCCGCTTTCGCGGCCCCAGCGGCGGATCTGGTCTCTGGCTCCGCCGCCAACCAAGTTTCGGCTGCGTGGAGGGTAGGGAGAGCGGCGCCTCGCAATACCGACACCCTCCCCGCGGGGTCTTCCCACCACCACCGCATCAACGGTGCGGTTCCGTCTGAGTCGCGGAGGATAGGGCGAGGCGCACGCCATACCAACCAACTCCTCCGCGATTCCACCTCGGCTGCAGCGGTAAGGGGAGCGGACCAACCCTCCGCAGCAGCCCACTGACACACATCCGAAGTGGGCCTGCCGAGCCCACACGGAGTGAGCACCCGGCCGGCCTTCACACTGGCCAGCCAAGGTTCCCTTTGTTCACCTGCGGGCACTGCCACGGCTACTAGCCCCCCGCCACGACAATGGGAACCCGTTCGGGGAAAGGAACCTGTCTGGGGAACCTAACCTAACCTTACCTAACCTTTTTTTTTTTTTTTTCGGGGAAATACACGAAATTAGAAAAAATCGCTACTTACCTAAACCGAGGTATAGTGGTCGATCGTTAAAAATATATAAATTTAACTTCAACTTTGCTAATAACTTTGCTGAATATAGGTCTTTTTCGTTGAAATTTTCTTTAAGTAGTGTAACTAATTGCCCTTCGTATTTCCCTATAGTTTTCTTAGTAAATTTTCACCGTTATATAATTAATTTTCACATTTTTCTTTCTTTTATAGTCTTAAATTCGTAAATAAAACATAAATTCATCTATAATTTTAGTGAAAATCTGTCTGTTCCGTTCAAATTTTCTTTTTAAATAGTGTATTTAATTGCCCCTGTAGTTTTATAGTTTTCTTAGTAAATTCTCACAGTTTAATAACAAATTTTCATAAAATCTGTTTCTTAGAGTCGTATTTTCATAAAATTTTTAAAATTTTACAAATCTTCATTTCTTTCGCTCTTTTTGCTTCAGTTAGGTCCATCTAGTGTAGAAACTGCCATCTGCACTCTTATCTGCAAAAAATAACACACGAAATTAGAAAAAATCGCTACTTACCTAAACCGAGGTATAGTGGTCGATCGTTAAAAATATATAAATTTAACTTCAACTTTGCTAATAACTTTGCTGAATATAGGTCTTTTTCGTTGAAATTTTCTTTAAGTAGTGTAACTAATTGCCCTTCGTATTTCCCTATAGTTTTCTTAGTAAATTTTCACCGTTATATAATTAATTTTTACATTTTTCTTTCTTTTATAGTCTTAAATTCGTAAATAAAACATAAATTCATCTATAATTTTAGTGAAAATCTGTCTGTTCCGTTCAAATTTTCTTTTTAAATAGTGTATTTAATTGCCCCCCGTAGTTTCCTATAGTTTTCTTAGTAAATTCTCACAGTTTAATAACAAATTTTCATAAAATTCGTTTTCTTAGAGTCGTATTTTCATAAAATTTTAAAATTTTACAAATCTTCATTTCTTTCGCTCTTTTTGCTTCAGTTAGGTCCATCTAGTGTAGAAACTGCCATCTGCACTCTTATCTGCAAAAATAACACGAAATTAGAAAAATCGCTACTTACCTAAACCGAGGTATAGTGGTCGATCGTTAAAAATATATAAATTTAACTTCAACTTTGCTAATAACTTTGCTGAATATAGGTTTTCGTTGAAATTTTCAAGTAGTGTAACTAATTGCCTTCGTATTTCTATAGTTTTCTTAGTAAATTTTCACCGTTATATAATTAATTTTCACATTTTTCTTTTCTTTATAGTCTTAAATTCGTAAATAAAACATAAATTCATCTATAATTTTAGTGAAAATCTGTCTGTTCCGTTCAAATTTTCTTTTAAATAGTGTATTTAATTGCCCCCGTAGTTTCCTATAGTTTTTTAGTAAATTCTCACAGTTTAATAACAAATTTTCATAAAATTCGTTTTCTTAGAGTCGTATTTTCATAAAATTTTTAAAATTTTACAAATCTTCATTTCTTTCGCTCTTTTTGCTTCAGTTAGGTCCATCTAGTGTAGAAACTGCCATCTGCACTCTTATCTGCAAAAAATAACACACGAAAATAGAAAAATCGCCCACCCACCTCCCGGTTTTCATTGCTTAAGTAGAATTGTAATACTTAGTTTATAAAACTGCAGCTTATAGCCTTAAACATTCTTTTTTTGTGATTATATAATATAAAATTATATATAGTATATATATTTGCTACTTAGCAATTTTTAAATCAAAGTAATATTATTACCATTTAATTTTTATAATTCTTTTATCTTAAACAAATTAAAAATATACAATATGCCTATCATGAGGGATGACCCAAACCAGACCTTTGTGGTACCCCCTAGTACCTCAGGAAGTAATGCGCGGCTGCCTGCCTCCTCTGGGGATGTGACTAACTTGCCATCGTTTACGGAAGTAATTAAAAAGCTTACAAAATTTATTACTGCAACCATACAAGATGGGCGGAGCGTTACGGCTATTAATAAAAGGCTAATTATACGGGCCACAGAAGAGATTCAGAGTGCAACTCTGTTCTCACAACTATGCAATTGCCTTCATCTGCATTACCACCTGTACAATCTGAAAGTGAAAAACGGATTACATTAAGAACATGAAAGATGATATTATTTCTGGAATTAAGATCGAGCTAGACAAACTTAGGGGAGACTAACACCATCAAAGACTTTGTCACATCCACTTTGGGAAGAAGACGGCTTCACTAAGGTAATGAGCCGGAAAAACAAAAGGAAAACCTATGCAGCAGCTGTAAATAAAAAATTCGTTGAACCTCCCCAGAACAAATACACAATAATGGTAGAGTTTACAAATCCCAGCCACACTGGCGAGGACATTATAAGCGAGGTCAAAAGTAAAATCGATGTGGTAAATATGGGAATAGGCATTGGGAATACGGAAAACAAAATCACAAAGATAGCCATCACCAGACACTGATAAGGATCGTGAAACATTCAGCGCCGCTATAAAAGCTAACTCTAAAAATCTCAATGTGTCACTTCCGACAGTGAGAAATCCGATGGTACGTCTGATGGGAGTCACACCGGATGTAAATGATGACAAAATCATTGATGCTATACTAAAGCAAAATAAGAATATCGCCGATAGCATCATTGAAACCGATATCTCTATGAGGATCATTAGGTGCGAAGGGTCGAACTAATTTAGTTAGAAATGTAATACTGGAAGTAAGCCCGGCCCTATGGAATGTTATGATCAATAAGAAAATAAAGCTTGGATATCAGATGATTACAGTTATCGATCAGTCTCCGGTACTCCAATGCTATAATTGTCAAGGTTTTGGCCAAATCTAGCACATGCACATCAGAAATTAAATGTGGTTACTGCGCAGAACATCACGACACCAGAAGCTGTCCACGAAGGAACCAAACCCCATGTTGCGCAAATTGTCAAAAAGGAGAGGAAAATAAAAGGGATCACCCAGCATATAGCCAGGAATGTCAGGAGTGGCAGAAGTGGGACAAAATTGCCAGAATGTCAGTAAGGTACTGCTAAGGGCACTCTATAAAGATCAATAGCAATACGCGCTGCAAGCATGTGCTCCGGATCCCCATGCTGGGCGGGATCGACTCACAATGCTTCAGTGCAACTTAGGCAGGGATATGCAGCGACACACGAATTAAAACAATACATCGTTAATAAAGGATATGATATAGTCTTTATAACTGAGCCATATGTCGGCAAAACAACACCCTCAATCACATAAACGGCTACAGTTTGTATCAACATTCAAAAAATGGCAGAGTTAAAGCATGCATAGCAATAAAAACAACTTAGGATCTTACCTTGGTATAAACCAGTGTTGCACCACAAACCTATGCACCGTCCAGCTGTCCCAAAAGACTCAAAACTGCTACTTATCTGTGCTTATGTCGAACCAGATGTTGACGAGCAAAACACGCTCAACCACCTAGAACAAATTCTTAAGACTAGCGACACAACGAGACGTATCATCTGTGGTGACTTTAACGGCTGGCATACGACATGGGGATCAACTAAAATCAACAAAAGGGGAAAGGAAATAATGGACCTCATTATGGCTAATGAATTAAACATCTGCAACACTGGCTCACAACCAACTTTTGAAACAACTACACACGGACAAATAAGAACTTCTATAGTTGATCTCACATTGGCTTCCGATAATATTGTGTCTAAAGTTAGAAATTGGAAAGTTAATTGCAGCATGTCCTACATCAGATCATCACGCTATAGACTTTGCTTTTGCACTGAAACACGATAAACCAAAGAAGAAAGCGTCAACTACCACATTTAGATATAAAACAGATAAAACAGACTGGAAAAGCGTAACAGAAGAAATCAAAAACACAAGCAGCCGAACTAGACCAGATTGACATAAATAAACTAAATGCAGAACAGATAATTACGTTGATAACATCACCAAAACTATTATCAGTGCGTGCGATAGGACCATCCGTAGGAAAGTCCCAAGCAGCTACACGTCTTTGTGGTATGACGAACTTACTAACCTAAAAAAGAATGTAATACACATACACCATCGAATCCAGGACCTTAAAAAAGGCAATAAAAATATCAACAACATTCTAAAAGAGCAAGAAGTTGCTCGAGCACAATATTCAACGGCCATTCAGAAAGCTTCAAATGAACACTTTCGCAACTTCTGCTCAAAGCAAGGAAAGGAAGACGTTTGGTCTCTTACAAATAGAATTCTTAAAGATCTGCCACAGCCACAACCACCTACTACATTAAGAATTAATGGCAACGAATACACAAAGTCAAGTCAGGAATCTGCAAATTGTTTGATTAACACCTTTTTTCCCGATGACAATCAAGCTAATGACAATCAATTTCAGCAACAAATCAGAACAGAAACTATCTCTCCTCCGAACACAGGAAACGAAAAAGACTTTACAATAGACGAAATCATGGAAGGATCAAATCAATGAATCACAAAAAGCACCTGGACTAGACCATCTCACATCCGACATATGTCAGCACTTTATTGAAACGTATCCCACACAAATCACTAACCTTTTCAACAGGTGTATGCATCTTCACACTTTCCTACCTCCTGGAAAACAGCTTTATAAAAAACAATCAAGCCAAATAAAGAAGATTATAACGACGTATCATCATAGACCCATTGACTTATCAATGTTTTTGGCAAACTCTAGAAAAGTTAATATCTAAAAGATTAACATATTACATGTACATTAATAACACAGCAAATGATAGACAATACGGATTTAAAGAACAAAAGACCACTACGGATGCATTACGAGATGCAATAAGCCATATGAAGCAAGCAAAGGCACAAAATAAACTAGTAGCCGCAATCTCACTCGACATAGAAGGCGCTTTCAATCATGCATGGTGGCCAGCACTCCTATATAGATTAAAGAAGCTAAAATGCCCAAGAAACTTATACAGAATTACGCAACTGTTTCTAAAGAACAAACTAGAGGATGCATCCAAGGATCGGTTCTTGGACCCATCTTCTGGAATCTTATAATGGACGATTTACTAGATATAACCCTACCCACTGGCAACCACATCCAAGCCTATGCAGATGATGTCTTTTAATTTGCGCTGGTAAAGATGTAACTGAGCTGGTATTGCAAATCATATATTACAGGAAATATACAGATGGGGACTAAGGAACAATCTAAGATTTGGACACCAGAAAACTCAAATGATAACTTGCACACCAAAAGCAAAAACCGCTAAAATCGCTATGAACAATAACGTATTACAATTCACAGAACAAGTTAAATTACTCGGCGTTATAATAGATCAACATTTTAAATTCATCAATCACTGCAAATATGTAATAAATAAAGCGCAAAAAATTTTTAAAAAACTAAGTCTAATCATTCGACCTACATGGGGAGTTAAATCCGAAAATGTGTCAATCATTTACAAGCAAGTCATCGAGCCTATCATAACTTATGCCGCTGAGATATGGGATAGCGCAACAAAGTACAAATCTGTTACAAAAGCCTTACTTAGTCTACAGAGGGGATTTGCAATTAAAATAATAAGAGGATTCCGGACACTTCCTACAACTGCAGCCATTGCATTAGCTGACCTGACACCGTTACACCTTAAAATAAAAGAAATAGCCGACAACGAACGAACGAAAATAAATGGAATAAGTAAATATTTACCTGACGACATAACCTTGAACAAAAGAATACCACCTAAAAAATTATTGCACCCCGCGGAACGTGTTACAATAGCTATACAAAAAATAACAAACTTAGAAGATCTAAAAGAATATTGTACGACTAATAGTGTTAAAATATATACGGACGGTAGCAAACATGATGAAGCAGTAGGCGCTGCATACGTTATATATTTTCCTGATGGGAAGGAAACCAAACGCCTAAAATTACATAGCAGTTGTACGGTTTTCCAGGCCGAATGCTTAGCGATCGAAAGGGCATGTAATGAATGCATAAAAATGAGACTGACAGACGTTTGCATTTTCTCTGACTCCATGTCCGCTCTCTTAGAAATTGCAAACCGCAGCAGCACTCATCCGATTATAAACAATATACACCGAAGCATAAAATACTAAGAAATACAGGAAGAATAGAATTATACTGGATCAAAGCTCATCATGGATTACTAGGGAACGAAAGAGCGGACACGGAGGCAAAGAAAGCAGCGACACTTCACAAAACTCCTGACTATGATAACTTCCTATCTCATACGATAAACGGCTACGAAAACAGGATACCGAACAAGCACATGAATTGGAATACTGAGTTCAACAACTGGCGCTCATCTAAAGCAGTGGTTGCCCAAACTGGAACACATTAAAGCTTTAAGAGAGAAAGCTAATATCACCTTTGAACTAACTCAATACTCATGGGACACGGGTACCATAAGAGCTATTTATATCGTTTCAAAATCACTGAGAACGACCTGTGTCCTTGTGACAACACAATGTTCAAACAATAGAACATATATTAAAATTTTGTCCTCAATTTGGAAAACAACGATGCGACCACGAGATGCTTGCGAAACTTACGTTTAGAACCTTATAATATCTTATACCTCATGCAAAAGAATCCGCTTTAACATCTTTTCTAAGACTTATAAATATATAGTAAATAACTTAAAGAAACTAAATTGACGTAATAAATAAACACAATAAGTATTGTATTAAAAGAAAATAGATAAACACATTAGAACATTAATAAGCCGAAGCCGCCTGTATCCATCGCGGGGACTTCAGCTAAACTTAAGCCATTATAAAAAAAAAAAAAAAAAAAACCTAACCTAACCTAACCTAACCTAACCTAACCTAACCTAACCAAAACTTAGTGTCAAAAATGGGAAAACTGAATTATTGATAGGAGGAGATACAAATGCCTGGAGCCCATGGTGGGAAGTGTGAGGAGGATGGACGTGAGAAGCTCTGGCAGGTGCTCTGGATGAACTCGGCCTATATACTAAATGAGGAGATGTACCAACTGACACGATTAGAGGCGGTAAAAGATACAGTAGTCACGTTGACATTACAGCGTGCTCTGAAAATCTTTTAAATTGTGGATGACTGAAGGTAGACGAGGCATAACAAGTTCGGACCACAACACAATACTATTCAAAATTAAATGTAAATATTTTTCAGACATAACAATTAAACGGACTACAAGGGTATATATAGTAAAGAGTAAATGGAGTCAGTTTCGTGAGAAACTAACTCATTATTGACCGATAAAAACATAACTAAAACAGAAATTGATAATATAAGACATATTAAAATTTGAAAAAACATTTAGAGAAATATTTAGAAGTAATAAAAGAAGTATGTGATGCTACCATTCCAAAAAAGAAAAATCAAAATAAACTTACATTGCCGTGGTGGAATGATGAACTTGTTTTGCTTAAGAAGGACGTCACTACCAAAAAGCGCCGAATAAGATGTGCTGCCCCGTACGAAAAGCCGATGTCGTTGCAGCGTACCTGGAAGCAAAAAATATGTATGAATGTGAAGCAAAAAAGGCTCAGGTAAAAGTTGAAAGGAGTTCTGTGGAAGACAGGATAGGGAAGGATAATGGGATGGGATATACCGAGTTATCGGCAGAACAACAAAAGGCACGAAGATCTGCCTCTTTTCAAAGGTGGAAAATACTCGATAACACCGAATCAGCAAAGATGTTGGCTGAGACCTTTATCCGGAAGACCAGTTGAGGCTGATAACGCAGAATACCAGCGCATCAGGGATTTAGCTGAAAAAGTCAATGAAGGGACACAAGATAATTCTTGTGACCCACCATTTACAGTCGCAGAGCTAAAACACGCAACTAACAGCTTCAACCCGAAAAAGGCTCCGGGTGGAGACGGATTCACGGCTGATATTTGCCGACAAGTTATCCTCCATAACCCAGAGCTTTACCTCAGCCTAGCTAACAAGTGTTTGAATTAGGACACTTTCCACAGTGTGAAAAAAGCGGTAGTAGTGGTCTTGAGAAACCAGGAAAGAAGACTATACGCACCCCAAAAGCTTATAGACCGATAGGCTTGCTACCAGTTATGTAAAACCTGGAGAAAATGACTATCAGAAGGATAAGGTGGCACATCCAACCTGGGGAGTATCCAATACGGCTTCACGCCACAGAAAAGCACCGAATATTCCTCTATGACATGATGAATATATAAGAACACAAATACAAAATAAAAAATAATTATCATGGTATCACTAGACATAGAGGGCCTTCGATAGTGCATGGTGGCCAGCCATCAGATACCGATTGGCTGAGAAAATGCCCTATTAATATAAGACGGTTGATGGATAGTTATCTCCAGGATAGAAAGTTAGCATCAGGTACGCTGGTGTAGAGCACAACCAGGACACTTCAAAGGGTGCGTACAGGGTTCCATAGGGGACCGGTACTATGGAATTTGCTTCTTGATCCTCTGCTCAAGGAGTTGAAGCAAGAGGCGACCGGTGTCAGGCTTTGCCGACGATATCGTCCTCCTGTTTGCGGAGACACGGCACTTGAAACCAGAGGCGTGCAAATGCCGCCTCGAGCATGTTCGGAGGTGGGGAATCTAATAAACTGAACTTTGCGCCACACAAGACCAAGGCTATGTTAATTACTAAGTTAAAATACGATTCACCACGTCTGAGCATGGCGGGATAGACATTGGCATGTCAGAGGAGATCAAAGTGCTCGGTCTCACCGTTGACAGGAAGCTCACATTTAAAAGCCACGTAAAAATGTATGCAGGAAGGCCACAGCTCTTACGTACAATTGTCGAGGGCTGCCAAAATCAGTTGGGGTCTTCAACCAGAAATCGTTAGGACGATATACGTGGCGGTTGCGGAACCGGTTGTGCTGTATGCGGCGAGCGTGTGGCTCCATCCGTCGGCAAACTGGGAGTCCGAAGGCTTCAAACACCGTACAAAGAGGATTTGCTCAGAAAATTACTAAAGCATACCGTACCGTCTCTACACTCGGCGCTAGCGCTGGCAGGACTGCTTCCTGGACCTGAGAATCCAGGAAGCAGCATCCTCTTTATAGCAAAGAGAGGAAAGCTCCAGTCAGTGCTGGGTGACCGAGGTGGAGACAAGGCGAAACTTACCGAACTGCCCCACCCAGCATCTTATACGGACTTGGAATTGTATGCCTGTAAACGAAAACGAAACGAGACTCAATAACACCCAAAGTCTCCGAATATTTACCGACGGGAGCAAAATAGAGGAAGGTCGAGACAGCACTTTCCATTTGGAACAGTGCAGCCGAGATCCGAACTCTAAAGCTCAAACTGTCGGACTACTGTACCGTCTACCAGGCTGAATTGCTGGCCATACAGGGCAACTGAGCAAATCAACAGCGCTGAAAGAAGCTTTGGGGTTTACAGTGACTCGAGATCGGCACTTGAGACCATTGTGAACCAAGACCAGCATCCCCTAGCAGTAAAGACCCGCAAAATATACATACCATCTTGGAGCAACAAAAGTATTCAACTTTTTGGATAAAAGCACGGGTCTTGTGGGAATGAGCGTGCTGACGAATTGGCCAAACTTGCCGCGCTCCGGAATAAAGTAAACCAGATTACGATCTGTGCCTGGTCTCCTACATTAAGAGTGTAATTCGAAAAGACACAATCGAAAAATGGAACCACAGGTACACAGAGGGTGAAACAGGTCGAATCGAAGAAATTCCTCCAGAATGTTAAGATGCCTACAAGTGATTAGGGGACAGCACTGTCTTCATTAATGATCCAAGCGATGACGGGGCATGGTGGGTTCTCGAGTATCTGTACCGATTCCGATGCAAGGAGAACCCTCATGCGTCTCTGTGAGCCAGGAGTTGAGGAGACAGCGCATCGTAATCTTGAGTGTCCCAGGTTCGGCAAACAAAGGTACGATTTTGAGACGACGACCGAAGAAACTCTTAGAGAAGATAATTTGTATGCTGATGGGCACTAGAAACACTCGTGATAAATTTATTAAATTCTGTGAAGAAATAGTAAGTATTGTGGTGAAAATAACTGAAGTTATAGTATAATTGTACATATAGGGTATTTTGAATTGAGAATTGAATTGAATTGAGAATCGAATGAATTGAATTGAATTGAGTTTTAAAGTTCATAATCACAATAACAATATAACAATTATAATAATAGTAATGAAAATAGTCAAAATGTTAATTTATAATACAATTCAATCCATAAATATTTTTATTTTTTTAAATGATATTTATTATACAAGTTATTAGTTATACAATTTATTTAATACAATTTATAATATTTAATTTAATTATTTATAAAAAGTGCAATATGTGTTTAGTGTCAAAGAAGAATGAAGAGCATAAATTGCAAATGGAAAGATCGTAATCGGGGCTTCCTTGTGCCTATACCCTTTATATTCAGAGAGAATGAACCGATAGACGCAAAAATTGAAACTGCAAGAAAAATTATCATTTAATTGAAAAGTTATTAATTAAAACAATCAAAGCTCTTAAAATTACTGATACACCACGACTCTGATATAAACGTCAGAGGGCAGAAAGTTTAAAAAAAAAAACCTAACCTAACCTAACCTAACCTAACCTAACCTAACCTAACCTTTTTTTTTTTTTTTTCGGGGAAATCATGGACTTCCTCCGCCTGGGGAAAGGCGGAGGGGGCGTGCCGGACTTACCGGCTAAACCACCCGGTGTCACCTCACGTGCGCGTGGGGCCGCGGGAATCCAAATTCTTCCGCAGCCCCACACTAGTGCTGGCCCGGTCTGTCCGGGCCTCGTCTCCTGCACGGGGTAGGAGGTGTTCGACTACCCCTGTGCATCGCCTCAGAGGCGCGCGCCGACACCTGCTGCGCCCGCCTCGGGTCCATCGAAGGGGCGGGGACTTCCCAAGTCCCTCGCCCTGGACCCATTCATGGGGCCGGAAGAGCGGTAGCGCCTGCTGCGGCCCCAGCGGCGGATCTGGTCCTGGCCCGCCGCCGACCAAGTTTCGGCCGCGGAGGTAGGAGAGCGGCGCCCGTATACCGACACCCTCTCCCCGCGGCCCCACCACCACCACTGCATCAACGGTGGCCCCGTCTGAGTCCGCGGAGGATAGGCGAGTGGCGCATCGCCATACCAACACCTCTTCCTCCGCGACTCCACCTCGGTTGCAGCGGTGGGAGCAGACCAACCCTCTCGCAGCAGCTCACCATCCGAAGTGGCCTGCCGAGCCCCACGGAGTGGCCACCCGGCCGGCCCTACACCCGGGCCAGCCAAGGGGTCTCTTTGTTCACCGCGGTCGACCAACACGGCTATTAAGCCCCCGCCACGACAAGGCGGAACCCGTTCGGGGAACCTAACCTAACCTAACCTAACCTACCTAACCTAACCTAACCTAACCTAACCTAACCTAACCTAACCTAACCTCAAACCTAACCTAACCTAACCTAACCTAACCTAACCTAACTAACCTAACCTAACCTAACCTAACCTAACCTAACTAACCTTTTTTTTTTTTTTGCGGGGAAACTCATGGACTACCTCCGCCTGGGGAAAGGCGGAGGCGTGCCGGACTCTTACTGGCTAAAACCACCCGGTGTCTCGCATCGCAGGCCACGGAATCCAAATTCTTCCGCAGCCCCACACTAGTGCTGGCCCGGTCTGGGCCTCGTCTCCTGCACGGGGTAGTGAGGTGTCTGACTACCCCGTGCATCGCCTGAGGCGCGCGCCGACACCTGCTCGCGCTCCACCGGGTCCATCGAGAGGGGGGGACTCCCAAGTCCCTCGCCCTGGACCCATTCTGGGGCCGGAAGAGGCTATAGCGCCCGCTTTCGCGGCCCCAGCGGCGGATCTGGTCTCTGGCTCCGCTGCCAACCAAGTTTCGGCTGCGGAGGGTAGGAGCGGCGCCTCGCAATACCGACACCTCCCCTCGCGGCCCCACCACCACCGCATCAACGGTGCGGCCCCGTCTGAGTCGCGGAGGATAGGGCGAGTGGCGCATCGCCATACCAACACCTCTTCCTCCGCGACTCACCTCTGCTGCAGCGGTGGGAGCGGACCAACCCTCCCGCAGCAGCCCACCGACACACATCCAGTGGGCCTGCCGAGCCCACGGAGGGTAGCACCCTGGCCGGCCCTACACCCGGCCAGCCAAGGTTCCTCTTTGTTCACCGTGGGTGACCAAGCCACGGCTACTAAGCCCCCCGCCACGACAAGGGGAACCTGTTTGGGGGAACCTAACCTAACCTAACCTAACCTAACCTAACCTAACCTTTTTTTTTTTTTTTTCGGGGAAATCATGGACCTCCGCCTGGGAAAGGCGGAGGGCGCCGGACTCTTACCGGCTAAAACCACCTGGTGTCTCTCGCAGCAGGCGCGTGGGGCCGCGGAATCCAAATTCTTCCGCAGCCCACACTAGTGCTGGCCCGGTCTGTCCGGCCTCGTCTCCTGCACGGGGTAGTGAGGTGTTCGAACTCCCCGTGCATCGCCTCAGAGGCGCGCGCCGACACCCGCTCGCGCCTCCGCCTCGGGTCCATCGAAGAGGGGCGGGACTTCCCAAGTCCTCGCCCTGGACCCATTCATGGGGCCGGAAGAGGCTTAGTAGCGCCCGCTCGCGGCCCCAGCGGCGGATCTGGTCTCTGGTCCGCTGCCGACCAAGTTTCGGCTGCGGAGGGTAGGAGGCGCCTCGCAATACCGACATCTTCCCCCGCGGCCCCACCACCACCGCATCAACGGTGCGGCCCCGTCTGAGTCGCGGAGGATAGGCGAGTGGCGCATCGCCACCAACACCTCTTCCTCCGCGACTCCACCCGGTTGCAGCGGTAAGGAGCAGACCAACCCTTCCGCAGCAGCCCACTGACACACATCCGAAGTGGGCTCGCTGGAGCCCACACGGAGTGCCACCCGGCCGGCCCACACCTCGGGCCAGCCAGGGGTTCCCTTGTTCACCGCGGTCGACCGCCACGGCTATTGCCCCCGCCACGACAAGGCGGGAACCCGTTCGGGGAACTAACCTAACCTAACCTAACCTAACCTAACCTAACCTAACCTAACCTAACCTAACCTAACCTAACCTAACATAACCTAACCTAACCTAACCTAACCTAACCTAACCTAACCTAAACGCCTGCAACTGAAGACGGCAAAGAAAAGGCTGCAGCCAGGTAAAAAATTACCAAAGTTCTGAGTCTCAAAGGGGTTAGTGCATTAATTATACCATCAGTGCAGCGGCCCAGAGCATTCCAGGAAAAGCAATGCGAAAGAAAAAGATAAGGCTGAAAACCTAATAAGAGAGCCTGAGAGTTCTCAAGAAACCCAACCCACCCACACTAGACCCTATTCAGGACGAGCCAGCCCACAAACTTCTACCGGCGACTGGGCCAAGGACCACATAATCAACGCGTTCCTAGAGTTCAAAGCCCTCACAAAAGCAACTCTTGAGGTGAACCAAATTACCTGTAGGAATATCTTACAAAGTTTCCAACTCAAGTCATGAGTTTTTGGGGTGCAGCTCGAGGAGGCAGAAGCCGCAATTTATGACAACAAAACATCTACAGTCATAAGAGGTAAAATGGGTCATCACATGGCGGCTTATAGCGGGTCAGCGGGTTTATCCTGGATGAGGAGGAGACAGAACGAAAGGGAGAGTAGTATTAAAACCCCTAACGACCCTATCGTTGTCACCGCCCGTTGCACCAGGGTGATAGCAGAAGACAGGATCCTGAAATGGCGGAAGCCATCTCGAACCTGTGAAATGGGAGATCCTTGGGAAAGCTGGACGGTGCTGACAATAAATTGGGTCAATGGAGTCCCGGGAGGGAAAACAACTAAGTTATAAACCAATTCGATGTGAGAATGATTTGATTGTCACTACAACAACAGAAGCAGCTAAAGACCTCAGGGGAAAATTAACCAACCGCATAGGCAATGACGCAAAACAAAAGTGCGCACTATGGCCTTCAATTTTAGTAAATGGTATGAGAAGCCAAACCAGAAGATGCACTGACTTTTAGTCGACGAAGCTCTATGAACTATCTTGGGCCAGTAATGGCAATGCGACTGAGTGGAGCGGAAAAATACTGCTCATCGGTGACATCAATCAACTTCCATATATCGACAGGGAAACCCCTTCGCGATGCAATATACTGCCCAAGCCTCGTGACCACAATCAGCTAAGAACTCTGTGTACGCACTGAAACTTATGGATGTGGCATATGCCCTCAATGAAATCTACAATGGCATATATTCATCCAGATCTCAGGTGCACTCACTGAAAGGAAAAGGTACACGGAGTCGATATACCAGGTACCCTACCCAACACTTTATATCTTGTATATACACAAGCAGAAAAGGAGTCCTTACCAGCCAGGATATGGTTCGGTCCTGTCGCGGATTTAATTGCACATGAGGCCCAAGGCCTCACATACGGACAGTGGTCATACGAGGACAACAACAGAGAAGCATAAATTTGCGACAGCGTCCAACACGCAGTAGTGGCAGTGTCCAGGCACACAGTCTGTGTGCATATACACGGACGATTGCGACGATGCGACTGAAGGTTGATTAAGAGCGCAAATGGCTGCGACAACAAAAGGATTAGAGAATATAATTAAAATGGCATTACGAAGCAGAGACGCAGCTGTCGTGGAGGCCCTGACAACGGCGAATCAACACAGCTGAAGACGGAGCGGCCTACGATAACTAAAAAAAAAAAAAAAATGTATATATTATAAAAATATAGTATGATAAGTTAATACAGCATGTTAGGAACTAGATCTAAGTTAAAAGTACACTAGAAATAATAGAAATAATGGCGTATCTGTAATAATAATTATAACAAAAAAATAATAATAATAAAAAAAAATAGTAATAAATATATATATATATATATATATATATATATATATATATATATATATATATATATATATAAACAAAAAATAAAAAAAAGATAAAAAGAAAAAAAATATAAAAAATGTATGATAAGGTAATAGAGAAAAAAACGAAACAAGAGAAAAAAAACAAAAAAATATAATAATAATAAAATACATAAAAAAAAAAAAAAATGAACTCACTCTTAGCTTAGTAAATTTACTAATACTAGTAGTGTAAGGAGTACAATGTAAATGCAAAAGTTAATAAAGAAAAAAAGCGAAAAGGTACGGACCTCGAGTCTGTAGTGCAAAATTATTTATAAAAAAAAAAAAAACCTAACCTAACCTAACCTAACCTAACCTAACCTAACCTAACCTAACCCAGTTGCGGCCCAAACGCTGACCTGTACGCAGTTTTTAAACTGCCCGCGCTTAAAAATTCAAAGTGGGGTCAAAGCACCAAATCGCAAAGTGTGATATTCAAAAGATTCGTCTCAACGAGACGAATGTAGTGATATATGACAAAGTTGAAAAGTGCGGAAAATACGAAATAATACGAAAACCAGATTTTATTAACCTAAAAACTTAAAAGTGAAACGCTGCTTAAACTAAATCTTTACCTAGTGATTTTAAAGTGTAGAAACAAGCGCCTTGACTTGCTTCATCGACCTGAGCAATCACCAGATTTTTACTACGTTCGCGCATGGAATTATTAACCAAAATATAAAACCACGTGGCCACGTGTTTTTTGATTGGAGACCGTGCGGCTGATTTTGACAACGGAATATAGAAGAGGACATCGAGGCAGAACGTTTGACACCTCGATCATCAAAATCGGACAGGAAACAGAAGTTATCACACAGTGAAGAAACAATTTCAGTAGAAAACTTCACAAGTAAGTTTCTGAAATTTCAGTGACGACCTATGTTTTTTGTGCTCATCCCAGAAGCAATCCAGGACCTAATAGCGACACCAAAACTAAATTTTTGGAGTGCAATTAGAAAAGTAAGGAATTTTATTATTATTAAGTGTAAACACGTGTTATCCTGAAAGTGCGTCTGAAAATTCTGAAAAAATTTCTTCAGGTAGTACATACTCAATTATATTAACCCAAATTTTTCAAAATTTTTATATTCATATTTTTCGAGTTAGAGGCTATTTTGGTTCTTGGTTTTTATAAATTGATTTTCAAAATTAAAAAACTCAAAAAATTTTCATAACAAAAAATTTTTCTAAATTAAATATATAATAGATAATTTATTTAGCTATACACAGTATTTTTTGCGGAATTTTTGAGACAGCGCCTTCGGAAATAAGAATTTAATTGTAAAAGCTAGGAGGTCCTGAAAACTGCACGGTAACTGTGTTTTCAGTACAGGAGAACGGAGCCCTAGCTCAATTTTGATAATTTCGGGGCCCCCTAACCCCACTCCCACACTATCCAGTAAACGGATAGTCTTCAGCCCCCACCGGATCATTTTGACATAATTTCAACCCCCTACCCCAAAGTTGATGTATTGACATAGTCTGTGGGATGAAAATCTTAAACTGCTATAACGCAACAACAACTGCACTGATCCGACGGGGTTTTTTCCAAAATTATTTATAATAGCCGACCTTTCATATTACCTATAGACAGACTCTACATAGAGTCTATGTATTAATGTAGTTTTATAAATTAGATTTTAAGACATTCTCCACAACTAAACATTATTAGAATAAGATTAAATAATGTTTCTAAATTGACTTAAACAAAAGACTTTGGTAGAGCCAAGTAAAATTTTCAACCAAAAATTTTTTATTTTATTTTAGTTTATTTTATTTTAGTGTATTCTTTTATTACTTATTAACTGTAGTATTCATTAACAGACTCTACATAGAGTCTATATATTATATTAATTTAGTTTTATAAATTAGACCCTAAGACTTTTCTATAGATAGATATTACTAGAATAAGACTAAGTAATGTTTATGGACCAATTTAAACAAAAGAGATTCTGGTAGAGCCAAGTAGACTGTAAGCAAAAATTTTATTTTTATTATTTATATCTTGTACTTTGTCATATTCGTAACCTATTACACCTGTCAACGGCAGTATTTATAGACAGACTTACATAGAGTCACACGGATTTTGTACCAAATTGACAATTAAAAATCTTTATTAAAATATAGACCTGAGTCACTCTATAGTGGTGAATATATAACGAAGTAGAGTCGAGACTCTACATAAAAACTTTTATAATACCATATTATTGCTTACTATATGGCTAGAGATTTGACTGAGGCCTAACTTGAACTCACGATAGCGTGTCGAACTGTAAATATATACAGTTTACATTTTATTTTTATATTTTCACATTTATATTTACAACTTATACAAATTTACGTTTTAAATTTTTATACAATTTTATTTTTATTATCGTGATTTGAGACGCGTTCTCTAAATATGCTCGGTATCCGCACCTCCTGTCAAAAGACAGAAACCAGCGCCAAAGACATGAGTCCTCAAAGCCTAACTAGGACAGAGAAGGGATCTTTCCAAAAGTAACCAGAGTACGTTGTTACTAGCGTAAGGAGAAGCATAGGAGAATGGGAGACGGGGAAAACAGACACAGCAGCCACAACACACAACTCCCTAAAAGGTAGCACCGGTTGTGCCCAAAACAAAAATTGTGCCATCACAGGAAAGTAAGGCATCGCGCAAAGCACCAGAGCAGGTAACAGAAGGCTCACCGAAGACTGAGACAGCAAAATATGCAGACTGTCTGACGGAGGCCTGTGCCTGCCTCAATAAAGCTAAACTGCACCTCAGTAATTCCCTGAAACTTAAGAACGGACATAAAAATGAAGTGATACAGGCTATTGAAAGACTTTACCAGTTGGTTAAAGATGCAGAGACAGGAAAAAGTATAGGAATAGAGAGTAAGCCTAAGGAGCAGGAGAAAAAGAAGAAAAACAGGAAGATGAATATAAAAGAAGACAACTAGAAGAACAAAGTAAACTGATAAAGAAGTTAGAGGAACACGGGAAACTACTGGAAGAAAACAACAAAGAGATTGAAAAGTTAAGGGATGAAATGAAAAAACAGGAAAATAAGGAAGAGAGAGGAACGTACGCGAGTGTACTAGGGCAAACTGAGTAGATCACCCTCGGAAAGTACGGCTATGCACTCGTGGCTATCACATCGACCGACGAAAAGGAAACAGGAGATCAGGTGATGGAGAAGATCAGGAATGTAATAAATGCGAAAGAAGAAGGCCTCAAGATAGATAAAATTAGGAAAGCAAGAGACAGGAAAGTGATAGGGATGTTGCAACCAGGAAGAAATAAACTGAGTTAAAGAAAATTAAAGAACGCAAACAAACATCTCAACGTAGAGGAAATAAAAAATAAAGATCCGCTGATAACACTCAAAGATGTGCTACAACATAATAGCGATGACGAAATAGTCAAAGCAATAAGAGTCCAAAACAAACAACTCTTCAGGGACATAAGAAAATGAGGACAAATGGAAATAAAATATAAAAAGAGAACTAGAAACTGCACACGTCCCACATTGTGATGAGGGTCTCGCTGCTGCTGTGGAACCGCCTCACAGAAATTGGAGGATCCATATAGATCTCAACGAGTGAGGGTAGCTGATCAATCCCCACTCGTCCAGTGCTCAAGGTGCTTGGGATATGGGCACACCAAGCGCATATGCACCGAAACGCAAGAGGTCTGCAGCCACTGTGGAGGTCCACACCTGAACAGAATGCGCCGACTGGCTATCTGGGGAAGCACCATCATGCAGAAATTGCATAAAGGCAAAATGGAAAAGAACAACCACAATGCGTTCAGCTCAGACTGCCCGGTGAGAAGGAGATGGAGACTTGGCAAGATCCACCGTGGCTTATTGCTAAGGTGGTCTCAAGGTCTGGCGGACACTTCGATCGGGCAGCCACCGGTATCACGCTATCCAGGCCAACTTACAGAGATGTGAGCCAGCCATGCTGAACTGATCACCGAGGCGACCTGAAAGATATCGTCGTTGCGCTGGTCCAGGAACCTTACATTGGTCGCATTGGAGAAATGAAACACTACCCAGGGACACGAATAATACAATGTCACAGAGAACCCAACACCGGAAGGGTGATCAAGGCTGCTATTGTATTGTTCGACGACACCATTAATCGTAACCCAGTGTCCCGGCCTAACAACAGAAAATATTGCAGTCGCGTTGAGGACAGGGACCTGAGATGGGAGTGGTGTCCGTCTATCTGAGGGTGATAAGCCAATCGACCCATACCTGGACGTGATCGAAAAGGCAGTGGAAGCCTTAGGGACGGTAAACGTGATACTCGGTGGAGATGTGAACGCATGGAACACCTGGTGGGTAGCCTGGAAGCGGATACAAGAGGAATAGACTTGATGCCAAACTCGACGAATTGAGCTCCACACCAACAGAGGAACGGATCCCACTTTTGACACTATCAGAGGTGGGAGAAGATTTCTAGTTGGTAGACATCACTACCTGCCTGACGAGCCTATTAGGAGGGTAGAAAACTGGAGGCTTTCTGAAGAAATAACTGTCTGGACCACAGAGCAATCCTATTATAACCAGGAAATACAACACAAAAGGGTAACTGGAGTGAGTTTTGTGGGAAACTTCCAGGTTTGAAGGCAAAACAATAATCAAAACAGAAATAGACAAATTGAACAGGAGAAGAACTCGAAACAAAAATAGAAGAATTAACAAAGACAATAACGGAAGCATGCGATAAACATATACCAAAATTGAATAACAAAAGGAATAGGATTGCCCTGGTGGACCGATGAATTGACACAGTTCAAGAAGAAAGTCTCTAGACTAAAACGTCGAATATCATGCGGCACCAATTCTGTCGAGAGTGGGTTGTAGAACAGTACCTCAGTGTAAAAGAGGAGTACCAGCGGAAAGTCAAATGGCCCAAACCTCCAGCTGGAAGGAGTTCTGCAGCAAGCAGGAGCGAGAATCAATGTGGGACGGGATTTATAGAGTAATAGGCCACAATCAAGAGGCAAGAGGACATTCCCTTAATCTTAAATGGAAAACCATGGAAATGAGGAATCAGCCAAGATGCTGGCAGACATGTTCTACCCAGAAGACGACACCAGGGGTGATAACCTAGGACACAGACAAACGAGAAAAAGGAGCTGGAAATGAAGGGTCACATGATGATCCATGACCCACCTTTACGATGGAGGAATTGATGTGGTCTGTGTCTAGTTTTAACCCCAAAAGGCACCAGGGAACGATAGTCTCACAGCTGACATCTGTGCAGCTGTCTCTTTAGATCCGAAATGTTTTTGGCGATAGCCAATAAATGTTTGAGCTTGGCACTTTCCCAAGAAATGGAAAGAGGCGGTAGTAGTGCGGAAGCCTGAAAGAGAACTACGCACATCCCAAATCCTATAGACCTATTGACTGCTGCTGTGCTCGGTAAAATCCTTGAAAAGAACATAACGAATAAAATGGCACATTGTACCCAGACTTAGCCGGAGACAGTGATTATGTTACAGCGTAGTACCGAGGACCTCTATGACATGATGCAAAAAACCAAACTAGAAGACAAAAAGTTAGTGTTATAATATCCTTGACATAGAGGGAGCCTCGATAACGCATGGTGGCCGGCAATCAGATGCAGATTGGCAGATACTGCTGCCCAATTAACCTACGACGTCTCGTTGACAACTATTTCGAGGATAGAACCGTCCGCATCAGGTACGCAGGAGCAGAACACATGAAAACCACTAAGGGGTGTGTGCAGGGCTCAATAGGGGGTCCTATATTTTGGAATCTGTTGATCGACCTTCTATTGAGCAAAAGGAGAACATTGCCAGGCTTTCGCGACGACGTGGTCCTGATTTTCCGGGGATAAGGCAATTGAAGTGCAGGATCGGGCCAACGCGGCCCTCGCGCATGTTCAGAGTGGGAGTCAAAATAAGCTCAAATTTGCACCAAGCAAGACCAAAGCAATGGTTATAACAAGAAAGATAAATACGACTCACCACTTCTGAAAATGGGGAGAGCATTGCGTTGTCCACAGAAATAAATTGGGACTCACCATAGACGTTAAGTTGACCTTCAACGCACATGAAAATGTTGTAAGGTACAAAGTCTATACGGTCAACTAACAAGAGCCGCAAAATTAGTTGGGGCCTGAACCCGGAGATCATTAGGACCATCTATGTAGCGGTAACGGAGCCGATCATATTATACGCGGCAAGTATGGTCATCGGCCACATGCAAACAGAAAATAAAAAGCAGCTCGACATGGCACAACGCGGGTTTGTTCAAAAATTATTAAGTCTTATAAAACCGTATCCCTCCACTCGGCCCTACTACTCGCTGGGTTGTCCTTTGACCTTAGGGTTCGGAAGCAGCCTAATTTATGAAGTGAAGAAAGGTTACTCCCAGCGAATAGTAGGAGATCGGGACGTGGAACGAAAACTAGAATATATAAAGACACCTCACCCCGCAAATCAGGTTGGGCTGCAGTTTGTATGCTTGGAGGATGGTGCACAAGTCGACCAACACGACAATAAAGGTCTGAAAATATTCACAGACGGTAGTAA
Source organism: Parnassius orleans (assembly GCA_029286625.1). Lineage (NCBI taxonomy): Eukaryota > Metazoa > Arthropoda > Insecta > Lepidoptera > Papilionidae > Parnassius > Parnassius orleans. The sequence continues at coordinate 2,242,111 of JAGSMP010000181.1, read as the reverse complement.
ATCAAGGGAAGTCGGCGCTGCGTTATCCATATGGAACGACGCAGCGGAGACAAGTAGCCGAAAATTTAAATTGAAGATTTTTGCACTGTCTACCAGGCGGAGTTGTTGGCCATATATGAGGCAACAAATTATGCTATGAAAGACTCGGCACCAAGCTGCCACATTTACAGCGACTCAAGATCTGCTCTCCAGACAGTTGTTCAGAGCGTTTCCCTCCATCCACTAGCGGCAAAAATTAGAAAAAATATTTTGAAATAAGCAAAAAGGAAAATTGCAAAATTGTTCTGATAAAGTCACACGCAGGGCTGAGGGAAACGAGAGCAGATGAGTTAGCAAGAAGCCCCAAAATTAAAACGCAAGCCGGACTATGACAGGTGCCTGATTTCATTCTGTCAAGCGACAAATCCGTTCAATTCGCTTGACGAATGGAACCGACGCTACGTGGAAGGTGAAACAGCCTCCAACGAAGGTGTTTTTCCGGACGCCTTAAGCGCCTATCCCATCATAAGGAACTTAAATATGGACTCGCTCAAGTGATGACAGGACATGGCGGGTTCTCTGAATACTTGCACTGTTTCAAGTGTAAGGAGAGCCTGGCATGCGCCTGCGACCCGATGAAAGAGGAAAGTGTCATACATATTGTAACGGAATGTCCAGTTTATGGTAAAGAGAAACGATGTAGAAATGGAATCACAAAAAAATAAGCAAAGATAACATATGTAAAATAATAGGAAACAAACATATAAGAGATAGGTTCTAAAATATTGTAAAGTTATAGCCACTAAGGTAGTACATAAGAATAAAAAGTAAAAGGGAACTGTCAATTATATAAGACATATAATATAAACAGTCCGTTAAATTTGTAAAACTAACTAAAACAAAGTAGATTAAGATATAATTATAAGTAAAAGTGTATTAGAAACGTAAGACATATGTAATAGAAATAAGGACACTGTTGTATGCAAGATTTAAAAGAAAGTAAAAAGAAAAAGCAAAAAGAAAAAAAAAAAAAAAAAACAAATAAAGAAATGAAAAAACAATGAACTAAAAATATAAAAAGGAGGAAAAAGTCCCTGATCTCCATGTTAGGGGAACAAGAAAAAAAACCTAACCTAACCTAACCTAACCTAACTAACCTAACCTAACCTAACCTAACCTTACCTAACCTAACCTAACCTAACCTAACCTAACCTAACCTAACCTAACCTAACCTTTTTTTTGCGGGGAACTCATGGACTACCTCCGCCTGGGGAAAGGCGGAGGGCGTGCCGGACTCTTTACCGGCCAAAACCACCCCGGTGTCTCTCAGACAGCGCGTGGGGCGGAACCAAATTCTTCCGCAGCCCCACCTAGTGCTGGCCCGGTCTGTCCGGGCCTCGTCTCCTGCACGGGTAGTGAGGTGTCTGACTCACCCTGCATCGCCTCAGAGGCGCGCGCCGACACCCGCTCGCGCCCGCCTCGGGTCCATCGAAGAGGGGGGACTTCCCAAGTCCTCGCCCTGACCCATTCATGGGGCCGGAAGAGCGCGTAGCGCCCGCTTTCGCGGCCCCAGCGGCGAATCTGGTCTCGGTTCCGCCCAACCAAGTTTCGGCTGCGGAGGGTAGGGAGAGCGCGCCGCAATACCGACACCTTCCCCGCGGCCCCACCACCACCGCATCAACGGTGTGGTGTCTTCGTCGACGCGGAGGATAGGCGAGGGCGCATCGCCATACCAACACCCTCCTCCGCGATTCCACCTGGCTGCAGCGGGTGAGCGGACCAACCCCTCCTGCAGCAGCCCACCGACACATGAAGTGGCCTCGCTGAGCCCACACGGAGTGAAGCCACCGGCCGGGCCTCACACTCGGGCCAGCCAAGGGTTCTTGTTCACCGCGGGTGACCAAGCCACGGTTACTAAGCCCCCGCCACGACAAGGCGGGAACCCGTTCAAACTAACCAACCTAACCTAACCTAAACTAACCTAGCGTAGCCTACTGTTAAAACGAGAAAGTTAACTCCAAATTGACGCAATCCCTGCACGTAAATACCAGTAAGCGAAAATATAAATTTATACAAATAAACCTACAACGAAAGAAGTTAGCCACACAAGAGGTATTTATTGAAGCACGTAGTAAAACATCCGAATAGCTTAGTACAAGAACCTTATACAGCTGCTACAGGAGAAGTACAGCAACCGCCAGGTTGTAGAATAGTACAATGTCGAAGAAAAGAAAAGCCGAACAAAGCAGCTATATTTGTTTTCGATCCGGATATAAAAATAATAGAAGACCCCACATTGGTTACGGAAAACATAGTAGTTGCCATATTACAAACTGATAAGTGGACAATAGGGGCAATTTCAATATACCTTGAAGATTATTTACCAATAGAACCATATCTTAAACAAATTGAAAAAATAGTCAACAATCTAACAGCTAAATATATATTAATTGAGGCGATGTAAACGCATGGAATACATGGTGGGAAGCATCATAGATCATCGAGGTGTGGCATTACAGGAGGCATTGGACGAAATGGGATTACACATACTAAATGAAGGAACAGAGCCTACCTTTGATACAATTAGAGGGGGAAAATCATATACAAGTCATGTAGACATAACAGTATGTAATGAAAGCTCACTTAATCATATTCAAGATTGGAGGGTAGATAAGGATTTAATAAGTTCAGATCATAATGCAATAGTTTTCTCCATCAATCTAGACAAACCGCAAGAAAAAAGAAAAACTCAAACCACCAGAATTTATAACACAAAAAAAGCTAATTGGACAGATTTTAAAATAATATTTAAAAATTATCTAGAAGAAAAAAAAATTGAGACAGTCGAAGTCGAAAAATTGTATCAAAGGAAGCCTTGGAAAACATTATAGCAACATATATTGAGGGTATAAATAAAGCGTGAAGAAAGTATTCCTAAACTGAAAATAAATGAAAAACATACTTACCATGGTGGAATAGAGAACTAGAAGAACTGAAGAAGGCGATGATAACCAAACGCAGAAGAATCCGATGCGCTGCATGGCATAGAAGGAACACGTAGTACAGCAATACTTGGAAGCAAAATAAAATATGAAAAAGAGACAGTTAGTGCACAAACAAGTAGTTGGAAGGTACTGTACAAATCAGGATCAGGAAAGTTTCTGGGATAAAATTTATAGGGTTATTAGAAAACACCAAAAGGCAACAGGATCAGCTATTAGTGAATGACGGAAGCCTTGTGTCCTGACGAATCAGCAGCTTGGTTAGCAGACAGCTTTTTTCCAGTAGATGACAACAGTACCGATAATACTGAACAAAAGGAAATGAGAGAAAAAGCTGCAAAAATACATCAAAAGCTACCAAATGATACTCAGGATCCGCCATTTACTGAAGCTGAACTAAGAAATGTTATGGGAAGTTTTAGCATGAAGAAGGCACCTGGACCTGATGGTTTCACAATGGATATCTGTACTGCGGCAATAGGAACAAATGAAGAACTCTTTTTGTCAATTGTCAACAAATGCTTGCAACTTACCCATTACCCAACACCATGGAAGGCAGCCGTTGTAATAGTTCTCAAAAAGCCCGGTAAAAGTGACTATACCCACCCCAAGGCCCACAGACCTATTGGATTACTTTCAATATTAGGTAAAATATTAGAAAAACTTATAGTAAAGAGAATACGATGGCACATCTTGCTGAAAAGTAATCCAAGACAATATGGGTTTGTGCCCCAGCGAAGTACAGAGGACTCCCTGTATGATCTGCTACAGCACATAAGAGTAAATCTCAAAGACAAAAAGATAAACTTAATAATATCTCTAGACATACAGGGAGCTTTCGACAACGCTTGGTGGCCTGCCATAAAATGCCAGCTATTAGAGAAAAAGTGTCCCCAAAACCTCCGGGAAACCGTAAATAGCTATTTCGAAAACCGTAAAATAAAGTTACGATATGCAGACATAGAAATAAGTAAATCTACATCAAAAGGATGCGTGCAGGGATCAAAAGGGGCTACGTTTTGGAACCTGCTACTGGACCCCTTGTTGGACTTGATGGACAGTGAAGAAGTTTACTGTCAAGCCTTTGCGGATGATGTCGTCCTGGTGTTCTCCGGACAAAGAATCCCCGAAATTGAAGAAAAAGCAAATAGAACACTCGCCCTTGTGCATGATTGGGGTGTGCGCAACAAACTCGGTTTTGCTGCACACAAAACCAATGCAATAATTATCACCAAAAAACTTAAATACGACACACCACAACTCCACATGGGCGGAACAAACATAAAAATAGTAGATGAAATTAAATTATTAGGCCTTATAATAGATAAAAAATTAACCTTCCATAGTCATGTTATACATATATGTCGAAAGGTTACAAATATATATAAACAGCTAGTAAAGACAGCGAAAATTTCTTGGGGATTAAATTCGGAAATCATCAGGACGATATATGTGTCAGTCGTCGAACCTATCGTGCTCTATGCAGCCAGTGTATGGGCAAGTGCATCACACAAAATAACCGTGCAAAAACATCTCAACACCCTGCAGAGGGGTTTCGCACAAAAAATTTGTAAAGCTTACAGGACCGTATCGCTAAATTCGGCACTCATATTAACGGGACTGTTACCTCTAGATATCCGCTTGCGGGAAGCCGCAAGGCTGTATGAAGCTAAGCGTGGAAAACCGCAGGAGGATATCCTGGGGGACAGAAAAGTTGAAGAAAAAGAACTGTTTATTGAATCCGACCATCCAGCTAAAGAAGAGGAAATAACTTTTAACACAATAGAAGGCAAAGAACCGGAAAAGATGGAAGCAACAAAAGAACAGTTAGAGGCGGTACAGATTTACACTGATGGGAGTAAAATTGATGGGAAGGTAGGGGCAGCGGTATCTGTGTGGATGGATAACACTGAAATTTTAAGTAAAAAATTTAAGCTGGAATCCTTCTGCACAGTCTACCAAGCCGAACTTTACGCACTGTACCAAGCCACAGAACTTATGATGAAACATAAGGACAGTGTCTTTAACATCTACAGCGACTCCCAATCAGGACTGAACTCACTGAAATCCCCGGACAACTTCCATCCATTAGTCCGCGCCATACGGAAAAATTTAAAGATCTTAAAGTATAATAATAAAATAGTAAAGTTATTTTGGATAAAGGCTCATGCGGGACATCATGGAAATGAAAGAGCAGATTACCTGGCAAAAGAAGCGGCACTATACAAAAAAACAGCATCCCAATATGACAGATGCCCCATATCGTTCATAAAACGAACGATAAGGGTAAGATCAGTGCAGGAGTGGAACCAACGATACATAAACAGTGAAACAGCTACTACCACCAAAATGTTCTTCAAAAATGCCGAAACAGCTTATAAATTAATAAGAAAAATCAGACCATCACCGGAACTAGTGCAAATACTTACTGGACACGGTGCCTTTGCAGGGTACCTAAATCGCTTCAAGTGTAGGACAAGCGCTGGATGTGCTTGTGACCCAGACGTTGAAGAAACTGTGATGCACTTACTCGTACACTGCCCGGTGTACAGCAGTAAAAGGATAGACCTAGAACAGAAAATAAATGTAAAAATTACAGAAGGAAATATTTTTAATATACTAACAATGAAAACTGAAAGAAAAGATTTCATTAAATTCTGTGAACATATAGTAAGAAAAGTAAAAATTAAGAATAAAACCTAGGAAAACAATATAGATATAGAATTAAGTATTAAAAAAATGTAAAGTAAGAAAAATGGATAGAATATATTACTACGTAATATATGATCTATGCATACAAAATGCTGTATAAGAAAAGATGAATACTAAGAGATGGGATAAAAATAGTTTAGAGTGTAAGAACGCCATTAACCAGAAAACAATTAAATAATGCAGTAAAGATATAAGTGTGAATAATATAAATAAATAAATAACAATATATTTTAACATGAAAAAAAAAAGACAGTAGCATAGAAAACTATAACAGTACAGATATAAGAAATTGACCTACATCATGACCAAAATGAACATGACAAAAAAGTTATGGACAAAAGTCCAGACCAGAGACTAAAACAAGATATGCAAAGGCTCTGACCACCACATCAGAGGACATATTTTAAAAAAAAAAAAAAAAACCTAACCTAACCTAACTAACCTAACCTAACTAACCTAACCTAACCTAACTAACCTAACCTAACCTAACCAATTATAACTTTGCTGATAACTTCCTGAAAATTCATCTTTTCGTTCAAATTTTTTCTAAATAGTACAACTAATTGTTCTCATATTTTCCTATAGTTTTCTTATTAAATTTTCACTGTTATATAATAAATATTCACATTTTCATCATTTTATAGTCGTAAATTAATAAATAAAACATAAAATTATCTCTAACTTTGCTTAAAATTGGTCTTTTCTGTTTATATTTTCTTTTTTTATAGTGTAATTAATTGCCCCTATAATTCTCTGTTGTTTTTTCATAAAATTTTTACAGTTAAATTACTAATTTTCATATAATTAGAATCATTACTTAGAATCGTATTTTCATAAAATTTTAAAATTTTTTCAAATCTTCTTTTATTTCGCTCTTTTTGCTTCTGTTAGGTCCGTCCCGTGTAGAAACTGCCAACTGCACTCAAATCTGTAAAATAAAACACACGGAATTAGAGAAAATCGCTACTTACCTAAACCGAGTTATGGTTTTTAATTTGGTATGTATGAAAACTGATAGTGTATTGTAAAGCTATGGCTCCTATGGAATCAGATAATCTCCTGCCAGTCACTGCTGCCAACGTCAAGGATATAGACTCATACATTGAAACTGTAAATAAGCTTAGCAGTTGTATCTCAAACGCTATTAACGAAGGAAAAAGCGTCACTGCCCTCAACAAAAAATTAGTAGTATTAGCAGCAGATGAAATACGTAGATGCACCTCTACACTTGCCATCTTAAAGTCAGTAGAAACGCCTGCTCTAGACGAAAAATTTAAAAGCGAAATTATAACAAGTGTTCGCGAGGAAATAAAGCAATTAAAATCGGAATTGGCTCCTTCTCTTTTGCCTGTCAAAGCAACTTACGCCAACGTTGCCGCAACAAAGATAAATAAGCCATCAATAATATTACAATCGACAGATCCCAACACTAAGCCGCAAGAAGTGCTAAATAAGTGGAGAAAAAGTGTATCCTTCAAGAAGGAAACTTACGCTCCAGCTAAAGTTCAAACAGGATTCAACGGAAAAGTAAGAATTGAATTTGATACCAAGTCGCAGTGCCAAGAAACCATAGCTCGTATCAATAAAATAGAAGGATTGCAAGCAGAAGAAAGTAAAAGACGGCCACCATTAGTAATACTAAAAGGCATCTCAAAAGACATTGAAAAGGACGAGTTGATAGATATAATTGAACATCAAAACTCTCTATCCAAAGGCAACATCCGTCTCTGCTTTGCTACTTCAAATAGAAACGAAAACTTATACAACGCTGTTTTCGAAGTGAAACCGGAATTATACAAGAGTGTTATAGATATCGGACGTATTGCAATTGACCACCAGCGAGTGCACATAGAGCCGTATTCCCGATTCGTACAGTGCTATAAGTGTTTACTGTTCAGCCACACGAAAATAAGTGCACTTCAGAAACCAACCGCTGCGCACACTGTGCTTCTGAAGAACATAACATAACCTCTTGCCCTTTTAAGGAAACAGAAAATAAACGCAAGTGTTTCAATTGCCACAACTTTAATATTAAAAGCAATAGCAAAGTCGACACAAATCATATAGCGACTAACAAAAAACTGTGCCCTCGAATTAAAACTCTTAAAAATAAAATCGATGAACAAACTGATTATGGACAATAGACAATCCACATTTTCACCTACCTCTGACGAGCAAAGATCGCAACCACTTAACTGGGAATCACTTAAAATAATTCAAATCAACCTTGACAAAAGTTATGTTAGCCACCATGAATTTATAAATTACTTTGTACAACAATTACGATATAGGGCTCGTATCTGAACCTTACGTAGGCAATCTTAATACCGTTAAAAATATTCAGGATACGACATATATCAATTTACAAACAATGAACGTAAAAGCATGCATTATAGTAAGGACGAGCCTTGGTTCAATTTTAGGTATACGCGAATTCTCAACAGCTAACATATGTGTAGCAGCTTCTTAATAGTAAATATCAGTTATTCCTTGCCAGCGTTTACGTAGAACCTAGTAATGATATAAACAACACACTTAATCACTTGGAACTTTTTCTCAAGAGTCACGTCAACAAGCATATAATAATTGGAGGTGATTTTAATGGATGGCATACTGCTTGGGGCTCAAATATTTCTAATAAAAGAGGTCGTAGCGTGCACGATATAATTATGTCAAACGATCTAATATTACTCAATGACGGTAAATTTCAACCTTTGAGACAGTGACCCATGGGTAAGCTGCACCTCATTTATAGATTTGACAATAACATCAGCAAATATATCAAATAAAATTGATGGTTGGCAGGTAAACATGAATGCATGTCCCACATCGGAGCATAATGCCATAGAATTCTTTTTAAAACTTAATAATGACACGTTACATCGAAAGAAGAAATCCACTACTTACAGATACAACACCAAAAATGCTGATTGGTCCTCTTTTTGTAATCAGATAAAAACAGTAATGAAAAAAGAACAGTTAGAAACTAAAAACATAGAACTTTTCAACGAACAGGACATAGATAATTACATAAAGGACATAACAAATGTTATTCAAAAAGTCAGCAGCAAAGTATTTAAACATAAAGGAATGGCTAAAACATATATTCCATGGTGGAATTCTGACCTAGAAACACTTAAACTCGGCGTAATCAAACTGCATCACAGAATTCAAACACTAAAGCGTAGCAGGAAACCACTGGATAATATATTACTGGAAAGAAAACAGTTAAAACAAGAATATTTGGACGCCATTAGGAAAGCATCTACGGAACATTTCAAGGAATTTTGCAGCAAGCAAGGGAAGGAAAATGTCTGGTCGTTAACGAATAGGCTTTAAAGAATTCTCCACAACCTGTGCTTCCATCTACAATGCGAATAAATTCATCAAACTTCACCACATCATCTAAAGAAACGGCTCATGTGCTCCTAAACAAGTTTTATCCTAATGACATGGAGGACGACACCGAAACACAAAACGACTTAGACAAAGTATGCCTGTGAACCAAACACTTCAGATGATCGTTTACGGAAGAAGAAGTAATCGACTGTCTCAAAACAATCAATCCAAATAAAGCCCCAGGAAACGACCACCTAACCGCGGATATTTGCTTAGCATTCACCACAATATATAAAACAGCCATAAATAAACTACTAAACCGATGTTTTGAAATATCTTACTTTCCAAAGCAATGGAAAATTGCGCATGCCATCATACTTCCTAAACTTAATAAATCAGACTTATCCGATCCTTCCTCTTATCGCCCTATTGGCCTTATAAATGTATTCGGCAAACTTTTTGAGAAATTGTTAAGTAAAAGACTAACATATCACATGAACATAAACAATAAAACAAACCCAAAACAATTTGGATTTAAAGAACAGCTATCTACATGCCACGCACTCAAAAATGCGATCGATATTATTAGCACAGCAAAAAGTAAAAAGGAATTAGTAATTGCCGTTTCATTAGACATACAAGCGGCATTTGATAATGCTTGGTCTATCTTATTTAAACGATTAAAACAAATTAAATGTCCAAGGAATATATATAAAATAATACTTAATTACATAAAAGATCGCTTAGTCACTTTGAATTACGCCGACATCACTGTAAATAAAACTATGACCAGAGGATGCATTCAGGGTTCGGTCTGCGGCCCCCTATTCTGGAACCTCATTCTCGACGACCTCTTTGACATTCCACTACCCGAAGGATGTCATCTACAAGCGTTTGCAGATGATGTCTTGCTAATCAGTAACACAAAATGTAAGTAATCTTCAAATGACCGCAAACTCAGCCCTTGAGTTGATCTCTGAATGGGGAAAAGAGGCTTGCTTAGATTTGGTCCAAACAAAACCCAATTAATAGCGTTTACCCCAAAGCTAAAATGTCTAAGATTGTAATGTCTGGCATAACTTTAGAGTTTCGCAAAGAAATCAAGCTTTTAGGCGTTATCATTGACAGAAACTTAAAATTTATTGAACATGTAAAGTATATAACAAATAAAGCTCTTAGTATATACAAAAGACTTTGTGTATATATAGGCCAACATGGAATACACTCTGAAAATATAAGAATAATATATATGCAGGTCATAGAACCTATAATCACGTATGCCGCTGGTATTTGGGGCGGTGCCACCAAATTTAAAATAGTAAAAGACAAATTAATATCACTCCAGCGTGGATTTGCCATCAAGATTATCAGAGCGTTCAAAACAGTTTCCGCCTCTGCTGCAATCTCGTTAGCCTTACTCACCCCTCTTCACTTAAAAGCAATAGAAGCCAAAATAGAAACATCTAAATTATCTGGAAAACAGAGTTTCTACCTGATGATATTTTGATAGAGAAACCGCTGCTCCATCACAACTTCTTCATCCAGCTGACAGGAAAACCATTGAAATTAATATAGCAACCACACAAGAAGACATTGATAAAATTGCAATAACCATACGACGAAGATATTCACAGATGGAGCAAGCATAATGATGGCAGCACAGGCAGCATTTGTAGTACAAATCAATAATATTATAAAAATACGCAAGAAGTACAAACTACATCCAAGCTGTACTGTATTCCAAGCGGAGCTTTTGGCTATAGAAAGAGCCTTACAAACAGGTGCAAACAAACTTTCAATACTTACAGATTCACTTTCAGGCTTGAAGGAAATACAAAACAAAGACAGTACAAACCCATTTGTAGTATCCATACATAAAAGTATTCATCAAATATGTAATACAGAAACAGCAACAATTAACTTTATTTGGGTAAAAGCACACACAGGTTTGATCGGTAACGAAGAAGCGGATTCAACAGCCAAACAAGCTGCTAGTTCTCACAGTAAATATGAATATGACAACACCCTTTAAGCTACTTGAAACATAAGTATAAACAAATAACTTTAACAATGCCGATTCTTATTACTAAACTCCGTTCAAGGACAATATACAAAAGTATATGTCCTGATCTTGAGTCCATACAAAATCTATGGGAAGCCGTTAAACCCTCTTTTGAGTTTACGCAAATGATGACTGGACATGGATTTAATCTATCTTACCTGTACAGATTTAAAATTAAATCAACTAATAAATGTCCATGCAACGATAACTCTGAACAAACCTTCAAGCACTTAATCGAAGAATGTCCTAGATACTCAAACACCAGGAATGATCACGTAATTACCTGTAACAGCTTAAATATTACCGACACTTTTAGCATAAAGAAAATAATAACCAAGGAATCTTCAGTACTATCATATACGAAACATATAAAAACTATTATTAGAACACTAAAGGATTTTAACAGACACATAACATAGATACCTAGATAACAATAGTAATGTTTTACGTTTTGTAACTATAAATTTGATTTGTGTAACTTAAACAATCCTACTTTTATATATTTTTTTATATAATGTACTATTCTATAAAATCATAACCAATGTATAGTATTAATGTTTTAAAAATGTAACTTTTGTGTCGCCCGTATCCAATAGCGGGGACCAGTCAATTGTGTAAAGTAGGACACATTTGTACAAATAAAAACCCAGTCCCGGTGGTGTAACTGGTACTGGAAAAAAAAAAAAAACCTAACCTGGACTACCTCCGCGCCTGGGGAAAGGCGGAGGGCGTGCCGGACTCTTACCGGCTAAAACCACCGTGTCTCCTCGCACGTGTGCGCAGGGCCGCAGGAATCAAATTCTTCCGCAGCACACTAGTGCTGGCCCGGTCTATCCGGCCTCGTCTCCTACACGGGGTAGTGAGGTGTTCGACTACCCCGTACATCGCCTCAGAGGCGCGCACACCCGCTCGCGCCTCCGCCTCGGGTCCATCGAAGGGGCGGGGACTTCCCAAGTCCCACGCCCTGGACCCATTCATGGGGGCCGGAAGAGCGCTTAGCGCCGCTTTCGCGGCCCCAGCGGCGAATCTGGTCTTTGGCTCCGCCAACCAAGTTTCGGCCGCGGAGGGTAGGGAGGCGGCGCCTCGCAATACCGACACTCCTCTCCCCGCGGCCCCACCACCACCGCATCAACGGCGCGGCCCCGTCTGAGTCGCGGAGGATAGGCGAGTGGCGCATCGCCATACCAACACTCCTCTTCCTCCGCGACTCCACCTCGGCTGCAGCGGTAAGGGAGCGGACCAACCCCTCCACAGCAGCCCACCGACACACATCCGAAGTGGGCTCGCCGAGCCCACACGGGTAGCCTCAGGCCGGCCCTACACCTCAGGCCAGCCAAGGGTTCCTCTTTGTTCACCGCGGGTGACCAAGCCACGGCTACTAAGCCCCCGCCACGACAAGGCGGGAACCCGTTCGGGGAACCTAACCTAACCTAACCTAACCTAACCTTTTTTTTTTGCGGGGAAATCCTCATGGACTACCTCCGCCTGAGGCGGAGGGCGTGCCGGACTCTTACCGGCTAAAACCGCCCAGTGTCTCCTCGCACGTGCACGCGGGGCCGCGGGAATCCACATTCTTCCGCAGCCCCACACTGGTGGCCCGGTCTGTCGGCCTCGTCTCCAGCACGGGTAGTGAGGTGTTCAACTACCCGTGCATCGCCTCAGAGGCGCGCGCCGACACGCCACGCGCTCCACCTCGAGGCCATCGAAGAGGGGCGGGGATTTCCCAGGTCCCTCGCCCTGGACCCATTCATGGGGGCCGGAAAAGGGCGTTGTCTGCCTTCTCCTGCGCTCGGTGCGCCTTCTGCGCGGCCGGGGAAGGAGTCGAGATCTCCCTTTCCCGTTCCGCAGTTTCCTCTGCGACATCACGTCCTCGCAGAAGGACACCACCGCGTCCCACGACTCTGCGCTACCGACCATCTTCCGCACTAAGGCCGGCGGCGACAGATCGCCTCCTACTTCATTTGTGAGGACACGGCGCTGCTCCTCCCCAACTGCACCTCGGCGAGCGTGGTTGCGCCGTGTCCTCCCTGCAATGGACGCAGTGGTGGCACCGAGCGTCCGGCTCCTGTCTATGCGGCACAGGTACTTGCCGAAGCAGCCGTGCCCCGACAGCACCTGCGTCACCTAAACGACAGGCCGTGCCTTCTCCGGAGCCAGTCGTCGAGTACTGGCCGGATCGCCTCGACGGTAGCGAAGGCCGGCGGTAGGGCGCAAAGCCTTTGCCGCCATTCCGCCACCGAGACCTGACGGAGCTCCTCTCGGCGCAGCGCGATCTGCCGCTGCACCGCCTCTCGAGCCCGTGCCCGCTCTTCCTCGCGCCATCGATATAATGACGCGAGTACTTCCGCCTCTAAGTCCCAGGGCGGGATCCGGCCAGGACGCAAGCCGCCCTCGTGAAATCGTGCGATACCCGCGGACGACTCTGACGGCCATCGCCCTTGCGGTTTACGCAGCATGGCGAGAGTGCTGGCCGTCATGTCCATCGCCCACACAGGGCCCCATACAGGCCATGGACCGTGATTCCCGTACAACCGCCACACAGGCACTCAAACCCAGGTTGGGAAGCAACGTTGAAAGCGCGCCCGCTGCACCCATCAATTTGGGCGCCAGCCGCCGGAAGTGGGTCCGAATTCCAGCGGCTGTCGAGCACCAATCCCAGATACTTCATGGTGGACTCGACAGCTATCCGGCCCCGCTGACCACGATGTGTGATCCCGGAGGAACCTAACCTAACCTAACCTAACCTAACCTTTTGCGAAATCCTCATGGACTACCTCCGCCTGGGGAAAGGCGGACGTGCCGGACTCTTACCGGCTAAAACACCCGGTGTCTCCTCGCACGTGCGCGGGCCGCGGGAATCAAATTCTTCCGCAGCCCCACACTAGTGCTGGCCCGGTCTGTCGGGCCTCGTCTCCTACGGGGGTAGTGAGGTGTTCGACTACCCCGTACATCGCCTCAGAGGCGCGCGCCGACACCGCTCGCGCCTCCGCCTCAGGTCCATCGAAGAAGGGGCGGGGACTTCCCAGTCCTTCGCTGGACCCATTCATGGGGGCCGGAGAGCGCTTAGTAGCGCCCGCTTTCGCGGCCCCAGCGGCGGATCTGGTCTCTGGCTCCGCCGCCAGCAAGTTTCGGCCGCGGAGGGTAGGCGGCGCCTCGCAATACCGACACTCCTCTCCCCGCGGCCCCACCACCACCACCGCATCAACGGTGCGGCCCCGTCTGAGTCGCGGAGGATAGGCGAGTGGCGCATCGCCATACCAACACTCCTCTTCCTCCGCGACTCCACCTCGGCTGCGGCGGGGGGGGCGGACAGCCCCCTCCCGCAGCAGCCCACCGACACACATCCGAAGTGGGCTCGCCGAGCCCACACAGTTAGCCACCTCGGGCCGGCCCCACCTCCCGGCCAGCCAAGGGGTTCTTTGTTCACCGCGGTGACCAAGCCACGGCTACTAAGCCCCCGCCACGACAAGGCGGGAACCCGTTCGGGGAACCTAACCTAACCTAACCTAACCTAACCTAACCTTTTTTTTTTTTTTTTCGTGGGAAATCCTCATGGATTCCTCTGGCTGCGGGGCAACCTCAAGGTTATGCCGGACTCCTATACCTAAAAAACCCCGTGGTCTCCATCAGCGTGTATGAAGGGTCAGGATATCCGTTCGGAACGCAACCAGGGCCCCTCTCGCTTTGCTTTATTGAAAGCGTCCAAGGGTAGAACTTACTACCCCAGCACCCTCACCAGTGCTATCACGATGTCTCAGGACCACTTCCGAGCCATCGTCCTCCTCAGGGTTGTTACTAGGCGTTCGAGGCCCCGCTCAAACGCCTGCAACCCCAGAGGCCCCATTTCTGGTAGGGCACCATCTTCAAAGGGAGGCCGTGACGAACGCCTTGATGGCGTCGTCTCCGGTGGGATCTGTCCTCCTCCGATCCCGCTCAGCAGCCTCCTTCTGGATCATTACGGACTCACAGAAGGTGGCTACGGCCTCGCCGAGTCCCCGCTCAACATCGCCGACGACTGCTGGCAGGGAGGTCCCGACCGACCCGGTTTGCCAGGATCATTCGCTCCGTTCCCACGCTGGACATATCGCCAGCGTATGGGACGCAGAGTCTGGTCCTGTCCACCGCAGTGGAAGCAGTTCGCCGTCGCTTCGTCCGATCTTACACAGATAATCACCGAAGCACCCGTGCCCGGTAATTATCTGTGTAAGTCTGTAGTGAGTCTTCCTACTCGTCGCTGCATCCAGGCTTCGAAGACCGGCAGGATTGCGCCAATAACGCGTTTGCGGGCATAGCGCTCCTCGTTGAGTCGAGTGCGCCATATCGCCAAGGCGTTTTGGCGCTCCTGCCGTTTTACAGACTCGAGCGCCTCATCTGGCTCACTGCCACCTCTCTGACGGAGGATGCGGATTCAGTTGTACCCTCGCATCCATATCCGCCAGTATATCTAGGGGTGGAAAACGAGGCAGGACTGTTGCCGCCTCAAACGATATCGTACGGTATCCTCGCACGATCCGTATAGCCACCTCCGCTGGACACTGTAGATTTTAGATCTACAGCGCCGGATGGCTAGCCTTTTCCCCACACAGGTGCCCCGTATAAGGCTACGGACCGTACTACCCGCATATGGGCGGCGTATTTCCTCCCTCGGTCCCCTAGATTGGGCGGCAGTCTGTGCATAGCACCCGCCACCTCTCAATCCGGGGACTAGGCGCTCAAAGTGCTCTTCGAAGCCCCAGCGACTGTCCAGGTGGAGCCCTAGGTACTTCATGTGCCGCCCCACTCTGACTACAGACCCACCCACGTAGACGCACGAGTCAGGTGGTTCCCTGCTCAAGGTAATTTGTGAAACCATAAGGCCTCGCTCTTATGAGGCTATTTCTAGACCCAACTCGTGGATTTTGGCGACGACGACTTCCGTCCCAAGCTCAGCGAGCTCCTTGGTCCCCTCGAAGGTGACCCGCTGGCGACCACCAGCGTATCGTCGGCATAGCACACGATATTTACGCCAGCAGGAAGGTCGACACGCAGAACCGCATCGTACGCGAGGTTCCACAGTAGCGGACCCAGCACTGAGCCCTGTGGAACCCCACGTTTGATCTCCTCCGGATATTCCTACCATCTTGCCCCATGTACAGAATGTACCTGTCGCGCAAGTGGTCCCAATCACGCCTTGCAGGTAGGCAGGCACCTGGTGGTATGCTAGTGCCCTCCTTATTGTGAGTTAAAGGCGTTGACAATATCAAGACTTATTGCCAACGCCACACCACCCTCGGATACTGCTTGTTCCGACAGGAGCGGACGCGCATAATGGCATCTACAGTGGAACGCTCCGTCGGAATCCAAATTGGCTATCAGCCAGATCGGGACCGACGCGCGACAGATGTCCGTTGAGCCGGTGGCAACTATCCTTTCGAACAATTTGCCAATCTCGTCAACAGGCATATGGGACGGTACGAGGGAGAATCGGCGGCCTGCCTTCCTTCTTCAAGAGGACCAACCTTGCTTCTTTCCATGCTGTGAGGAACGGCACTCCGCAGACAGCCGGTAAACAGCTGTCTTAGCCTGTCCCCAAAGCAGCCAAACTCAGCACCAGAGCCCGACCAGGAATTCCGTCAGGCCCCGGTGCGGTGTTTCGAGCTCTCAAGCGGTTAACGGCTCGGTCCAGCTCCTCCACGGTCACCTCCATCTCATCATGCCACTCCAATGACGACGGCAGGTGACCTGAGGTTGACCGGTCCTCTGGGAAAGCGTGCCGATCACTCTTCCCAGGTCCGGATCGAGAGTTTCCGTCAAGGGCAACGACCAGGGCCGGAGTTTTCCAGCACCATCCTGTACGGTCGCCCCAGGATCTTCGTTGAGTCCTCTAGGAGCTCTTTCAGGACCGAGACCTGGCGTTAGATATAGCAATTTGTAACGCCTTTGTAGCCGCTCGGTATGCCCCGTAGAGTCTGGCTATCTCCTCAAGTGGAGCTCGCCTTCTTCTTCGGGCTCTTGTGTACTGGCGCCGACTCCGCAAGCAGATCGCACGAAGGTGTGCAATTTCTGCGACCACCAGTACACCGCCCTGCGCTTGGACGACTGGTTCTAGGCATCGAGACGTCGCATATTTGCGCCATCAGCCGGAACCAGTTCGCTTCCACTTCCGGATCGAGCGGAACCTCTTCGGCTTTTTCTGGCCAGGCCGCGACGATGGCGGCAGCTTCGAGCTTGTCTCGGTCAAGCCGCTTGAGACACCAACGCCGCGGTGGGCTGCCTTCTGGACGACTGGAATTACTGTCGAAGTGGCGAAGTGCGACATCGAACACGATGTGACGGTGATCTGACAATGTCACCATCTCTGTCGCAACTCGCCATCCCGACAGCATTCGCATTGCAGGTGGAGTCGCCCACGTAAGGTCTACAATGGACTCCTGCCACCGCACACATGTACTCAGACCCCCGATTTAATAGTCGAAGGTCCAGACCAGCCGCCCAATCCATTATGGTCTCTCCTTGGATCGTCCTAGAGTTGCCCCAAGCCCTGTTATGGGCGTTAAAATCTCCTAGGACGATCAACGGACAGGGTAAGCACCTGCGCAATCCGCCAACTCGTCCAGGTACTCCTCGTAGTCGGCGAGGGTCCTGTTGGGAGAGACATAGCAGCCACTATAGCCAGGGTGCCCCATTGCACTGCAACAGCCCTGCCTCCTTTGCAGGAGGACGCGGGGTGGAGCACCATCACCCCAGTAGATGGCTGGGCCCAATTCGTCGCCGAACCAGCGAGGATGGTCGGGGACGGTATGGGACTCCACTACTACAGGGCAAACCGCCACTCCACAATGGTCTGCATAAGCAGATTTTGTGCATTGCGGCAGTGGTTCAGGTTGCCTGGAGGACTTTAAGGGCGTGAATTTTACGTCTCAGCAACTTCCATTGCCGAGTCGGGCTCGGTGCCGCAACAGGTGCTGCTGTGACCGTCTCGCTGGAGGAGTGAGAGAGACTTACTCTTGCTCACTCCCCGTTTTGCAGGTTGAGCGCATTTTTCCTAACCTATGGTTGGAGGGCGCCCGAGGTCGGAGCAAACGGGACATTTCAGTGCCGACGCAGTGCACTGGTTCGCTCTATGACCGGGTTCGCCGCAGGCTGGCAGGTGCTTCTGTCTGCCTCGTTGGGGCGCCACTGCCCGTGTCCCTTCTCGAGGCATCTGTAGCAGTGCATGGCCTGGGCTCCAGCAGTTCCACTCGAGGGAGGCCCAGCCTATCCGTGCCGTCCTTCAGCCATTATTTTTCGGACCGCCGTTACCGGGCACCGCATCCAGCACGTCCCCATGCTGGTGGTTCGGACGTCACCAACTTTGATGTCGTCTACCGAACAACCACCCAACTCGGCGATCGCGGCTGCTATCTCACAGGTGCTGACAGCGTCGTCAAGGTCTCTCAGTCGAACGTCGCGCGTTTTAATTGGGCGACTAATTCGGACGTTCAGCTCAGAGAAGACCTCGCGCAGTTTCGCTGCCAGCTTGTCCGCCTTTGAGTTGCAATCATGTCCCGTCTCGAGAGTAGCCCCCTGTTGGCTCGCTTTTGGCGAACAGGTCTATTCCCAACTCTGCCAATTGGATCCTGGCCTTTGCCTCCCCCATTACATTGGCATATGTGAGCACAGAGTCCTTAGGCAACGTCACTGTAACTGCCGCCGATGCTGGTGTACGCATTTCAGTTTTCCTTCTCTTTTTTCTTGGAGAAGGGAGAGCATTCGCCACTTCTGTAGACCGATTTTGCTTTGGCCTTCTTGCCACGTTCGCCCATGAGCTTACCATCGGCGGTGACGAGTTGTGCGGCTGTGGCGGGGCAGCCACTGGAGGCAGATCCTCCACCGGCAGATGGGAATGCTCCTTTTTCTTTGCCTTCGTTTCTTTTTCTTTTCGGCTGCGGTGGTGGTGGTAGTGGCTGCGACTGCGTACGTCCTGCTCTCATTGACGCTGGCAGCTGTTCCGCGGTGTCAGCTGCTGGTTGGCTGATGCCTTTCAGGAATCAATCTTGCATGGAAGGCCTTCAGCTTCCTGTCAATTGAGCCCCAATGTCTGCCATGAGCTCCTCTTTCTCGCTCCTAGGTTTGGATGCTATCTGTTTTGGCAAGATAGATCGTTCCTGCATTTGTTTGCGGAGGCTAATTTCTTGTGTAAGTCTTTCGGTCTTAGTCGAAAGACTGGTAAGCTGGGAACGCAACTCTGTTTTCTCTCTCTCCAGCCTGGCGACGTTATCATTGGAGTCGGTCCTTCGCGCGAGTTCTTCTGCCGCAGCTTTGATGTTACGTACAGCCAACCTTGCCACGCACAACTCTCCTTTAAGGTTACAGGATCGATCGGCAACTTTTCGAGAACCTGGAGATGAAAATCAATTTGCTGACCGAGCTCTACGTCTCCATGAACACGCATTTCACGGGCCAACGTTTCTGGGCCCGGAAGGTTCTTCTTCGCCCTGGTGTTAGTGGGCGTTACGGAAGGATCAAAAAGGTCTTCTTCTGTTTCAGCCCCTGTCGCACTCTCTCCTCCAGAGGCTGCAACTGGGACCGCAGAGAATTTAGCCGCCACAACCGACGTACTCGGAGGCTTCGCTTTCCGTTTTCGACCTCCTACCGATGTGAGCGACACGAACGAACCATCAGACCCACCATCCGCATCGCTCTCACCGGCCTGACTGCTCGTGTCGATATTTCCGACACGGCTCCTTCTTTTTGAGTTTGGCCCACTGTTGTTATGGGGCCCGCGGTTAACGCTGGCGCATCACCGCAATGCAGCGGATTGCCCCCCCCAGATACGTTGGGGCTGCCACAGAGCCTAATTAGGCTACTGGGGGTGGATTCCCCGCCAACAACAGGGTTGACAGGACCACCCTGGGAGTATTTTTTGTCACTGCATGTCATTATTTTCCTTTTTACAGGGTGTGGTCCTGAATCTCCCATAGGCTTGGGACTGGGCTCCCCAGCCATTCATCCCATCGGCACCTTAGACCTTAGGATTAGGTTATTTTTGGAGAGGTTGTCTTCCTCGCGGCCCTGCGGCCCCAGGCCCTAGTGGGCTTACAGGTTGTCCGGCATAGGTGCGCTTGCACGTCGCCGCACAGAGGTCGCCCGGAATCGGTGCGCGGCATTACCGCGGCGTCACCCATTGGTGCGCTGCACATCGCCACGTGTTGCATCCCTGTCCGCTCTAATCAAAGAGCGATACCGAACAACGACAAGCCTGTGGCCCATCTCTTAGGGCATTAAGCCCCGGGCGTTTCTAGTCCTAATAGAACTATGGGACGCCCAACCCCGGCCAGTTTTGGTCCGCGGCGTTTTCCGCTACCACACATATCTGGGTGGTGTTCCTATCCGCCACCTGGGGACGCGCCCGATGGGAGCTCTGGCAACTCCACACGGGAACCTAACTAACCTAACCTAACCTTTTTTTTTTTTTTTTTTTTTTTTTTGAAATCCTCATGGACTACCTCCGCCTGGGGAAAGGCGGAGGGCGTGCCAGACTCTTACCGGCTAAAACCACCCCGGTGTCTCCTCGCACGTGCGCGCGGGGCCGCGGAATCAAATTCTTCCGCAGCCCCACACTAGTGCTGGCCCGGTCATCCGGCCTCGTCTCCTGCACGGGGTAGTGAGGTGTTCGACTCCCTGCACATCGCCTCAGAGCGCGCGCCGACACCCGCTCGCGCCTCCGCCTCGGGTCCATCGAAGAGGGGGGGACTTCCCAAGTCCCACGCCCTGGACCCATTCATGGGGGCCGGAAGGCTTGACGCGCTTTCGCAGCCCCAGCGGCAATCTGGTCTTTGGCTCCGCCGCCAACCAAGTTTCGGCCGCGGAGGGTAGGAGGCGGCGCCTCGCAATACCGACACTCCTCTCCCCGCGGCCCCACCACCACCGCATCAACGGCGCGGTTCGTCTGAGTCGCGGAGGATAGGCGAGTGGCGCATCGCCATACCAACACTCCTCTTCCTCCGCGACTCCACCTCGGCTGCAGCGGTAAGGGAGCGGACCAACCTCCCACAGCAGCCCACCGACACACATCCGAAGTGGGCTCGCCGAGCCCACACGGAGTGGCACCGCCGGCCCTACACCTCGCCAGCCAAGGGTTCCTCTTGTTCACCGCGGTGACCAAGCCACGGCTACTAAGCCCCCGCCACGACAAGGCGGGAACCCGTTCGGGGAACCTAACCTAACCTAACCTAACCTAACCTTTTTTTTTTGCGGGGAAATCCTGGACTACCTCCGCCTGGGGAAAGGCGGAGGGCGTGCCGGACTCTTACCGGCTAAAACCGCCCCGGTGTCTCCTCGCACGTGCACGCGGGGCCGGGAATCCATTCTTCCGCAGCCCCACCAGTGCTGGCCCGGTCTGTCCGCCTGTCTCCAGCACGGGTAGTGAGGTGTTCAACTACCTGTGCATCGCCTCAGAGGCGCGCGCCGACACCCGCACGCGCTCCACCTGGGGCCATCGAAGAGGGGCGGGGATTTTCCAGGTCCCTCGCCCTGACCCATTCATGGGGCCGGAAAAGGGCGTTGTTCCCTTCTCCTGCGCTCGGTGCGCCTTCTGCGGCCGGGGAAGGAGTCGAGATCTCCTTTCTGTTCCGCAGTTTCCTTCTGCGACATCACGTCCTCGCAGAAGGACACCACCGCGTCCCACGACTCTGCGCTACCGACCATCTTCCGCACTAAGGCCGGCAGCGACAGATCGCCTCCTACTTCATTTGTGAGGACACGGCGCTGCTCCTCCCAAGCCGCACACTCGGCGAGCGTGTGTTGCGCCGTGTCCTCCCTGCAATGGACGGTGGTGGCACCGAGCGTCCGGCTCCCTGTCTATGCGGCACAGGTACTTGCCGAAGCAGCCGCCCCGACAGCACCTGCGTCACCCTAAACGACAGGGAGCCGTGCCTTCTCCGAGCCAGTCGTCGAGTACTGGCCGGATCGCCTCGACGGTAGCGAGGCCGGCGGTAGGCGCAGCCTTGCCGCCATTCCGCCACCGAGACCTGACGGAGTTCCCCGGCGCAGCGCGATCTGCCGCTGCACCGGCCTCGAGCCCGTGCCTGCCTCGCGCCATCGATATAATGACGCGAGTACTTTCGCCTCTAAGTCCCAGGGCGGGATCCGCCAGGACGCAAGCCGCTCAGGAAATCGTGCGATACCCGCGGACGACTCTGACGGCCATCGCCCTTGCGGTTTACGCAGCATGGCGAGAGTGCTGGCCGTCGTCCATCGCCCACACAGGGCCCCATACAGGCCATGGACCGCCGATCCCCACGTACAACCGCCTACAGGCGGCACTCGGCCCCAAGTTGGGAAGCAACGTTGAAAGCGCGCCCGCTGCACCCATCAACGGCGCCAGCCGGAAGTGGGTCCGAATTCAGCGGCTGTCGAGCACCAATCCCAGATACTTCATGGTGGACTCGACAGCTATCCGGGCCCCGCTGACCACGATGTGTGATCCCGGAGGAACCTAACCCAACCTAACCTAACCTAACCTTTTTTTTTTGCGGGGAAATCATGGACTACCTCCGCCTGGGGAAAGGCGGAGGCGTGCCGGACCTTACCGGCTAAAACCACCCCGGTGTCTCTCGCACGGGCGCGCGGGGCCGCGAATCCAAATTCTTCGCAGCCCCACATAGTGCTGGCCCGGTCTGTCCGCCTCGTCTCCTGCACGGGGTAGTGAGGTGTCTGACTACCCTGTACATCGCCTCAGAGGCGCGCGCCGACACCCGCTCGCGCCTCCGCCTCGGGTCCATCGAAGAAGGCGGGGACTTCAAGTCCTCGCCCTGGACCCATTCATGGGGCCGGAAGAGCGCTTAGTAGCGCCCGCTTTCGCGGCCCCAGCGGCGGATCTGGGTCTGGCTCCGCCGCCAACCGTTTCGGCCGCGGAGGGTAGGGAGAGCGGCGCCTCATACCGACTCTTCCCCGCGGCCCCACCACCACCGCATCAACGGTGGCCCCGTCTGAGTCGCGGAGGATAGGCGAGTGGCGCATCGCCATACCAAACTCCTCTTCCTCCGCGACTCCACCTCGGCTGCAGCGGTGGGAGCGGACCAACCCTCCCGCAGCAGCCCACCGACACACATCCGAAGTGGGCTCGCCGAGCCCACACGGAGTGGCCACCCGGCCGGCCCCTACACCCGGGCCAGCCGGGGTTCCTCTTGTTCACCGCGGGTGACCAAGCCACGGTTATTGCCCCCGCCACGACAAGGCGGAACCCGTCTGGGGAACCTAACCTAACCTAACCTAACCTAACCTAACCTTTTTTTTTTTTTTCGGGAAACCTCATGGATTCCTCTGGCTGCAAAACCTCAGGTTATGCCGGACTCTATACCGGCTAAAACCCCACGGTGGTCTCCATCAGCGTGTATGAAGGGTCCCGATATCCGTTCGGAACGCAACCAGCCCTCTCTCGCTTTGCTTTATTGAAAGCACGTCCAAGGGTAGAACTTACTACCCCAGCACCTCGCAGGTTATCACGATGTCTCGGGACCACTTCCGAGCCATCGTCCTCCTGGGGTTGTTACTAGGCGTTCGAGGCCCCTGCCCAAACGCCTGCAACCCCAGAGGCCCTGTTTCTGGTAGGGAACACCATCTTCAAAGGGAGGCCGTGACGAACGCCTTGATGGCGTCGTTCCGAGTGGGATCTGCTCCTCCGATCCCGCTCAGCAGCCCTTCTGATCATTACGGACTCACAGAAGGTGGCTACGGCCCTCCACGCCGAGTCCCCGCTCAACATCGCCGACACGACTGCTGGCAGGAGAGGTCCGACCGACCCGGTTTGCCAGGATCATTCGCTCCCGTTCCCACGCTGGACATATCGCCAGCGTATGGGACGCAGAGTCTGGTCCTGTCCACCGCAGTGGAAGCAGTTCGCCGTCGCTTGCGTCCGATCTTACACAGATAATCACCGAAGCACCCGTGCCCGGTAATTATTCGTAAGTCTGTAAGAGTCTTCCTACTCGTCGCTGCATCCAGGCTTCGAAGACCGGCAGGATTGCGCCAATAACGCGTTTGCGGGCATAGCGCTCCTCGTTGAGTCGAGCGCCATATCGCCAAGGCGTTTTGGCGCTCCTGCCGTTTTACAGACTCGAGCGCCTCATCTGGCTCACTGCCACCTCTCTGACGGAGGATGCGGATTCGGTTGTACACCGCATCCATATCCGCCAGTATATCTAGGGGTGGAAAACGAGCCAGGACTGTTGCCGCCTCAAACGATATCGTACGGTATCCTCGCACGATCCGTATAGCCACCTCCGCTGGACACTGTAGATTTTAGATCTACAGCGCCGGATGGCTAGCCTTCGCCCACACAGGTGCCCCGTATAAGGCTACGGACCGTACTACCCCGCATATAGGCGGCGTATTTCCTCGGTCCCCTAGATTGGGCAGCAGTCTGTGCATAGCACCCGCCACCCTCTCAATCCGGGGACTAGGCGCTCAAAGTGCCTTCGAAGCCCCAGCGACTGTCCAGGTGGAGCCCTAGGTACTTCATGTACCGCCCCACTCTGACTACAGACCCACCCACGTAGACGCACGAGTCGGGTGGTTCCCGCCCGAGGTAATTTAGAAACCATAAGGCCTCGCCTTATGAGGCGCTATTTCTAGACCCAACTCGTGGATTTTGGCGACGACGACTTCCGTCCCAAGCTCAGCGAGCTCCTTGGTCCCCTCGAAGGTGACCCTGCTGGCGACCACCAGCGTATCGTCGGCATAGCACACGATATTTACGCCAGCAGGAAGGTCGACACGCAGAATCAGCATCGTACGCGAGGTTCCACAGTAGCGGACCCAGCACTGAGCCCTGGAACCCCACGTTTGATCTCCTCCGGATATTCCTACCATCTTGCCCCATGTACAGAATGTACCTGTCGCGCAAGTAGTCCCCAATCACGCCTTGCAGGTAGGCAGGCACCTGGTGGTTAGTGCCCTCCTTATTGTAGAGAGAGTTAAAGGCGTTGACAATATCAAGACTTATTGCCAACGCCACACCACCCTCGGATACCGCTTGTTCCGACAGGAGCGGACGCGCATAATGGCATACAGTGGAACGCCCCGTCGGAATCCAAATTGGCTATCAGCCAGATCGGGACCGACGCGCGACAGATGTCCGTTGAGCCGAGTGGCAACTATCCTTTCGAACAATTGCCAATCTCGTCCAACAGGCATATGGGACGGCACAGAGGGAGAATCGGCGGCCCTGCCTTCCTTCTTCAAGAGGACCAACCTTGCTTCTTTCCATGCTGTGAGGAACTTGGCACTCCGCAGACAGCCGGTAAACAGCTGTCTTAGCCTGTCCCCAAGGCAGCCAAACTCAGCACCAGAGCCCGACCAGGAATTCCGTCAGGCCCCGGGCGGTGTTTCGGGCCTCAAGCGGTTAACGGCTCGGTCCAGCTCCTCCACGGTCACCTCCATCTCATCATGCCACCCAATGACGACGGCAGGTGACCTGAGGACTTGACCGGTCCTCTGGGAAAGCGTGCTGATCACCCTTCCCAGCAGGTACGGATGGAGAGTTTCCGTCAAGGGCAACGACCAGGGCCGGAGTTTTCCAGCACCATCCTGTACGGTCGCCCCAGGATCTTCGTTGAGTCCTCTAGGAGCTCTTCCAGGACCGAGACCTGGCGTTAGATATAGCAATTTGTAACGCCTTTGTAGCCGCTCGGTATGCCCCTAGAGTCTGGCTATCCTTAGATGGAGCTCGCCTTCTCCTACTTCAGGCTCTAGTGTACTAGCACTGACTTCGCAAACAGATCGCACGAAGGTGCAATTTGCTGACCACCAGTACACCGCCCTGCGTTTGGGACGACTGGTTCTAGGCATCGAGACGTCGCATATTTGCGCCATCGTAGCCCGGAACCAGTTCGCTTCCACTCCGGATCGAGCGGAACCTCTTCGGCTTTTTCTGGCCAGGCCGCGACGATGGCGGCAGCTTCGAGCTTGTCTCGGCAAGCCGCTTGAGACACCAACGCCGTGGGGCCTTCTGGACGACTGGAATTACTGTCGAAGTGGCGAAGTGCGACATCGAACACGATGACGGTGATCTGACAATGTCACCATCTCTGTCGCAACTCGCCATCCCGACAGCATTCGCATTGCAGGTGGAGTCGCCACGTAAGGTCTACAATGGACTCCTGCCACCGCACACATGTACTCAGACCCTGATTTAATAGTCGAAGGTCCAGACCAGCCGCCCAATCCATTATGGTCTCCCTTGATCGTCCCAGAGTTGCCCCAAGCCCTGTTATGGGCGTTAAAATCTCCTAGGACGATCAACGGACGGGTAAGCACCCACGCAATCCGCCAACTCGTCCAGGTACTCCTCGTAGTCGGCGAGGGTCCTGTTGGGAGAGACATAGCAGCCCACTATAGCCAGGGTGCCCCATTGCACTGCAACAAAGCCCTGCCTCCTTGCAGGAGGACGGGGTGAGCACCATCACCACCCCCAGTAGATGGCTACGGAGCCCACCGTCGCCGAACCAGCGAGGATGGTCAGACGGTATGGGGCTCCGCTATTACTGCGGCAGCAAACCGCCACTCCACAATGGTCTGCATAAGCAGATTTTGTGCATTGCGGCAGTGGTTCAGGTTGCCTGGAGGACTTTAAGGCGTGAATTTTACGTCTCAGCAACTTCCATTGCCGAGTCGGAGCTCGGTGCCGCAACAGGTGCTGCTGTGACCGTCTGCTGGGGGAGTGAGAGAGGACTTACCTTGCTCACTCCCCTGTTTTGCAGGTTGAGCGCATTTTTCCTAACCTATGGTTGAGGGCGCCTGAGGTCGGAGCAAACGGGACATTTCAGTGCCGACGCAGCACTGGTTCGCTCTATGACCGGTTCGCCGCAGGCGTAGCAACGGGTGCTTCTGTCTGCCCGTTAGGCACTTACCGCCCACGTCCCTTCTCGAGGCATCTGTAGCAGTGCATAGGCCTGGGCTCCAGCAGTTCCACTCGAGCGGAAGCCCAGCCATCCGTACCCGTCCTTCAGCCATTATTTTTCGGACCGCCGCCGGGCACCGCATCCAGCACGTCCCCATGCTGGTGGGGTTCGGCGGACGTCACCAACTTTGATGTCGTCTACCGAACAACCACCCAACTCGGCGATCGCAGCTGCTATCTCACAGGTGCTGACAGCGTCGTCAAGGTCTCTCAGTCGAACGTCGCGCGTTTTAATTGGGCGACTAATTCGGACGTTCAGCTCAGAGAAGACCTCGCGCAGTTTCGCTGCCAGCTTGTCCGCCTTTGAGTTGCAATCATGTCCCGCAATCTCGAGAAGTAAGCCCCCTGTTACAGCTCGCTTTTGGCGAACGGAGTCTATTCCCAACTCTGCCAATTGATCCTGGCTTTGCCCCATTACATTGGCATGTGAGCACAGAGTCCTTAGGCAACGTCACTGTAACTGCCGCCGATGCTGGTGTACGCATTTCAGTTTTCCTTCTCTTTTTTCTTGGAGAAGGGAGAGCATTCGCCACTTCTGTAGACCGATTTTGCTTTGGCCTTCTTGCCACGTTCGCCCATGAGCTTACCATCGGCGGTGACGAGTTGTGCGGCTGTGGCGGGGCAGCCACTGGAGGCAGATCCTCCACCGGCAGATGGGAATGCTCCTTTTTCTTCTTTGCCCTCGTTTTTTCTTTTCGGCTGCGGTGGTGGTGGTAGTGGCTGCGACTGCGTACGTCCTGCCTCATTGACGCTGGCAGCTGTTCCGCGGTGTCAGCTGCTGGTTGGCTGATGCCCTTTCAGGAATCAATCTTGCATGGAAGGCCTTCAGCTTCCTGTCAATTAGAGCCCCATGTCTGCCATGAGCCTCTTTCTCGCTCCTAGGTTTGGATGCTATCTGTTTTGGCAAGATAGATCGTTCCTGCATTTGTTTGCGGAGGAGGCTAATTTTCTGTAAGTCTTTCGGTCTTAGTCGAAAGACTGGTAAGCTGGGAACGCAACTCTGTGTCTCTCTCTCCAGCCTGGCGACGTTATCATTTGAGTCGGTCCTTCGCGCGAGTTCTTCTGCCGCAGCTTTGATACATGTACAGCCAACCTTATGCCACGCACAAACTCTCCTTTACACGGGATCGATCGGCAACTTTTCGAGAACCTGAGATGAAAATCAATTTGCTGACCGAGCTCTAGATCTCCATGAGAACGCATTTCACGGGCCAACGTTTCGGCCGGAAGGTTCTTCGCCCTGGTGTTAGTGGGCGTTACGGAAGGATCAAAAGGTCTTCTTCTGTTTCAGCCCCTGTCGCACTCTCTCTCCAGAGGCTGCAACTGGGACCGCAGAATTTAGCCGCCACAACCGACGTACTCGGAGGCTTCGCTTTCCGTTTTCGACCTCCTACCGATGTGAGCGACACGAACGAACCATCAGACCCACCATCCGCATCGCTCTCACCGGCCTGACTGCTCGTGGTGTTAGGTCGCTAAAACGCCCACGCTTGTCTCGTGTCGATATTTCCGACACGGCTTCTTTTTGAGTTTGGCCCACTGTTGTTATGGGGCCCGCGTTAACGCTGGCGCATCACCGCAATGCAGCGGATTGCCCCCAGATACGTTGGGCTGCCACAGAGCCTAATTAGCTACTGGGGTGGATTCCTGCCAACAACAGGGTTGACGGGACCACCCTGGGAGTATTTTTTGTCGCACTGCATGTCATTATTTTCCTTTTTACAGGGTGTGGTCCTGAATCCCTCCCATAGGCTTGGGACTGGCTCCCCCAGCCATTCATCCCATCGGCACCTTAGACCTTAGGATTAGGTTATTTTGGAGAGGTTGTCTTCCGCGGCCTGGGGGCCCCTGGCCCTAGTGGGCTTACGGGTTGTCCGGCATAGGTGCGCTTGGCACGTCGCCGCACAGAGGTCGCCGGAATCGGTGCGCTTGGCATATCACCGCGCGGCGTCACCCAGCATTGGTGCGCTTGGCACATCGCCACGTGTGTTGCATCCCCGTCCGCTCTAATCAAAGAGCGATACCGAGCAACGACAAGCCTGAAGGCCCATCTCTTAGGGCATTAAGCCCCGGGCGTTTCTAGTCCTAATAGAACTATTGGGACGCCCAACCCCGCCAGTTTTGGTCCGCGGCGTTTTCACGCTACCACATATCTGGGTGGTGTTCCCATCCGCCACCTGGGGACGCGCCCGATGGGAGCCTGGCAACTCCACACGGGAACCCTAACCTAACCTAACCTTTTTTTTTCGAGAAATCCTCATGGACTACCTCCGCCTGGGGAAAGGCGGAGGGCGTGCCAGACTCTTACCGGCTAAAACCACCCCGGTGTCTCCTCGCACGTGCGCTCAGGGCCGCGGAATCAAATTCTTCCGCAGCCCCACACTAGTGCTGGCCCGGTCTGTCCGGGCCTCGTCTCCTGCACGGGGTAGTGAGGTGTTCGACTACCCGTGCATCGCCTCAGAGGCGCGCGCCGACACCCGCTCGCGCCTCCGCCTCGGGTCCATCGAGAGGGGCGGGGACTTCCCAAGTCCTCGCCCTGGACCCATTCATGGGGCCGGAAGAGCGCAGTAGCGCCCGCTTCCCGGCCCCAGCGGCGAATCTGGTCTGGCTCCGCCGCCAACCAAGTTTCGGCCGCGGAGGGTAGGAGAGCGGCGCCTCGCAATACCGACACCTCTCCCCCGCGGCCCCACCACCACCGCATCAACGGTGCGGCCCCGTCTGAGTCGCGGAGGATAGGCGAGGCGCATCGCCATACCAACACTCCTCTCCGCGACTCCACCTCGGCTGCAGCGGTAAGGGAGCGGACCAACCCTCCCGCAGCAGCCCACCGACACACATCCGAAGTGGGCTCGGAGCCCACACGGAGGAAGCCACCCGGGCCGGCCCTACACCCGCCAGCCAGGGTTCCTCTTGTTCACCGCGGGTGACCAAGCCATTATTAAGCCCCCGCCACGACAAGGCGGGAACCCGTTCGGGGGGGAACCTAACCTAACCTAACCTAACCTAACCTAACCTTTTTTTTTTTTTTCGGGGAAATCATGGACTACCTCCGCCTGGGGAAAGGCGGAGGCGTGCCGGACCTTACCGGCTAAAACCACCCCGGTGTCTCCTCGCATCGCTGCGCGCGGGGCCGCGGGAATCCAAATTCTTCCGCAGCCCCACACTCGGTGCTGGCCCGGTCTGTCCGGGCCTCGTCTCCTGCACGGGGTAGTGAGGTGTTCGACTACCCCGTGCATCGCCTCAGAGGCGCGCGCCGACACCCGCTCGCGCCTCCGCCTCGGGTCCATCGACGAGGGGGGGTGGGGACTTCCCCAAGTCCCTCGCCCTGACCCATTCATGGGGCCGAAGAGCGTTTAGTAGCGCCCGCTCGCGGCCCCAGCGGCGGATCTGGTCTCTGGCCCGCCGCCAACCAAGTTTCGGCCGCGGAGGTAGGGAGAGCGGCGCCTCGCAATACCGACACCTTCCCCGCGGCCCCACCACCACCGCATCAACGGTGCGGCCCGTCTGAGTCGCGGAGGATAGCGAGTGGCGCATCGCCATACCAACACCTCTTCCTCCGCGACTCCACCTCGGCTGCAGCGGTAAGGGGAGCGACCAACCCTCCCGCAGCAGCCCACCGACACACATCCGAAGTGGGCTCGCCGAGCCCACACGGAGTGTTACCCGCCGGCCCTACACCTCGGGCCAGCCAAGGGGTTCCTCTTGTTCACCGCGGGTGACCAAGCCACGGCTATTAAGCCCCCGCCACGACAAGGCGGGAACCCGTTCGGGGAAAGGAACCCGTTCGGGGAACCTAACCTAACCTTACCTAACCTTTTTTTTTTTTCGGGGAAATCCTCATGGACTACCTACGCCTGGGGAAAGGCGGAGGGCGTGCCGACTCTTACCGGCTAAAACCACCCCGGTGTCTCTCGCACGTGCGCGGGGCCGCGGGAATCCTAATTCTTCCGCAGCCCCACACCAGTGCTGGCCCGGTCTGTCCGCCCGTCTCCTGCACGGGGTAGTGAGGTGTTCGACTACCCCGTGCATCGCCTCAGAGGCGCGCGCCGACACCGCTCGCGCCTCCGCCTCGGGTCCATCGAAGAGGGGCGGGGACTTCCCAAGTCCCTCGCCCTGACCCATTCATGGGGCCGGAAGAGCGCTTAGTAGCGCCCGCTTTCGCGGCCCCAGCGGCGGATCTGGTCTCTGGCTCCGCCGCCAACCAAGTTTCGGCCGCGGAGGGTAGGGAGAGCGGCGCTCGCAATACCGACACCTTCCCCGCGGCCCCACCACCACCGCATCAACGGTGTGGCCCCGTCTGAGTCGCGGAGGATAGGCGAGTGGCGCATCGCCATACCAACACCTCTTCCTCCGCGACTCCACCTCGGCTGCAGCGGTAAGGGAGCGGACCAACCTCCCGCAGCAGCCCACCGACATCCGAAGTGGGCTCGAGCCCACACGGAGGCCAACTCGGGCCGGCCCTACACCCGGGCCAGCCAAGGGGTTCCTCTTGTTCACCGCGGGTGACCAAGCCACGGCTATTAAGCCCCCGCCACGACAAGGCGGGAACCCGTTCGGGGAAAGGAACCCGTCTGGGGAACCTAACCTAACCTAACCTAACCTTTTTTTTTTTTTTGGGGAAATCCTCATGGACTACCTCCGCCTGGGGAAAGGCGGAGGGGCGTGCCGGACTCTTACCGGCTAAAACCACCCCGGTGTCTCCTCGCACGTGCGCGCGGGGCCGCGGGAATCCTAATTCTTCCGCAGCCCCACACTAGTGCTGGCCCGGTCTGTCCGGGCCTCGTCTCCTGCACGGGGTAGTGAGGTGTTCGACTACCCCGTGCATCGCCTCAGAGGCGCGCGCCGACACCCGCTCGCGCCTCCGCCTCGGGTCCATCGAAGAGGGGGGGGACTTCAAGTCCCTCGCCCTGACCCATTCATGGGGCCGGAAGAGCGCTTAGTAGCGCCCGCTTCGCGGCCCCAGCGGCGGATCTGGTCTCTGGCTCCGCCGCCAACCAAGTTTCGGCCGCGGAGGGTAGGGAGAGCGGCGCCTCGCAATACCGACACTCCCTCTCCCCCCGCGGCCCCACCACAACCGCATCAACGGTGCGGCCCGTCTGAGTCGCGGAGGATAGGCGAGTGGCGCATCGCCATACCAACACCTCTTCCTCCGCGACTCCACCTCGGCTGCAGCGGTAAGGGAGCGGACCAACCCTCCCGCAGCAGCCCACCGACACATCCGAAGTGGGCTCGAGCCCACACGGAGTGAAGCACCGGGCCGGCCCTACACCTCGGGCCAGCCAAGGGGTTCCTCTTGTTCACCGCGGGTGACCAAGCCACGGCTATTAAGCCCCCGCCACGACAAGGCGGGAACCCGTTCGGGGAACCTAACCTAACCTAACCTAACCTTTTTTTTTTTTTTTTCGAAATCCTCATGGACTACCTCCGCCTGGGGAAAGGTGGAGGGCGTGCCGGACTCTTACCGGCTAAAACCACCCAGTGTCTCCTCGCACGTGCGCGCGCCGCGGAACGCGGAATCAAATTCTTCCGCAGCCCCACACAGTGCTGGCCAGTCGGGCCTCGTCTCACACCAGGTAGTAGGTGTTCGACTACCCCGTGCATCGCCTCAGAGGCGCGCGCCGACACCGCTTGCGCCTCCGCCTCAGGTCCATTGAAGGGGGGTGGGGACTTCCCCAGTCCCTCGCCCTGGACCCATTCATGGGGGCCGGAAAGGGCGTTGTCCGCTTCTCCTGCGCTCAGTGCGCCTTCTGCGGCCGGGAAGAGTCGAGATCTCCCCCGTTCCGCGGTTTCCTTCTCGACATCCGTCCTCGCAGAAGGACACCACCGCGTCCACGACTCTGCGCTACCGACCATCTTCCGCACTAAGGCCGGCAGCGACAGATCGCTTCCTACTTCATTTGTGAGAGACACGGCGCTGCTCCTCGGCTGCACACTCGGCGAGCGTGTGTTGCGCCGTGTCCTCCCACAATGGACGCAGTGGTGGCACCGAGGCGTCGGCTCCCTGTCTATGCGGCAGGTACTTGCCGAAGCAGCCGTGCCCGACAGCACCTGCGTCACCCTAAACGACAGGGGCCGTGCCTTCTCCGGGCCAGTCGTCAAGTACTGGCCGGATCGCCTCGACAGTAGCGAGGCCGGCGGGCGCAGAAGCCTTTGCGCCGCCGCAGGCCCAGACGGGCTCCTCTCGGCGCAGCGCGATCTGCCGCTGCACCGGCCTCGAGCCCGTGCGCTCTTCCTCGCGCCATCGATATAATGACGCGAGTACTTTCGCCTCTAAGTCCCAGGGCGGGGATCCGCCAGGACGCAAGCCGCCTCGTAGGAAATCGTGCGATACCCGCGGACGTCTGACGGCCATCGCCCTTTGCGGTTTACGCAGCATGGCGAGAGTGCTGGCCGTCATGTCCATCGCCCACACAGGGGCCCCATACAGGGCCATGGACCGCGATTCCAACCTAACCTAACTTAACTTCTTTTTTTTTTTTTTTTTTCGTCCTCATGGACTACCTCCGCCTGGGGAAAGGCGGAGGGGCGTGCCGGACTCTTACCGGCTAAAACCACCCCGGTGTCTCCTCGCACGTGCGCGGGGCCGCGGAATCCAAATTCTTCCGCAGCCCCACATCAGTGCTGGCCCGGTCTGTCCGGGCCTGTCCCTGCACGGGTAGTGAGGTTCGACTACCCTGTGCATCGCCTCAGAGGCGCGCGCGCCGACACCCGCTCGCGCCTCCGCCTCGGGTCCATCGAAGAGGGGAGCGACTTCCCAAGTCCTCGCCCCTGGACCCATTCATGGGGGCCGGAAGAGCGCTTAGTAGCGCCCGCTTTCGCGGCCCCAGCGGCGAATCTGGTCTTTGGCCCGCCGCCAACCAAGTTTCGGC
Organism: Parnassius orleans; assembly: GCA_029286625.1. Classification (NCBI taxonomy): domain Eukaryota; kingdom Metazoa; phylum Arthropoda; class Insecta; order Lepidoptera; family Papilionidae; genus Parnassius; species Parnassius orleans. The sequence goes on along the minus strand of JAGSMP010000181.1, from coordinate 2,208,226 downwards.
TGCGGAGGGAGAGCGGCGCCCGCAATACCGACCTCTCCCCGCGGCCCCACCACCACCGCATCAACGTGTGCGGCCCTGTCTGAGTCGCGGAGGATAGCGAGTGGCGCATCGCCATACCAACACCTCTTCCTCCGCGACTTCACCTCGGTTGCAGCGGTAAGGGTAGCGGACCAACCTCCCGCAGCAACCCACCGACATCCGAAGTGGGCTCGCTGAGCCCACACAGAGGGAGCTCGGCACCCGCCGGCCCCACACCTCGGGCCAGCCAAGGGTTCTCTTGTTCACCGCGGGTGACCAAGCCACGGCTATAAGCCCCCGCCACGACAAGGCGGGAACCCGTTCGGGGAACCTAACCTAACCTAACCAACCTAACCTAACCCAACCAGTTGCACTCCAAACGCCGTCCCGTACGCAGCATTGTATCGCCCGCGTTCGAAAAATCAAAGTGTCGGGTCAAAGTGTACCAAATTTAAAGTGTTATACACTGGTAGACGCGTCTCGATGAGACGAAGCTAGTGGTGTAAAATAAATGTGTTAAAAGTGTTAAAATAAAAGTTATCACAGAAAACTGGTTTTATAACCTGTAAAACGTTAAAGTGAAACGTAGCTCGATTTAGATCGACGACATATAGATTTTATAGTGTCAAAAGAAGCGCCCTGACAAGCTTAAGCATTTAAGCTAACCACCGGATTTTTTCGGCGCCAGCGCACTGAAATATTTTCGGAAATCCAAAACCACGTGGACACGTGTTTTTGGATTGGATGCTGTGCGGCTAAATTTGACGACGTACATCGGAAGAGGACATCGAGGCAAAGCGTCTGACACCTCGAACAGAAAAATTGAACAAGAAACATAGGAGATATCACGCTTTGAAGACACCGTTTTTCAGCCGGGAGCTTCAAAGGTGAATAACTTAAAATTTTCAGTGATGACCTATGTAGCTAGTAACTTTATGTGAAAATAGAACTTAAGACCTAACTAAGGACATAAAAATTTTCAAAATCGGAGTGTAAATAATAATATTAAGCTAATTTTAAAATTTTTATTTAAACACGTGGAGGCTGAAAAATACTCCTGAAAATCCTGAAAATAATATTAATAAATTTGTTAGCCTATAAACAATATCCCCAAATTTTTTCAAAATTGTCCCTATTAAATTTCAAGATTTAGAGCCTATTTGCGGTTGTTGGTTTTAGTAATCCAGTTTTCAAAATTAAAAAACATAAAAAATTTTCAGGACACCATTTTTACTAAAAAAAAAAATATTTTATTAAAGAGCAATTAAGGTTCTATACAGGGTATTTTTGAAACGCTCCCGAAAACGAAGACAGATGATAGTACTAAGGATACCTATGATGATGGGTCACAAAGAAATTGATCCCGAGGAAAAAAAAAAAAATCATCTTTTCACAACGTTTTATTAACTTTATTCACGCTCCATCATGTTATTAAAGTTATTTGAAACGATATTTCATAAAAAAAAAAAAAAAAATATCATGAAAATACTGAAATATAAAACAAGCAGTGGAATTACTGAATTACAATCAGCTGACTACGGGTCAATGTACGCGCGAACGCCGAATTCGCGCGGCCCGCAACTAGCGATGGTACCACAATACCCAATAATTTACAACACTTGTCTAAATACCTAACTTATCTAATTAACCTACTATTTTGCCACTGTGCTTGTCTCCACGTAGCCACTTTAATTCGAATTACAGGTTAAATAAACCAAATAACTGGTTCGATTCCCCGAAAAAAAATATTAAATAAAATGTTAACAAGTTATTTAAAAAAATTAGCTTAAATAAACCAAATAACTGGTCGATTCCCTAATGAAAAAATACTTAAATAAAATGTTTACAAGGTTAGAGTCATGCTTTGTTATCCATTGTGTAATTATGTTTATTATTCTGATGTATTCAGTTATGTACCTATTCAGATCAGTTCAGTACTAAGTTATTAAAAAAAATTAGGTATGAAACAGCTTACCGATCCTCCGTGGCCTTATGAGATCTTCAAGGCACATTAACATGTTGCCGTATTCACAAGCACTATAAATGTACCTACGCGTTAGGCATTATTAAAACAAAACAAAAACACAAAACGTAACAACAAGAACAACATCATTAATTAATAAATAACAAGTTATAACGACAATAATTTAATAAACAAAACAATTGAACTATCGCTCGTGATAGTCAACATGGCACTGTCTCAAAACTAAAATTATTATAAAGTCCTTGAACATATGAAATTCCACAGCGCGTGGCGACACGAAGCAGCGTGTGTGGAAAGGAAGGGTAGAGTGAGTAAGTAGTATACCTAATGCATTGTTTTGTACCGATCTAGGTAAGAGTTCGAGCCCGCGAGGATATTGACCCTATTGTCAGCTGATTTTCTTTTTAAAGTTTCACTGCTGGTATTATATTTCAGTATTTTCATGATATTTTTTTGAAATATCGTTTCAAATGACTTTAATAACATGATGGAGCGTGAATAGTTAATAAAACGTTGTGAAAAGATGATTTTTCCTCGGATCGAATTTCTTTGTGACCCATCATCATAGGTATCTTTAGTACTATCATCTGTCTTCGTTTTCGGAGCGTTTCAAAATACCCTGTATACATTATTTTTTCGGATTTTCAGGAAAGCCGTATTTAAGATAATAAATTAATTATAAGATCTAGGAGATCCTGAAAACCGCACGATAACTGTGTTTGCAGTTTACAGGAAAACGGAGCCTCGTAGCTCATTTTTGATAAATTTTTCGGGGCCCTCCCCAACCCCACACACTATCCAGTAAACGGATAGTCTTCGACCCCACCGGATCATTTGGACCTATTTTCAACCCCTACCCTAAGTTGATATATTGACTTAGTCTCTGGGGATGAAAATATCAAACACGTATAACATAACAACCGGTGGGCTGATTCGAACGGGGTTTCGAAATAAATTCTAGACTTATAAACCTTTACCTTATGTGTAGATAGACTTATATAGAGACTATAAAAAATTTTTTTTTTACATTTTTTATTTTATTGTCATATTTTTTAGTGTAAATAATTAGAAATTAAGGGTGACCAGCTGTGGTGTTATGTTACTTGTTAATTTTAAGGTTATATTATAGAGACGACTCTAGGTAGAGAAAAGTAAATTAGGGTAACCAAATTAGTCACAAATTATAAGATATTTAAACTGACTCTACATAGAGTCTAATAGACTTATAGGAACAAATTATAATATTCCTAAAAATCATTAATAAATAAGTGGAAATAGAGTGTTATACTTAAGTAAAAGGTATAAACGGCAATAATAGAGCATAAACTCTACATAGAGAAAAATATAAATTTGCGCAATCGTAGGCTTTTTAAAAAATTGACACCAAGTACGAACCCACCATAGCAGTGTCGAACTGTTAAAATTTTATTTTATTTTATTTACAACTTATACAAACTTTTAAAAAAAAAAATTTTTTATACTTAATTCTTTTTAAATTTTATAAATTTTAATATTTGCTGTGACGCAAGGACGTGTTCCCCTGAACATGTTAGGCCTTCGCACTCCTCCCAAAAAGACTGAGGATAGATCTAAAGACATGGGCCCTCAAGGCTCTCCAAAAGGGATAGAGGAGAAAGAGCATTCTCCTAAAGATAACCAAACGACACAGGTCTCTAGTGTGAGGAGAAGCATTGGAGAGTGGGAGGCAGGAAAAGCAGACGCTGAAGCTGGAATTCAGCCCTCACCCAAAAAGGTAGTCCCTGCTGTACGCCAAAAACAAAAGATCCTACCATCCCAGGAGTCAAAAGGGGCAACCCGTAGAGTTTTGGTAGAGCCTACGGAAAGTTCACCTAAAATGGATACGACAAAATACGCAGATCGTATAACAGAAGCTCGAGCCTGTCTCAACAAAGCAAAATTGCACCTCAGCAATTCGCGCAATCTGAGGACAGATATAAAGACCGAAGTTACACAAGCCATAGATAGACTATACCAACTGGTCAAAGAGGCAGAGACAGGCAAAAGCACAGAGAAAGAAAGAAAAACCAAAGAGCAGGAGAAAAGAGCAGATAAACCGGAATACGAATTAGAGAATAGAAAGCTAGAAGAACACAACAAACTAATCAAGAAGTTGGAAGAGCACGAAAACTCCTGGAAGAAAATAAGAATGAGATGGAAAATTAAGGAAGAAATAAAGAAGAAAGAAAATAAGGAAGAGAAAGGAACATATGCTAGTGTATTGGCTGGACCCAGGAGACTACCTCAGCAAAATATGACAATGCACTCTGTAGTAATTACATCAACAGACGAGAAGGATACAGGAGAGCAAGTAATGGACAGAGTAAGAACGGCAATAAATGCCAAAGAAGAAGGGTTAAAAATTGATAAAATCAGGAAAGCAAGGGACAGAAAAGTAATATTGGGATGTAGCACACAGGAAGAGATAAATAGGGTAAAAGAAAGAATAAAAAATACGAGTAAAAACTTAAATGTAGATGACATTAAAAACAAAGACCCATTAGTCATACTAAAGGATGTACTGCAATACAACTCGGATGAAGAATCAAGGCAAAAAACACAAAACAAACAGCTCTTTCAAAATATAGACGAAAAGACAATAGAATGGAGATAAAATATAGGAAAAATCTAGGAATCCGCACACCGCCCACATTGTAATTAGAGTCTCGCCCCAGATATGGAACTACCTAACAAATGTCGGGTGGATCCATGTGGATCTCCAGCGTCAAGGTGAAGGACCAGTCCTCTGGTGCAATGTTCGCGGTGTCTGGCCTATGGACAGTGTAGCGCCTATGCAGTGACACGACAGAGGTCTGTAGTCACTGTGGAGGCCCACATCTAAAACGGAATGTGCTGACTGGCTTTCAGGAAATGCCGTCATGCAGAAACTGTCTCAAGGCAAAAATAGAAAGGAAAGAGCACAATGCTTTCAGTGATTGCCCTGTTAGGAGAAAATGGGAGATCCTAGTGAGGTCCACTGTGGCATACTGTTAAGATTGTCTCCAAGATAAACAGTAACATAAATCCAAGCAACCACCGATATCACGTGATCCAGGCAAACCTACAAAGGAGTGAGCTACATGGCCGAACTAATTATAGAGGCAACCAAAACAAGACATCATTTGCCTTGATCCAGGAGCCTTATATAGGTCGGATAGAAAATGAAGTGCCATCCAGGGACAAGAATAGTACAATGTGACAGAAGCCTAAACACCGAAAAGTGGTAAAGGCAGCCATTGTACTATTTGACGAACCATTGCATGACCCAGTGCCCTGACCTGACAACTGAGAACATCGCAGTTGCTAAGCTGAGGACAGGGGCCTGGGAGTTGGGAGTGGTGTCCGTCTACCTGAGGGAGATAAACCATTAGAACCATACCTGGATAATTGGAGCGGCCGTGGCAGGCCTAGGAACTGGGAACGTGATAGTCGGTGACGTAAACGCTTGAATTTATGGTGGGAAGCGAAGTAAACAGGAGGGGCATTGAGGTAGCCAAGTTCGATGAAATGGAGTCCATATACTGAATAAAGGGACCGAGCCCACGTTCGACACCATCAGGGGTGGAAAGAGATTCTCCAGCTGTGTGGATGTAACAACCTGCTCGACGAGCCTGCTTGGACGAATAGACAACTGGAGACTATCAGAAGAAGTGACTAGTTCGGACCACAGGGCAATCTTGTTTGATGTAAATTTAGAAAGATCTATAAGCACGGATATTAAACGAACAACAAGAAAATTTAATAAAAGAAAGAACTGGAGCGAGTTTCATAAGAAACTCACCCAGATTTGGCAAAAGCAAATAAGCAGTACACAGATAAACAAAATACATATTATATATATAACAATATTATAAACAAGATCTCGAAATGAAAATAGTAGAAATCACAGAAACAATTATTGATGTCTGTGAACACAGCATGCCCAAAATTAAAACAAAAGCAAATGAGATTGCCTTGGTGGACCGACGAGTTAACCCAAAGGAAAAAGAGGTCTCCAGGTTAAAACGACGAATTTCTTTGCAGCGCCAGTCCGTCGAGAGTGGGTCGTCGAGCAGTATATCAAAGCGAAGGAAGAATAACAACAAGTTAAAACGCACAAACCGCCAGCTGGAAGAGTTTCTGCAGTAAACAGGAGCGTGAATCCATGGGACGGGTACAGGGTAATAGGTCGCACAACTCAAAGACAGGAGGACGTCCCCTTGTGTGGTGTGGGATGGAAAACATTAGGAAATGCAGATTCGGCAGGGTTCTGGCGGAGACCTCTATCCGGAGGATAAAGATCAAGATGATGACGCGGAACACAGGCTAATAAGAAAAGCAGCAGAAGCAGTGAATGTAGGGTCACTTGATGACTCAAGTGATCCACCCTTACAGAGGAAGAGCTACTGGCCGCGTCCAGCTTTAATCCCAAAAAGGCTCCAGGAAATGATGGTCTCACAGCCGATATCTGTACAGCGGCCATTACTCTGAACCCGTCACTATTTTTGGCAGTAGCCAATAAATGTCTCGAACTTGCACACTTTCCCGGTAAATGGAAGGAGGCGGCAGTAGTGGTCATACGGAAACCAGGAAAAGAGGACTACACGCACCCCAAATCCTACAGGCCGATTGGGCTTTTGCCTGTATTAGGGAAAATATTGGAAAAATGACCATTAGAAGAATCATGGCACATCGTACCTAAGATAAGCAGAAACCAATATGGTTTCATGCCGCAGCGAAGTACTGAGGACCTCTATGACATGATGCAGCATAAAAGCTAAAATTAAGGATAAAAAATTGGTAGTACTCGTATCACTTGACATAGAGGGAGCCTTTGACAACGCTTGGTGGCCTGCTATACGATGTGCACTTGCAAAGACCGGATGCCCGATAAATTTGAGGCGGCTGATCGACAGCTATCTTGAGGATAGATCATGTGCGTCAAATACTCAGGGCAGAGGGTCAAAAAGACCACGAAGGGGTGTGCAGGCTCAATTGGTGGTCCAATTTTTGGAACCCATTACTCGACCCACTACTGCAAGAGTTAAACGACAAGGGGAACACTGTCAGGCTTTCGCAGATGATGTGGTCCTAATTTTCTCTGGAGACAAAGCACAGGAACTGCAGGAACAGGCCAATGCAGCCCTCGCACATGTTCAGAGGTGGGGAGTCAAAATAAACTTAAATTTGCCCAAAAAACTAACGCAATGATCATTACGAACAAGATAAAATATGACTTACCACTTGAAGATGGGCGGGAAAGCACTGGGCTGTCTAAAGAAATAAATACTCGGCCTCACAATTGACGACGGCTGACCTTCAACGCACACGTGAAAATGTGCTGTAAGGTACAGAACCTGTATCGTCAGTTGTAGGGCCGCAAAGATTCATTGGGGTTTGAACCCGAGATTGTTAGACCATATACATAGCGGTAGTAGAACCGATCATTTTATATGCGGCAAGCGCATGGGCACCAGCAGCAAATAAACAAATGACCAAAAACAACTTGACATGGTGCAACGGGTTCGTACAAAAATAGTTAAAGCATACAACTGTTTCTACACTCGGCTCTGCTACTGCCGGGCTTCCTTTGGATTTGAGGGTCCAGGAAGCAGCCTTGCTTTATAAAGTAAAGAAAGGTATTTCCCGGCAAGTGGTAGAGGATCGACATGGAGAAAAAAGTGGAATATGGAACGACACACCCAGCAGACGAACATGGCCTGCAATATATATGCCTGGAAAACGGTGCACAAATGGAACAACAGGACAACGAAGGCCTAATATATACTAACGGCAGTAAAATCGAGGGAATGGCGCTGCATTATCCATTTGGAATAATGCAGCGGAGACAAGTAACCGAAAACTAAAGTTGGGAAATTTCTGCACCGTCTTCCAGGCGGAGTTGCTCGCTATTCGAGAAGCGACCACGTACGCGCTAACACATCCTGCGCAAAATTGCCAAATATATAGTGACTCAATGTCTGCTCTCCAGACGGTTGTACAAAGCGTTTCCCTCCATCCCCTAGCGGCAGATATTAGGAATAACATAAGCCAAATTAACAAGCAAGGGAAAACCCTCCAACTTTTTTGGGTTAAGGCTCACGCAGGATTGAGGAAACGAGAGCAGACAAACTGGCTAAAGAAGCCGCATTAAAAATAAAAAGAAGGCCAGACTATGAAAAATGCCCGGTTTCGTTCGTTAAGCGACAGATTCGACTGAGCACGCTAAACGAATGGAACCGAAGATATACAGAAGGTGAAACAGCCTCCAATACTAAAATATTTTTCCCCGACGCCATAGACGCCTACCCTATTATTAGAAAATTAGATTTAGACCCAATAACTGTACAAGTGATGACAGGACATGGCGGGTTCTCCGAATATTTATACCGATTTAAATGTAAGGAGAATCCGGCATGCGCCTGTGATCCAGCAAGAGAAGAGATAATTATACACCTTGTAAACTGACCCTATTTTTGGTGGAGAGAGAGTTGATTTAGAATTGGAGATAGGAATTAAAGTAAATAAAGATAATGTACATAAAATAATAAGGAACAAACATTAGAAATAGGTTTTTAAAGTATTGTATAAAAATAGCACATAAGGTAATAAATAAGAACAAATAATAGTAGTAATAGGAATCTGTAACATAATATAAACTAATATATAATGTAAACAGCCCATAAAATAAGTAGAAATAAGAAATAGCAAAGTAATTATGTACCTAGAATTAATTAGATAAGAAAAATTGAAAAAGAATCTAAAAAAGAAATAAAGAAAACAGAAATAAAAAGAATAAACACAAAATAATAGAAATGTAAAATAAAAAGAAAAGAACAAAAATATAAAAGATGAAAAAGTCCTGATTTCCTCATGTCAGGGAACTATATTAAAAAAAAAAAAAAAAAACCCCTAACCTAACCTAACCTAACCTAACCTAAGCAACTTACGGAAACAAAAGAAATGATACGAACACTAAAGCATGGGACAGCTCTCAGCGAAATAACAGGCAATATCCAAAAGAGGATCTAGAAACGGTGATAAAACCTGTAGTCGACATGATTAAAACGCTACACTCAGAGATGAATGAATTAAAGAGAATGTACAAAACCGTCTTCAGGGAACTCAGTTGGGTTCTGAATTGGCAATTGCGGATATTAACGAAAAATTTTGGAACTGAAACAAGAATACAACAGAACATATGCAAACATTCACAGAAACGAAGAACAATATAGTAAAACAACACCACAATCAGAAGGCATAAAGCCAATTCAGCCCCACAGGCTACGCAGAAGCAACAGCAACACCTCGATACGCCATGATCGTAGAGTCATAGACCCACGATCAACATGTGATGAGATCCTGAAACAAGTTAGGTCAGACGTTGATCCCGTAGAACTTGGTGTAAGGGTGAATAAGGTGACAAAATTAAGAAATCAGAGAGTGGTAATATGCTGTGACTCCCCTGAAGACAGGCATGTTTTAAAAACAGCTATACGAGACTCATGCAATAAACTAACTGTTTCGACACCACCCGTGAAACACCCACAACTGCGCCTGGTGGGAGTTACGAACGATCTCAATGATACGAAATTGGCTAAAGCAATCACAGTGCAAAATTCTAAATTAATCACAAACCTGTCTGAAGAACAGAAATTAGTTAGAATTCTTCGCAGAACAAAAGGCAGAACCCGTGAACTAAGTAACGTCATACTTGAAGTCTCTCCGCAAATGTGGAGTCACTTAAAGGATCAAAAGTTGCGTATCGGATATCAGGTGGTCCCCTGTATCGATCAGTCCCCACTTACCCAATGCTACAAGTGTTTAGGCTTCAATCATAGAGCAAAGGACTGCACAAAAGAACTGGGCTGTGGCTACTGCTCAGGGGGCCATGATACTAGAACCTGTACCAACCGGAATGCCGCTCCCATTTGTGTTAACTGCAATAACCTTGGCAAAGAACATGCAATACATCCAGCATATAGCCCCGAATGCCCAGAGTGGCAAAAATGGGATAAGATAGCTAGAAGTTCAGTCTCTTACTGCTAAGAATCAGATGACACACATTATAAAACAGTTACATCAGGCCCTTCAGGCAATAAAAATGTCATCAAAATAGTTCAATATAACCTCGATCGAGGACGCGCGGCAACTATAGAATGCTTACGCGCAGCTACAACGGAAGGCTACTCAGTGATACTAATGCAAGAGCCTTACGTTGGAGCTAAATCACATGTAACCGTTGGATCGCAGTACCGCGTCATACAAAAGATCACAAACGATAAAACAAAACCGGTAAGATCCGCAATAGTCATCACAGACCCTAATATTCAGTTTACCATAAACCCTAAATTATTAACTGAAGATATTGTAGGAGTTGAACTAAATATAGGTCACACTAACGTAAACAATTAGCATGTACCCACGAGAAAGGAATAATCGAAGACTTAAGCACGATTAAAAAATTCAAAGAAATAATGAACACTGAAGACGTCATCATCGGAGGCGACGCTAATGCAAGCAGTATCTGGTGGGGCTGCAAGGCGGATGACAAAAGGGGAACTCTGTTAATGGAAACGGTAGCAGAACTCAATCTCGAGATACTAAACACTGGCAAATCTCCTACATTTAGCGCATATAGAATGGGTTCACTCTGCTCGAGCATAATTGACATCACATTATGCACATCCTCTCTGCTACACAAAATCAATAACTGGAGAATAGATGAGTCGTTCGGCTCCATCTCAAATCATAAACCCATCCTTTTTAACCTCGCTATATCAAGCACGCCACAGCAGACAAAAATCAATAGCACCAGGAAATTTAACACGAGAAGGGCCGACTGGTATAGCTTTAGAATAGAACTCGGGAAAGCAATAGACACAAAGGGTCTTACTAAAGAAAGAATAGAAGAGGTAAGGACAGTAGAAGATCTAGACAAAACAGTAGTAGATTATACAGAATGTATCTTAGAAGCCTGTAATAACACTATTCCTACAATAAAAAGAAAGCAGATGTCTAAAGCAGCGAAATGGTGGAACGCTGAGTTAAAAGAAAAAAAGGACGAAATGATCAGAATTCGTAGAAGAATTAAAAATACACACAAAACGCAGAGACCACGTCATACAACAATACTTGAACGCTAAAGAAGAGTACACAACAAATGAAAGAGCTTCAACAAAGAGCTGGAAAGACCTGTGCACCAAAGAAGGAAACCATCTGGCAACGAACATATCGCATCCTAAAAATATGCAAACAGGAGGAAGACAGACTATTAAGGAACCAAAACGGAGAAATCTTATCAGCAAAGAAATCAAGCTCAGCGAAACATTTTACCCAAAGGATAGTTGTAACACGGACACAGAAGAGCAGTCAGAAATAAGGGAAAAAGTAAAAGAACTCATTACGCAGATTAATAACCAACAGACTAATACCACGCGACTATTTACAAAAATCAGTAGAACACATTCTGAATAACATGGACCCAAAGAAAGCACCAGGGGAAGATGGACTTACATCAGATATATGCCAAGAATCTTACAAGAGCAATCCAGACCTTCTCGTTTCAATATATAACAAATGTCTGGAGTTGGGCTACTTCCCTTATAACTGGAAAAGAGCGACTATAAAAGTGATACCCAAACCGAACAAAAACGACTATACTCAGCCTAAATCATATCGCCCCATTGGTCTCTTGCCAGTACTGGGAAAGATATTAGAAAAACTTTTCACGAACAGAGTTCAATGGCAGTTAGGCAACGAAGAAAAAATGAATCAGAGGCAATATGGATTTACTCCACAGCGCAGTACGGAGGACGCACTCTACGACATTATTACTCTGATTAAAGAAGGACTTCGAAGAAAAGAGATAATAGCACTGGTATCACTAGACATAGAAGGTGCATTTGACAACGCATGGTGGCCTGCTATTATTAAAGAACTAGAAAATAAACGAGTCGAACCAACCATGCTAAGACTTATTACTAGCTATCTATCTGGTAGAGAAATCAGCTTAAACTATGCAAACGAAACAACAAGCCTACCCACAAGCAAGGGGTGCATCCAAGGCTCAACTTGCGGACCCATGCTGTGGAATATCCAATTGGATCCTTTGCTGCAAGCAACAGAAAACGCACCTGCGCATGTACAGGCCTTCGCAGACGACATATTAGTTGTAGCCTCAAACAAGGATGGAGAACAATTGGAGAAAGACATAAATAACACCTTAAAAATAATAACAGAATGGGGACGCAAGCACAAACTGAAATTTGCCCCTCATAAAACACAAACGACCATCATCACCAAAAAACTGAGATACCACTGCCCAAAGCTACTTATTGATGAAGTTGTCCTAACATACTCGGACCACCTAAAAATACTTGGACTCATAATAGATAAAAATTTAAACTTCAAGCCCCATATAGACTATGTCTGCTGCAAAGCCATCAATCTATACAAAATTGTATCTAGAGCTGCAAGAGCACAATGGGGCCTGAACTCGGACATCGTGCGAACAATCTACCTAGCAGTAGTGGAACCCACGATCCTTTATGCAGCCAGCTGTTGGGCAGAAACCACAAATAAAAAGTATATAGAACGAATCCTCAATAGAATAACACGCATGTTCAGTATCCGTATATGTAAAGGACACAAAACCATCTCTCTCATCTCAAGTGCACTTTTAGCTCAAATTATTCCATTAGCTCTACGAGCTAAAGAAAACGCGGAGGTATACGAAATCAAGAGAAACCCTATAAAGTCACTCCCAGGAAGGTGCCTGGAGACGAGTTAGTCCATATCATCTACCACACCCTGCCGACAGACGACAAAGAGAATTTAAATTAATAACAGAACAAGAAGACATAGACAACATTAATAACAACTGGATGAATATTTATACAGATGGAAGCAAGATTAACAATAAGGTCGGAGCTGCAATTACGGTCTGGAAAAATGGTAAAGAAATCAAAAACATTACTTGTAGACTTGAGAGCTATTGCAGCGTTTATCAAGCGGAATTGATAGCCATCCTAAAAGCGATCAAATTTGTGATAGATAAAAAACATTCTCATGCCAATATTCTAAGCGATTCTAGATCAGCAATAACAACCATTTGCAACCCATCAGCACTAAATCCCATCGCTGCAGAAATAAATTCAGAGCTGAACATCCTAGAAAAAAGAAACGGGGAAATACATTTTTACTGGATAAAGGCTCATTGTGGGCTAACAGGAAACGAGAGATGAGTTAGCTAAATATGCCGCTAATCATAAAAAGCAGAGACCGCATGACTTGTTCCCATTGTCATACGCCAAGTACCTCACCAGACCACCACCTGCAATGGCAGCACAAGTATGAAGGCATCCACCAGCGAAACCACACGAACTTTCTTCCCGAGCGTCACGACAGCATACAAAATACTTAGATATATAAACGCTAACATTATAACGCAGTTACTAACAGGTCATGGTGGAAATAAAGCCTATCTTTACAGGTTAAAGTTGGCACCGTCCCCTGCACATGCGATAATAGCTCATACCAAACACTTGAGCATATAATTTTAGATTACGTTTTGGCAAAAAGTTTGAGTGCAATGCAGCATGGGAATGGATATAAACTCTAAGAACCTAAGTTTAATTATGGCAGATGACTTTTGCAGATCTTATTTTATAGGCTTTGCTCTCTATATTAAAAGTCATTAATAAAGAGAACGGAAGCAAAGTGGTGGACTAATTAATATACAATATGCATATATTCGCAATAGTATAAAAATATAATATACATACAAGTGTAAACGTGGTGTATATGTGAGAGTGTTAGTGAGGTGTGAATGTTTATAATGAATGTGTGTGCGTATGCGTAGGTATGTATGTATGTATATTTAATAAGATAATGTCAAGGATAAGAATAGAATAGTATGTGAACAAGTGCAAATAAAATTAATAAATAAGAAGCTACTATAAGAGAGAATAAAAATATAAAAACATATGTTACACATACGAGATTGCGTGAAAAATACTACATATTAAGTTTTATTATGTTTAAAAACGGATAATAACGTAAAAAGAAAAGAAAATAATAATAACAGTAAACCATAATATTCCACTAATGCACAATGTAATCGCTAGTTATGTATCTTAAATAATCGTATATTATTCTATTCAACAGCAAAATGTATACAAATGTAAATAACCAACTGTGGAAAGTTCGAATGTCATATAGACACAAGTTAAATTGAATAGTATGTTACGAGAAAAATGTAAGGTAATAAATTCTATGTAAAAACTATGTTTAAGTAATAAGAACGACACGAACGGAAAAAAAAAATATATATATATATATATATATAAAAAAAAGCAGAAATATCAGAGGAAAAAAAAAGGAAAACAAAAAAAAAAAACCAAAGAGAAAGAAAGTACATTAAATATATATATTTAATAAAAACATTCAAGTAATTGTAGATGTATTCTATAATCCTATAATAATAAGTTTCGCATGCATATCAAGTTTATGTCTAAATTAGAAATAAGTATAGTAGACAGTCCACAAAGCGAAAAAAAAAAAAAAAAAAAAAAAACTTTGATAATAGTTGTAAGATTATAATAAGTTAAGCATAAGTAAGAAGGTACTGCAGTAAAGTAGTAGTGATAAGGTAATAAAAAAAAACTAACCTAACCTAACTTAACCTAACTAACCTAACCTAACTAACCTAACCTAACTTCTAACCTAACCTAACTTTTTTTTTTTTTTTTTTGCTGATCCTCATGGACTACCTCCGCCTGGGGAAGGCGGAGGGCGTCTCGGACTCTTACCGGCTAAAACCACCCCAGTGTCTCCTCGCACGTGCGCGCCGGACCGCAGATCAAATTCTTCCGCAGCCCCACTGGTGCGGCCAGTCTGTCCGGGCCTCGTCTCCCAACACGGGGTAGTGAGGTGTTCAACTACCCCGTGCTGGAGACGAGCAGACAGACCGGAAGCCAGCACCTGTGAGACTGCAGGCGTAATTCCAGCCCCTGGCTTCACATTACCGTTGCCCCTTCTCTAACTCTGAGCAATTCCCACCAAGGGTGAGTTGGAAAAGAATTAAATTAAATTAAATTAAGTAGAATAGGTGGAGTTGGGTGGTTTGGCTTGTCACTTGCACTGCTGCTGCTGTATGCTCTTGCATGACATGTGATCAAGGTTTTTCGGCTTTGTGGACTGTCTACTGCTGATAATTTGAACATAGATATGCATGCGAACATTGGGATTATGGAGATCATCTTCCTGAATAGCGGATGTTTGATTAATATGTGTGTTTTTGCTTTCACGGTTTGTTTTCTTGTTCTGCTTTTTGTGTATGTATTTTTCCGTTCGTGGATTCATGTAGTGTTTGGGGTATTACTGTTCGGTTGCTGACATCTGCGTTCACAGTTGATTGTTGTACATTGCTGTTGGTAGAATAATATACGATTATTGCATAACGCGATTACATGTGCATGGTGGAATATTATGGTTGCTGTTATTATTATCTTTCTTTTACGTTATTATCCGTTTTAAACATAATAAAACTTAATATGTAGTATTTTTCACGCAAATCTGTATGTGTAACATATATGTTTTTATATTTTTTATACCTTCTTATAGTAGCTTTCCTATTTATTAATTTCTATTTGCACTTGTTCACATACTATTCTATTCTTATCCTTGACATTATCTTATTAAATATACATACATACATACCTACGCATGCACGCACACACATTCACACATAAACATTCACACTCACCATCACTCTCACATATACACCCACGTTTACACTTGTATGTATATTTTATAATTATTTTCTTTATACTATTGCGAATATACGCATATTGTATATTAATTAGTCCACCACTTTGCTTCCGTTCTCTATTAATGACTTTTAATATAGAGAGAGGAAGCCTATAAAATAAGATCTGCAAAAGTCATCTGCATAATTAAACTTAGGTTCTTGAGTTTATATCCATCCCATGCTGCATTCGCACTCAAACCTTTTTGCCAAAACGTGGGCAATCTAAAATTATATGCTCAAGTGTTTGGTATGAGCTATTATCGCATGTGCAGTGGGGACGGTGCCAACTTTAACCTGTAAAGATAGGCTTTATTTCCACCATGACCCGTTAGTAACTGCTATAAAATGTTAAGCTTATATATCTAAGTATTTTTTGGCTGTCGTGACGCTCGGAAGAAAGTTCGTGTGGTTTCGCTGGTGGATGCCTTCATACTTGTGTTGCCATTAAGCAGGGTGTGGCTTCTGGTGAGGTACTTAAGTGACAAGAACAGTCGTATGCGGGTCTCTGCTTTTTATGATTAGCGGCATATTTAGCTAACCCATCTGCCTTCGTTCCTTGTTAGCCCACAATGAGCCTTTTATCCAGTAAAATGTATTTCCTTCTTTTTCTAGGATGTTCAGCTCTGAATTTATTTCTGCAGCGATGGATTTAGTGCTGATGGGTTGCAAATGGTTGTTATTGCTGATCTAGAATCGCTAGAATATTGGCATGAGAATGTTTTTATCTATCACGAATTTGATCGCTTTAGGATGGCTATCAACCCGCTTGATAAACGCTGCAATAGCTCTCAAGTCTACAAGTAATGTTTTTGATTTCACCATTTTTCCAGACCGTAATTGCAGCTCTGACCTTATTGTTAATCTTGCTTCCATCTGTATAAATATTCATCCAGTTGTTATTAATGTTGTCTATGTCTCTCTTGTTTTGTTATTAATTTAAATTCTTTGTCGTCTGTCGGCAGGGTGTGTAGATGATATGGACTAATCTCGTCTCCAGGCACCTTCCTGGGAGTGACTTTATAGGTTACCTCCTTTGATTTCGTATACTATGTTTTCTTTTTATCGTAGAGCTAATGGAATAATTTGAGCTGTGCACTTTGATGAGAGAGATGGTTTTGTGTCCTTTACATATACGGATACTGAACATGCGTGTTATTCTATTGAGGATCTGTTCTATATATTTTTATTTGTGGTTTCTGCCCAACAGCTGGCTGTGCATAAAGGATCGGGTTCCACTACTGCTAGGTAGATTGTTCGCACGATGTCCGAGTTCAGGCCCCATTGTGCTCTTGCAGCTCTAGATACAATTTTGTATAGATTGATGGCTGCAGCAGACATAGTCTATATGGGGCTTGAAGTTTAAATTTTATCTATTATGAGTCCATTTTTAGGTGGTCCGAGTATGTTAGGACAACTTCATCAATAAGTAGCTTTGGGCAGTGGTATCTCAGTTTTTGGTGATGATGGTCGTTTGTTTTATGATAACTTCAACCTAACCTAACCTTTTTTTTTTTTTTTTTTGCGGAAATCCTCATGGACTACCTCCGCCTGGGAAAGGCGGGGCGTGCCGGACTCTTACCGGCTAAAACCACCCGGTGTCTCCTCGCACGTGCGCGCGGGGCCGCGGGAATCAAATTCTTCCGCAGCCCCACACTAGTGCTGGCCCGGTCTGTCCGGGCCTCGTCTCCAGCACGGGGTAGTGAGTGTTCAACTACCCGTGCATCGCCTCAGAGGCGCGCGCCGACACCACACGCGCCTCCACCTCAGGGCCATCGAAGAGGGGCGGGATTTCCCAGGTCCCTCGCCCTGGACCCATTCATGGGGGCCGGAAAGGGCGTTGTCCGCCCTTCTCCTGCGCTCGGTGCGCCTTCTGCGGCCGGGGAAGGAGTCGAGATCTCCTTTCCCGTTCCGCAGTTTCCTTCTGCGACATCACGTCCTCGCAGAAGGACACCACCACGTCCCGACTCTGCGCTACCGACCATCTTCCGCACTAAGGCCGGCAGCGACAGATCGCTTCCTACTTCATTTGTGAGGACACGGCGCTGCTCCTCCCAAGCTGCACACTCGGCGAGCGTGTGTTGCGCCGTGTCCTCCCACAATGGACGCAGTGGTGGCACCGAGCGTCCGGCTCCTGTCTATGCGGCACAGGTACTTGCCGAAGCAGCCGTGCCCCGACAGCACTTGCGTCACCCTAAATGACAGGGGCCGTGCCTTCTCGAGCCAGTCGTCGAGTACTGGCCGGATCGCCTCGACGGTAGCGAGGCCGGCGGTAGGGCGCAGACCTTTGCCGCCAATCCGCCACCAAGACCTGACGGAGCTCCTCTCGGCGCAGCGCGATCTGCCGCTGCACCGGCCTCGAGCCCGTGCCCGCTCTTCCTCGCGCCATCGATATAATGACGCGAGTACTTCGCCCCTAAGTCCCAGGGCGGGGATCCGCCACAGAAACCTAACCCAACCTAACCTAACCTAACCTAACCTAACCTAACTTTTTTTTTTTTTTTTCGGGGAAACTCATGACTACCTCCGCCTGGGGAAAGGTGGAGGGCGCCGGACCTACCGGCTAAAACCACCCCGGTGTCTCCTCGCACAGGCGCGCGGGGCCGCGGGAATCCAATTCTTCCGCAGCCCCACACCAGTGCTGGCCCGGTCTGGGCCTGTTCCTGCACGGGGTAGTGAGGTGTCTGACTACCCCGTGCATCGCCTCAGAGGCGCGCGCCGACACCCGCTTGCGCCTCCGCCTCGGGTCCATTGAAGAGGGGGACTTCAAGTCCTCGCCCTGACCCATTCATGGGGCTGGAAAAGGCGTTGTCCGCCCTTCTCCTGCGCTGGTGCGCTTTGCGGCCGGGGAAGGAGTCGAGATTCCTTTCCTGTTCCGCAGTTTCCTTCTGCGACATCACGTCCTCGCAGAAGGACACCACGCGTCCCACGACTCTGCGCTACCGACCATCTTCCGCACTAAGGCCGGCAGCGACAGATCGCTTCCATCATTTGAGAGACACGGCGCTGCTCAAGCCGCTGCACACTCGGCGAGCGTGTGTTGCGCCGTGTCCTCCCACAATGGACGCAGTGGTGACTGAGCGTCCGGCTCCCTGTCTATGCGGCACAGGTACTTGCCGAAGCAGCCGTGCCCCGACAGCACCTGCGTCACCCTAAACGACAGGGAGCCGTGCCTCTCCCGAGCCAGTCGTCGAGTACTGGCCGGATCGCCTCGACGGTAGCGAGGCCGGCGGTAGGCGGAAGCCTTTGCCGCCATTCCGCCACCAAGACCTGACGGAGCTCCTCTCGGCGCAGCGCGATCTGCCGCTGCACCGGCCTCGAGCCCGTGCCCGCTCTCTCGCGCCATCGATATAATGACGCGAGTACTTTCGCCCTAAGTCCCAGGGCGGGGATCCGCCAGGACGCAAGCCGCCTCGTAGGAAATCGTGCGATACCCGCGGACGACTCTGGCCATCGCCCTTTGCGGTTTACGCAGCATGGCGCTGGCCGTCATGTCCATCGCCCACAGGCCCCATACAGGGCCATGGACCGCACGATTCCACGTACAACCGCCTACAGGCGGCACTCGGGCCCCCAAGTTGGGAAGCAACGTTGAAAGCGCGCCTGCTGCACCCATCAATTTGGGCACCAGCCGCCGGAAGTGGGGTCCGAATTCATCGGCTGTCGAGCACCAATCCCAGATACTTCATGGTGGACTCGACAGCTATCCGGGCCCTGCTGACCACGTGATCCGGAGGCGGGCGCGCGTCGAGGCCATGGAACTCGATGGCCTGACTTGTTTAGGGCCACCTCCAGGCCCAGGCGCCGGATGCGGTTCACCACTTGTGACACCGCAGCCGTGGCAACCAACGCTGCCTCCCTGTGCGCGCTCCCCCGCAGTGACAAGCGTGTCGTCTGCATAACACGTCAAGTCGGCGCCCGACGGAGTTCACCTTCAGCCCAGTCAGCCGATGTTCCACAGGAGCGGTCCCAAGACCGATCCCCGGAACACCGCACGACATGACGCGCCGACCAGCGCCGTCACGTCCCCGATACGTAACGCATCTCTTCAAGGTAAGCCTATTGTGCGGCGGAGGTAGGGAGGCACGCGATGGTAATTCAGCGCCTCCCGAATACAACTCCAGGGTAGGTGTTGAAGGCGTTGGAGATGTCTAAAGACACCGCCAGCACCACCCCACCCCGGGATACTGTCTCCTCCGCCAGGGCCCTCACGCGCGTAATAGCGTCTATGGTGGAGCGCCCGCGACGAAAACCAAATTGGTTCTCGTCCAGGTCCGGCCCCTCTCTGCACAAGTGGCTGACGAGGCGATCTGCGATGATACGCTCAAAAGTTTGCCCGCCTCGTCAAGCAGCACTATGGGCCGGTACGCGGACGGTGAGTCCGTGGGCGCGCTCCTTCCTGAGCAGGACCAACCTCCTTCCACACACTGGGAAGCTGACCCTGCTGGAGACATGCCGTGAAGAGCCCCCTCAACTGGGGCTCTAGCTCCTTCAGAGCCAGGACGAGAGCTCGACCAGGAACTCCGTCGGGTCCGGGCGCTGTGTTCTTAGCCCGGAGTCGCGACACGGCCGCTCTCGTCTCTGCTTGAACCTAACCTAACCTAACCTAACCTTTTTTTCGGGGAAATCATGGACCACCTCCGCCTGGGGAAAGGCGGAGGGCGCCGGACTCTTACCGGCTAAAACCACCCCGGTGTCTCTCGCACGTGCGCGGGGCCGCGGGAATCCAAATTCTTCCGCAGCCCCACACTAGTGCTGGCCCGGTCTGTCCGGCCTCGTCTCCTGCGGGGTAGTGAGGTGTTCGACTACCCCGTGCATCGCCTCAGAGGCGCGCGCCGACACCCGCTTGCGCCTCCGCCTCGGGTCCATTGAAGAGGGGGGGTGGGGACTTACCCAAGTCCCTCGCCCTGGACCCATTCATGGGGCTGGAAAGGGCGTTGTCCGCCTTCTCCTGCGCTCGGTGCGCCTTCTGCGGCCGGGGAAGGGAGTCGAGATCTCCCTTTCCCGTTCCGCAGTTTCCTTCTGCGACATCACGTCCTCGCAGAAGGACACCACCGCGTCCCACGACTCTGCGCTACCGACCATCTTCCGCACTAAGGCCGGCAGCGACAGATCGCTTCCTACTTCATTTGTGAGGACACGGCTGCTCCTCCCAAGCTGCACACTCGGCGAGCGTGTGTTGCGCCGTGTCCTCCCCACAATGGACGCAGTGGTGGCACCGAGCGTCCGGCTCCCTGTCTATGCGGCACAGGTACTTGCCGAAGCAGCCGTGCCCCGACAGCACCTGCGTCACCCTAAACGACAGGGAGCCGTGCCTTCTCGAGAGAGTCGTCGAGTACTGGCCGGATCGCCTCGACGGTAGCGAGGCCGGCGGTAGGGCGCAGAAGCCTTTGCCGCCATTCCGCCACCAAGACCTGACGGAGCTCCTCTCGGCGCAGCGCGATCTGCCGCTGCACCGGCCTCGAGCCCCCGTGCTCTTCCTCGCGCCATCGATATAATGACGCGAGTACCGCCTCTAAGTCCCAGGGCGGGGATCCGGCCAGGACGCAACCGCCTCGTAGAAATCGTGCGATACCCGCGGACGACTCTGACGGCCATCGCCCTTTGCGGTTTACGCAGCATGGCGAGTGCTGGCCGTCATGTCCATCGCCCACAGGGGCCCATACAGGGCCATGGACCGCACGATTCCACGTACAACCGCCTGACGGCACTCAGGCCCCAAGTTGGGAAGCAACGTTGGCGCGCCTGCTGCACATCAATTTGGGCACCAGCCGCCGGAAGTGGGGTCCGAATTCCATCGGCTGTCGAG
The DNA here is from genome assembly GCA_029286625.1 of Parnassius orleans. NCBI lineage: Eukaryota > Metazoa > Arthropoda > Insecta > Lepidoptera > Papilionidae > Parnassius > Parnassius orleans. The sequence goes on along the minus strand of JAGSMP010000181.1, from coordinate 2,186,608 downwards.
CACCAATCCCAGATACTTCATGGTGGACTCGACAGCTATCCGGGCCCCGCTGACCGATGTGTGATCCCGGGCGGCGCGCGCGTCGAGGGCCATGGAACTCGATGGCCTCCGACTTGTTTAGGGCCACCTCCAGGCCCAGGCGCCGGATGCGGTTCACCACTTGTGACACCGCAGCCGTGGCAACCAACGCTGCCTCCTGTGAGCTCCCCGGCAGTGACAAGCGTGTCGTCTGCATAACACGTCAAGTCGGCGCCCGACGGGAGTTCACCTCAGCACCAGTCGTAGCCGATGTTCCACAGGAGCGGTCCCAAGACCGATCCCTGCGGAACCTGCACGACATGACGCGCCGACCAGCGCCGTCACGTCCCCGATACGTAACGCATCTCTCTTCAAGGTAAGCCCCTATTGTGCGGCGGAGGGGAGGCACGCGATGGTAATTCAGCGCCTCCCGATACAACTCAGGGTAGGGTGTTGAAGGCGTTGGGATGTCTAAAGACACCGCCAGCACCACCACCCCGGGATACTGTCTCCTCCGCCAGGGCCCTCACGCGCGTAATAGCGTCTATGGTGGAGCGCCCGCGACGAAAACCAAATTGGTTCTCGTCCAGGTCCGGCCCTCTCTGCAAGTGGTGACGAGGCGATCTGCGATGATACGCTCAAAAGTTTGCCCGCCTCGTCAAGCAGCACTATGGGCCGGTGCGGACGGTGAGTCCGTGGGGCGCCCTCCTTCCTGAGCAGGACCAACCTCCTTCCACACACTGGGAAGCTGACCTGCTGGAGAGCCGTGAAGAGCCCCTCAACTGGGGCTCTAGCTCCTTCAGAGCCAGGACGAGAGCTCGACCAGAACTCCGTCGGGTCCGGGCGCTGTGTTCTTAGCCGGAGTCGCGACACGGCCGCTCGTCTCTGCTTGAACCTAACCTAACCTAACCTAACCTTTTTTTTTTTTTTTTTTCGAAATCCTCATGGACTACCTCCGCCTGGGGAAAGGCGGAGGGCGTGCCGGACTCTTACCGGCTAAAACCACCCAGTGTCTCCTCGCACGTGCGCGCGGGCCGCAGGAATCAAATTCTTCCGCAGCCCCACACTAGTGCTGGCGGTCTGTCGGGCCTCGTCTCCTGCACGGGAGTGAGGGTGTTCGACTACCCCGTGCATCGCCTCAGAGGCGCGCCGACACCCGCTCGCGCCTCCACCTCGGGTCCATCGAAGAGGGGCGGGGACTTCCCAAGTCCCTCGCCCTGGACCCATTCATGGGTGCCGGAAGAGCGCTTAGTAGCGCCCGCTTTCGCGGCCCCAGCGGCGGATCTGGTCTCTGGCTCCCGCCAGCCAGGTTTCGGCCGCGGAGGGTAGGAGAGCGGCGCCTCGCAATCCGACACTCCTCTCCCCGCGGCCCCACCACCACCGCATCAACGGTGCGGCCCCGTCTGAGTCGCGGAGGATGGGCGAGTGGCGCATCGCCATACCAACTCCTCTTCCTCCGCGACTCCACCTCGGCCAGCGGTAGGAGGCAGACCAACCCCTTCGCAGCAGCCCACCGACACATCCGAAGTGGGCTCGCCGAGCCACACGAGTAACCACCTCAGGCCGGCCCTACACCTCCAGGCCAGCCAAGGGGTTCCTCTTTGTTCACCGCGGTCGACCAAGCCACGGCTATAAGCCCCCGCGCCACGACAAGGCGGGAACCCGTTCGGGGAACCCTAACTAACCTAACCTCTCCCACCTAACCTAACCTAACCTAACCTTTTTTTTTCGGAAATCCTCATGGACTACCTCCGCCTGGGGAAAGGTGGAGGTGCCGGACTCTTACCGGCTAAAACCACCCAGTGTCTCCTCGCACGTGCGCGCCAGGGCCGCGAATCAAATTCTTCCGCAGCCAAATTCTTAACCTAACCTAACCTAACCTAACCTAACCCAGTTGCACTCCAAACGCCGTCCCGTACGCAGCATTTTTGTATCGCTCCGCGTTCGAAAAATCAAAGTGTCGGGTCAAAGTGTACCAAATTAAAAGTGTTATACACCGGTAGACGCGTCTCGATGAGACGAAAACAGTGGTGTAAAATAAATGTGATAAAAGTGTAAAAAATAAAAAGTTATCACAGAAAAACTGGTTTTTATAACCTGTAAAAACTTCAAAGTGAAACGTAGCTCGATTTAGATCGACGACATATAGATTTTATAGTGTCAAAAGAAGCGCCCTGACAAGCTTAAGCATTTAAGCTAACCACCGGATTTTTTCGGCGCCAGCGCACCGAATTATTTTCGGAAATCCAAAACCACGTGGACACGTGTTTTTGGATTGGATGCTGTGCGGCTAAATTTGACGACGTACATCGGAAGAGGACATCGAGGCAAAGCGTCTGACACCTCGAACAGAAAAATTGGATAAGAAACATAGGAGATATCACGCTTTGAAGACACCGTTTTTCAGCCGGGAGTTTCAAAGGTGAATAACTTAAAATTTTCAGTGACGACCTATGTAGCTAGTAACTTTATGTGAAAATAGAACTTAAGACCTAACGAAGGACATAAATTTTTTAAAATCAGGTGTAAATAATAATATTAAGCTAATTTTAAAATTTTTATTTAAACACGTGGAGGCTGAAAAATACTCCTGAAAATCCTGAAAATAATATCAATAAATTTGTAAGCCTATAGACAATATCCCCAAATTTTTTCAAAATTGTCCCTATTACATTTCAAGATTTAGAGCCTATTTGCGGTTGTTGGTTTTAGTAATCCAGTTTTCAAAATTAAAAAACACAAAAATTTTTCAGGACACTATTTTTATTAAAAATATTTTATTAAAGAGCAATTAAGGTTCTATATACATTATTTTTTTCGGAATTTTCGGGAAAGCCGTATTTAAGATAATTAATTAATTATAAGAGTTAGGAGATCCTGAAAACCGCACGATAACTGTGTTTTCAGTTTACAGGAAAACGGAGCCTCCTAGCTCAATTTTGACAAATTTTCAGGCCCCCTCAGGCCCCTAACCACCCCATACTATCCAATAAACGGATAGTCTTCGACCCCCACCGGATCATTTGGACTTATTTTCAACCCCCTACCCCTAAGTTGATATATTGACTTAGTCTCTGGGGGATGAAAAATATCAAACACTTATAATACAACAACCGGTGGGCCGATTCGAACGGGGTTTCTTGAAATAATATATAGACCTGTAAACCTTTTGTCTTATGTGTAGATAGACTCTACATAGAGACTATAAAAAATTATTTTTTACATTTTATTTTTATATTATATTTTATTTATATTCCTTATAGTGTAAATAATTAGTACTTAAGGGTGACCAGCTGTGGTGTTGATACTTGTTATTTTTAAGGTTATATCTTTGATGATACTTGCTATTTTAAGGTTATATTATAGAGACGACTCTAGGTAGAGAAAAGTAATTAGGGTACCAACTTATTTACAAAGTATAAGGTTTATAAACCGACTCTACATAGAGTCAAATAGACGAATAGGAACAAATTATAATATTCAAATAGTCGTAAATAAATAAGTGGAAATAGGGTGTAATACTGAAGTAAAAGGTATAAACGCCAAAAATAGAGCATTAACTCTACATAGAGAAATATATAAAATTGCGCAATCATAGGCTTTTTAAAAAATTGACACCAAGTACGAACCCACCATAGCAGTGTCGAACTGTAAAAATTTTTTATTTTATTTTTTACAACTTATACAAACTTTTAAAAAAATTTTACACTTAATTCTTTTAAATTTTATAAATTTTAATATTTGCTGTGACCCAAGGACGTGTTCCCCTGAACATGTTTGGCCTTCGCACTCCTCCCAAAAAGACTGAGGATAGATCTAAAGACATGGGCCCTCAAGGCTCTCCAAAAGGGACAGAGGAGAAAGAACCTTCTCCTAAAGATAACCGAACGACACAGGTCTCTAGTGTGAGGAGAAGCATTGGAGAGTGGGAAGCAGGAAAATCAGACGCTGAAGCTGGAATTCAGCCCTCTCCCAAAAAGGTAGTCCCTGCTGCCCGCCAAAAACAAAAGATCTTACCATCTCAGGAGTCAAAAGGGGCAACCCGTAGAGTTTTGGTAGAGCCTACGGAAATTTCACCAAAAATGGATACGACAAAATACGCAGATCGTATAACAGAAGCTCGAGCCTGTCTCAACAAAGCAAAATTGCACCTCAGCAATTCGCGCAATCTGAGGACTGATATAAAGACCGAAGTTACACAAGCCATAGATAGACTATACCAACTGGTCAAAGAGGCAGAGACAGGCAAAAGCACAGAGAAAGAAAGAAAAACCAAAGAGCAGGAGAAAAGAGCAGACAAACCGGAATACGAATTAGAGAATAGAAAGCTAGAAGAACACAACAATCTAATCAAGAAGTTGGAAGAGCACGGAAAACTCCTGGAAGAAAATAAGAATGAGATGGAAAAATTAAGGGAAGAAATAAAGAAGAAAGAAAATAAGGAAGACAAAGGAACATATGCTAGTGTATTGGCTGGACCATCAAGGAGACTACCTCAGCAAAATATGGCAATGCACTCTGTAGTAATTACATCAACAGACGAGAAGGATACAGGAGAGCAAGTAATGGACAGAGTAAGAACGGCAATAAATGCCAAAGAAGAAGGGTTAAAAATTGATAAAATCAGGAAAGCAAGGGACAGAAAAGTAATATTGGGATGTAGCACACAGGAAGAGATAAATAGGGTAAAAGAAAGAATAAAAAATACGAGTAAAAACTTAAATGTAGATGACATTAAAAACAAAGACCCATTAGTCATACTAAAGGATGTACTGCAATACAACTCGGATGAAGAAGTAATCAAGGCAATAAAAACACAAAACAAACAGCTCTTTCAAAATATAGACGAAAAAGACATTAGAATGGAGATAAAATATAGGAAAAAATCTAGGAATCCGCACACCGCCCACATTGTAATCAGAGTCTCGCCCCAGATATGGAACTACCTGACAAATGTCGGGTGGATCCATGTGGATCTCCAGCGAGTCAAGGTAGAAGACCAGTCCCCTCTGGTGCAATGTTCGAGGTGTCTGGCCTATGGACACAGCAAGCGCCTATGCAGTGACACGACAGACGTCTGCAGTCACTGTGGAGGCCCACATCTAAAAACGGAATGTGCTGACTGGCTTTCAGGAGAAATGCCGTCATGCAGAAACTGTCTCAAAGCAAAAATAGAAAAGAAAGAGCACAATGCTTTCAGTGCGGATTGCCCCGTTAGGAGAAAATGGGAGATCCTAGCGAGGTCCACTGTGGCATACTGTTAAGATTGTCTCCAAGACAAACAGTAACATAAATCCAAGCAACCACCGATATCACGTGATCCAGGCAAACCTACAAAGGAGTGAGCTTGCTACGGCCGAACTAATTATAGAGGCAAACAAAAACAAGACATCATTTGCCTTGATCCAGGAGCCTTATATAGGTCGGATAGGAAAAATGAAGTGCCATCCAGGGACAAGAATAGTACAATGTGACAGAAGCCTAAACACCGAAAAAGTGGTAAAGGCAGCCATTGTACTATTTGACGACACCATTGCCATGACCCAGTGCCCTGACCTGACAACTGAGAACATCGCAGTTGCTAAGCTGAGGACAGGGGCCTGGGAGTTGGGAGTGGTGTCTGTCTACCTGGAGGGAGATAAACCATTAGAACCATACCTGGACATAATTGGAGCGGCCGTGGCAGGCCTAGGAACTGGGAACGTGATAGTCGGTGGGGACGTAAACGCTTGGAATTTATGGTGGGGAAGCCGGGAGGTGAACAGGAGGGGCATTGAGGTAGCTGCCAAGTTCGACGAAATGGAGCTCCATATACTGAATAAAGGGACTGAGCCCACGTTCGACACCATCAGGGGTGGGAAGAGATTCTCCAGCTGTGTGGATGTAACAACCTGCTCGACGAGCCTGCTTGGACGAATAGACAACTGGAGATTATCAGAAGAAGTGACTAGTTCGGACCACAGGGCAATCTTGTTTGATGTAAATTTAGAAAGATCTATAAGCACGGATATAAAACGAACGACAAGAAAATTTAATACAAAGAAAGCAAACTGGAGCGAGTTTCATAAGAAACTCACCCAGATTTGGCAAGAAAAGCAAATAAGTAGTACAAAAATTAACGAAATAGAAAATAAAGAAGACCTCGAAGTGGAAATAATAGAAATCACAGAAACAATTATAGATGTCTGTAAACAATGTATGCCCAAAATTAAAAATAAAAAGCAAATGAGATTGCCTTGGTGGACCGACGAGTTAACCCAAAAGAAAAAAGAGGTCTCCAGGTTAAAACGGCGAATTTCTTATGCAGCGCCAGTCCGTCGGGAGTGGGTCGTCGAGCAGTATATCAAAGCGAAAGAAGAATATCAACAACAAGTTAAAAACGCACAAACCGCCAGCTGGAAGAGTTTCTGCAGTAAACAGGAGCGTGAATCCATGTGGGACGGGATTTACAGGGTAATAGGTCGCACAACTCAAAGACAGGAGGACGTCCCCCTTGTGTGGGATGGGAAGACATTAGGAAATGCAGATTCGGCAAGAGTCCTGGCGGAGACCTTCTTTCCGGAGGATAAAGATCAGGATGATGACGCGGAACACAGGCTAATAAGAAAAGCAGCAGAAGCAGTGAATGTAGGGTCACTTGATGACTCAAGTGATCCACCCTTTACAGAGGAAGAGCTACTGTGGGCCGCGTCCAGATTTAATCCCAAAAAGGCTCCAGGAAATGATGGTCTCACAGCCGATATCTGTACAACGGCCATTACTCTGAACCCGTCACTATTTTTGGCAGTAGCCAATAAATGTCTCGAACTTGCACACTTTCCCGGTAAATGGAAGGAGGCGGCAGTAGTGGTCATACGGAAACCAGGAAAAAGGACTACACGCACCCCAAATCCTACAGGCCGATTGGGCTTTTGCCTGTATTAGGGAAAATATTGGAAAAAATGACCATAAGAAGAATCAAGTGGCACATCGTACCTAAGATAAGCGGAAACCAATGGCTTCATGCCGCAGCGAAGCACAGAGGACTCCTCTATGACATAATGCAGCATATAAAAGCTAAAATTAAGGATAAAAATGGTAGTACTCGTATCACTTGACATAGAGGCCTTTGACAACGCGGTGGCCTGCTATACGATGTGCACTTGCAAAGACCGGATGCCCGATAAATTTGAGGCGGCTGATCGACAGCTATCTTGAGGATAGATCAGTGTGCGTCAAATACTTAGGGACAGAGTGGGTCAAAAAGACCACGAAGGGGTGCGTGCAGGGCTCAATTGGTGGTCCAATTTTTTGGAACCTATTACTCGACCCACTACTGCAAGAGTTAAACGACAAAGGGGAACACTGTCAGGCTTTCGCAGATGATGTGGTCCTAATTTTCTCTGGAGACAAAGCACAGGAAGTGCAGAAACAGGCCAATGCGGCCCTCGCACATGTTCAGAGGTGGGGAGTCAAAAATAAACTTAAATTTGCCCCACAAAAAACTAACGCAATGATCATTACGAACAAGATAAAATATGACTCACCACTTCTGAAGATGGGCGGGGAAAGCATTGGGTTGTCTAAAGAAATAAAAATACTCGGCCTCACAATTGACGACGGGCTGACCTTCAACGCGCATGTGAAAAATGTGTGCAGTAAGGTACAGAACCTGTATCGTCAGTTGTGTAGGGCCGCAAAGATTCATTGGGGTTTGAACTCCGAGATTGTTAGGACCATATACATAGCGGTAGTAGAACCGATCATTTTATATGCGGCAAGCGCATGGGCACCAGCAGCAAATAAACAAATGACTAGGAAACAACTTGATATGGTGCAACGTGGGTTCGTACAAAAAATAGTTAAAGCATACAGAACTGTTTCCCTACACTCGGCTCTGCTACTCGCCGGGCTGCTTCCTTTGGATTTAAGGGTCCAGGAAGCAGCCTTGCTTTATAAAGTAAAGAAAGGTATTTCCCGGCGAGTGGTAGAGGATCGGGACATGGAGAAAAAAGTGGAATATGGAACGATGCCTCACCCAGCAGACGAACATGGCCTGCAATATATATGCATGGAGGACGGTGCACAAATGGACCAACAGGACAACAAAAGCCTCAAAATATACACCGACGGCAGTAAAATCGAGGGGAAAGTCGGCGCTGCATTATCCATTTGGAATGATGCAGCGGAGACAAGTAACCGAAAACTAAAGTTGGGAAATTTCTGCACCGTCTTCCAGGCGGAGTTGCTCGCTATTCGAGAAGCGACCACGTACGCGCTAACACATCCTGCGCAAAATTGCCAAATATATAGTGACTCAATGTCTGCTCTCCAGACGGTTGTACAAAGCGTTCCCCTCCATCCCCTAGCGGCAGATATTAGGAATAACATAAGCCAAATTAACAAGCAAGGGAAAACCCTCCAACTCTTTTGGGTTAAGGCTCACGCAGGATTGGAGGGAAACGAGAGAGCAGACAAACTGGCTAAAGAAGCCGCATTAAAAATAAAAAGAAGGCCAGACTACGAAAAATGCCCGGTTTCGTTCGTTAAGCGACAGATTCGACTGAGCACGCTTAACGAATGGAACCGAAGATATACAGAAGGTGAAACAGCCTCCACCACTAAAATATTTTTCCCCGACGCCATAGACGCCTACCCTATTATTAGAAAATTAGATTTAGATCCAATAACTGTACAAGTGATGACAGGACATGGCGGGTTCTCCGAATATTTATACCGTTTTAAATGTAAGGAGAATCCGGCATGCGCCTGTGATCCAGCAAGAGAAGAGACAATTATACACCTTGTAACCGAATGCCTATTTTTGGTAGAGAGAGTTGACTTAGAATTGGAGATAGGAATTAAGTAAATAAAGATAATGTACATAAAATAATAAGAAACAAACATGTTAGAAATAGGTTTTAAAGTATTGTATAAAAATAGCACATAAGGTAATAAATAAGAACAAATAATAGTAGTAATAAGGAATCTGTAACATAATATAAACTAATATATAATGTAAACAGCCCATAAAATAAGTAGAAATAAGAAATAGCAATAGTAATTATGTACCTAGAATTAATTAGCTAAGAAAAAAATTGAAAAAGAATCTAAAAAGAAATAAAGAAAACAGAAATAAAAATAAAAAGAATAAAAACACAAAAAATAATAGAAATGTAAAATAAAAAAGAAAGAACAAAAAAATATAAAAGATGAAAAAAGTCCCTGATTTCCTCATGTCAGGGGAACTATAAAAAAAAAAAAAAAAAAACCTAACCTAACCTAACCTAACCTAACCTAACCCAGTATTCCGCTGTCCTCGCTGCACGCATCGTTTCCGTGTCGCCCGTCTCTAAAAATTCAGAAAAGTGGTAATAGTGCTCCGATTTTCGTGCAACAAGTAGTGTTGGGTGCAAATTTATACCATCTAACTAGTGAAAGCAGTGTTTTCAGTGACAAGTGTCTCAATTTTGTAGGAAATCTGGAAATCTTGGAGCAGAAAACGCGTCAAGGTAAAATTTTGTCGTAAAATTTTACATATAATTGCGTACGCCGCGATTTTCAGATCGAGAACCTACATTTTTTATTTATGCACTATATGCTGCTTAGTTAGCTCTATAATTTGACACCTTTTTCAGATTTTTCTGGCTAATAGTTTAGAAATTATCAAAGGAAAACTGGAAAACCACGTGGCAACGAAAATTTAAACTAAGATCGTGCGGCTATTTTTGAAGTGTTATTCTTATAACCTGCTCTAATTTAGATATTTATAAGTTTGTTGCAACAGAATCGGTGCACTATTCTGAAAGTTATAAGTGAAAAAGTCATTTTTAAAATTTTTCTTAATTTTTACCATTTAATAACTTTAAAAATTAAGCGACAACATATAGCTTTTACAACGTGTTTTTGTAGGTTGACAGTCGTGTAAGTAATAGTTGAAATTTCAGATTTTTTCGCTTAATGATTTTCGAGAAATTGACTTTTGTGAAAATACTCTTCCACGTGCTCCCCCTTCCAATTACTTGGGGTTAAAAGTCATTACGTGGAAAGATAGAGTACAAAATACTTGTCAGTTTCCCGTTTTTGGATCGAAAAAATCTCTTTTAGTTTAAAAGCTACACGTATTTTTGTGTTTTTTCAGGATAACTCTTTCCTGAAAAATTTTTCAGGCTTGAAAATATTATATTACGTTAGCTGTCGTTAAAACCTATCCATAGAGCCCAAACACGACCCCTTTACGTCATTCTGTCGCTGAATAATCCAATTTTAATTATTTTCCTCCATTTTGTCGGCCATATTGAAAATTTTTCAAATTCCATATCTCCGGAACGGCGTACAGTAGAAAGTTGGGGTTTTCAACATACACATAGGAGTGTTCTAGAGAATCTGCCTGAATTGATTCTTAACCTTGCAAATTAGGTCTTAATTCAAGGTCACCAACGGATAAACCTTTGCAAGGCGAATCGAATGAGCCCAAACTCGACCATCCTAAGTGATATAGATCCCAAGTTATCATAATTTTTAAGATTTGTGGCCATCTTTGTCCGCCATCTTGGAAAACTTTGAACCATCATAACTCCTGAACGGCTCATCGTATCGAAACGCGGTTTTCACTGCTTATATCCTCTAAATATCCTCAATTGGTGTAACATAAGACTATTTATATTTAAAAAATAGGAGGAAAAAAAAAAAAAATAGAGTCGACTCTATCATTGAAAAAGAAAGAGACTGCTTATCTTTCCCTGGCAAGAAGCATCATGTCTGACAAATCAAAGAGATCGGTAGCTAGTTCCTCAGACAAACAAGTAATATCCAAAAAGAAAGGCAATATCTGTTCCACCAAGGCTAGTAAAGAACCTGCTAGAACTATAACTAGTGGGGAAGCGAGCGTACTGGAATCAAGACTCACGCAGCTGGAGTTCCCCACACAGTCGCCAGTACAATCTAGTCGCCAGATATTGCCAACCTGCATCTCGGAAGAAACTGAGCGAACTCCAACTCTAGAAGCAGCTAGCCCATCACTTAAGCTTGATGAGGCTATTACGTCTTCTCCAATGCTTAATAGATCAGAATCGAGTCTGCTTCGCATAAAAACCCAGATACGCCAGGCAAAAGCAGTAGAGGTCCAAGAGGCTACAAGAAGAATGTCTGAGGCGGAAGATCCTCTTGACTCCGACTGCGATAGTAAAGACACCAATACTTCCCTAGACGCTTCGACACGCTCTATTAGTGGCAGTCGAATGTTCCTGAATGAACTGCCGAGACACGCAAACGAGATACTGCAGCGCACAAATCCGAGCTTGAAAAGTCTGGCAATCTCAAGAGAGAGATACGGAAAGCGTAACGTCAGGCCTGTATACTCTTTATGAGATGGTCTTAAAACTTTCAGACTCAAGGATGCTGCACATGCTCAGCTAATAAGCAGAAACTTAATGTATCACGAGAGTCAGAGAGACTAACCCAGAGACATAGTTCATGCACGAGACGCTGGGTCAATATGCTTTACTAAAAGATCTCATAGAAAAATTGCAAAAAGAAGCTGAATCTATGAGAATGATTCTGTCGTATGATTTATGTACTGCAATAACGGAAACTAAACGCGAGGTTGCTACAGTCAAACAGGAGATATCAATGTCTAGCTCCGTCACCAACCAGCTATATTAATAGAAGAATTAAGAACTTTCCGTGAGAGCTATTCCACAACAAAAGAACCCACCATCCCTCCTCTTTTTGCTGAAGATTTACATGAAATACGCAGTATATTACGTGATTTAAAATCCTTAAGAGATGAACAATCCAACCAAAAGGTCCGTGAATCTCCAATGGATCAAGAAATGGATCTTGAGGAGTGTGTTCGAGGTGTCTCTCAAGAGCTGCGGCAACATATCCTAGAAATGAAATCGCAGCTTCAGGGAGACATAATTGACCTCCGTCATCAAGTATCCAAAATCACGGAGAACGAAGCAAATTCTAATAGGAACCCTGTAGACTCTCTAATTACCTCGGTACAAGCCAGCATAGAGGAACTTCGGAGAGAAACCAGGGAGCTGCAAGACACAACTGTAGAATCAGCTGCTCCCATTCGAATGGCTATAGAGGGACTACGTAACGAAGTAAGATGTCAACCAGCTAAAGAGAGATCTCTTACTGAAGAGGATAAGCAAGTAGATTGCTCACCAGAACAACAACAAAGCGTCAAGGCAAACGAACAAAGGCACGACCTACGAAACTACGACGCTAAGAAGTCCTCTCGCTCTTACTCAGAGGTAACGGCAAGACCGAACTACTCAATTATGATAGAGTCAGCCGATCCTAGGAACACGAGTGATGACATAATAAAACAAGTCAAAAATGGAATTGACATAATAGAGTTAGGCATAGGAGTGAACCACATTAAAAAATGTAAGCAACAAAAGGTCCTGATAAGCTGCGAGTCTGAGGGTGACAGACAAGTTCTGCAAGAAAAACTCAGAAGCAGTGCGAATAAATTAACCGTACAAAGACTTGCCAATAAAAATCCTCTGTTGCGGTTAATAGGGGTCGTTCATGACCTAAACGATAAGAAAATTGAAGAAGCTGTAATCAAACAGAACGGCCTTACTGAGAAATACCGAACTCACAAATATATATAAAAGTCGTAAGGAGGGTTAAAGGTCGCACTAGCTCTACAAATAACATTATTTTGGAGACAAGCCCACAAGTCTGGTGTAAACTTAAAGACCAAAGACTAAGGCTTGGCTTCCAAATCGTTCCAGCTATCGATCAATCTCCTCTAGTGCAATGTTACCGCTGCCTTGGATTCTCCCATTGTGCAAAGGAATGCAGAACAGAGAAGGCATTTTGTGGCTATTGTGCAGAATTTCATGACACACGAGAGTGTCATAATAGAAATGCAGCCCCAAAATGCGTTAACTGCAGCAATAAAAATTTAGACGACAAAGCATGCATTCATCCAGCTTACAGCTCAGAATGTCCTGAGTGGAAAAGATGGGATAGAATTGCTAGATCCTTAACAACATATTGCTAAGGACAACAATTCGCTTCCAGAAAAGATAAAAATAAAATTACCAAATTGCCCAAATAAATCTCGGCAGAGGGCAAGCCGCGATGCAAGAAAGTTCAGAGGCAGCTGAACAACAAGGAATCTCAATCCTTCTTGTTCAAGAACCTTATATTGAGCTAAAGCTCATGTAAGTTGTAAATATAGGGTAATACAAAAGTAACCGATAATAAAGATAAACCAGTTAAATCAGCTGTCATTGTTGTTAACCCAAATATACAGTATAGCATAAATCAAAAGACAATAACAGAGAACATAGTAGCATGTAAAATTAGTATAAATAAATTAAGTGTAACTATAGTCAATGCATATCTTGAAGAAACGCTGAAATTGAAGAAGACCCACCAAATTACCAGTTTTATCAACATTCTAAACACTGAACACGTCATACTGGGAGGAGACCTTAATGCCAAGAGTCCCTGGTGGCTGCAATGTGGAGGACAGTCGGGGAACAGCCGTGGCTGAAACCCTAGCACAACTGGATTTACACATTTTAAATGAGGACATATGCCAACTTTCCATGTATGCAGGGTATAGAGAATACACCAGTATCATTGATGTAACCGCATGTACATCAAACTTATTAAAGAAAATAAAAGCTGGAAAGTAGACCCAGACCTCGTCACCCTGTCTGACCATAGAGCAATAACTTTTGAGCTTAACGCTTTGAAAGCAACAGATGAAACACAACAAAGAACCTCAACACGTATACAGGGTATTTTGAAACGCTCCGAAAACGAAGACAGACGACAGTACTAACTATATCTTAGATGATGGGTGAAATATAAAATCGATCCTGATGAAAATCATCTTTTTTCACAACGTTTTATTAGCTTTATTCACGCTCCATCGTGTTAGTATAAATCATCGTGTTAAATAAAACGTTAATTTCATTAAAATAAAACATGAAAATACTTAAACATTAAAGCAGCAATGGAATTTAAAATAAATAAACCATAAAATCAGCTGACTAGGGTCAATATCCGCGTCGAAGCCAAACTCAACGTCACGTAAAAAGAACGCTGAGCGATAGTGGAGGGGGTGTGTCTGCGCATGGGTACAGTCGCGTTCTAAAGTACTACATGGTACTAGGCTGTTGTTTTATAATATTATAATAGTAATTAATGGTTTTATTGTAGAATCATAATAGGTACTTTACTAGCTACTTAGAACTTTGGAAGAGGTTGAAATTCAAAATGGATAATGTTTGCTTGAGCATTATTTTTTATTTCTATCGTAAAATAAAGTAGTTTGTAACAAGAAAACGTGTTAAAGTGACACGCTGTCCATTATACCATTGGAACATGGAACATGGAAGCCAAATGTCGATGGTGTATTGGTGTTACTGGATGCTACTTCATCATCACTCATCAGAATCATCATCATCAATGCGAATGATAAATGTTTCCGTCATCAGGTTGACCACATGGTAATTTTTTCGGTATTCTTCCTCAATACATTTAACTTTACTGCACAATTTTCCCATTCACCTTCTATTTACCTTTTCGTTCACTAGTTCAGTCATAAAACAATAGATATAAATAATTTTTCTTCCTTCCTTTTAAAACCATCGTCGCGCGTCGTGCAAAGAAAGCTGTGTGTGCGACTGCATTAAACATCGTTTTCAAAGCGCGGGAAGAATGAGGAACCAATAGCGTGCGCGCACAGTAATACTGGCGAGCATTCCCCGTCGCGCCCCTTCGTACCACGCGCTGCCGCCGCCCGGCCGACTGTGTGTCACCTCGCGTCAGCGCCAACATATGGGGAATTTCAAATTTACCTACTAAGATTTGTTTGCAAGCGACATAAGAATTAGAGCGGCAATTACAATAAAACTTGCAAGTAATTTTAATAGTTTTGACGTACCTCTTTTCAAATCAAAGTATTGGATGGATTAAAACGGAAAGTCAATAAAAGTAAAGTAAAATAATTATTTTTAGATTAATTACCTGTCGATCATAATTGCAATTGATTTTAACTATTAAATTATTCAATACCATTTTATTTCTATTTTCTTGTACAAAATCAAGGATAACCAAACCCAAGTAAGTACGTTTATTAATTTCAATATCATTTTTGTAGTAACGAACTGCTTGTTTCGTCAGGGTACAATTGATTGTCTAATTGTATTAAAAAATTACAACTATAACTTCTAAATTCCATATGAAAGAGTAGTCGTAGGGATCATATGGAAACTAAACTTATAAAATAAAAGTTGGCAATGTCATAACATTTGACGGTCTGTGGAATGTTCAAAGTGTAGGCTTCAGTTTTGGCGGGATTAATTATTGATTTTAGTTTTGAGACAGTTCCGTGTTGACTTTGGACACGCATGCGCAAGCGACAGTTCAATTGTTTTTTTTATTAAATTCTTATTGTTATTACTTGGTATTACCTACTTGTTATTACGTGTTATTCTTGTTGTTACGTTTTGTGTTTCTTTTTTGTTTTAATAATGCCTAACGCGTACGTTTATAGTGCTCGTGAATACGGCAACATGTTAATGTGTCTTGGAGAAGCTCGCGGGAATGCTTCGCGTGCATTACGAATTTACCGAGAGAAATTCCCGACCGCTCGACACCCAGCTGACTCTCGTCTGATAACAGCAGCATTTCAGCGAGTGTTGGAAAATCGGCCCATTGCTCCAGTAGCGGCAGGAGGTGGAAGTCAAATGACTGTTCACCCGAGGAGCGCATTTTAGATGTCGTTCGCCGGTATCCGAACCTAGGTAAAGAAGTATCGCTAAATTGTTAAGACGTCGGGATGGAACAAATGTGTCATACTGTTCAGTTCACAAAGTGTTAAAGAGTAACCGAATGCGGCCATACAAAGTGCACAAAGTGCAAGCTTTTAGTTCCCGGCGATCACGACCGCCGACGAGTTTTCTGCCGTTGGTTATTAGACCAACAACAACGTGTGCCTGGTTCCATTGAGCACGTTATCTGGACGGACGAGTCGACATTTACCAGAAACGGCATGTGGAACCGAAGAAATACACACGTATTCAGAGGTTAACCCGTACGCTGTTCGACAAACCGGGCACCAAACCCGATGGTCGGTTAACGTATGGGCAGGTTTATTTAAGGATCGCATACTGGGAAGTGTTACTGCCACAGCGACTTAACGGACAGGGATACCAAACTTTATAAATGAACAGTTGGTTGACATTTTAGACGACCTATCGTTGGATGAATATCGCCGTACATGGTTCCAGCATGATGGTGCACCGCCACATGTCGTGAGGTTCGTCCGTGAGCGCCTTACCGAATTATTTGATGATCGCTGGATTGGCAGACTAGGACCACACGCTTGGCCACCTCGCTCACCAGATCTGACCCCGTTAGACTTCTTTCTGTGGGGGTATGTGAAAGAAAGGGTTTTTAATCGTGAGTGTGATAGTGCTGACGAAATGCGCCAAGGATCGTGGATGTTTTCGACAAACTACGTGCGGACTGTGTCGAAGACCACACGATAATGCCCCGCCTGCATGAGGAGACGCAACACCGAGCCCACATCTGCCTCGAAATGAATGGAGCACAATTTGAGCCGCATCTCATAAGACCACGGAGGATTTAGAGCGGTAAGCTGTTTCTTTGTTTTTTTTTAAATAACTTGGTACTGAACTGATCTGAATAGGTACATAACTGAATACATCAGAATAATAAACATACCTACACGATGAATAAAACGCATAACTCTAACCTTGTTAACTTTTCATTTAAGTATTTTTCATTAGCGGGGAATCGAACCAGTTATTTGGTTTATTTAACCTGTGAATTTGAATTAAAGTGGCTACGTGGAGACAAGCACAGTGGCAAAATAGTAGGTTAAGTAGATAAGTTAGGTATTTAGACAAGTGTTGTAAATTATTATGTATTGTGGTACCATCTAGTTACGGGCCGCGAATTCGGCGTTCGCGCGTACATTGACCCTAGTCAGCTGATTGTAATTCAGTAATTCCACTGCTGCTTTTATGTTTAAGTATTTTCATGTTTTATTTTAATGAAATTAACGTTTTATTTAACACGATGATTTATACTAACACAATGGAGCGTGAATAAAGCTAATAAAACGTTGTGAAAAGATGATTTTTTTCATCAGATCGATTTTATATTTCACCCATCATCTAAGATATAGTTAGTACTGTCGTCTGTCTTCGTTTTCGGGAGCGTTTCAAAATACCCTGTATATAATACGAAAAGTCAAACTGGGAAATCTTCATAGCAAAATTAAGAGAGGAACTAAAATCTTCAAAATTTCCAAAGAATTTATAGACTCTACAGATACTCCACAACTACTAGAACAATGCGCTAAGACTTACAGCGAATGTATACATACTTCTTGTAAGAATGCTATTCCAAAACTATCAAGGGAAATATCTAAAAAAACACCATGGTGGACCTTAGAGCTGGACGCAAAGAAAAAGGAAGTAATAAGGAAAAGGAAAAGGATTAAACACTCTAATCCAAGAAGAAAAGCTTACGTAGTTGAAGAATATATACAGGCTAAAGATGAATATAAAAATCTCATTACCGACGCCATGACCCAGAGTTGGAAACAATTTTGCACGAGACAAGATAGAGAGAACATGTGGCAAAGTATATACAGAGTGATCCGCAAGGACTCCAAGGCTAGGGACGATACATTGTTGAGAACATCACCATCAACAGATATCTTGTCTCCTACACAATCCGCCGAACTTTTGGCTAAAACTTTCTATCCAACAGATGATACTTCAACAGATGATTTGAATCACATACAAATAAGAACAGAAGCGGAAAATATAAGAAAACACCTAACAGAAAGTTTAATATACGAACAAATCATACCATATACTTCCACAGAGGTAGAGACCATATTTAAAAATATGAGTTCAAAAAAATCACCAGGAGAGGACGGCTTTACCGCCGATATTTGCTACAAGACCTACTCAGCTGAACCAGTCATTCTTCTGAAACTATTT
This sequence comes from Parnassius orleans, assembly GCA_029286625.1. Classification (NCBI taxonomy): domain Eukaryota; kingdom Metazoa; phylum Arthropoda; class Insecta; order Lepidoptera; family Papilionidae; genus Parnassius; species Parnassius orleans. The sequence goes on along the minus strand of JAGSMP010000181.1, from coordinate 2,168,588 downwards.
AATAAATGCCTCACACTGGGTTACTTTCCGAAAATCTGGAAAAATGCAATCATCCGGATAATACCAAAACCAAGTAGAGATGATTACACCCTAGCGAAATCCTACCGTCCGATTGGTCTATTACCAATACTGGGGAAAGTACTTGAGAAACTGTTCGTGACGAGAGTAACGTGGCAGTTAGGTCGTGAAAATAAACTAAGTAATCGACAATACGGCTTTGTTCCTCAGCGAGGGACAGAGGACGCGTTGTACGACGCACTAGATGTTGTCAAAAAATGCATAAAGAACAAGGAGATGGCAGTAATCATTTCTATCGATATCGAGGGTGCTTTCGACAACGCCTGGTGGCCTGCAGTGATTGTAGAACTACAAAAGAAAGAGATCGACAAAGCAACCCTAAAACTTATAGATAGTTACCTCTCTGAAAGATCTATTACACTTAGGTACGCCAACACCGAGATCAGAAAGAGTACAGATAAAGGTTGTATACAAGGATCTATCTGTGGACCCTTAATGTGGAACATCCTGCTGGACTCCCTGCTTCAAGAAGCAGAGACATGGAATGTACACGTCCAGGCTTATGCCGATGATATTATATTAATTGGGACCGGGAAGACTGCATCAATAATAGAAAACAAAATCAACACAGCACTAAATAGAATATCTAATTGGGGCTTGTCTAAAAAATGAACTGCGGCTCATAAAACGCAAGCTATCCTTATAACAAAGAAATATAAATATGAGATGCCTAACTTAAAGCTTAATGATACCAATATAGTATTTAGTGAAAACTTGAAAATTCTCGGCTTGAACATTGATAAAAATTTGAACTTCGTAAAACACGTAGAAGACACCACAGAAAAAGCTATTGCAATATACAAAAGGTTTCAAAACAGCAAGAGCTCAATGGGACTCAACTCAAATTCTTAGGACTATATACATCACTATCCTAGAGCCTACAATGTTACGCGGCAGCTTGTTGGGAAGCAATGCATCTAGAATACAGATACGCAAACGACTCGACTCTATAACGAGAGTATTCTGTATTATGATTTGTAAAGCTCACCGAACATCTTCGCTAACTTCCTGTGCCGCCTTAGCAAGAATTATACCATTAGACCTAAGAGCTCAAGAACAATTACAGATCTACGAAGTAAAAAGAGGAAAGTCCATTGAGCAACTACCAGGGAGGAAACTTGCCATACCAGTAAGTCCCTTTAACCTTCCACATCCGGCGTTCCGTGTCCAAGAGACTTACAATGACATATGTACAGAAAAGGATCTTGAAACGATAGAAAACAACTGGCCCGCTATCTACACTGACGGCAGTAAAATCTCAGGCAAGGTTGGGGCCGCTGTAAGCTGCTGGGAAAATGGAAAGGAAACTCACAAGGTAAAAATTAAATTAGGTAATCACTGCCAATCGTTTACCAGGCGGAACTAGTTGCAATATTGAAGGCACTCAACATCATAAGATGCAAACGGGATTTGTAAATCTAATATATTGAGTGACTCGGTCGGCCTTGGAAAACCTTTCAAATCCTAGTACTCTTAATCCTCTGGTAGCTGAAATTCTTGAAAATATACAGGATATACGTAATAATCAAGGCGATGTGAAGTTCTTCTGGATTAAAGCTCATTGTGGAATCCCAGGGAATGAAAGAGCTGATGAACTGGCGAAATCAGCAGCGGAGACGTCTAAGCAAGCGCCAACTTACGACTGTTTCCACTGTCCTTTGCAAAGCGTCAAATCAGGGACAACTCAATAATAAGGTGGCAAGAAAGGTACACCACATCCGACACAGGGTCAACGACAAGAAGATTCTTCCCATGTAAAGAAGCATATAAAACTATGTGTAAAATAAAATAAACAACTTGATGTCGCAAATGTTGACAGGTCATGGAGGCTTTAAATCATACCTGTTTAGATTTAAGTTATCACAAAGCCCTATTGTAGTTGTGATAGTCAAACATCGCAAACAATAGAACATATCCTTTTAGACTGTCCGAAATTTGCTTATGCAAGACTATCATGAGCAAAGTATGGGCTTTGCGTTAAAAGAGGAAACCCTATGTAAAGCTATTAACAGCAATGACAGCCGATTTCACTTTTAAAATTGCAAAACAAAGCATTGAAATTATTCTCAAGAGAATAATTCAAAGCACAAATAATAAATATTGATAATTGTTTGTTATTTGTGTTTTGAATTGAATTATTATACTCTCATTTAGATCCACAATGTAATTAAATGAAAAGTAATGTCAATAATGTAATACTTGCAGAAATAAAAGGATTGTTATTAGCAATAAGTTAAAATATATTATAGTATGTACAAAATATATGAAAAAAAGAGTATTTCACATATTATTAATTAACAAATAACAAGAAAAAAGGAAAATAAAATTAATTATACTCACATCTAAATACATAATGAACTAAGTTATGTCAATGTACTTGTACAGTAAAAAATAATTGATTGGAAGGATATTATACAAACAGAAATAAAAGGATTGGTATAAATAGAAAAGGAGAAGTAAATGATGTAGTTAATGTAATTAGTTTGAAACAGATAATGTAATTAGTACAAAACATTAATATAAAGAAGCGGAATACATGATAATTAGTAATAAGTTAATAAGGAAAAAAAAAAAAAAAAAGTATATAAAAAAAATATATATTAAAAAAAAAATTGTGGTTTTAAAAAGAAATAATTAAAAATGTATAAAAGGTGCTGTAAAAGAAACAACAGCAGATGAACTGAGCACAAAAAAAAAAAAAAAAAAAAACCTAACCTAACCTAACCTAACCTTTTTTTTTTTTTTTTGCGGGGAAATTGGACTACCTCCGCCTGGGAATGGCGGAGGGCGTGCCGGACTCTTACCGGCTAAAACCGCCCCGGTGTCTCCTCGCACGTGCACGCGGGGCCGCGGGAATCCACATTCTTCCGCAGCCCCACACTAGTGCTGGCCCGGTCTGTCCGGGCCTCGTCTCCAGCACGGGGTAGTGAGGTGTTCAACTACGCCGTGCATCGCCTCAGAGGCGCGCGCCGACACCCGCACGCGCCTCCACCTCGGGGCCATCGAAGAGGGGGGGCGGGGATTTCCCCAGGTCCCTCGCCCCTGGACCCATTCATGGGGGCCGGAAAAGGGCGTTGTCTGCCCTTCTCCTGCGCTCGGTGCGCCTTCTGCGGCCGGGGAAGGGAGTCGAGATCTCCCTTTCCCGTTCCGCAGTTTCCTTCTGTGACATCACGTCCTCGCAGAAGGACACCACCGCGTCCCACGACTCTGCGCTACCGACCATCTTCCGCACTAAGGCCGGCAGCGACAGATCGCCTCCTACTTCATTTGTGAGGACACGGCGCTGCTCCTCCAAGCTGCACTCGGCGAGCGTGTGTTGCGCCGTGTCCTCCTGCAATGGACGCAGTGGTGGCACCGAGCGTCCGGCTCCTGTCTATGCGGCACGGTACTTGCCGAAGCAGCCGTGCCCCGACAGCACCTGCGTCACCCTAAACGACAGGGGCCGTGCCTTCTCCCGAGCCAGTCGTCAGTACTGGCCGGATCGCCTCGACGGTAGCGAGGCCGGCGGTAGGGCGCAGAAGCCTTTGCCGCTATTCCGCCACCGAGACCTGACGGAGCTCCTCTCGGCGCAGCGCGATCTGCCGCTGCACCGGCCTCGAGCCCGTGCCCGCTCTTCCTCGCGCCATCGATATAATGACGCGAGTACTTTCGCCTCTAAGTCCCAGGGCGGGATCCGGCCAGGACGCAAGCCGCCTCGTAGGAAATCGTGCGATACCGCGGACGACTCTGACGGCCATCGCCCTTGCGGTTTACGCAGCATGGCGAGTGCTGGCCGTCATGTCCATCGCCACAGGGGCCCCATACAGGGCCATGGACCGCACGATTCCACGTACAACCGCCTACAGGCGGCACTCGGCCAGCCGCCGGAAGTGGGGTCCGAATTCCCATCGGCTGTCGAGCACCAATCCCAGATACTTCATGGTGGACTCGACAGCTATCCGGGCCCCGCTGACCACGATGTGTGATCCCGGAGGCGGCGCGCGTCGAGGGCCATGGAACTCGATGGCCTCCGACTTGTTTAGGACCACCTCCAGGCCCAGGCGCCGGATGCGGTTCACCACTTGTGACACCGCAGCCGTGGCAATCAACGCAGCCTCCCTGTGTGAGCTCCCCCGGGCAGTGACAAGCGTGTCGTCCGCATAACATGTCAAGTCGGTACCCGACGGGAGTTCACCTCTCAGCACCCAGTCGTAGCCGATGTTCCACAGGAGCGGTCCCAAGACCGATCCCTGCGGAACACCGCACGACATGACGCGCCGACCAGCGCCGTCACGTCCCCGATACGTAACGCATCTCTCTTCAAGGTAAGCCCCTATTGTGCGGCGGAGGTAGGGAGGCACGCGATGGTAATTCAGCGCCTCCCGAATACAACTCCAGGGTAGGGTGTTGAAGGCGTTGGAGATGTCTAAAGACACCGCCAGCACCACCCCACCCCGGGATACTGTCTCCTCCGCCAGGGCCCTCACGCGTAATAGCGTCTATGGTGGAGCGCCCGCGACGAAAACCAAATTGGTTCTCGTCCAGGTCCGGCCCCTCTCTGCACAAGTGGCTGACGAGGCGATCTGCGATGATACGCTCAAAAAGTTTGCCCGCCTCGTCAAGCAGCACTATGGGCCGGTACGCGGACGGTGAGTCCGTGGGGCGCCCCTCCTTCCTGAGCAGGACCAGCCTCCTCCTTCCACACTGGGAAGCTGACCCTGCTGGAGACATGCCGTGAAGAGCCCCCTCAACTGGGGCTCTAGCTCCTTCAGAGCCAGGACGAGAGCTCGACCAGGAACTCCGTCGGGTCCGGGCGCTGTGTTCTTAGCCCGGAGTCGCGACACGGCCGCTCTCGTCTCTGCTTGCGTCACCTCGGGGACATCGGTGCTCTCCTCTTCTGGAGAGTCTGTGGCTGAGGGCGAAGCCATCGCCGGGGGAACGTGTCCCACTCGTTCAGGGAAGAGAGCCGATACCACCGCCTCTAGCAACTGGGGTTGCATGCTTTGTGTTAGTGGAGGCGCCCAGGGACGCAACTTGCCCCGTACCCAACGGTAGGGGCGCCCCCACGGATCCCGATCTAGGGACCCCAGCAGCTCCTCCCTGGCACGCGACTTTGAGTCGCCGATGGCCAGCCACAGAGTCTCCTTAGACGCGCGGTACACCTCATATAGCGCGTCCTCCTCGGCGGAATCCCGTCGACGTCGCCTCCGGTATCGGGTGTACCGGCGACGAGCCGCAACGCACGCTATGCGCAATTGCGCGATCTCGGCGGTCCACCAGTACACCTGGTGCTTTGCGGACCGTTGGCGGACACGGGGCATGGACGCGTCGCAGATCTGCGTCATCGCCCCGCGAAACCATAGCGCCACCGCTTCGACGTCGACGGGGCCGTCCGTCGTCGACTCCCAGATCCAGGACTGGACTAAGGCAGCTTCCTCGAGTAGTTCTCTGTCGATGCGCTTTGGCGCCCAGCGCGGCCGTCGTTAATCAGGGTTGTTGGATGGCGGCCGCTCGCGGACTGGGCAGAGACGTCGAACCGGATATATCGATGGTCCGACAGCGTCTCCACCTCTACGGCGACACGCCAGTCGCGGACTCGGCTGGCGACAGAGGGCTAGCGAGCGAGACGTCCACTATCGACCCGCCCGCTGCCGCACGCACGTGTATTCCGAACCCGATTCAGGACGACCAGACCAGTCGTCACCGTCCACTCTTCTGGCACCTCGCCCGAGGTCAGTGACCGGAGATCCCCACGCCGATGACTTGGCGTTGAGATCTCGAGCACCAGAACAGGACGAGGGTGATAGCGGCCTACGACGGCGCCCAACTCGACAAGGAAACCCTCAAAGTCGGCGAGACTCTTGTTGAGAAATACGCCCTACAATAACGATGCCGAGACCGCAGCAACCCAGCCGCGGCCCCGAGACGGGTCGATCAGAGTCTCGCCAATAATGGCCACCAAACCGTCAGCGCATCCCAACCAGTTGTCACGGGCGGGAATGAAGTACGGTTCGGCGACCACAGCCACGTGAATCGACCACTCTGCCATGCTCTGGAGTAGAAGATCCTGAGCTCTGGCACAGTGGTTGATGTTGCCCTGGAGAAAATGGAATTGTGCCGTTACTGACATTCCATTCCCTCGGCAACGGTCCTGGGCCGGGAGTCGGCCGCGGAGCTGCTAGCCTGCGGGGGCAGCGAGGTTAACCCGGCAGGCTTAGTGCTCCTCTTCTTTTCTTTTTTCTTTGTGGCCTTGCTGGCAGGCGCCCCACAGGCCCCTCCGCCTACTCTGTGCTCCGCTGGCCTTCCCGCAGCAGAACAAAGGCTGCAGTTAAGCGCCGCAGTGCACAGGGCCGCCTTGTGGCCAGGCTGGCCGCAGCGATAACAGAGGTCACTACGGTCAACCTCGGCGGTGCATTTTGCCCGGACGTGCCCTTTTTCCAGGCACCGGAAGCACCGCAAAGGCCGGGGCTGTAGTAGCTTGGTCCTCGCCGCCACCCAGCCTACCAGCAATCTGCCGCTATCGGCGATCTTCTTCGCCGACGCTACAGGGCACCGAACCCAGACCGCGCCGAGTCCGGTGGCGTCGGTGCGTATATCGCCAGCCCGCACCTTGTCCGGCGGACACTCTCCGCTTCTGGCAACGGCCGCCACCACCTCCTCAGAGGTCACGGAGTCGTCCAGGCCAGCAATCCGCACCTCTGCGGTTTTCATTGGTCTGGAGACCCGGACGTCCTCAGGGTTGAGGACCTCCCTCATCTTGGCGGCCAGTGCATCCGCCTTTTCGGCACTGCCGCTCACAGTACCAGCCACCTCGAACAGCCGCGCACCCGTGACAGCCTGCTTGAGGGTGACGGACTGAAGGCCAAGATCTGATAATTTGATCTTGGCCTTGGCCTCAGCGATGACCGACTGGTACGTCACGCCACGCTCCACAGCTCCGGGCTGCAACGTTAGCGTCACAGCATTGGACCGCGGAACATGCACAGCCGGTCTCTTGCGACCGCCTTTGGCAGTCCGCCGCGCAGGTTTAGGAGCCGTCTTTGCGGTTCCACCTGGGGCGCATGCAGCTGCTGCGGCCTTCTTGGCGGCTTTGCGGGCCTTCTTGCGGCCCACGACTTTCGCCCAGGTCTCACCCTTAGACCTGGCAGTCGTGGGCTGGTCACTCGGAGGGGCTCCCTCCGCGGGCTTTTTGTTACCCTCCGCGGGCTTCCCCTTTTGAGGTGCAAGTCTCGGCGGCTCCTCAGTCCTCCGCGTGTCAGCCGCTAAAGGTGGACGGAGGATTTCCGCCGGGAGACGCCGAGAAATTGCCTCCAGCCGAGCGTTAACCATGCTCCCGCACTGGAGCATGCAGAGCCGGACAATGCGCTCGACCTCTTCGTCGGTACGAGGGCTTGCCGGTCGCGGTGCGGGAGTCGGGGCCACTACAGGTGCGGCATCGGTGGACGTGCGTCGCTGTTGCTGCTCGCTTAGCGCAGCGACTTGCCGCCGGAGGTCCTCCAGATCATTTCTGAGGCGGCTGTTTTCCTCCTGCAGCTTTGCGACCTCGTCAGAGGCCGTCCTGTTGAGGAGGATGCCAACCGCCTCCCTGATATCAGCGGCAGCCTCCTTTAAGCCACGGGTGAACGTTCCTTTCAGGCTGCCGGACTTGGTGGCAACCTTCAGGACTAAGTCCACCCCATCCAGAGCCAGCTGGCTCAAGGCCACCGCAGATGGCTCTCCCCCTTCCGCTGCAAGAGCAGCTCGTCGCTCGCGAGCGCGTCGGGCCATTCCGATACTTCGTCGGCCGCGACGGCTTTGCGCTGCTCCTCTTGGCGGCGTTGAGCTCCGCCTTTGAGCTCCCCAGCGAGGCACAGCTTTCACCGCCATCGCCAGGGTCCTCCGTAGTGAACCCCATGTCACTTTCTGCTTCACTAGCCGCCGAGGTATTGGAGCACACGAACCGTCCGTGCTTATCCCTCCGCGGCTGCGAAGCACTCGCCCCTCTCGATGCCTGTCGACCCCTCCCCGAAGTCGGCAACTTGGGGGCCGGCAGGCCTTCCTCGTCTGAAGATCGGCACACTGGACGTTTCCTAGCGGAAGACGTCCCACGCGACCGATTTCCACCGCTTCCAGTATCCGATCCAGCCTTTTTTTCAGCCTCTACTGTTTTTAAGTATTTATTTTTATCCATTTTAATCCCACGAGTGTGGAGGAAATAAAAAGTCCATCCGAGCAGCGCCTCCTTTGCCCGGATAAGCCTATGCGTAACCCGTCAAGGGTTTCGGCCGGTACCCCGACGGGGGCAACGCTAACGACTGAACATTTACCCATCAGCCATGCAGCTCCTCACGGCGTGCCACGCTTGAGCTTCGGGTGATTTTTTAAAGAGGTTATCATCCTCGCGACTCCAGGCGGTTAAGCCAAGAGCCCTCGGCCCCTTAGCGCCGCGAGACGTGATCCGACACGCCAGAGATTCCGAGGTTCGAACGGTGGCAGAGTCGATACGGGTTCTTCCATGCCTGCCCAGAGACCGGGTGAGGGAACACTGGGCCCATTCAGTTTCCTTTTTACAGGGTGTGGTCCTGAGAATCCCGATTACAGGTTGCCCGGCGTCGGCAAAGCCGAGTGCACCTGGCACCTCACCGCGCATGTCACATTCTCTGTTCCTCTCAACGGAGAGGATACAGGAAGCAACTAGTAGGCCCTCCATTATCAAGCAAGCCCTCACCAAGCCAGTTTTGGTCACGACGGTTTCCCGCTACCACCCATATCTGAGTGGCATTCCCTATCCGCCACCTGGGGACGCGCCCGATGGGAGCTCTGGCAACTCCACACGGGAACCTAACCTAACCTAACCTAACCCTCGGCTCAGAAAATAAAATGAGTGGTAGGCAATATGGGTTTGTCTCAGAGAGGGACTGAGGACGCCCTGTGCGACGCCTTCGAGATTGTCAGGCAAGGATTAAAGAATAGAGAAATTGTCGCCCTTGTCTCTATCGATATCGAAGGAGCTTTTGATAACGCTTGGTGGCCTGCAATGATAAATGAGCTCGAAAGGAAAAAGTCGACAGATCAGTATGCAGAATAATCAATAGTTATCACTGACAGACAAGTAAAAATAAAGTACGCAGGCAGCGAGATAATGAAACAAACTAACAAGGGTTGTATACAAGGGTCAACCTGCGGACCTTTGCTGTGGAACCTCTTACTTGACCCACTACTAAGGAGATAGAAGATCTAGGTACCCACATACAGGCGTATGCAGACGACATACTAGTCATAGCAAAAGGACCTAGAGTACGAACTGAACACAGTACTTGATCACATTCTTACATGGGCAAAAACGCGAAAAATGAAACTGGCGCCTCAGAAAACCCAAGCAATTCTCTTGACTAGAAAACTAAAATACGACACACCGAAATTGCTCCTCGATAATACTACAATAACTTTTTCAGAAAGTATAACAATCCTTGGACTAACGATTGATTCAAACCTCAACTTTATAAAACACATAGATACGGCAACAGAAAAGGCCATCCAACTCTACAAGAAAGTCTCAAGAACAGCTAGAGCTAACTGGGGTCTGAATCCTGAAATTCTAAGAACGATATACATTACGGTAGTCGAACCCACAGTATTATACGCGGCAGGAGCATGGGGTTCAACAGCAAGTAAGCAAATAAAAACCAGGCTTGATAGAATTACTAGAATTTTCACTATAATGATAAGCAAGGCACACCGTACGGCATCTTTAGTGTCCTGCACAACTCTGGCCAGAATTCTCCCCTTAGACTTAAGAGCTCGAGAAAATGCCGAAATCTACTCGATAAAGAGGGGGAAACCTATTGCTCATTTACCTGGCAGGAAACTAGCTAAACCCATAAGCCCTTACACGTTACCACACCCAGCAGACAGGATAAGGCGACAATACGGTATGATAACATCAGAAACTGACACAAACGCTATCGAAAACAACTGGCCATGCATATACACCGATGGCAGCAAAATCGCAGGCAAAGTAGGCGCTGCCATCACTTGCTGGAAGGAAGGAGCAGAAATACACAAGGCTAAATTAAAACTAGGGAGCCACTGCAGTGTCTACCAAGCGGAGCTTGCAGCCATCTTAAAAGCTACAGAAATCATGTTAAGTAAACAATCACTTAAAAAGGCAAACATCTTAAGTGACTCGCGATCAGCGATGGAATGCCTCGCTAATCCAAACAGTTTACATCCTATAGCAGCAGAGATTTTGGACCGTATCTCAGAAATAGAAAGGAAACAGGGAAAAATAGAATTATTTTGGATCAAAGCCCATTGCGGCATTCCGGGAAACGAAAGAGCCGATGAACTGGCTAAATCGGCAGCAGAAACATCTAAACAGACGCCTGTCTACGACTGCTTCCCTCTGTCCTTTGCAAAGCGCCACATCAGGGATAAAACTTTGCAGACCTGGCAAGAATTTTATACCACATCAGACACCGGACGGGTCACGAAGAAGTTCTTCCCAAATGTGATCCAGGCATATGCAACAATAAAGAAGATTGAAATAAATAACTTATTATGTCAAATTTTTACGGGTCACGGAGGCTTCAAAGCATATCTGCACAAATTCAAGTTGGCCCAGAGCCCACACTGTGAATGCGACCACGCCACACCACAAACAATAGAACATATTCTAATAGATTGCCCTAGACACGCGACTTTAAGACTTTGTTGCGAACACAGTGTGGGCTTTGCGATAACAGAAGAAAATCTGTGTAGGGCGGTCAATGACAATGACAGTCGAACTCATTTTCTTGAATACGCCGAAAGGTGTTTGAAAAAAGTATTACAAGAGAATGGGTCAAAAATATATTAGCATGTATGTACGTGAACATGTATGTGTGTATATGCATATATATCTACGCGTGTGTGTGCATATGTATAAACATAGATATAATAATAGTTGTAGCAGTAAATAAACATAGCCGAATAAGCAGTAGGTAGAAATAATTATAATAGGGCAAGAAGTAATCATTCTAAAATAGTAATATTTATAATAAGTAAGATAACTGTAGTAATAGTGTATAAAATCCATATAATTAGTAATAATAATGTAGCCAGTAGTATAGCTTTAAGCAGGTAGGAAAATTAGCAATATTTTATCACTATTAGCATAACCTTATTAGTATTACCAAATCAACCAGATGAATGTTAAAAAAATATGTATTCCACAATAGGTAATTGTACAGTAAGGCAGAAGCAGAATATTGTAAAAATAATATTATAAAAAAAAAAAAAAAAAAAAAAAAACATATATATATATATACACAGATAACAAAGGTGCTGTAAAATAAATAACAGCAGATGAAATGAGCATATTAAAAAAAAAAAAAAAAAAACCTAACCTAACCTAACCTAACCTAACCGAGAAAGTTAGATACCGAGGTATAGTGGTTAGAACAAATTTTCATACAAATTCACCTTATAACTTTGCATAAAACATTGTAAAATTCCTGGCTGCCCTGAAATATTTAATTAGTCGAGTCTTATTAGTTTACTGTGTTTTCAAACCATTTCGGGCGATATTTCTAATTTAAATAAAAATTTATTATTTTTGGGAAACGTAATATATCAAAAATTTTCGTCTATATTAAAATCTTACAAATTTCTTCCGTTTTTGCTCTATCTGGTCCACCTTGCTCCACAACCGCCGTATCAGCCGAAATCTGCAACAATAAACGTAGAAATTAGCAAAATTTTGAGAAAGTTAGATACCGAGGTATAGTGGTTAGAACAAATTTTCATACAAATTCACCTTATAACTTTGCATAAAAACATTGTAAAAATTCCCTGGCTGCCCTGAAATATTTAATTAGTCGAGTCTTATTAGTTTACTGTGTTTTCAAGCCATTTCGGGCGATATTTCTAATTTAAATAAAATTTATTATTTTTGGGAAACGTAATATATCAAAAATTTTCGTCTATATTAAAATCTTACAAATCTCTTCCGTTTTTGCTCCTATCTGGTCCACCTTGCTCCACAACCGCCGTATCAGCCGAAATCTGCAACAATAAACGTAGAAATTAGCAAAATTTTGAGAAAGTTAGATACCGAGGTATAGTGGTTAGAACAAATTAGCTTTTTGTGTTATAAATTCTGGTGGTTTGAGTTTTTCTTTTTTCTTGCGGTTTGTCTAGATTGATGGAGAAAACTATTGCGTTATGATCTGAACTTATTAAATCCTTATCTACCCTCCAATCTTGAATATGATTAAGTAAGCTTTCATTACATACTGTTATGTCTACATGACTTGTATATGATTTTCCCCCTCTAATTGTATCAAAGGTAGGCTCTGTTCCTTCATTTAGTATGTGTAATCCCATTTCGTCCAATGCCTCCTGTAATGCCACACCTCGATGATCTATTGAAGTGCTTCCCCACCATGTATTCCATGCGTTTACATCGCCTCCAATTAATATATATTTAGCTGTTAGATTGTTGACTATTTTTTCAATTTGTTTAAGATATGGTTCTATTGGTAAATAATCTTCAAGGTATATTGAAATTGCCCCTATTGTCCACTTATCAGTTTGTAATATGGCAACTACTATGTTTTCCGTAACCAACGTGGGGTCTTCTATTATTTTTATATCCGGATCGAAAACAAATATAGCTGCTTTGTTCGGCTTTTCTTTTCTTCGACATTGTACTATTCTACAACCTGGCGGTTGCTGTACTTCTCCTGTAGCAGCTGTATAAGGTTCTTGTACTAAGGCTATTCGGATGTTTTTACTACGTGCTTCAATAAATACCTCTTGTGTGGCTAACTTCTTTCGTTGTAGGTTTATTTGTATAAATTTATATTCTCGCTTACTGGTATTTACGTGCAGGGATTGCGTCAATTTGGAGTTAACTTTCTCGTTTTAACAGTAGGCTACGCTAGATCTTGCAATTGCGTCCCATTTTTTGCGTATAGGACATCTGTCATCGAAGCTGTTATGGTCGGTTTTATCGTTTTTGGCCAGGTGACAATTTCGGCACGTTGGTACATCTCCTGATAGCCATCCTGGGCAGTCCACTCTTAGATGCGGTCCAGAGCAGTGGCTACACAGTGCAATAGACTCCTTACACAGTTTGCTTCCGTGACCGTATCCCAGACATTTTGAACACTGCACCAGAGGTGACTGATCCTGAACTCGTATCCTTTGTAGATCGATTTGGATACGGCCTATTTTTGTCATGCGTTGCCAAACTTTAGGAGACACCTGTATTTCTGTACCTAACAGATATGCGAAGGTCTTCTGGCTCTAAGTTTTCGATGACATGTTTGTTTTGATTTTCGATTGCTTTAATTACATCCTCGTCTGAATTATACGTCAATACATCTTTTAATATTATAAGCGGATCTTTGTTCTTGGTTTCTTCTATTTTCAATTTTTGTTCCGAATTTTCAATTTTTTCTCTTAACTTTTTAAGATCTTCTTTTGTCTCACAGCTTAGGATTACTTTCTGTTCTTTCGCCTTCCTTACTCTATCTACACGGATCCCGGAAGATTTTGCGTCCACTGCCTCCCTTATTTTGTTAATAACTACTTGGCTGGTGTCATTCTCACTTTTTGATGAAACAATGATTGAGTGCATTGACGTATAGTTCGTTGTTTGTGACCGACGGGCCGCAATTTCGGCATATGTATAATTGCCATTATCTTTTTTCATGTTGAAATCATTTTGTATTCGTTCCATTTGATGTCCTAATTTTTTCAGCTCGATGCTCGATTCATCAATAGCCAGTCCATTTTTTATTATTTGCGCTAAAATTTCTTTAGTCGCTTGTCCATCATTTACACCTATTTGCATTCCGCTAATTTTTTTAGCAACGTCCTGTGTTAAAATTTGCCTAACGGTTTCTAATTCTTTTAAAATGTCCCTGGCCGTTCCCTTTGCATCTGCCCCACTGGACGTTTCCAAAAGACCCTCCAACTTCTCAGCGTACTCTTTTTCCTTTCTTAATAGTTCCTCCTTTACACTTAATTTAGCTTTTTCCAGCTGGAGTTGCAACGTCTGGCGGGATTCACTCATGCGCAAAATTATCTCATACATACCAGTTATTCCGGATAAAACCTTTTCTTTAATGGATGTTTTAAGGTTTCCTGACTGTTCTAGTTGCATTTTTGTATCTTGCAAAAGCTTGTTTGCTGCGGCCGTTAAAGTCGCTAGAGGCATTGTCGAAATGTTTACTGAAGTATCATGTGTTCCGCTTTGAATATTTTCTGACTTATCTTCGCTTGCTGATGCGCTATGTAACAGCGCTCGCTTACGCATATCAACTGTTACAGCTGAGGGTCTGTGGGCCATTTTTTTGTATTGCAAATGTCAGCAAATATAAAATTACCTAAGATCTAAATATACCAAGGCAAGGTAAATTAATATAATAAGAAAATAAAACTAAAAATTCTCAACGAAACCGTCAATGTGATCTCTGGCTATATATCCTAGTCAGTACTCAGGAAAAAAAAAAAAAAATTTTTGAACAGAATTTAATATTTTCTTAAACACACTATACGAATTCTATACGAATTCTACCTTAGTAGTGAAAACAGGGAGGGTGGGAGGTCGAAATTTTGCTAATTTCTACGTTTATTGTTGCAGATTTCGGCTGATACGGCGGTTGTGGAGCAAGGTGGACCAGATAGGAGCAAAAACGGAAGAGATTTGTAAGATTTTAATATAGACGAAAAATTTTGATATATTACGTTCCCAAAAATAATAAATTTTTATTTAAATTAGAAATATCGCCCGAAATGGCTTGAAAACACAGTAAACTAATAAGACTCGACTAATTAAATATTTCAGGGCAGCCAGGGAATTTTTACAATGTTTTTATGCAAAGTTATAAGGTGAATTTGTATGACAATTTGTTCTAACCACTATACCTCAGTATCTAACTTTCTCAAAATTTTGCTAATTTCTACTTTTATTGTTGCAGATTTTGGCTGATACGGCGGTTGTGGAGCAAGGTGGACCAGGTAGGAGCAAAACGGAAGAGATTTGTAAGATTTTAATATAGACGAAAAATTTTGATATATTACGTTCCCAAAAATAATAAATTTTATTTAAATTAGAAATATCATGAAATGGCTTGAAAACACAGTAAACTAATAAGACTCGACTAATTAAATATTTCAGGGCAGCCAGGGAATTTTTACAATGTTTTTATGCAAAGTTATAAGGTGAATTTGTATGACAATTTGTTCTAACCACTATACCTCGGTATCTAACTTTCTCAAAATTTTGCTAATTTCTACTTTTATTGTTGCAGATTTTTGCTGATACGGCGGTTGTGGAGCAAGGTGGACCAGGTAGGAGCAAAACGGAAGAGATTTGTAAGATTTTAATATAGACGAAAAATTTTTGATATTCCACCCCTTCCACCCCTTCTGGTAAATATAAGGCAGAACGTCAAGACCTTGGCGGATGAAGGAAAAAAGTTACATTATTCTAGATAAGAGCACATAGATGTAATGATGGAAACGAGAGAGCCGATCAGTTAGCGAAACAAGCGGTGCATAAAAACAGAGCCCCAGATTATGACCAACGCCCATTGTTATATACACGACGCACCACAAACATCAAAATAGTGGATGAAATTAAATTATTAGGCCTTATAATAGATAATAAAAAAGTTAACCTTTCATAATCATGTTGTAGTAGCTAGTAAGGACAGAGAAAATTTCTTGGGGACTAAAATCGGAGATCGTCAGGACAATTTGTGTCAGTCGTCGATCCGATCATCCGATCATGCTCTATGCGGCCAGTGCATGGGCAAGTGCAACACAAAAAGTGGGGCTTCGCACAAAAAAATTCAAAGCATACAAGACCGTATCGTTGAATTCGGCACTCATATAAACAGGACTGTTACTTCTGAATATACGATTGCGGGAAGCAGCGAGGCTGTCTGAAACAAAGCGCGGAAAACCAGAAGAGGATCCATATTGAAGCCGAGCATTCAGCCAGCGAAGACGATATAACTTTTAGTATAATAGAAAGTAAACAAACGGAAAAGATGGAAGTAATAAAAGAGCAGCAAAGGAGATTTAGTTATACACCGATAGGAGTAAAATTGGGTAAAAAGGTAGTGGCGGTAGGAGCGATATTTGTGTGGAGAGACAACACTGAAATTTTAATTAAAAATTTAAGCTAGAATCCTTATGCAATTACCAAACCGCTCTTTACGCTCTTTACGCACTATACCAACAAAGCCACAAAATTTATGCTGAAACATAAGGACACTCCGTCTCTAATATATTCAGCGACTCACAAATCAGGATTGCACTTGTGGAAATCTCTGGCCAATTTGAAATGTGAAATAAGTAATCGGCCTACGTCTTGTCCAACATAATGAGAACGAAAAGGCAAATGACAAGAGTACATTTAACACGGTTGCAAAAGCTCACATAACCACATAGGGCTATAGATATAAATTAAAAAAACCTAACCCAACCTTATTTTACATGGAAAGACGGATTATGTCGGACTCGCACCGACTAAAGCCCCATGGTGTTCCACCTTCGCCGGAGGACTTCTCCCCCATTTCTCTGGTAAGGCGCACACACAAGCAATGATGCTGAAATTAAATTATTAGTAGGTATACAATAAAACGCGTTTTAACAATATATTAAATTTTATTGGTAATGGCTGACGTATCAAAACAATTTTACATTTTATTTATGTACTTACATATTATATTAGCCATGCAAACTGGTCGAAGAATTGCGAACTAAGGTTGTAATGAATACTTTTATACAAAAGTAAGGCTGTTTTACTTTCAAAAAAAAGAAAAGTTGTGACAAGAAGTGCAAAGCTTAAGGACAGAGTTATAACATAATATAGGATTATACTCTGATCTTAGTCGAGTATAACTATACTATCTTCTGTGTTTATTTTTAATATCACAACCTTATAGAATAAAACTCATTTTACGATTTTTTTTTAAATCAGATGAAAAGTCAAAAATCTAAGCAACATCGGAAATCATTTCACAACCCTAGTTCGAAATTAAAACTTTTTACGTTCTCGGAGGTTATTTATCCATTTCACAGTGCCGTGACCCGTGACTCTTAAATGAACATTTCAATTGTATAACTATTGTTTTTTCGCGGACATGGAAGTTGATAAGACTTAGTGTCGTCGCGTTCGGTCGATTTAACTTAATATTTATAACTACAAGTGTTCGCGCACCAAATAGTCCGCTTCGCACTCACTCGCAGTCCTCGACGTGGGGAGTAATTAAAAAGCAACGCTTGGGAAGGTTGTTCATTCGAGGCGGCGAATCACTATTTACAGGGAGCGTGTCGTCATAGCGCGGGCACGGGCGAGCCGTGCACGGGGACGCGGGGCAGGCGGGGCCCGTGGTGGGGCAGGTGGGGGGGCAGGTGGGGCAGGTGGGGCAGGTGGGGGAGGGGCGGCAGGTGGGACAGGTGGGGGGGCGCGTCCGGCTCGTCGAGGTCGAGCGCGGCGTCGATCATGGTGGTGTCGTGCAGCAGCCGCAGCCGCGACGCACTCAGCGCACCCCCTCCCCCGCCCCCACCCCCGACCCCGCGACCACCCCCGATGCACACTTCTGCGGGTACAACATCACACGCTTAGAGACAGACTACTTGTCGTTAACTAAACCTTACCTTGCTTTACATAAATACACCCCGAACAACGGCTAAAATCAATAACAATACCTTGTGTTGTTAATTTTAACCGTGTAATGGCGGTATAAGAATAAGCCGTGTAAGCGTAAAATAGCAGGTCAATACTATATTAATTATTAATTGTGTTTCGTATGATGAGTGTACAGAACCGGAGACTATTTACTGGAAACAAGGCGTTCCATCTTAGTCCTCAGGGGTAGCAACGGATCTGTATCATATATATAGATGTCTATGGGCCACAACATCCACTTACCATCAGGTGGACTGTGTGCTTGTTTATCCCCTTATTCTATAAAATAAAATCCACTACCCCACATCGTCCCATGGTTGTTGGGGAGAATCAAGGCGACAAAGGGAAACTGAAACAGGAAATGGGCTGCAGCATCTTCCTAATAAAACAAAATTATAAAAAAACTGCGGTTACTAACCGGCCTGTCAAGAACTTTGGCAAAATTCCCCTAAAGGCAATCTAAGAAGGAGGCCTATGTTCATCTATCGACCTTTATAGGCTGGTATAGATGGATGAAATTGATGATTTTAAAAACTTTGTACAAGCTAAATGCATGCTTTATAGGACATTTAACAGATCCGGCTCAGGGGACCAAATTTAAGACGTTAAGTTTTATAACCCTATCAACCAATATAAACATTAAATTTCGTACATACTAACACAAGTAGCGGATTTACATACATAATATTGTTTATTAAATCCCATTATTTACTAAATTATTATATTTTATTTAAAGGGAACACGTATGTGTCTCTTGCGTATGTAGATTATGGGAAAGCAAAAGCAGTACTACGATCCCTTCAGCAGTGCCAAATCAAATCAGTACATCGAAATACTGAAATGTTTGTACAGTAAGGCTACCGCTATAGATGCAAGAAGCAGGACCGTGTTTTGTGACATTCCTTGGGAAGTCCTATGTTCAGCAGTGGACGTGTGATGGGTTGTACTAGAGACAGCGATAATGCATCTGCATTTTTATCATTAATCGATGATATATGGAGGTGTCTATGGGCCGCAACAACCTTTTCCTATCAGGTGAATTATATACTCGTTTGTCACACTTTTATAAATAATAGGATTAGGTCTACTGTCGTCGAAGGCAGTTAATGGCTTAATATTACGGCGTATAAAGTATAATAATATATTCTTATGTCGATGAGTTGCAGAGCCTACCTACCTTGCAACGGCACGGGGTCGAGGTCGAGGCTGTGGTTCATGTAGGCGTGCCGCGGCTCACCTGCAGACACACATACACGCATATACAAACACTAGCAATAAAACGAGTCGTGACCCATCTTAACCTTAAGTTAGAATTTTTCTTATCTTCACAAACCTGGAGAAAGTAAGTAATCAAGCAAGGTGTTAAATAAAATTCATACCGGTAGCAAAATGTTTTGTATCATATTACATAAATAACAAGATTGAATAATTCATAAAGAATTACTTGGAAATAAATGAAGAGTGTTAGTATCTTGTACAACTACTCCATAAAGTTGTTGATTTTAACAGTGTAGTGGCGGTATAAGAGTATTTACTATCCTACGTCGTTGTCTGCTCGACGATCCATGGGTGTCGGGGAAAGTCGAGGCGACAGAGGGAAACTGAACAGGATCTTCCTGATAAAACAAAATTATAAAAAAATACGGTTGCAAACATGGCAGCTCAGGCAAAATTCCCCATATAAGGCAATCTATAGAAGAAGTCTATGATTATCAATGGACATTTATAGGCTATAGTGGATGGATGGAATAGATGATTTAAAAAAAATATTTACCACCAGGTTGTTTTATAGGTCATTTAACAGATCCGGCTCAGAGGATCAAACATAAATAATAAAGTTATAAGTGTTCATCATAAAAAAAAGGCGTATTATTGACAAAAATATACCTCAGTATTTATTGAATATGAAACGATACGAGTGGTAATCGATATTTTAATGATAATGCACTTGTAAACGATATAATAAAAAAATAAGTTCAAATTTTGAAAATAGAACTCTTTCCCAATATTATTGTGTATGTATTTTATTACTTTGTAATTTTTTTTACGATTTGGCGGCAAATTGAAAATTGTCTGTGTCACGTCAGCATGAATTTAACGCGAGAAAATTTTCGTACAATGATTTTTTATGACTTTCCATGTCATTTAAGTCAACAAGAAAGTTATGATAGACTTCGATTGGCCTTTCACGATGAAGCCCCATCTCGTGCCACTGTTTACAACTGTTTAATGAGTTTAAACGTGGTCGCACTAATCTCACCGATGATCTGCGTGAGGGACGGCCTTCTAAGGCGACGACTGAAGATAACATCAGTATTTTGCGGCGTATGATAGAGACTGACAAAAGAGTGACTTATCAGCAGATTTGGGCAAGCTTAGGCATCGGTATGAGTCAAGTGCATAAAATACTCCATGAACATTTAGCGGTCAGGAAGCTTTGTGCCCGGTGGATACGTCATAATTTAACAGAGGCCCAAAAACTCCGTCGTGTTGATTGGTGTCGTGAAATGGTTCAAAGATTTAACGGAGGTGACTCAAATGCTGTGCTGTGTTCGACATACTTACGGGTGACGAAAGCTGGATTTATTGTTATGATCCTGAAACTAAGAGACAGTCTGCTGTCTGGGTGTTTCCTTCTGAGGAGTTGCCAACTAAAGTGAAGAGAGGTCGAAGCGTGGGAAAAAATGGTGGCCTCGTTCTTCGGAAGTACAGATCATTACGCAACAATTGTTTTAGAGGATCGAAAAACAGTTATTGCAGAGTGGTACACTAATAATTGTTTGCCACTTATCTTGGAAAAGTTCAGGAGAAACGACCTCGCAGTAGGATCCTCCTTCACCACGACAACGCCTCGTCGCACACCGCCAAGCAAACAATCGACTACTTGGCGACGTCAGACGTGGAATTACTGGGTCACCTTACGTTGTATTTTACCTTGCGATTTTTATTTATTTCCGAAAATAAAAGAAAAACTTCGAGGAAAACGTTTTATGGACGCCGAGGAAGCAGTGGCTGCGTTTCAAAATGCCGTCGATGAGACCCCTAAGGACGAGTGGGCAAAGTGCTTTTCTCAGTGGTTCCATCGGATGCAGCGATGTATTGATGTAAATGGCCACTATTTTGAAAAGATATAATAAATCTAATAACTTGCTAGTTTGTTCAGTTTTTGATTTTCTAAGAATTTTCAGTGTCACCCTTGTATATTAGTAAGGTCACAAGTAACGCTGCCATCGATGGTGTTAGCTCGATGTTACCATATGTTTACAAAGCGCTACAAAGCAATGATCGATGAATTTGCAATTACAATTCATGCATGTATGTGTGTGGAACTATGAGCTAGTGTGATGTACTTTTAAAATATTTTGAATTAAAATATAGCTTTTTTATCTCTACATAGTATAAAGAAAGTCGCTTCCCGCCGTCTGTATGCTTAGATCTTTTAAACTGCGCAACGGATTTTGATGAAATTTTTGTGTGTGTTGAATGGGTCCCTAGATGGTTTAGATTCACATTTGGACCTTTTAGGTGGCGCTGTTGTCGCGATCTCCAAATCACCCTGGTGAATATTTAATCAAAATCACCTTATTTGTTAAAAAATCAGCTACGATCAAATTAACACGTCATTTCAACACGTCGTAGTCTTTTGTGCAACTATTGGTGTGTAAACATGTACAAGGAGAGCTGGTTATGTAAAGTGAGTGCGATAAACGTACCATCAAGCGATACAGTGCCGAAACTGGCTGCTTGAGGCGTAGGGGGCGACACGACAGCGGGGGGTGCGCAGTGTGCGGGGGGCGCGGCGTGCGGGGGGCGCGAGGGGGGCGCACGGGGCGCGGCGTTCAGCGCCTGCGCGAAGCCGGGGGGCAGCTCGCCGCTCTCCGCACACACCAGCCCGCGCCTGCGCACGCACAACGAACCCTCACTCGACCAAATATTTACTACCTTTAGTTAACTTTCGGGAGCGGTGCTGAAGCTTTTTAAAAGCAACAAATATGTATTGATAACATTTATTACTATATTTCATTTCAATAATGAATTAGAACTAATTCAGTGCAATACTGACATCCTTAACTAATTGATTACATTACTATGATGAGGACTATAATGAATATTGGTAATTCTAAATGCAACGGCTTTTATAGGCTGGTCGAAACAAGTCTGTTGACTGAAAGTATGACACCTTGGTTTGACCAGCAATAACAATTATACAGTGGAGTCAGCGTCTTCTGTAACCTTACACTTCATAATATGTTTTGAGTAATCTAATATCAAAAGCTTAATCGGTAGAATTCGTGATCAACATGTTGCTGTAAAATTATGGCTACTTGCAAATATCATGTTTACGAGTAATCTTATATAAAAAACTTAGTCAGACAACATGGAATCTACATGCTATTATGATATTACGGTTACTTCGAGACTGCATAACTACGTACTAGAACAGACACCGCGAATAAAATCTGTGCGACAGCGCGCAGTACATGAAAGGAGGCACAAAGTACCTTTACATGGCACAGGCTAATTAAGTTTTGAATAGGAAAAATAACATGACTACACATGCCCATGTGTAGTCATGTTAGTTGTTCATGATTATATTTTCTTTACTCATTTTTTTTATTTTTCAAATTTTTTTCTTTATCCTCAACCCAAACGGATTTGACATGGTTTTATTACGTATGTACATGTTTATGCTGTATAATAGACGTCGGAAGTCATTTTCTAATGTTTTCAGGATCCGGATGCTGGCACTAACTAGCAATTCACACAAAAACTTGTTTTACATAGATTAAAGAAAAAGGCGCTTAAGAACTGCTTATGCCTCTAAGCGAGTAAGTCGCTCATAAGCGAGGTCACATGTCGCGTGGCTCAGACGCGCGACATACGCGGGTGAAATCGCGGGGCACAGCTAGTACAGTATAAAGTGTTTCCTATTATCTCGGTTTCCTCTGTCTGCGGTTGTTTAATTATTGTTAAAATTAATTAATAAAATTACAAATTTATCAAATAAGTAAAATTAATTATATTGAATAAAACTAAAATTTAGGCTCTAATTGTCGTTAAACAAGGATTGTAACATTTATTTGCTATAAAATTTAACTTTTATCTCATATTTTATGCCGCACTTGTGGTTGAAAATTATCAAATGAAATAAATCATTTGCCGTGAAATAATTTTGTTTTATATTTCATTTCATTTGAAGGTTTCACTTCTACCGCGTGGGAACCGCACACATGCTTTTTTAATATTGATTATTTTAGTGCTATCAATGAAAAAATATGTTCAACATACTTATTCGTATACACGTACAGTACGCGACAAGGTTGACACGACAATCGCGGTATGAACTGAGGCGCGGGGGAGGGGACACCCCGCATACCAGCACATCGCCCGCGTCATCTTACTCTTAGTATTAGCACTGCACGAGTCCGCATCGACCGCGTTTACCGATTTCGAATCCTAATTGAATTAGCCTGGGCCGCCATTAAACGCTTCGTAAGGGAACACAACATAAAGAGCGATTTGTGTTTGACAAAACTGAAAGAAATAACAACGAATGCAATTTCGACAGTTAGGTAGAAAACTAGGCAAATTTCGAAATACATGTTCAAAAACAGGAGAATGAATACTGGGAAAAGGATATAGGAATGGAAAATGTAATGGAAGAGTTTATCATAGAAGTCGGAGAAGCTAGTGACGAAGAGTTGTAGCGGTGATAGTATGAGTTCATTTGATATTGATTATGATGAATAATATGTTATTATAAAATATGTTTTCATGTTACTTATAATAAACCTTATTTAATTAATTTTACCCTTATTTTAAACTACCTGGTACGTGATGCCACATCACTAGAAAATTGCCATGTCGACCTGTCGCGTAATATAGGTAGACACCTTTTGGATCGGACAGATTTTTATCACATGCTGTTCTTAAGTATTAGTCTACTGATCATCGTTAGGAATTATTTTCATTAAAAAAAACTACACACGAAATCTACAAAAGCCCACTCATAGATCACAGTTTCAGCTCCAACTGGGAAGACCAAAAATATGTACGTTTCGTACGTCATGCAACAAAGATTTCTATGTATACTACTAGACCGGCCAATAAGAATAAAAATTGTATCACAGCTGAGGATCACGCGGGCGAGTGTGCGGGCGGGTAGCTGGCACGGCAAATATGCCACGCAGTCGTATTTTCATTTACTAGAGTAACTGTTTTTGGCATTCAAAGTGCGCACAAAAATAATGACAGCGTTTACTTAGTCACATTAAACAAAATCAGTGTTAGATTGTCGCAAACAACGTTCGCGGTTAACAAAACAATGAACTATTCTTTTTTCCCGCTCGAAATCGACAAAATTACGGAGAATTAACCGTAATTTAGTGCGCAATGTATATTTTAGTACCGCAGTGCCCGTCTAGTAGTATAAATAGAAGTTTTTGTCGTGAAATGATATTTAAAATAAAAGATAAAGGATGGGTTTTCTATTATTTGATTACATTTCACGATTACTAATTGCTATGAGTGCACGCTATGACGTGAACTGACTTTCATTGAACTGCTAATTTAATATTAAATTAATAATGGCTTAAACGACTTCGGAAGAAATTTTAAAGACAATATAATAATAAATAGTGATAGAAACATCCTAATTTCAGTAGAGAAGATGGCAGGGTGCTACCATCTGCTTGGGATCCTATAATTAATAAAATTAAATGCCAACCCAAGCATAGAACTACAAGACTTCAAGATACTATAAGTTCATACTGCGTAGATCGAACCAAAACTAATAATTTTAATCTGAAGGTAGCCGTGGTTAACTATGATATTGGGACGTCGAACACCTCGATCCCCCGTAACCATGGGTGCTATAAAGTACTCAAAACAATAAAAAGAATATAAAATAAGTTAATATAAGCGATAAAATCCGTAAAAACTAATTTCAGTTAAAAGTGATAAGGCCAAATACTCAAACGCTACTCAATTTTAAGATGTCGTTAAGTCTCGTGGTGTCATAGTCACTTTGACTTAGAGTGATAGATACAGCACGAGACTTAACCTCAATTTAAAATTGAGCAGCGTTTGAGTATTTGGGCAATAGTGTGGTAAGCAGATGAGTAAGAAAGTGTGAAAGTGGGTACCGGTCGATGAGGCTGGGCGCGAGCGGGCCGCACAGCACGTACCAGCAGTTGGCACACGCGTTGCCGCGCGAGTACGGGTTGGGGTTCGACACCCCGCCGCGGCTCGAGAACGAGCCCTTGATCTGAAACAACACGCGCCCCACATTCTACATACAAGTCGTGGCACGTAAGTCTAGCGCTGAACGAAACGTGGAGGAGACGAGCACGAATTGAATTGCACGAATGCGACTGGAGAGCCAATCAGCGCGTGCGGACGATACGCACGAGCCAATCAGCGCGACTTATGCGCAATAAGCTAATCAGCGCGACTTATGCGCAATAACGGTCACAGCTAGACTTTCGTGCCCCTACTAATACCCATTCTATTAACACTTATTCAAAGTTTCAATTATGAAAGAAAAACATGTTTATTTGAAGCTATAACATTTTATCATATTCGTACATTATTAAAGAGTTTGCATAAATTGGTACAATTTGCCATATGACGCATTGTATAGCTACGGGAGGTGAGAGATAAATTAATTTTCGTTTTTAGGTATTTAAATTAATTAAAGAATCGTTACATCACGTCATCAGCACGATTTTAGTATATAACAAAATAATGGGGTGTGATTGTGTCGTTGATACGACCGTGCGTTTTAAGTGATTACGTGTACGTAACGACACGACCTCAAAATGGTAGCGTTCCCTACTCCGCCATGCGCGATGCGTCACAATCCTCACTCAACGTAAAGTAATTTTTGATCGTTTAGCTATCGAGTGATATAATAAAATAAAATATATTTTCTTGGATTTTGCTGTAATAGCATATACCCCCCCATGAATGAATTACTGACTCTATGGAGTCGAGAAACTGGTATTACTAGCTTGTGTTTGTTCCTAGTGTTTACATTCGTATATTAGTTTTTTTACTAAAACTACTTCTGTTTCTGTGTATATATATTATGTACATCAAAAATGAAAACTGCATAATGCTGAACTATATCTGGGCGGAGACACATAAGAAGGCTAGCGATGGCGCACTCACGTCCTCGTTGGTGGTCTGGTCGGTGGAGGCGAGGTAGGTGTGGAAGCCGGCGAGCCCCAGCACCGACCACACGGACAGGAAGCA
The DNA here is from genome assembly GCA_029286625.1 of Parnassius orleans. Classification (NCBI taxonomy): domain Eukaryota; kingdom Metazoa; phylum Arthropoda; class Insecta; order Lepidoptera; family Papilionidae; genus Parnassius; species Parnassius orleans. The sequence continues at coordinate 2,142,604 of JAGSMP010000181.1, read as the reverse complement.
GACGGCGGCCACCAGCGCGGAGGCGGGCGAGGCGCGCAGCGCGGCCGCCAGCCCCCTCCCCTCGCCCCCCTCCCCGCGCGCCAGCAGCGCCAGGTGCGTGACCGCGCACGCGAACACGAACACCGCCAGGAACGACAGCGACACCACGAACAGGTAGAAGTGGCGGTAGTTGCGCTTGCCCACGCAGTTGCCCACCCACGGGCAGTGGTGGTCGAAGCGGTCCACGCAGTTGTCGCAGAGCGAGCAGTGCGAGGCGCGCGGCGGCCGGAACATCTTGCAGGTGAAGCAGTACTTGAGCTTGACGGGGCGGCCGCGCACCAGCACCTCGCGCGCGCGCGGCGGCGGGCGGCCGGCGTCGGGCTCGGGCTGCAGCTGCTGCAGGTGCTGCTGCTGCAGGTGCTGCTGCTGCTGCTGCAGCGCCGCCGCCTCGGCCGGCGCCGCGCGCGGGATGATGCCGGGGTCGGACAGCGCCGTGCGCAGCAGCGCCGCCAGCGTGGCGCCGCACAGCGCCGCGCCCAGCGCCGGCACGGCGGCCGACACGCGCGCCGCCAGGAACGGGCAGTCGAACGCGAAGTGCAGCGCGCACGTGCCGCAGATCAGCGCCAGCGTGAGCGCGAACACGCCCGGCTGCGGCGCCGTCATCAGCCGCCCGTCGCACCAGAAGCGGTTGCGGCCCGCGAACACCTCCCACTTGCGCGTCACGCGCCGCGCGGCCATCGCCGCATCACCGCACCCGCACCGCGCGCTCCTCACCCGCACCTCGCACCTCGCACCCCACACACTGCTCGATCTACCACAATTGTAAAACATTGTATTATAAATTGGATTTTATTTGCATATTAAATGCTACGGTGGTGTTTGTATCTGTATTATCTCTTTTTTTTCATAGTAATAAACAAGTACGTGGTGGAAGTGGTGAAATATGTTTAAAAAAAATCCCGCTGGGTAAAATTACTTTCAATAAGTATTATGTAATAATCTATATTGAACAAAAATTATTCTATTCTATTCTATTATATTAATAATCAGTATTAGTTTACAAGAGTAAATTTAAATTACGTAATATTATTAAAATATTTTTTTAACATTTTTTGAAGTTTTATTCTAACCAGGTATGTGAAATAAATTATTTGGTCAGGCGCAACCCTAGCTTTTACAACCGCCATCTTCCGACTGTTTTAACTTATAATACCGGTGAAAACTACTAGACAATCGCTTTTAGTTTGTTTTTAGGTTATTGTGATTTTCATATTTTAATTTTTAATTTATCAGTATTCCCATTAGATGCGGTAAAACTAGTATTAGTATTGTAATCTATAGATTATAAGGAATAAATCGCCATGCATTTCATCAAGTTATGTGGCGTAACTGTCGTGTCCCCATTCTCCATACAAAAAGAAATTGTCTCCTTTATGCTGACAAAGTAGGGAATTATAAAAAATAAAATTGTTTTATTCATGATTCATATAATTTAAGCAATTTTAAAAATTAAAATTGAAATAAACAAATAATAAATTTAAATTTAAACATTCAATTATTTTTATATTTTTACCAATTATTTGAATATTTTTTCCGATTATTCGCATAAAATTGAATTTTAATCATCCAAACACTACGGTTGGGTACATAGTGACATATCATTGAAACAACGTCAGGCAAAAAAGTTGACTGTAGTAAAAAAAAATTTTTTTTATTTTTTTTAAAGATTCTAACTTAAATTAGTGATAAAGAACTATATGTTGTAATGAAATATACTTCATAATTATTGGGATTTATGTAAAAGGTTATTTTAAATCGTGTGAGTACGCTTGTACAAAGTTATTGCGGAATGATTAATGTGAAACCTCAAAAGCAGTGGCGAAGCTAGGGCTCCAAATTAGGGCAAGCCCAAGATATGGTTTTGTTGTTTTTAGCAGTTTTATAAAAATACACCAATCTTGATCTGTCTCCACTCTTCAGTTTCATATTCAGTGCTGTCGAGGACGTGTTTAACAAAGCACACAGAAGGCATACTACTGCGAGATAGATTGTATGACATATCAGCAATTGCATAGCTTCGGTGGCTTTGAAAAAAGCCGTTTGGGTTTGCTTGAGCGAAAGAAAAGATATTTACATACAATACAATACGTGAACAAAAGAAAAGCATAAACAAAGTACAAACAAACTATGTACAAAATTAAAAAAACAAGTTATTTATATTCTAAATCGAATCTTCTCTCTTTCTTAAGGAAAGATTTGATTACGTCCGTAAAATGTTGGTGAACGTTTTAATTGTACCAATAACATTTGTGCAGACGATTTGCAGGTATATCTTTCCTTTGTACCAAGTCAAACTAACTGGGCTGTTAATAATTTAAATAGAGATCTAACGAAAATCGCCCAGTGGTCAGAAGCCAACACTCTTGTACTCAATCCAGCAAAATCAAAATACAGTATTGGGATCAAAGCGACAGATAAATCGAATAGTTGCAAATAATCCTGATTTGTTTGTCCTCGGGAGAAGGTTAATCGTGTGACTGAAGCCAAGAATCTGGGGTTGCTGATGGATGACGCGCTTCGCTTTGAGAGACACGTGCTCGAGATCGCACGTAATTGCTTTTACAGACTAAAAGTGTTATACCGAATACGTGACTTTTTGAGTGAAGATCTGCGCGTTAAGCTTTGTAACTCCCTTGTACTCTCCAGGCTAAACTATGCCGATACGGTATATGGACCAAGGCTACTTTCGAAAACTGACCGAATAATTCAGAGGATCCAAAATGCTTGTGCCAGATATATACACCACATTCCCCCACGAACTCACGTTAGTCCCTATTTAAACAAATCAAAGTTATTAAGAATGTCCCAATTAAGAGCGCTACATTTGGCAACACTAATGTTCGGTGTCTTTCAAAACAAAAAGCCCGGGTATCTGTTAGAAAAACTAAAATGGCGCAAGGACGGTAATTTTAAGAACATTCGAACAAAATCAAATGTCCTTTCAATACCAAACACACAACGGCAGCATTTCGCGGTAGTTTGCGTTATGCAGCTACTAAATGCTGGAACAACTTGCCCCCACCTATCCGTTAACTAAATACCATCAGCCTTTTCAAAGTAAAAGTAAAGAATACTTTTGTCAGTTTAACTTTTAGGCGGATAAAATAGCTGCATTTTATTTTATTTTATTTTCATAGCATAATATAAATATCTCCATTGTTTTATAGTAAATACTCATTATATTATTTATTATATACATTTATATATACCTACAGCATAAATAAAGTTCCCATCCTTTTTCATTTCCATTATTTTATTTTATTATTTTGATAACATCTTTCTCGAAAATAGAAATAAAGCGTACACACTATCCTCGGCGAGTCCAACCTCAATGGGCATTGTTGAAACCAACGCTACCGCAATTCTGCGATAGCATTATGTTGAGTCAGTGCCTTTCAGCATCACATCACTCAAGCAATCGGATAATTTTATGTCTGTTTTTCTTATTTACTTTTATCTTTGATGTTTTTATGTATCATTTTATTTTCTGTATCAAAACTGTATGAGTGTAAGTTGCTGAATAAATGCATGTCTATGTCTATGTCTATGTCTATGTCTAACTGTTTTTCAATTGCGATAATTGATATGTCTGAAAGACGCTCTTGACCTTGTGTATTTCTCAAATAAGTATGGATGCGCTTTAGAGATAAGAAAGCATGTTCATGGAGGAACTTGTGGCTGGAATAGTTACGACAAGATAAGCTAACTTTAAAAGCTGGGGAAAAGCCTCTTCAAGACTATTTTCATTTATATAGTCAATGAATTCGAAAACATTGCAGTCTTTCAATTCAGGGGAGGAACACAATGAAATCAATTGGTTTTTCAATATTTGTTTATCAAAATGGTTTGCGTAATTTTCAAATAATGAATCTAATGCCTCTAAAGGAATTCAAAATAGTTAGTTGTTGAACAACTGGAAAAATTTTAATTTGAAAATTTCAGAATATCGGCCATTAATTTCTGAAGATATGTTATCAATTATTTCAACAAAAAGTTGTTTGTATTCTGTCTGAGCACAGCGCATATTGCGCCTCAAACGAGGAGCAGAATTATTTTGCAATGTGTTTTCATAAATGTGATCCAAATACACAGATCAGGTGTTGGTTTCGGTGTGGATATGAGCTGTTTTTTCTCAACAAAGTTTAAAGATTTTACCTTTTCCTCGCCGATTAGCACTTTAACACACTTCAATTCATCACAAGGAACACTATTATCCTCCATTTTCACTAAAAATCTTTAAAAAAGCATAAATTTTCAACTCACAATATTCATTCGCTCCAGTAAACACACAGAGTAAACATTTAAATGTGAAGTGAACTTGCAAACGTATCGCCCGCGCGCACCAACTTCATACTGAAAACCCAGCTTAAGGCTCCATACTAATTGCTATATAAACAATCGTAGTTATATTTTATTATAGAACATTTTGCCACAGGTTAGAAAGGGAGCGATCGTCTTCTCGAAAGCCCGGTAAAAAGCCCACGCGTGCGGGAGATACAACTAATCGCTCAATTCAACTCCTTTTTATGACAGCAGTATCGCGTAGTTTTGTCACGACCGGGGTCCATCCATATTGCTTTGCGTTTTGTCAGTCCATTGCATGTTCGCTTTGAGACAGAGAGAACACGAATCAGTGTATTTCGAATTGCCAAGTGTTGACGTTACACAATAAGGCTACGAAGTCACAACCTGTGTAGAACAGACGAGCACGCAGGAAATTGGAAATAGTTTGAAACAGTTTACGAGTTATTTTATTAGTTGATATTATTGATTGAGCAGTTTGATAGGGCAAGCTCTGCTTCTCGGCTTCTATGGAGGCTTCGCTACCGGTCAAAAGGTATTTCTTACATTTGGTTGAGTATAGTTTTAGTGGTAAATTGTGCAATGGTGTGTAGATTCTTTTATTTTTTTTATGAAAATTTTCCACCACACTTGGTATTGTTTCTTGTTCAATAGTACAAATAACTATTCTAGTTTATAAAAATGATGAAAAACTATAGAACTATCGTGCAAATTTTTTCGCCATTTCAAGTTGTTTGTCTGAAACCGCCAAAATATGCTCGACCTTAACTTTAGTCTCATATAGTAATACACACAACTTTTGTCAAAATAACAAATGTTACATCGTTCCTTATCTAATCGTCTATACAAAACAGTAAACAAAATTATGATAGGCCACTCGGATCGATTGTAAATCAAGTTATAATGAGGGCAGCCACACCGAGTGTATAATGGTTCTTCCCAGGACAGAGGTTTTTTCGAACCAGTGGTAATTAAACAAAAGAGTGACTTTCAATAAGTATTATTTATAATCTATATTGAATAAAAAATTTCTGTTTCTGTTTCTGTTTCAATGTGAAATTTCATGAGCAAAGTTCGAAGGTTTTTTTTGTAATCGAAAGCAAACAAGAGGTTATAAAAAGGGTTTCTAGTTCTGGCCTCTTACCATACAAGGCACAACAACATAATGCTGTACCAGTGTAGTTCTTTCCCAGCAAAGCCAGCCCATTTGTGCTAACAGCCACAATATATAGCAGCCTGGCTCTACTGTAACATTTTCACTAGTTGCCAGAGTATGCCAGAATTATTATAATCCTCGTACAAAGGCAAAGATTGGGCTGTTATGGTCATGTCGAAGAAGTAAAAGAATTCTTCAACATGACCATAAGCAGAACATTCCAGTGAACAGGTGACTATAGTAAATTGAATGAATACCTTTGCTTACTGGTGGAAAAAATTAAGGGAAATGGCTACCTGCCCAGATAAACTAATATATTCTTGTGACCGTAATGACAATAATAATCTTAAAATTCAATCAGAAAATAAATAAATTACAATTGTAAGTTCATAGTCAATGTTTTAAAATAAATATTTTACCCAAAGTATATTGGGTAATTATTAAATGAAATATGTCATAATGAAAAATACAGTTACATCTAATAAACAAATATTTTTTAAAGAAATTAAATGTATTGTCATAAATAAAAAATAATAAGAAGAAATTAAATGCATGTACTAAAATTAATTTTAAAGTAAGAAATAAACTTATTTGACAAAACTCCAAATCATTAACGACAATAGAAAATACCAGTGCTGGAATATAAAGTGAGGCATTAAGACTCGGTTTGGTAGTTTAATGTCTTTATCGTCTTTATTGTCTTTATCGTTTTTAACAGTGTCGACATGGGAGTCGAAATACTTTTCAATTACTTCTTTAAGAAGGAGTAGCAATAGTATTAAGATAAATAATCTTAAATTTAAAAAATCAAAAAGAATAAATTAAGTAAATATAGAGCAACTTACAAGTCTAATATTTCCAGATGATTAGATGATATGATACTTTCGGTAGATATCCATCAAGACAAACCTAAGATAAGTAGTAGTTACACTTGTGATAAACACGAAACTTTTGAACAAACCTTTGTCACACTTGGGTATTAAAAACCTAACTTAAAATCCACTTTACTAATTTATTTGCATTAACGCGACAGTTATTATTTAAATCTACTTAAATGATAAAATTATAAAGTACTATGTAGTATTACTTTAGGTAAATGTAAATCAATGTAAATGAAAAGTAGGTACCTATTAAAAACTTTCTCTGTTTGACAATGACAAATTGACAAGTGTATTTTTATTAAGATTTTTGGGCTTGGATGCTTGTTCTTTAAGCCATATCTTTATTTTTATCTTCATTCTATTTTTGCTTCACAATATGTTGATGCGTCACATTGCGTAGTTAGTGGGAGATTTTGACGGCAACTTGAGCCAGCAGACAGCTGGCGATAGTATCTCAAGGCGCCTTAGCTGAAAAGCACCTTATCTTAAGATTCACATCACCATCGGAGCATAATACACAAAATCGCATTACTTTTACAAATCAAAATGCATTTCAAACCATTATTTAAACAATAATGCAGGAGGTACCGGTCAAATTCCCGCCAAAACTCCAATGACAAGTGTATCAATCTATCAATCACAATCTAGGCATGAGTTCGTTAAATCAAAACTTAACTAAAAACGGTTGACACGTAATATAACGGTTTTTTTCAATAACGCTCAATGGAAGTGAATCCAAACGCAACACAGCTAACGTAACTTCTCATAACGTAAAATCGTATCAATTCCGTTCCGCGGCGAATCAACATAACTATCAAACTACTAGATAGTTGCCACCATAGACTTAGAATATACTAGCGTATAGACCAACATAGTGTGCAAGGGAGAAGAAAATTTCTTATGGCAAAAATGCAAGATAGAAAAGGATACCAAATCTCATGATTTTGTAACCGATTTTGAATGACAAGTCGGCACAATTCGGCACGCAAGAAATAGCTCCGAGATATTTTGTAATTTTTAAAGTATAATAGTGGTTATTTTTAGTAAGTAACTTTTTCCAAAATTGTTAATTGTTCTGTGAGTGACTGTGCTGTTAATAATAGAAATAATCCTGATAATTTCATATATCACAGGTAAATTCTCAAGACGTCGTCAATGTTATGACGCGTCTATTTTTGGTTAAAATTTATGTTATATACTGTTTAAAATATAGAATATTTTCAATTATTTTGTTAATTTTGATATTTTGCAAAGAAAAAGTCACTTTGTTGGTAATTTGCATGATTTTGGTAAATACATTTTTAAACAAAATCTCTTACATGTACGCTAGGGATTGACTCAACTATATCAAAATGAATGTCGATATTTATCTTGAATGTTTATAATGAATCGATAGACTTGCCCACAACAAGAAAATAAATCCTCGGTTTGCGTTCTAAAATGTAATTTTATTTTGCCGTTTTTCAAACAGATTCCCTCCGGATTCTATAATTAGAAAAAGTGGTTAAGGTTCATTGGACGGGTTGGTTGGAATGCAAAAAGAACTCAACAATTTGCAGCAAACATTTTCTTGAGAAGTATAAAAGAAAAAGTAGAATAAAAACAATTTTATTAAAAGGAGTCATTTCTACATTATTTGTACCAGTAAGTAAAATATTGTTATAATAAGACTTCAAAAATATAACTTTCAAAACTTTAGATAAATATTGAGACAGATTTTCATACATTATAAAACTGTAGTACATTAAAGACAAAAAAAATCTTGAGATTATCGTCTTTAAGCCATTATGAACCCAACTAAGTATCTAGTTATCAACCAAAATAAATGTATAACCTTGTAACCAACCACAGCCTCACGGTCACACTAGTACAATATTCATAGCATCATGCTATTTTCCCCAAGGGGTAGAGCGGACTTCGGAACTTCGGATTATATTCCCAAATCATAACGATAAAACTTTTAGCGTAGTTAGGTATAGATATTTAGTAATGCTCCTCAAGCGCTACTAGACGACCGCGCATGAGACGTGATAGTATAAATTCCATAGTATTTGAAACTCACAACGGTCAATGCCCGATTCATGCTCGATGGCCGACGACATTGTCGCGAGGGCTTAAATAGCGTGGTTCATCCCCTACAGCGTTAGTCGTGAGTAGAGGAACTCGTGGTTAAGTAATAGCTGCGCAGACTAATAGATCTGCGAAATTAAGTTACACTTGCCGCGGTCAGTCCATGAATGAGTGACCATTTTCTTAACATACCGAGATTGAGAGAATAGAGAGTGCATCTGTATCCTCAGACACTTAGTGCACTTTACTGTGTTAAGATCATTAATTTTTTAAAATTCATGCAGCTAAAATGATAATAAGTTTATTATTACTTTATACTTTTCAGGGACAGATGAAAGAATATAAACATGAAGCATGATGAAGCCTCATAAACATATTGGCCTTTAAACAGAGCAATCTTATTTAACTGATTCCTACAAGTTTCCTTCCTTAAATTATTAAGTTTACATTCATAATTAAGTCGAATGTTAAAATAAACTTCTATAATCTATTTAATTATTAATTATTAAATGTTTGTTATTATCACAAGTAATACTTATATGAAAAATAAAGCAGCCATTATGTACTCCGTGTCCCCGTTTTTGTTTCCCCATCAAAACATTTTATAAAATATATAAAATATAAATAGGTATATACTTAGTTAAGTCCTATCCTATTACCTTTACCTATTACCTATTTATATTAACCGTTATCCTATTACCTATTTATATTAACAATATGTTAAAAAATAAATTCCGGGGAAACTGCCCACGGCAGTAAATATTTTTCTCCAAAGATCATAGCTCGAAAATACAACATTCTGATCTGATTATTGGGAGTTTTTGAAGTTTTTCGGTAAAGTCACCTGGGATTTTATACATTTGAATTAAAATCCAACAAAAGGCAGGTAGGTTCAGCTTATTCCAGGAACATGTTAGATGAATATTTTTAATTATTTTAGAACTATCATGGTAAAATTCAGTTAATTTTGAAGTTATTCAACTTCATGCACTAAACAATTTTTATAATCTTTTACCGCTTCCTTAACAATCATTTTCGATAGTCGTTTCAAGTAAAATATACATCACTAGCTAACGCACACAATGACAAATCAAAATTGGTCACGCGTTTCGGGCTGTCAGGTGGTCTATACGCCAGTATATTCTAAGTCTATGGTTGCCACCGCTCTGTTTTAATTGATGACATTGCCAGACGTGAAAAGGAGACGAAGTGAATATCGGCCACCTCCTCCTCCATGTCACAATTGCGTGACCACAACGGCCCCGAAATCACATTTTTCCTGTTGGCTATTGCCGCAGTGAAATCACGTTGAAAAGCGCCAGCCTGCAGCATTCCACTACGTCTCTAACATCTCTTCCCGTCTTGCATTGCAATAAATTTGAATAAAAAAGATTGTTTAAATATCGGTTTTAAACAAAAAAGAATAACAATTACTCTGAGCACAAAATTCGCTTACTCTAGATCAACTCAATTTTTACCGCCAACACATTTAATTTTTTTTTATTTTAATTTGGAATCAATCTGGAATAAATGACGAACAATTTGTTAATAATAAACATTTTGTAGTAGCCCGTACTTTTTTAGTTGGTCAATGTTTTTAAAAATATCCCTATACCGTGTTGATGTGAATATACGAGTATTTAGAAAGTTAAAGAGCGTATACTGTAACGTAGACGTGTTTCTTTTGCAGTTTCTAAATATGTATTATCGTAGAGATTTATATTAGCTTTTCTTGGACATTTTACGAATATCTTTAGTTTCATTTAAAAACTGTCGTCAAAATCGCCCAAAAACTTTGTAATGTGACGTATATACAGCATATTGTGAAGAATTTTGTGAGATTAGGCTGTATGGTCTAAGATCTTTGGGTAAATCGACATAACAAACAATATTTGACTGATAATGATTTTGACCATAGACTTAGAATATACTGGCGTATAGACGACCCGACAGCCCGAAAACGAGTGACTAATTTTGATTTGTCATTGTGTGCGTTAGCTAGTGATGTACATTTTACTTACAGGTACTATCGAAAAATGATTGTAAAGGAAGCGGTAAAAAGATTTAAAAAAATAGTTTAGAGCACGATATTGAAAAATTAACTGAATTTTTACCATGGTAGTTCTAAAATAATTAAAAAATATTCATATAACATGTTTCTGGGAATAAGCTGAACCTACCTGCCTTTTATTGATTTTAATTCAAATGTAAAAAAATCCCAGGTGACTCTACCGATAAACTTTAAAAAACTCCTCAAGTATCAGATCGGAAAGTTGTATTTTCGAGTTATGATCTTTGGAGAAAAATATTTACTGCTATGGACAGTTTACCCGGAATTTCTATTTAAACATTTTGTTAATATAAATGGGTAGATTTGTAGCGCGAATGCGTCGGCTCTACCGCGAAAGGACCACGCTCTCACAGAATACCAGCGTAAAATAGCAGCTTGATGCTGCTGTGTTTAGTTTGGTGAGTGTAGAGAACCGGAGACCTTTTTTATTGGAAAAAGGCATTCCATCTTAGTCCTCATGGCTAACAAGGCATCTGCATTTTATTCGCTATCGAGGATTGATGTAGATGTCTATGGGCCACAGTAACCACTTACCATCAGGTGGACTGTGGACTTATCCTATAAAAAAAACTTAACTAAGTATATACTTATTTATATTTAATAAAATATTTTGATGGGGAAATAAAAAACGGAGTACATAATGACAGCTTTATTTTTCATATAAGTATTAATTTTAATAATTACAAACATTTAATAATTAATAATTAAATACATTATAGAAGTTTATTTTAACATTCGACTTAAATATGAATGTAACTTAATAATTTTAGTAAGGAAACTTGTAGGAATAAGTCAAATAAGATTGCTCTGTTTAAAGGCCAATATTTTAAGAGGCTTCATCATGCTTCATGTTTATATTCTTTTATCTGTCCCTGAAAAGTATAAAATAATAATAAACTTATTATCATTTTAGCTGCATGAATTTTAAAACATAATGATCTTAACAGAGTGATAGTGCACCAAGTGTCTGAGGAAACAGATGCACTCACTATTCTCTCAATCTCGGTATGTTGAAAATGGTCACTCATTCATGGACTGACCGCGGCAAGTGCAACAATCTCGCAGATCTATTGATCCGCGCAGCCATTACTTAACCACGAGTTCCTCTTCACTACGAGTAACGTTGTGAGCGACGAACCACGCCATTTAAGCCCTCGGCACAATGTCGTCGGCCATCAACATGAATCGGACACCGAGCGTTGTGAGTATCAAATACTATGGAATTTATACATTCGCGGCTCATGCGCGGGCATCTAGTGGCGCTTCAGGAGCATTACTAAATATCTATACCTAACTATGCTAAAAGTTTTATCATTGTGACTTGGGAATATAATCCGAGCTCCGCTCACCCTTGGAGAAAATAGCGTGATGCTATGAATGTTGTACTAGTGTGACCGTGAGGCTGTGCGGTTGGTTAAGTAAGGTTATACATTTATTATGGTTGATAAATAGATACTTAGTTGGCTTTATAATGGCTTAAAGAGGATAATCTCAAGATTTTTATCTTGAATGTACTACAGTTTTATAAGGTGTGGCCGGTGCAAGGAAAGGGAGATCTCCCGCCGGGCAAGCTGTTCTGCCAGGAGCGGCCAACGCTCAGTGGTAGTTCGAGCTATTCTATATATACTGTTTTACTTCGGAACTTTGATATAGGCTTCGATGTGTTTCGCTTGTAGCGCGACGACAGCGCCGCCACATCACCCCCCTGCTCAGACCGGAGGTCGATAGTGCAGTCCGATTGCCGGTGTGTCCTTAATGCCGGTGGGGAATGCATGCTGTGTGCGTAAGGGCAAGTGACGCCGGTGCGAACGATATGCCGGTGTGTAATGCATGCCGTACTACGCACTTGCAAGTGATGCCGGTGAGAACGATGTGCCGGAACAAGTGCCAGAAGTCTGCCTTATAAATCTGCGGTGAGTCGAGATGAAGACAAGTTGGACTGGCTTGTAGGAGCTGAAGACTGCAGAAGACGATTCTTGGGAGTGAATGGTAGGGGTTCTTGAGGATAATGACGAAGGCTTGATTTCGAAGATTATTGGTTGCGTGTTCACGTCACGTTGGTTGGTCACCATTGTGGCCGGTGCAAAGAAAAGGGAGATCTCCTGCCGGGCAGGTGTTCTGCCCGGGAGCGGCCAACTCGAGCGTTGGCCGCTCCCAGGAGAACAGTAGTTCAAGCTATTCTATATATAATGTTTTACTTCGGAACTTTGATAACGCGATGTAGGCTTCGATGTGTTTCGCTTGGCGCGATGACAGCGCCGCCACAAAAGTATAAAAACCTGTCTCTATTTATATCTAAAGTTTTAAAAGTAAAATTTTGAAGTCTTATTATAACAAACTTAAGTTGTCGATAATAAAGCCGCTACATAAGAAAGGGTCAAAATCTGACAAAAATAATTATAGACCTATTGCTTTAACTCCAGTCCTATCTAAAATCTTTGAAAAATTATGCTCAAAAGAGTAGTTAACTTCCTAGATAAATATCACATTCTGGCACCGGAACAATTTGGCTTCAGGAAATACCGATCAACGCAATTAGCTACCTTCACTCTAATAAACAGCATCGTTAATAATATCAACCATAAAATCCCAACATTAGCTCTACTTTTAGACCTCAGCAAAGCATCGATTTTGTTGATCATTCAATACTCATCTCGAAACTTGAGAAATGTGGAATAAGGATCTTCATTGTTATGGTTTCAGTCATATTTAAAAACAGAAACAATTCGCTAGAATTACAAAATTTGATACTGAAACAAATAATATAGTTAAGTTTGACTCGAAACACAGGATTAATTGTACCGGGGTGCCACAAGGTAGCATATTAGGGCCCCTTTATTTCTTATTTACGAATGATCTTCCACGCACTCACACATGATTGTGTCTTGTTTGCAGACGACACAACTATCATTATGGGCTGTAAAATATAGATACCTATGAGATGGAAATATATAAAACGTTAGAAGATGTTATCCAATGGTTAAACATGAACAAACTAAAAATAAACATTGAAAAAACGAAAATAATTAACTTCAAAACTTATCAGAGTAAAAACATGGAATTGAATATTAGTTACAACAATTCAGTTATACAACAAATAAACACCGCAAAATTCTTAGGCATTATTCTCGATACACATCTTTCATGGAAAGAACATATTAATAATTTATGCATAAAAATAAATAAGTTTGTTTTTGCACTTCGAAAAGTAAAAGACGTAACAAGCAGACATACCTCTATTATGGTATATCACGCTTATATTTGCTCTATTATACGATATGGCATAGTTGTCTGGGGAAATTCCTGCGACATCACGAGGGTGTTTATAGCACAGAAAAAATGTATTAGGACACTGTACGGCATGGATTGGTCGGAATCATGTAAACCGACCTTTAAATCAAATAATCTACTAACTGTTCCCTGCATATACATCTACGAAACAGCTAAATTTGTTAAATACCACAGTCATCTCTTCACCGCTAACGACAATACATTTAAACGAAAAATTAACCACGTGCCCTTAAAAATGCCTGCGCCTAAGCTAGAACTGTTTAAAAAAAACTGTGCTTATATGGCACCTCTAATATATAACTCTTTGCCCAAAGGAATGACTGACCTGCCATATAAAAGATTCTGTTGTGCCTTGCGAAATGGTTGATCCAGAGAGTTTCTATACTATTAAAGATTTTCTTAATAATAGCACTTGCCGATTTGGTGCCCACTAAGATATCAGATCTTTCTTTTATTTCTTGTGTCTACTTTAATAATTCAATAATTTATATAATTGTAATCATGTAATTCAAATAATTGAAATTTAAAAGATAGTTATAATTGCAATTAAAACAGTTCTTATAAATTGTTATTCAAATAGTTCTTATAATTGTAATTTTATTCAAATAATTGATGTAAATTTACTATGATTTTGCATGCCCGTAATGAGGGTGAAATATGTCCTGTGCTATAAGTTTCTTTAACATCTTGTGTACCAACCATATTTCTTGCAAATAAATGATTTATGATTATGATTATGATTATGATTATGAATATTATACTCACTGGTACAAATAATGTAGAAATGACGCCTTTAATAAAATTGTTTTATTCTACTTTTCTTTTATACTTCTCAAGAAAATTGAAAATTGTTGAGTTCTTTTGATTCAACCAACCCGTCAATTACCCTTAACCATTTTTCTAATTATAATCCGGAGGAATCTGTTTGACAAACAGCAAAATAAAATTACTTTTTAGAACGTAAACCGAGGATTTATTTTCTTGTTGTGTGGGCAAGTCTATCGATTCATTATAAACATTCAAGATAAATATCGACATTAATTTTGTTATAGTTGAGTCAATCCCTAGCGTACATGTAAAATATTTTGTATAAAAATGTATTTACCAAATTCTTGCAAATTATCAACAACATGACTTTTTTATTCGCAAAATATCAAAATTAACAAAATAATTGAATATATTCTATATTTTAAACAGTATGTAACATAAATTTTAACCAAAAATAAACGCGTCATAACATTGACGACGTCTTGAGAAGTTATCTGTGATATGTGAAATTATCAGGATTATTTCTATTATTAACAGCACAGTCACACACGGAACAATTAACCATTTTGGAAAAAAGTTACTTACTAAAAATAACAACTATTACACTCAAAAAAATTACAAAATGTCTAGGAGCTATTTCTTGCGTGCCGAATTATGCCGACCTGTCATTCAAAATCGGTTACAGAGTCATGAGATTTGGTATCCTTTTCTATCTTGCATTTTTGCCATAAGAAATTTTCTTCTCCCTTGCACACTATGTTGGTCTATACGCCAGTATATTCTAAGTCTATGATTTTGACGCGAGACGTTGACCGACCATTAGACGTCAATGTCAAATGTTGTCAATGTCAACTTACGTGAACCTGAAGCGTGAAGTCTTCTGTGCTTGTTGCATTCTTGACCAAATTTACTTCATTATGTTCGTTCACGTTAATTATAACAGAAAAGTGCTTAGTATCTTAATTATGCAATGATATGTTGTAATTATGTAATGCCTTAATTATAAAATTAGTTACGGCGTAATTATAAAATTAGTGAATTCCGAAAAGAAATTACTTGAGCTATGAAGTTTCATTCAAATACAAGACCCCATTTGAAGAATCCTTTAGTGATGTGAGAGACGTACAAGAAGAGATTTTAATTCGACAAAATGGGTACGGCAGGTGGGCGACGGGAAGCTTTGACAGTTGTTGCGCTGTGCATTGCTTGGTACACGCTTAGTTCAGCAAGTAATGTAGTTGGAAAGCTTGCCATGACTGAGTTTCCGTACCCCCTAACGGTGACAATGGTGCAACTTTTATCAGTAGTGGTGTATAGTGCACCGGCCTTTGCACTGTGCGGCGTGCGACGTGAACCTGAATACCCGCGCTCATACTATTGGCGAATGCTCGTTCCCCTTGCCATCGCCAAATTCTTCACCACATTGTTCTCACAAGTTTCAATATGGAAAGTACCCATCTCTTATGCACACACAGGTCTGTATATTTATTTTTATCAAATACTTCTCTTCATGCACTTTCATTTAGAGTAATCATAAAAGCGTCTTAACACTTTCTAGATCATCATTATCCTTTATTAACTATAATTATTCCACTTAAAATTTATATTAATTTTATAAAGGAAATTATCATCATCATCCACAAGCTTCCCCCAAGGAATGTCACAAAAATGGCCCTGAGCCACTTGCATCCATTGAAATCCTGCATGCCTCACCAGATTGTCCCTCTATCTAGTAGGCACTTGAGAACTGATTGAGAAGAATAAAAAATGTAGTTTCAATTTCAATTTGACAAAAAGATATTCAACAGTAAAATAGTAGTACAGTTGCCAATATTTATATTTACAGCTAATTACATTTATTAATTTTATTTATAATATTCAACCCTATTAATTAACATCCCATTATTTCCTGGGCTTTAAAGGATTTCAGGCATACCTCAAAACCTGAAAATGAGATTGTACAACTAGTGCGTGCTGCAAGTGATTACTTATGGATCTGAGACGTGGTCCTTCACTGCTGGCCGTATGAGGACGCTCAAAGTCGCTCAGCGAGCTATGGAGAGGGCTATGCTCTGTGTTTCTCTGCATGATAAACTTAGAAATTAGGATATCCGCAGTAGAACCAGAGTAACCTACATAGCCCAACGGATTAGTAAGCTGCAGTGGCAATGGGCCGGCCATATAGCTCGAAGAACCGACTACCGATGGGGAAAAAAGGTTCTCGAGTGGCAGCCTCGTACCTTACGTACCATGTAAGTGTAGGGCGACCACCCACTAGATGGAGTGACGACCTGGTTAGACGTGCAGGAAGTCGATGGATGCAGGTGGCTCAGGACCGTGATTTGTGGCATTCCTTGGGGGAGGCCTATGTTCAGCAGTGGACTTGTGAAGGGCTGTAATGATGATGATGATGATGAAATACTCAAACGCTACTCAATTTTAAGACGCCGTTAAATCTCGTAGTGTCACTGTCACTTTGACTTAAAGTGATAGAGACAACACGAGACTTAACTGCATCTTAAAATTGAGTAGCATTTGAGTATCATATTCCTATAATTATTTTAAATGTAATAGATCATTGATGGCCAAAGCGGAGAGCAAAAATAAATATGTATATGGAAAAATACATAAAGATTAAAAATAAATGTTTACTTTTTTTCCTGAATTTCCCAAAAGTACTATATTTTTGCACCTTTTTTGGAAAACATACTATATTTGTTCAAAAAAAAGGTGGCAACCCTAGATGGAAGGACGTCATAGTTGTTGTAGATTGTAAACTTTAGTCTACATGAGGTTCAGATTTCAGAAGCACATGAGTTTAACTACATTGGGCATCGGCATCGTTAATTTTATTTATTTCTGATAATAATGAGTGACTCAAATAGATATTTGTTTTGATAAAAATAACGTACACACAGAATAATGTATATCAATCACAGTACCTACTTTAATTAAATTACTGTAAATATATAATAATCCATACACCTATTTGCGCGGCCGTAAAATTACAACTGGACTGGATGTGTATTATTATTATTTCATTTTGCAAGGCCAAAAAATGGGATATAACGGTTTAAAATTAAAAACGTTTTATTGAACAAGAACGATTTAAAATTTCGTTCTCTTCATAAACGACTTATTATGATTCCGTTCGAACATAAACGAAACAAATAAGTTTTTAGGTATTTAAGGCGAAACCGTTTCGAAAAATATACCGTTATCCCAGCCCTGGTTTGGACATATCCAAACTAACGTACACCGTAAACCGTACATTCGGCATGAAGCACTCACACCGCGGCATGGTCGGCGGTGTGTTCCCCCCGTCATCGAGAGTCGAGTTGGACGCAAAGAGAGAGCCTAACAGATCAGCTTTAGTCGTGCCAAAATACTTGCACTATTATTCGTGGGAGGTCCATGAACCACAAACCACGAACACCAGAATTATTTGTGAAAGATAAACAAGTACAATAATGATTTCTTGGACATTGGAACGTCAAATACCTCAGTCCCCCCCCAGTGACCATGGGTGAGACAACGGCGGGAATTAATATTTATATATTTATATATATTTACCATAAATTTAAATATTTATTCTACATAGGAACTTGTAGAACAACATATTATTTTAACAAAAATAGTAAACACATATATTTATTACAATTACCACACTGGGTTCTCGTTTTTCTATCTGATGACAACGGCCTTTAGAACCACTAGAATTGCTTCAAGAAGTTGAAGGTACCGCGTCATTTAGCAGTCTTCTTTTCAAGGGCCGTGGTAGAGAGGATTTCAGCTCTCTTGATTTTAAAACTGTACTAGTTATGCTGACGTTCTTTCAGAAATTCTCTTCTCGTAATTCTACTGGTATTATTCATATTATAAATAACAAAAGCGTTTATTGCTGCAACATAGAAAAGATGGAAAAAGATAACCATGGGCCATCTTTTGGTACGCCGAGCAACGTTATGCCGTTCGCACAATTTGCCGTTTGTGTCGACACCGCCCTTGGCTTTTTCCTATCCTCCTCGCATATAGTTTTATCTTGATGCATAGTTTTTGAGGTAAAAACTGTCATGGAATTTCCTTTTTATTTTTTCGACGAGTACCAACCAAAGTGAGCTTATGTTGCAACAACTCCTTTGCGAGAGGAATACTAGTATACCAGTTATCAAGAGTGATATTACGACCCGTACCTTTGATCAGCAATTCTATTGACGATACTAACTGTGTCATTTGGAAGCTTATACGGCCCGTCTGGTTGAGTGCCTACGTATATTTCAAACGATTGAAGATAAGCTGTTTTGGCGTCAACCATATCGTAGTGTTTGATTCCATATTTATTTGGATTGCTTGGCATGTAGACCAAACCAGAAAACCAGAAAACTAAATGCTGATAGCTGTTCATCGATTGTCACATACTCAGAAACTGTGTAGTGTTTTTTGAAGTTATTAATCATTAGATCACAAAGTTCTCTTATCGGTGACAGTTTGTCAAGCTGCAATCTGGAACCTCTAGATGATACATCGTCAAACCGTAAATAACGAAGAATGAACAAAAAACGTCGAGAAGTCATCACATTAGGAAAAAAAATCTATTCCAGTTCCGTCATTTGCTCAGAGATCAAGGAAATTCAAATGTGAAGATCTAAGCACACCAGACATCAACAGCAAAACAAAACAAAATGCTTGTAACATTTCAATCGTCACATTATTCGCGTCACGTTCTCTTTGAAAACGTTCACGTATTTTCTGGATTTATTCAATTGTATGCCTTAGAATTAAATCTATTATATCTGTATCAAAAAATAAATTAAAACAATCAGTATTACTCTTAGCATTTTTAGGGTTTCCTTTTGGTCCAGGTAAAACGATGTTGTGAGCTTATTCTTTAGTCTTATTCTTTGACTTGAAGGATTTTTTGACCATTTTGTAAGCTTGTCCTTGTCTAAATAATACTCAGATGAAAACGAACTTGCCTCGTTTTCTGTCTCGTTTACACTCTGTTCAGAATCAGAACTGCTAGATCTATTATCGTCTTGTTCAACAGAGTGTTCAACTATCCGCAACTCATCTTCAATTTCATCAATGGGCTATAGGTCATCTTCATTTAGCAGAGCTGAAATTTCGCCGATATTTAGTTGACGTCTTTCCATCGTGATGTTGTACCTATAAGATGTAATAAATAATGAATAAACGAAAAATTAAAATTGTGTTAAAAATTAACAACATTTAATCATTTACTTACCTATAACTACTACATTATTAGTCGCACGGGGTCCGTTGGACCCCAGACACCTCCGTATGGCACGTGCGCGTGCGTAATGCCGCACTTGTGGATGAAAATGATCATACTAAGTAAATCATTTGCTGTGATTTTTTTTTTAAATATTTCATTTCATTTGAAGGTTTCAGTTCTACCGCGTGTGAACTGCACACATGTTTTTTTTTTAAATTAGTGAAACTATTTTTTATTAGCCGTTCTTACGACATCCCGTAGGTGTCGTAAGAAGCAACAGAGAAAAAGGAAACATAAGATGTACAGCACCATCATTCTGATAACAATTCAAAAAAATTCCGTTGCCAACCCGCCTGCCAAGCGTGGCGTCGTGCTACAACTATACTATTAATATAACTGCAGCATGGCTCTACCACGTAAAAGATTTTTCGGTATTCGGCATTTATTTTATAAAAAATTATCGGGAGGCCTATGTTCAGCAGTGATCTTTTGTTAGTCTGTAATGTCCCTAGTCATTTTTAATCCACCGCTGAACACACTCCAAGTCTTCTTAACGATGTATCAATAGATATAAATTTCTCGAAAAAATGTCCACAATGATTCTGTTACCATTATTGTATAAAAATATGTGGTGGGTGGTGTGGTGCAGTGAAGGCGACGACGCCGCTGTGGACGGCGGCGCTGGCGCGCGTGCTGCTGGGCGAGCGGCAGCCGCGCGGCGTGCAGGCGGCGCTGCTGCTGATCGCGCTGGGCGTGGGCGTGGCCTCCGCCACCGAGCTGCAGTTCCACGCGCTGGGGCTGGCCGCCGCGCTGGCCTCCGCCGCGCTGCTCAGCCTGCAGCACATCTTCTCCAAGCGCGTCATGCGCGACACCGGCGTGCACCACCTGCGCCTGCTGCAGGTACGCTACTGCACCTCCACTGTACAGGTGTTGTACCTCTACTGTACCTCAGCCTGCAGCACATCTTCTCCAAGCGTCATGCACGACACCGGCGTGCACCACCTGCGCCTGCTGCAGGTACGCTACTGCACTCCACTGTACAGGTGTTGTACCTCTACTGTACCTCAGCCTGCAGCACATCTTCCAAGCGCGTCATGCGCGACACCGGCGTGCACCACCTGCGCCTGCTGCAGGTACGCTACTGCACCTCCACCGTACAGGTGTTGTACCTCACTGTACCTCAGCCTGCAGCACATCTTCCAAGCGCGTCATGCGCGACACCGGCGTGCACCACCTGCGCCTGCTGCAGGTACGCTACTGCACCTCCACTGTACAGGTGTTGTACCTCTACTGTACCTCAGCCTGCAGCACATCTTCTCCAAGCGTCATGCGCGACACCGGCGTGCACCACCTGCGCCTGCTGCAGGTACGCTACTGCACCTCCACTGTACAGGTGTTGTACCTCTACTGTACCTCAGCCTGCAGCACATCTTCTCCAAGCGCGTCATGCGCGACACCGGCGTGCACCACCTGCGCCTGCTGCAGGTACGCTACTGCACCTCCACTGTACAGGTGTTGTACCTCTACTGTACCTCAGCCTGCAGCATCTTCTCCAAGCGCGTCATGCACGACACCGCGTGCACCACCTGCGCCTGCTGCAGGTACGCTACTGCACCTCCACTGTACAGGTGTTGTACCTCTACTGTACCAGCCTGCAGCACATCTTCTCCAAGCGCGTCATGCGCGACACCGGCGTGCACCACCTGCGCCTGCTGCAGGTACGCTACTGCACCTCCACTGTACAGGTGTTGTACCTCTACTGTACCTCAGCCTGCAGCACATCTTCTCCAAGCGCGTCATGCGCGACACCGGCGTGCACCACCTGCGCCTGCTGCAGGTACGCTACTGCACCTCCACTGTACAGGTGTTGTACCTCTACTGTACCTCAGCCTGCAGCACATCTTCTCCAAGCGCGTCATGCGCGACACTGGCGTGCACCACCTGCGCCTGTTGCAGGTACGCTACTGTACCTCCACTGTACAGATGTTGAACGCAACTGGAGCCCCTCTCGCTTGGCTTTATTGAAAACCCTTGTTCAACACTGTATCAACTGACAAATACTATGCACGACCGCACAACGTTATCCTTAAATTAAGCTGGAATGCCACGTTTTCAGTAAAAAGGGTTTCAGGTTTTCTAAATTCACCATATGAAACACAACAGCATTTTTTTGCTATTTTACGCTGATGTTCTGTGAGAACGTGGTCTTTCCTCGGTCGAGTCGACCCATTCGTGCTACAACTTTAGTATAGCTGCAGCATGGCTCTATCACGTATAATAATAAAATACACAAATTGGTTATATTAGGTCCTTACATATGAAATTGGCGTTATTTAATTAATCAAAGTATGCACCGTTGTTATCTATGCACTATTGCCATCTCATAGGTAGTTCATTGATCCCTTTTCCATGGGGGCGAGAATCAATAAACTCTTTGAAGGCGGTTTGGACTGTCGCATCGGGTTGAATTTTTCCTTGTAAGTTGTCCAAATTCCGGAAAAATGGTAATCTGTTGGAGCAAGGTCCGGGAGTACGGTGGATGTCGCAGACATTCAATTGTAACTCATCTAACAGTGGTTGTTTGTTATGCAGTGTGTGGTCTTTCATTGTCGTGAAGCAGCAGTGGCCTAGAGCGATTAACCAATCGCGGTTGTTTAGCAGCTAGTTCTTCCTTCATGGTTTGCAGTTGCTGTTATAGATAGATATCTGCCGTAATCGTTTGACCAGATTTTAGAAAGCTGTAGTGAACGACACCGGCGCTAGTCCACCAAACACTCACAAGTAACTTTCTGAGTCAATTTTCGTTTAGGGCAGGATTTGGCTGGGTCTCCAGGGTTCAGCCATTGCGACGAGCGCTTCGATTTTCGTACAGTATCCACTTTTCATCACAAGTAATGATTCGATTTAAAATCCTTCATTATTGTGTCGGTTGAGCAAAGTAACACAGCAGTCGATGCGTGTTTGCAAGTTCGATTCACTCAATTCATGAGGTACCCATCGTTCAAGTTTTTACTTTCCCGATTTGCTTCAAGTGGATTAATACAGTTTTATCACTTACCCCGAAGCCTGCAGCTATCTCTGAAGTGCTTTGTGATGGATTCGCTTCCACAATAGCCTTTAATTCTTCATTTTCCACTTTGGTCTCCGGCCGTCCACAGGGTTGGTTCTGAAGGTCGAAATTTCCAGAACGAAAACGTTCAAAACCAAAAACGTACCGTGCTTTCTTTTGCCACACCTGCGCCGTACACATTAATTTTTCGAGCTGTTTCTGCAGCACTGGTGCCACGGTAGAACTCGTAGTCGTAAATATACCGATATTTCATGTTTTCCATTGTGCGGTAATAAGCGACGCCAAAGAACAAAATAGTGAGGAAAAAACAAATGAATGACTGTTTTCAAAACTCAAATGTACCAGCTAAATGAATTTATAAATTTAATTTGGAATTCTTAACTAAAGAGGAGATATTTCAGATCAAAGTGGTCAGTACGACAAAACGCTAATTTCATATGTAAGGACCTAATATGAAGCACATACAACATATTATGTAGATGCAGGTGACTTAGGACATTGCTTTGTGGCTCTTCTGGGGAGGCCAATGTTTAGCAGTGGATTTCGAAAGGCTGTAATGATAGTGATGGGAGTGTAAATAGAGACTTAATTTAATTGAATATAAATTATAAATAATACTTAGATATTGAAAGTTAGTCTTATGTTTAACTCATTCCCTGTCCCATGAGCCACATATGGTACATTGCTATTGTCTTACTGTTGTGTCTGGAAACGGACAGTGAATGTGTTAATTTACCATTGTTCAGAACCGTGTAGTGGAGGTGTAAGAATATCAACTAACCCATATCATCCCGTGGGTGTCGTAAGAGGCGACAGAGGAAACTGAAGCAGGTGATGGGCAGCAGCATTTTCTTGATATCAATTTAAAATAATAAAAACTGCTAATCCGCCTGCCAAGCGTGGCAACTATGGCAAAATACCCTCTATTAGGTAATCTATGGGGGAAGCCTATGTTCAGCAGTGGACTTTTATAGGCTGTAATAGATAAAGCCAGTGTTACAAAGGCGGTGTCTGAACGGTACGGGGTGTGCGATGCGCAGAAGCTGGGCGGGCTGGCGCTGGTGCTGCTGCTGCCGGTGTGGGCGGCGTGCGAGGCGCGCGGGGCGGTGGGCAGCGCGTGGGGGCGGGCGGGCGGGGCGGGCGGGGTCGGCGGGGCGGGCGGGGCGCGGCTGGCGGCGCTGCTGGCGGCGGACGGCGCGCTGGCCTGGCTGCAGGCGCTGGCCGCGTTCAGCGTGCTGTCGCGCGTGTCGCCGCTGGCGTACGCCGTGGCGTCGGCGGCCAAGCGCGCGGCCGTGGTGGGCGCGTCGCTGCTGCTGCTGCGCAACCCCGCGCCGCCGCTCAACCTGGCCGGCATGGCGCTGGCGGCGCTCGGCGTGCTCGCCTACAACCGCGCCAAGCTGCAGGCGCGCTCGCTCTCCCCGCACGCCCGCCCGCTGCTGCCCGTGTGACGCGACCGGCGAATCTAGCACAATTTTTTAATTAAACTAGGATTTCTCTGAAAGTTTCACAATATTTATTTTAAAGTATTATTTATATACTTATTATAAAACCAACCGATTTCGCCTCACAGCATCACTCTTATACACTCCAATAATGCTTTAGCCGTGGAAGGAAAAGGGAGATCTCCCGCCGGGCAAGGTGTTCAGCCCGGGAGCGGACAACGCTCAATGTGTTATTTCGGAGCTGTTCTATATATAGCGCATAAACTTCAGAACTTTGATAGAGCGATTTAGGCTTCAGTGCGCTTCGCTTAAGGCGCGACGATAGCGCCGCCAAATCACCCCCCTGCTTAGACCGGAAGTCGATAGTGCAGTCTAGATGTCAACCAATGTGAAAGTGCCAGGGAATTGCCTTGCAGTCTGCTTTGAGTCGAGAAAAAGGGAAGTAATCTGCGAGAGTGCCAAGAAGCAGAGGCGAGCAGTAAGGCTCAGAGCCGTGCCGAACACTGTAGCGCAGAGAGTAGCTTAAAGGAACAGAAAGCATTAATACAGTGCTGCGATGAACCTTGTAAAGTTAGATGGCTTGCTGAATGTGAAGACTGCAGACAATTTCTGCTCGGGAGCGAATGGATGAGGTACTTAATGACGATGACGGAAGATTGCTTATTGCGTGTTTTCTAAGCTGTTCTATACAGGGTTATTTTACAATTACCAGCCAAATTTGCAGAGAAGGTTCAGAATAAGTAATATAGGCAAATGGTGAAGAAAAATTAATGAAAAAAAATCTCAAACTTTCTGTCATTTTATCTTTTAAATTCAAAATGCGTGGTAATGCATTATTTTAACTGATTTTACCTCGCACGCACACATTCATAAACCCTCACGCTCGGTAAAGTACATTAATTGTTGCACGTCTTCACGCGCCCTTCTACAGTTACCCTGTAAGTACCTATACCTCGCCCGGCCGACAGGCGAGCAGACGACAGCTGACAGTGTTGACCGTGACCTCATTACGTACGCTTCGTTGCCAATGACGTAACGAAAAGTTATGAAGACCGCCACAGTAAAATTATTGCTACGTTCACGGAAGTTAAAATTGCTCAAGAAAAGTTAATGCGTGTAATAAATATTTTAACAAAACGTGCTTGTCTATGCATAAAGAATGTAGCCCGCTGGCCCGTGACCGTTCGGCAATCTTCGGAAGCCCCGGCGCGGAAGCAGCCAGTTCGGTTTTTCTCGTTTCGCCATTCGATACTATCGTCTGACGCCGCGCCGTCAGATTCCATTTTGAGGTACCAATATTAGATATTGTGACTACTTGCGTAATTTAATTGTAAATAGTTTATTCCAATTTTTTAAATACGCTATAATAAGGACAGTCGTCGGTTACGTCGTTGATAAGCAAAAATATATTTTTTAATTTCATTTATTATGACGAACCTAAAAAGTGTAAAAGGAAAATTGGAATCATAATTCGCGTCATGTATTTATTATCTTAAGCATAAGTAGTAAGCGTGTCACTAAGAAAGTAAACAGTAGGCAAAAACTTGAGAAACACAAACGTGAATTGAATCACACACACAGGAGCGCGCATAAGAGTAGTTGTTGCCCATAAATCACATTCAATTTAGGATAATTTCAAATAAAAGTAGAAACATAATTTACTCGTATTTTCAAAACATGTAATATCGGTATATAATTATTTATTTGAACTTCAGTGTAAAATTTGACTACTCTTTGAAAAATAACCCTGTATATAGCGCGCTAACTTCAGAATTTTGATAGCGCGATTTAGGCTTCGGTGTGTTTCGCTTACGGCGCGACGACAGCGCTGCCACAATGCCATGAGGTGAAATCGGTCGGTTTTTATAATTAGTATATTAATAATTTAAAATAAATGTTGTAAAACTGAAGTTTGACCAAGTGAAAACAATCACTAGTATAAATTATAAACCACGATTAATTAATTATTCCATATTGAACTACATCGAATGACATCCTTCTAATTGATTTGTACTACGCCAGGAGCGCGGGAGAATTATTGTGGCACACACACGGGCACCTACATGTCCTTCCCCAATATAATATCCTACGAAAACCAACAATATATATAAATATAGATTCCATCGGTATTAGAAACTAGAGCCCGGAAACAAACCCGCCACCCGAGCAATTCTTCATCATCCTGACCCTTATACAATGCAAAATAAACTAATAAGATATTAGTAAACTTATTAGCAACGACTTCTATGTATACTACTATACAGGCTCTGCGGCCTTAATACATTACGCACTAAATTAAGGTCAATTCTCCATAACTCTTATAGTTGACTGCGAGCGGGCGAGAAGACTAGTTCTTTCTTTTGTAAAGCGCGAACATTTTTTTGCGACAATCTAACACTGATTTTGTTTAATGTGAATAAGAATACGATGTCGTTATTTATGTGCTCACTTTGATGACTTGAACATGATTTGAAGTATATTTCACAGAAATATGTTGTAACTTTATTTCATATTTACCTAAAAACAGTAACTGTCGTAAATGAAAATACAACTGCGTGGCATATTTACCGCGGCAGCTACTCGCCCGCGCCCGCGCCCGCGCCCACTCGATCCACTGCTGAGACACAGTTATTGTCCTGAATTCCCGGTCTAGTAGCATACATAGAAGTATTTGCCTATCAGAATTCAGAATAGACGGTTTGCAAAATAATGAAATGTTAAACTACAAGCCGCGTTCTGTTAGAATGAATATATTAACGCTAAATTAAGTTATAACTGGCGGCCAAACCGCACAAAGTGCGAATTTATTGTAATCGATAAGTATTTTTGAATATATATTTTTGTTAAGTTATTGTTTTATTTTCCCCACATTCCAAGTAAATCGCTTAGTGTAAATATTTAATACCGGTAAGCGAACTACGATACTAAGTACTTACTTTACTTTTACCAGTAAGCAAAGTTTAGGGCGGCCTCCACTAAATGAACTGTTTACGATCTGGTAAGACACTAAGACATGCAAGATGTCGATGGATGCAAGTGGCTTAGGACCGTACTTTGTGTCATTACTTGAGGGAGGCCTATGTTCAACAGTGGACTTGTGATGTATTGTAATGATGACGATGATAATGACAAAATATTTTTTTTAATGTTTATTACACAAAAATACAGTCGGTTATTTCTTATACTACTTTCGCCAAACTGTAGGTCAGTTTGTTGGCGAATTCTCTATAATGTAATCTATAATGTTATCTATTTATTTCCTCATAAAAATTATCTTACCATTTTACGTAATCATGTCAAACTTAATTGTGTAATCACTTACCACAATTCACTTACATGAGAAGCATTTCAACATAGGTAATTAAAATTGCGTTCAATTCGAGATAGTGTTCTCACTAGCGAGTAATTAATTAACCTTTATTAATAAAACTTACCTACAAAGATATTACATGAAGTAAGTTCAAATGGATGTGGCATTGAGCGTTGTGTGATAATTAGAAATGCGATGTGGTTGAACTAGGAGGTGGTAGTACTCCAACAAATCACTTCTGTGTTTGTTTTAATATACCACAACCGTGCTTGAAATCTAATAAGTGTTTGGTTTGCACTGACTTAATAAATAAATGTCATGGGTAATGTTACACTATCCAACAGAGTTATAGAATTGATTTCTTTCGTTTGTTCATGGTCAGTCTTTTTAGAAGCTATGAATTTAAGAGACCCTACAGAATTGGGACTCTTAGATTGTGCTAGTAGTTTCATAACCAAAAATTACCTTCAAAAACATGGGCGCAGGGAGAAAGCGGCGAGCACAAAATAAAGAGAGTGTACTGCAGGGCGGTGTACAAACCGCCGTGTAAGAAAATACAAAGGATAAAATTGAGAAATTAACGTTTTTGTGTGCTTTAATTATTTAGGCCACTATGCGATACCAAACACATAAAAATTTGGGCAATACCGATACGGTTATTGAATTTAAGAATAATAAGGAAACTGTAAGCAAATGACTTTTAGGAATGACAAACCATGATATGGAATTGATGCTTCAACACATTAAAATAACAACTCACATTACACACACATACAAACGCACACGCACGGACGCGCGCGTAGTTACACATTAAGATTATTAAGATTGTTAAGTTTTAGAAAAGTCTTGTAATTTTGAATTTCAAAAATCAAAATTCAGTATTTTCGATAAGGAAGATAAATTAAAGTTGGTAAAAATTACTTTGCTACATCCGCTCAATAATATAAAAAAAACGGGGATAGTGCACGCAATTGAAGAAGGTGCTCTTCAAACTAGGTTAGATACATCATTTTATATTATTGAGCGGATGTAGACAACTTTAATATAAAGAAATTCATAAAGTAACAGCTGTGTCTCGCCAGCAACGCAAAGTGAGGAATTTGCATTTAGAAAAAGCCAAAATTAGGTGCTCTAGGCAAAACGTATCGCTAGCAACGCAGTGACGATAATACATATACGATAAATATTAATAGCAAGGAATTAAGTGCTAATAAATAGGACCTTCACTTTCATCGTCCTCTTTGAAACCCCATATTTTATGTATATAAATAAGAGCTTACAAAAATATTACAGCTGTGGAATATATTTAATATTGGATGGACATATTGCAAAAAATATCTAATTTTTTAATTCTATAGTAACAATTACAAACGTTTAAGTATTACACAATTTATAAAATAAAATATATACTAGAACAATGAACCTAAAACTAAAAACCTTAAAAAAATATTATTAAAAGGTGGCCCTTTAGGCAAGGTTCCGAAGATACTGGCAGCGTTCCCCTTTGAATAGCTAGACTAATTCTTTGTCGAGGTAGCTGCCAGCTCTTCGGTCTCCTGTGACGTCGACTAACCTTTTGCTATTTCCTTAAAAGCCTTATAGCGCTAGGACCCCACGGACCAAGGGTCTCGACACCGAATGGGACAAAACATATTCAGACCTAGACCCCTGTATTTGCATGCTTTAGCTTTTTCAGCCGCTTCACAAGCCGCACCAGCTCTGTTGTTGGTTCCATGTAGATGGGAAGGGCCAGCGTGTCTGAACAGGTTGCATCTCATACCAGCACCGGCCCATCTTCCATGAAATCAAACTCATACCGTCCGGTCTCTTGCCATCGTCTCTTGCAATACTAGACGGCTCAAGTAGACTTGGCACGTTGACGGTGGCAAGGACCGGCGTATGATATCGTTAAGTGCTGCATGTCTCGACAAGCGGCCTGCACTTTTTGGCATGATAGTCCGTGATGTCCTAGCTTGTCGATGTCACTGCCAAACGGACATTTATGAGAGCGCATACCGGAACCCCAAGCCGTATACAGTTTGCGATTCGGAGCGTGTCAGGCTCATGAAATGTTCCTGTATTTGACGAAGGGTATGCGTGAAGCCAGTAGCCGGCCTCATGCGTACCCGGCCAAAACCTAGCACGCGCCGAACCTGTACTAAAGCTCAAAGATTGTCATAAGTCAATTTGCAGTTTATGTCGTCCCAGCTCCTCTGTGAATTTGGAGAGACTGGAAAATTTTGACCAGGGCATGCAATTAAGAAAGCGTTCTAGCTTTTCCAGGCCAGCAATCTCAAAGTTTGAAGGGATGCCCTTAAATTTTACTTATGAGATTTGCTGAACTATGGACAGAAGATAGGAAGGCTGGTAAAGAGACACTGAAATTTGCGAATCCTAAACCACCATAACCGATGGGTAGGGATACTTGGGTCCAAGATTGCTCGTTCAGGTGCATATTAAGAATCGATTCTAAATTAATTTTGATTAAGTTGTCTACTTGTGTCAAGAGGTCTGGGTGATTCCAAGGAGCAGCAACGGAGCACATACGTAAATTTTGGGACGAAAAGACAGAATTTTAAGATGCAAAGTGCATAATGTGGACTAATTTTAGGAGACGGTCATGGAATTTTGAAATTTAGTAATTGAATTATTAATATATTCAGAAATGGATTCATTAAAAATTGGAGAACCTAAAAGGTAAAGGGAATTACTGTTAACTATTTTAATATTTGAAGCCAAAATATTTTTTATAATTTTTGTTTTACGTCATTTAAATTTAAGTTGCAGTTATTTATAAAAAGTTCGCATTTGCTAAAATTAAGTTCCAAACCAATAGCTTCAAATTTATTTTTGACTAAAAAGAGGTCCGAAAACACAGTATCCATATCACCTCCTAGGGTTCCGTCGTTCAAATACCAAACGTTGAATTTAGAATTTAAATTTTTGATTATCGGATTTATAGCCAAACCAAACATTGCTGGCCCAAGGGGATCACCTTGTTGACAACCTACTTCCGAGGACAGTTCATTAGAACGATATAACAATTTTGTTGGGTCAGCGTAACTGAGAAAAAGATAATTGTATATTTCCGGTATATGTTGTTTTATTTCCGTCAGCAGGGTATCCCTATTTACCGAATTCAAAAAAAAATTGACATCAATTTTGAGCAACACGTCAGGATGTCCGTAAGTTAGGAAAGAGCGTATGGCATGGACGGCTGCCTCACACCCTCCTTTTACACCGAAGCCTAACTGTACGGGTTCAAATTCCGAATTTAATTTTGGTAAATAATGTCGAACAGCAATTTTGGAGGCCAGGCCATTTCGTAGTGTTGATCCAACAGCAATTGGTCTCACCCCTTCATCCTTTTTGGTGAGGGCAATGAGGTTCGCGCCGAGAAGAATGGGAACAATTTCTGGATTGACATTACCGGAATACATAAAGTTGATTAATTTAGTGATCGAATCTACAAGTTGTTTCGTTTGTTTTTACAAGGGTGTTTTTTTTAATCAAATAAATATCATATTTGTAAATAAAGTATAAAATTAGTTTTAAACTTTGCATAACAATTTGAAACTCCGCTGACGATATACGTTGTAATTATCAAAACAGCGCCATCTATCATCAAATGAAAAAAGCCTACATTTTGCCTTTAGTAACTAATAAATTAAATATTAGAGTTAAAAATAGAGCCGTGGTAGCTCAGATGGTTAGCGCTCGCTGTAAGTTACACAGTACGCGAGCAACCCGGGTTCGACCCCGCCGGCACCAATGAAATTGCTAATTGCAATAATTTCAATTTTAAGTGCTGATTTACCACGTGCTCGGCGGTGAACGAAAACAACGTGAGGAAACCTGCATGTCTGAGAAATTAAAAAAAATATTTCGAAGATACAGTCTGCTGTTATTAAAACAACAACAGACTGCATCTCAATTGTAACCAGGAAGCTAGAAGAATACAACATGCCCATAGAATATGCAGTATTACTCAGACACTGCCTTACATCTGGCTACCTATTGTGGAAGGAGTTCTACAAGCAAGTAGATGGTGTGGCGATGGCCTCACCTGTATCTCCCATTGTCGCCGATATATTCATGGAAGACTTTGAGGAGAAAGCCCTACTTACTTCTCCCGTAAATCCAAGATTCTACAAGCGGTACGTAGACGACACTTTCACAATTCTACCTTTAGATAAAGTAACTGCATTTTTAGACCATCTTAACTCCATAAATTCTAAAATTCAGTTCACGGGGGACGTCAAATACTTCAGTCCCCCCCGTGACCATGGGTGCTGTAAAGTACTCGAAACGTCGGGAATATAAAATAACTTAATGTACGCGATAAAATCCGTAAAACTAGTTTTATTTAAATAAAACTGGTCTGTCTGCAATTATTGCAAAATTCTCATTAAGTCATTATTTCGTGTAATGGTGTCATTTCATGATATTTATCACTGTTTGTTGACCATGTCATGATATAGCTTAGCCAAATCAATGAATAGAGATCGTTTAACGATATTAATAACTAAACACAACATTGCTATTTCATGATAATATGGATTTGGTCGATATACGATAGCGGCGCTGATAGCGTGTTTTTTAACAGAATCAACATCACTTTATGCCTTTTTTATATTTTAAATAAATGTTCGCGGCTTTGGGGCGGCTCTTGAGCCAGTCGCACCCCAACCTTCTATAGCTGATATTACTAGCTAGTATAGTTTTGACTTTCATAATATTGATGTAATACCTATAGCGCCCTCTACTTTCTGCTAAATAAAGTAATGGTAAGTAACTGACAAAATGAAATTTTAGAATGCTACTGAATAGTTATTCGTGCATCGTCAAAAATTGTCACACAAAATATCTAGACCGGTGGCCATTATCGGGATGATTTATCACAATTACCACGTTTGGCAAAATGGCTAACAACACATTTTTGTGACAGTCCTGGTTTCATAGCTCACATGGGATATGTAAATGAACAGGCTGTTGCGAAAAACTGCTTTAAATATAAAAAAAATAGCAGATTTTACTTACACAAAGGTTTATTTTATTTCACTTGTCAAAGGCTTTAATGAAACTGATCCAAACGTAAATTTTATAGTACATATTAAGCATTATTATATATATTTTTACATATATGTTAATTGCAATTTGAAGTGTCGATTTACTACGTTCTCGGCGGTGAAAGAATACCTGCATATCTGAGAAGTTCTCCAGTTGAGGTGATTGCGCATTGGCACTTTTTTTGGCCAAAAGCTCTGTGGCCTGTGCCCAGTAGTGACATGTATGTAGGCCGCTACTTTTTTAGTTTTAATGGCGCAATTATGCTGTTTTTATTTCATTCGTATTTTCGGAGATGTTACTTTTTGTTTTCACACTACCGTAAATATTAACGGTAGCAAAGATTCGAAAGAATAGAACTCATCATCGTTATCATTACAACCTATCAAAAGTCCACTGAACTGAACATAGGCCTAACCCATAAATTGTCAAATAGGCTGGATATTTGCTATAGTTGCCACGCTTAGCAGGCGGGTTGGCAACCGCAGCCTTTATTATTTTGAACCGTTGGCAGGAAGATGATGTTGCGCATCTCCTGTTTGTTTTCCTCTATCGCCTCTGAGATTGTGTGTCCTACACACACGAAACGATATTAGGTGGGGTATTCTCTTTTGCCACCACAAATAGGCGAACACTTTTCTGCTTCCGATCATGAGTGTAGTTCTACCCACGTTCTTTACGAAAACTACAATCAACTTTTAACTAATAATGTTTGGTCCGATCTACGCAGGACGAGCCTACAGTATCTTGAAGTCTTGCAGTAGTATGCTTGGATTTGGATTTAATTTTATTAATTATGGGATCCCAAGTAGATGGTAGCACCCAGCCATCTTCTCTATTGAAGTTAGGATGTTTTTAATTTCAATAGCCTCGCGAATCATCCTTGGTAGGAATCAGTGTTCTATTGCGAGGATTTGTTGTCTATCAGATCTGATATATTGGTTGGAACGATACTGAACATGTTGACATACTTCAGACTTCTCGGAGCGTCGGTGCTTCACATCAGAAATATGTTCTTTTACGCAAATTTTTATGGAACTTTCTTCTAAAGATGTGTTTTGTACAACCCGCTTAAATAAAAGTTAAAATGTAACGTGATTTGTTAAAATTTGTTTTATTACATGTGTAGTATTCATCATTATAGAACTTCATTTATGTATTCGGCGTATTAACAGCAGATATTTTTTTTATTAACTCTGAGAGATTATGTCGGCAGATAAATATGCACAATAAAATCCTGTTTTTCACATGGTCAACTCTATGTAGCTTTTTCGCGTGTTGGACAGAAAAATTTATTCGTGTATGCATCAGAACACAAGACAGTAAATGTAGTGTATAAGAATTTATTGTAATATAAGTATTCAGTACATGACTATCTGTAAAGTATTTATGTATAGTGAATAAAAATATATATAAAAAAGAAAAAAAATTAAAATTTTACAAAAATGATGTGAATGTGTTCTTAATTTAAAAAAATAACTAATTTAACCCAGCGAAGCGGGTTTTCACTGCTAGTATATCTATAATATCATTTAATATAATTTTCAACCATCTTATATTTTATGCCGCACTTGCATAAAATTTAAGATAAAAATTTAATTTTATAGCAAATAAATGTTACAAAGTAAAATTCCTGACTTTGCGTTGCTGGCGAGACACAGCTCAAAGTAACGCCTGATTCTATTAAGTAAAATATAAATAAAACGTGGATTCACCAGGTGGTAGGATTTCTTTTCCGCCTAGGAGTGTGTCTGAGTAGGCTCGCTGAACAGCCACTTATCCTTCTTTGTTTGAAGATAGCTGCAGATGTCCAGAGGCTCGCGGCAGGAACCTCCCGACTCGTGCGTCCGCGTGGGTGGGTCTGAAGTCCGAGTGGGACGTTACATGAAGTACTAAGCCTCCATCTGGACATTCGATGGGGCTTCGAAAAACACTTCGAGCGCCTAGTCCCCCGGATTGAAAGGGTAGCGGGTGCTATGCATAGACTGCTGCCCAATCTAGGGGGACCAAGGGAAGAAGTGCGTCGCCTCTATGCAAGAGTGATACGATCCGTGCGAGGATACCGCACGATATCCTTTGAGGCGGCGACAGTCCTGGCTCGCTTTCCACCTCTGGACATACTGGCGGACATGGATGCGAGGGTGTACGACCGGACGCGTGTCCTCCGCCAGAGCGTCGGGAGTGAGCCAGATGAGGTGCTCGAAGGAGTTAAGCGGCAGGAACGACTTAACGCATTAGCAATGTGGCGCGCTCGCCTCTCTGAAGAGCGTTATGCGCGCAAACGCGTTGTTGAAGCAATCCTGCCGCACTTTGAAGCCTGGATGCATCGAAGAACAGGAAGACTCACCTACAGACTTACACAGATAATGACCGGGCACGGGTGCTTCGGTGATTATTTGTGTAAGATCGGACGCGAGGCAACGGCGAACTGTTTCCACTGCGGTGGGCAGGAACAGGACTCCGCATCCCATACGCTGGCAACATGCCCAGCGTGGGAAAAGGAGTGGACGGTCCTGGTAAGCCGGATCGGTCAGAACCTCCCCCTGCCAGCAGTTGTGTCGGCGACGCTGAGCAGGGGCTCCGCGTGGAGGGCCGTAGCCGCCTTCTGTGAATCCGTTATGGTCCAGAAGGAGGCTGCTGAGCGGTGTCGGGAGAGGACAGATCCCGCTCGGAGACGACGTGACCAAGGCGTTTGTCACGGCCCTCCCTTGATGATGTGTTCCCCTAACAGAAACGGGGCCTCGTGGGTTACGGGCGTTCGGGACGGAGGCCCCGAACGTCTAGTGATGTAACACCTGAGGAGGATGGTGAATCGAAAGTAGTCTCGAGCACCGTGATAGCATTGCGAGTAGTGTTGCCCAAAATCGGTCTTGGTCTTGCAGTCTTGGTTTGTTCTTGCATTTTGCAAGACCAAGACCGCCTAATTTTAGCAAGACCAAGACCAAGACCGACCGTGCAAGATTTGAGCAAGAACAAGACTAAGCCTGCGGGACACTTGCGTCTTGCAGTTAGGACTGAGTGTCGTTTCAGGGAGTATAGGAGTTCGGGTATACGCTTAGGGATTCTATGAGACACAAAAAATATTTAAAAAATTTAGAAAATTGGACTTATGCGTATTACGAACAATACCATAAACATACATAGCGAATGAAAATATCCATTAAAAGAAAAAAGAGTGCATCCCTAGTTTTGACCATCGGCACTATGATAGTGCGCGGCGTCTTGTTGGTCACCAAAACGTAGCCAGTGGAGGGAGGCAACTGTGTCTACGAAAGGCTCATGTAGAGCCTTGTAGAACCTCCCGTGGAGCTCCTTCTCCTTCCATATGGTCTCCCGGTCGGAAATGCTCTGTACTGCCGGGTCTTGCCTTTGCTCGTTGGCTAAGGATAGAGGGGTAAGTCCTTTATCACAAGAAATGACGCCGCTATAGAATGGATCATCCGCTCTCATCAGAAAGTAATTACGGAGGCGGCACACTTCGCGAATGTGCATGATAAGCGCGCTTAAAAAGCCACGCCCACCATGTTTCCGTGGCAAGTACAGCCTCATAATCAACGATCTCGGGTGATACATCCTATGGGACGTCATAGTAGTGCGGACTTTTCTATCCAGGGCGTTAAGTTCAGTTTGAGTCCACCTAAGTATGCCAAAGGTATATATATGAGAACAGGCATGACCCAACCATTATATGCTTGTGTCTTATTCACACCGGCCAAAAGGCTGTTAAGCACTTTGGTCAAGCGTGCATAAAACACATCGCAAACTGACTGTTTAATACCCGCATCATCAATACCGATGTTCTGTGACATACCCAGGTATCGGTATGTTTCAGCCTCGGAAAGGGTCCTTATGTTGATGGGCATAGATAAGCCCTATGCCCTCAGAGTTAGCAACCCTTCCCCTTTCAACATGGAGGACCACACACTTATCCGTCTCCAGCTCCATTTCAATAGAATGACTAAAATCACAAGTGATGTTTAGCAATTCCATATTAAGATGGGAGCGACTGGAGGCGAATCATTTGAGATCATCTGTGTAGAAAAGGTGGGTCACTTTTGTCCCTCCTTTCCGAAGCTGAAATCCCCTCCCGGAGTCCTCCAGTAAGGTACTGAGAGGGTTCAGGGAGAGGCAAAACCAGATTGGACTCAAACATTCGCCCTGGAAGATACCCCTTCTTATCCTTATGCGGCTTTCCGCATCCGTCATCCGCTCACCTAGATGACAAAGGATTGTACTCCACTGCCCCATACACTGCCCGGGGAAGTCTCTAACTGTACAGTCAACCTTGTACAGCTCGAGGACCCTCTTTAGCCATGTATGGGGCACCGAGACGAATGCCTTTCTATAGTCTATCCAGGCGGCGGAGAAGTTCCGACGGTTGCGTTTAACCACTTTGCCAATGACCGCGTCAATGAGGAGTGGTTCCTTGATTCCACGACCAACGCCCCGGCATCCATTTTGAGCAAGCGATATCACCTGGTTTAAATCCAGGTGACGAATGATTCGCGTACTCAAAATGGATGTCAGTGTCTTATATATGGTGGGTATATTTGCTCGGGTATGTGGAATCCCGGTCTTTAGGAACCAAATGAGTGATCCCAGTAGTGAAGAGGCTCGGGAGTAACTTTTGGTCGAGAGCCGCTTGAAACTGTCGGGCGAACACAGCGTGACACACCACGAACCTTTTAAGCCAGTAGTGATGCAGTCCGTCGAGTCCCGGACTTTTCCAGTTCGGGGCCCTACGGACCGCCTCAGCTACGTCATCCGGCGTTATGATGACGGGGTCCATGGGCGTAACACTCGCACACTGACTCGCCACAACTTCCGTCCAAGGGCCCTCGCTTTGGTTTACGGGCCTACGGCCTGATTCAGTGCTGGGCCCGTTCCACGTAGCATTGGTAACTCCAATGATTCATAGAGCCTCTTCTGATCACTCTGGAAGAGACGATTCTGGTTGAACCGTGTCGACCTCTCGGTATATCGCCGAATCCGCTTTCCCCAAGCAGCGATTCTCTGCTTCAGGTCGTCTATGCGCTCCGTCAGTTTTTGCGTTATATCCGGCTGGGACAAACTGACATTTGTCCCAGCAAACGCCATCCTGACGGTGCGCACAATTCTTGGCCTGTTATTGCCTGACCTGAAGCATATCAGTCTGCCGATGAGGGCCCTAGCCTTTGCGATATGTTCCTCAATTCTTATTCTCCAGGTTGGGATGGCGCTACTTTGTCTAGTAGCACGTCTAGCCATGAGGAGCTTGGCGCCAATAATACGACATACTGCCAGTGCGGCGCCAAAAAGAATTGAGTCCGTCTCGCAAAGGTCCCGGCTGGCTTCCAAATAGGTTCCAAATGCTGGTGGCATTGGGTTTAGAGCCTTCGACAGCCGATTCCGCTTGCTTTAGGGTTATGCGGGAAGTCGCGGTAAATTACATAAATAAACAAAAACCCAACCAAATGGAAGCCCTCGGCAGAGGAGACCAAACGGCCGAGGGTTAGGGGGAAAGGGAAAGAAACCGGCAGACGATGCGGGCGGTATCGAGGTGCACCGCCTTCTGCATTTGAGCTTGGAGCGGTCCGTCACGGAGTCCCAGTCGCCTCAGATGACCCGAGAGGCTGACTGGGATTAACCCGTTCGCAGAAACGACTACAGGTATAATTTCGGTCCAGCAGTCCACCCCACATGTCGGTCACCTCCTGAGCCAGGTCCAGATATTTTATTCGCTTATCTGTTTCGGCTTTCACGAGGTTCTCGTCATACGGAATAGTAATGTCGACCAAAAATATCCTTGACTGTGCCCGGTTCATCAGCAGAATATCAGGCTTATTCGCAAGAATGGTCCTGTCTGTGATGATGGCCCGGTCCCAGTAGGGCCTGGCGCGGACAATTTCGAGCATGTTCAACCTCTTTTGGAAACATGTTCAACCTCTAATTTAGTAACTTCTGTGAATTCCATCAATTCAATAGTTTCTGCTTTGTTTTCTTCTTCTTTGATCCAACTTGCCTGTTCATTATGTTCTTTATCTTTCTTCCATATGTCAGCCCAGTAGTTTTTGAGTTCTTCTTCAGTTGGAACTTCCTTGGGCTCATTGGATACATTACTTACATTATGTTTGAGTGACCTATAAAATCCTTTTTCATTATTCTGAAATAGCCTATTGTCTTCTTTTCTTTGTAGGGCTTTTTGTATCTGGCTAGTCTTTGGTTTAAGTGCAAGTTTTTGTTTTAGAGTGTCTAAAAATTCATATGGTCTAATATTATTTTTATCATAAGTTGAATGAACTTTATATTTATCAAATATTATATCAATTTTCTTTAATAATCTAGGATGTCTATTATTGTTAATGAATTGTGTTAATCTAGCCACATCTGCGCGCAAGATAGATATATCTATTTCTAATCTGATTCATAAACCGGTTTATTGTTAATGAATTCCGCTTTTTAAGGGGCCGTTTGAAATTTTGTATCCTAATTGTTTCAGATAACTAAAGCTGAGCAATATATAAGGGTATGAATATCTAGTAACTCAGTATCAATACTATAGAATTTTGGTAAAATATGACTATTGAAAATGTTTAGTAAACTATATAGCCGCTTATTTTCTTTTAATCTCGGCACTTTTGGTCTTATGCTGGGGTCAGTACCATTATACAATGCAAGATTAGTCTGCAGTTCATCAGTTAACTTCTGTACTGTACCATTATCTGTGAGATTTATTTCAGCTGGGTGTGAAACGCTAAAATACTAATTTGAGCCGTGCAGCTCATTGCTACAGTTGTGTTGCAGAATTAGACGTTAAGGTAGTTGATTGAGTTTCGAATAAGGAAGGGGTGGAGATGTCTGACGAAGGCTAAAAGGTCGAGATTTGAATTACCCGCTGTTATATGGTCGGTGTCTCTTGTATCTTTTTTTTTTTTTTTTTTTTTTATAGAATAGGGTGACAAACGAGCAAACAGTCCTCCTGATGGTAAGTGGTTGCTGTGACCCATAGACATCTACATCTATCTTCAATAAAGAATCAAAATGCAGATGCGTTGTCAGCCGTGAGGACTGAGATGGAATGCCTCTTTTCCAGTAAAAGGGTCTCGGTTCTCTACACTCACCATACGAAACACAGCAGCGTTAAGCTGCTATTTTACGCTGGTATTCTGTGAGGCGTGGTCCTTCCCAGTCGAGCCGACCCATTCGTACTACAACTATACTACTAATATAGCTGCAGCATGGCTCTACCACGTACATTATATATCTATTACATTACATATAGTATCTGAACGTAAGCCGAAATATTGTTCCCAGCTTTCTCGTTTTCAATTATCTTAGCTACTTGTTGCTTTATACTTTTAATTTGTTCATCAGATAACAATTTATTTCTTATTATTACTCGTCTCTGGTCTGCAATACGTTGAGATGTGATATTTAAATGAGGATATTTTAATTTAAATTGGTCAAATAATTTCTTAACATACATAGTGCGATCGGTTTCTAATTTGGTAATGTAAAAGTAAGTGCGCATAATGAAAGTATTTATTTTTTCATCCCATTTCATGCGTACTCTAGGTTTGCCAGCTTTGGTGGTCACAGGCTGAGTGGCTCTTGCCGCCCGTGAAACATCCAAGGCCGGAGAGACTGTTCTACTATCGCACTTGTATTCATCAGACGATGTTAGTACTGATGATGCGCTGGACTCGCATTGTTCGGGAGACCCGGCAGAGGGCCGTCCAGGTAAACCCTCGCCACCGGTGGTTCGCATGCTGAAACGCCCAGCACCGGCTCCAGGCGTGACCCGACGATCGCCCTCGGGAAGCGGTCCTTTACGAATACTTCTATTTCTCAACTCCATATTGATGGGTCTGCTAGAGCCCCGTTGGTCACCCGCAAAGTACCTTCGTTGCGGGTGTCCGCCACTCACGTGAGTGTAGGTGTTCAGCTCGGACGTGGAGTTAGACTTGTGAGTGGCTTATTATTATTATTATTATGTATATATCTATATTCTCCCTATTAAAGAGGTAACTTAAAACCTAATCACACGGGCCGCAGCCAAGCGTGAGCAGGTGCTAGGTGATGGTGTAAGCAGAGGGATGACGTGGTGAGAAATTTGCGTGTGAGTCGGCAGGTGTTGAGAATGACAGCCTTCTGCAGGGTGTAAAGTGTGTGTTGGGGTACTTGCAAAATATCTAAACTGCGTTGTAGGATTTTAGGTATGACTCCCGTAGATGAGATAACTATTGGGACTATATGGATGGTTTCTGCTCTCCATTGACGCTTGAGTTCTATTGCTAAATCTTGATATTTTGTAAGTTTTTCAGCATTGGTGGATTGAATGTTATGGGTGTTTGGTATGGCAATGTCAATAAGGTAAGTAGTTTTGTTATTTTTGTCATACACTGTGATATCGGGCCTATTAAAGTGTATAGTTTTATCCGTGATAATGGTCCTGTCCCAATAAATTCTATGATTATTATTTTCTAATATAATGTCCGGTTTATATTTGTAATATGGTGTCATTTTTTGTATAAATTTGAATTTAAGCGCAAGATGTTGGTGTATTATGGAAGCTGCCTGGTCATTGTCGGTTTGTGCAAGGGCTCTACAGGCGGATGTTATGTGTTGTATGTTTTCAACACATAACATCCGCCTTACACAAAGTATCGGTGGGGAGGTTAGGTGCGCGTATTATGTGCCTCTGAAAGTTTCGGGTATCGATGACCTGGTCCTGGATCACTAACATGAATGCCTCCATCTCTGGGAAGAGTTCACCGCGCCTCAGCCAGGCGTTCGACGCTTTTTTGTCGACATGTGACTGCTGCAGTTCCTTATAGTGCCTTCCGTGTAGGGACCTCTGTTGCCATGAGGCGATCTACTCTTTTACGTCAGTGATCAGTTCGTTGCGTTTTGTATTTCGGTCTGCAAAGTTAAGTGGTGTGAGGCGTTTGTCAGCTAACGTTACTATTTCGTGGAGAAGTGAGTGTTCTGAGCGTTGATGGAAATATTGTCGAAGGCATTTGATTTTTTTGTTATGCAAGTTGAGGACATCTATTATACTATATACCTACCTGCGGTGAGCCGTTAGAGTGGTATTTATAATACGTTGTAGATTAATAAGGTCAACTTGAGT
This sequence comes from Parnassius orleans, assembly GCA_029286625.1. Lineage (NCBI taxonomy): Eukaryota > Metazoa > Arthropoda > Insecta > Lepidoptera > Papilionidae > Parnassius > Parnassius orleans. Next base: position 2,100,789 of record JAGSMP010000181.1, on the reverse strand, counting down.
CCAGCTTATTACACCAAACGAATATGTCAGTATGGGGATTGCGTAACTGTTGATTGCTTTTGTCATGTTGCGGGAGTTGAGCTGAGACCGGAATATACTATTGAGCCGATGTTTAAATTTCTTTTTGAGACCTTCTTTAGTTTCCTTTTGATGGATCTGTCGCGCTTGTTGGAAACTTAAGTATTTATATGAGGCGAGGGGTTTTTTGGAAGATTCCTCGACGTATTGGAATTTCTGGTGTTTCTATACAAGAAGTTCCTATGGTTTTTAATGTAGTTGTCCAGTGTTTCATTCAGTTTTAAGAAAATGTATAATTTGTAGGTGAATTTTATAGTGTTGAAGTACATAGGTACAGGAGCCAGCTGTGCGGTACGGAGTCAAATGCTTTTCGGTAGTGTTAATGATATTATAATTGTGTTAATGTTCTTCCTTTTAGAAATAGCTTGTTTCATTGCTACGGATTCTATTATGAGTTGCTCTTTACACCCCTGACTACTTTTTCGACATCCTTTTTATTCTTCAGCAAGAATGTTGTTTGTGGCCAAATGTTGATGTAAGAGTTCGGCTATGCATGCTGTAAGTAGTTTATAAATTGTTTGGAGACATGTGATAGGTCTGTATTTGGCAGGATTTTGATGATCTGTGTCTTTCGGAATCATGTAGGTGAGGCCTTGTGTAATGTATCGGGGCATTATGTCTGGTTTTTGGTAAAGTCATTGATATGGTTATGAAGTAGAGGGTGAATTGCTGTAAGTTTCTTATACCAGTAGTAATATATGCGGTCACTTCCAGGTGCTTTCCAGCTATGGGATTTTTTTTAATATATGCACAAATACTTCAAAAGGTATTTGTTCAAATGCCATTGGTGTGATAGAATCAGTTACTTCGAAATCTGTGTTCAGCCATTTCGCCTCTGTATTGTGGTGAACCGGCACAAACCAAATACCAGACCAGAAGCTAAGTAATTCATTGGCAGGTGGTAATGGTGCATCTTGCCTATTTCTATGTGTGTCGTGTTTGTTGCGTGTCTGAAGTCAAGCTCCTGTAAAATTGTTTTTCATTGTTGATAAACTGGCTATTTTGTGACTTTCTAAGTGTACAGTTAAGGTATCTTTTTAATCTGCTCGATGCAGCATTCAGTTTTTGTTTAAGTGTGTCAATGAATTGTTCATCGCTCAAATTGTGTTCTTCGTGCTGCAAATGTATTCGGTATTTATTTTTATTGCTTCTACGTAAAGTGATGAGTCTATTGCTTCTATTGCCTTTGGTATATTCTGTTAGTCTTCCAATGTCTCTTCTGAAATCTTGTATCTTTTTTTGCAACCTTTTCTGCCTGGCAGGTTCTTTACTTCGAATTTGGACAGGCAGTGTGTTTGTGTCTCTGATTTTGGTTCCGTTACTTATAGCTGCTGCTCTAACTACTAACTAAATCCTGCTCTCTCGATATGTGATTTGGTAATATTTCAGTGTTTATAAAATCTACAATTTGGGCTAGCCTTTTAGAAGCTTTTTGTTTTGTTATATAAGGTCTTTTAATTAGATTGGTATCCGAAATTTGTCTATTGCCATTCTAAACAGTTCCTGGATTTTTTCCGGGTCGTTATTTCCCATTACTTGGTTTTGTTGAGGTTCAAAGGCTTGAGTAGGTACCACTGATTCGTCAGTTTGATTGTAAGGTTAAGCTAAGTGATGCAGAGTGTTACTTTCTATAATGTATGGGTGAATGTCAACTTTTGTGAGTTTTCTGTTTCGGGTGTAAAGGTCGTGTGTTGTAATGTGATAAGTGAAGAATTATTTCCTAAATTGTATCGTCGGGAATTCAGGTTGCTTGATATATTGTCACGCATCTCTTGAAGTCTTTGGTCATTAATCATTTTGTTGTTCAATATTACTCTGAGCTGATCTGATATTCTCTGTTCACTTACACCTGGTGCTCGGATATGTCGTCACCCATTTGATAAATATTGTAGACACTTTTAACACACTTGTCACGTGTAAAAAAATTCTACAATGCTAATCGAATAATATAAAAAGCGTGCAGTAAGATCTATGTACTGCTTAGGAGCCCGAGTATCTCTAAGAGAACTATTTAAAGAAATTGATATCTTGACTGTTGCATCCATCGATCACTGTTGCATCACAATATATTTTTGCAAATCTATACTAATATAATAAAGCGGAAGAGTTTTTTTGTTTGTTTAAACGCGCTAATCTCCGGAACTACCAGTCCTTTTTGTATATATTAGCCAGATTCATGAGGAATAGTATAAGCTAGCATTAGCCTATAACTCTCGGCTAGCCTTAAATATTGATTTTTGTTAAGCAAGTCGGAAGAAAAGGCGCTCTCTAACTGATTTATCCGCGTGCGCTGGCGTAATGTTTAGTAATACATAACATAGTTCTACAAAAATATTGGTCTTTACTCCATCTAAAAAAGTCCGTGATACCATTTACCTATTTCTTATACATAAACCACAATAAGGTATTTTGTGACAAAAAATTATTGAAAATTAACAAGTGATTTATGAGCGTTATTATTAGGCATGGCATATTAATCCTTACGAACGAAAGTTACTTTATCATCAAGACAATAAAATAAACCTTGCTCTTTATAGCATTTTATTTGGACGCATATTTTAAGAGATAATGAAAAATTAAAATAATGAACTCTGCTCGGAGCGCGAACGACCGCTTAGGTCACAGGGAAATATTGCTATTGGCGTTGCGTCGTCAGGTGTTGCTGCTACACTGTTGACAGGCGGGAGAACGGCTCATTCTACCGTTAAATTGTCCCTTAATGTGTCACTTGAACGAGACAGTGTATTCTATCCGTAAAAATGGCCCGTTGGGTAAAATCTTGCAAGATGCCAGTCTAATAATATGGGATGAGTGCACCATGACTCATAGAGCTCACGTAGAGGCATTAGACAGAACTCTCAGAGACATAAGGAGCACAAATAAAGTTATGGGTGGAATTACTTTTATGTTTTCTGGTGATTTCAGACAAACTTTGCCTGTAATAGTTAGGGAACTAGAGCAGACATTATTAAATCTTGCTTAAAATCTTCCCTTTGTGGAAATCTGTTGAATTCTTGAAGCTGTATACCAACATGAGGAGTCACTTGGGTGGAGGAAACACAGATTTCCCAAAAAAGCTATTATTGATAGGTAATGGGAAAGTACCTGAGTCAACCGAAAAAAATATCCATTGATAAACACCTCGGTGAAATCGTAACCAACACTGAAGACCTAATCTCTAGAGTATACCCGGGTGTCGTTAATATTAGGTCCTTACATATGAAATTAGCGTTTTGTTGTACTGACAACTTTGATCTGAAATATCTCCTCTTTGGTTAAGAATTCCAAATTCAAATTTATAAATTCATTTAGGTGGTACATTTGAGTTTTGAAAACAGTCATTCATTTGTTTTTTCCTCATTATTTTATTCTTTGGCGTCGCTTATTACCGCACAATGGAAAACATGAAATATCGGTATATTTACGAGTACGAGTTCTACCGTGGCACCAGTGCTGCAGAAACAGCTTGAAGGATTAATGATGTGTACGGCGCTGGTGTCGCAAAAGAAAGCACGGTACGTTTTTGGTTTCAACGTTTTCGTTCTGGAAATTTCGACCTTCAGAACCAACACCGTGGACGGCCGGAGACCAAAGTTGAAAATGAAGAATTAAAGGCTATTGTGGAAGCGGATCCATCACAAAGCACTTCAGAGATAGCTGCAAGCTTCGGGCTAAGTGATAAAAATGTATTAATCCACTTGAAGCAAATCGGTAAAGTAAAAAAACTTGAATAATGGCTACCTCATGAATTGAGTGAATTGAACTTGCAAACACGCGTCGACTGCTGTGTTACTTTGCTCAAGCGACACAATAATGAAGGATTTTAAATCGAATCATTACTTGTGATGAAAAGTGGATACTGTACGATAATCGGAAGCGCTCGTGGCAATGGCTGAACCCTGGAGACCCAGCCAAAATCTAGCCTAAACGAAAATTGACTCAGAGAAAGTTACTTGTGAGTGTTTGGTGGACTAGCGCCGGTGTCGTTCACTACAGCTTTCTAAAATCTGGCCAAACGATTACGACAGATATCTATTGTCAGCAACTGCAAACCATGAAGGAAAAACTAGCTGCTAAACAACCGAGATTGGTCAATCGCTCTAGGCCACTGCTGCTTCACGACAACGCAAGACCACACACTGCACAACAAACAACCACTAAGTTAGATGAGCTACAATTGGAATGTCTGCGACATCCACCGTACTCCCGGACCTTGCTCCAACAGATTACTATTTTTTCCGGAATTCGGACAACTTACAAGGAAAAAATTCAACTCCGATGCGGCAGTCCAAACCGCCTTCAAAGAGTTTATTGATTCTCGCCCCCATGTTTTTTTTAGAAAAGGGATCAATGAACTACCTATGAGATGGCAAAAGTGCATAGATAACAACGGTGCATACTTTGATTAATTAAATATATTTTACAAAATAAATTGACTTTATATTCCTCCCGTACAAAACGCCAATTTCATATGTAAGGACCTAATATAAACCAAAGAATAATAATGGATATGTGAAAGGGCAATTTTAGCTGTCAAAAATACAAACGACGCCATCAACGATTAAATGATGGCCAAACTACCAGGCGACAACATAAACTATTTTGCTATTGATACTGTCATGGATCAAGAATACGCAGTACATTACCCTCAAGAATTTTTAAATTCTTTGAATCCTTGTGGGCTGCCCCCATATTCATTGAACTTAAAAAGTGGCACTCCCATTATTTTATTACGAAACCTGCGGCCACCAAGTCTATGTAACGGAACTAGGCTTCAAGTTAAATTTCTTAGAAATAATATCATAGTTGCTATAGTTTTATTGCGCCAGCAGTTGGGCTAACGGTACTAATACCTCGAATTCCTATGGTACCTACAGATTTACAATTTAGTTTTAAAAGAATACAATTTCCCATAAAAGTATCGTTTGCAGTCACAGGGACAGACTTTCAAGGACGTGGGGATAAATTTAAGTGAATGCTGTTTTTCCCATGGGCAGTTATATGTTGGCTTATCTAGAACAGGATGTGGTGAAAACCAATATATTTTAATACCAAATGAAAAGGTTACTAAAAATATTGTATATACTGAAGTACTATAAATCAATTAATCAATCAGTAATTCCTTAAATACTACGTATGTGAAACCGCGGGGCACAGCTCGTATCATGTATGTACGACAAAAAATTCACTTACATGTAAAGAATAGTGATTTGCACAATTTTAATAGTAGAAATAAAAATAAAATCACATTACCTGCTTTCCGGTTACACAAAGTAGGTATACAATTCGTTCTTGGGTAGCGGTATACGCTTTTATAACAAGATTCCAAAAGAAATGTTAGATCTTTCACCTTTTAAATTTAAGTCGCACATTAAAGCTTGTTTAGCCAAAAAAGCATATTATTCTGTAAATGATTATCTTAATGACAAAAATGCTTGGAACTGACCTCTCGTACTACATAGGACTAATTAGAAATTTCTATACCGATTTGGTATCTACATATCGACGCTGGAAAGGAAAAAATTACCAAGCGACATTTTGTCGATATTGAGTTATATATATAACTATCTTTTTACCCGCGGCTTCGCTCGCGTGAGCTTGAATTTTGGAACATCATGAAATCCTGTTCCGTGCCAAAGTATGTCAACATGTCAATCCCAACCACTATATCGGATCTGATAGACAACAAATCCTTGCAATAGGACACCGATTCCTACGAATGATGATTCACGAGGCCACTGAAATTAAAAAACATCCTAATTTTAATAGGGAAGGTGGCTGAGTGCTACCATCTGCTGAGGAACCCATAATTAATAAAATTAAATTCAAACCCAAGCATACTACTGCATTTATTCCATTCTATTCTATTCTAACTATGACATCAGGTCGTCGAACACCTCAGTCCTCCCGTGACCATGGGTGCTGTAAAGTGCCCAAAACATATAATTAAACGCGATAAAATCCTTAAAATTGGTTTTATTCCTTAAAAAATTTATTCACAGTGAACGTGGGAAGCACTTCACTCATGAACGGGAGTAGAAAAATGTTCGCCTTGTTGTGGCGATGAAAGAGAATCCGCCACCTCATATCGTCCCGTCTTAAGAGGCGACATAGGAAAACAAACAGGAGATAGGCAGCATCATCTTCTTGACAACAGATCAAAATAATAGTAGCTGCGTTTGCCAACCCGGCTACCAAGCGTGGCAACTATAGCAAATATCCAGCTACTTGACAATTTATGGGGGAGGCCTATGTTACTACCAATCTATTTGATAAATTATAATGGCAAAACGTCGTTCCTACTATAATTGTTGCGGGTATGGATGCTTAATGAGCAATAAAAAGGATTCAGATATATAATTTTTTAAGCTACCGAAGGATAATGAAAGGTAAATTTATTTCATTTTTTGTTAGATAGGTATATAGCGAAAAAATAATTACGTAATAATTTAACTACAGAAATAATACCTAAGTATGGTTTTGTTAAAAGCCCAAGATATGGTTTTGTTGTTTTTAGCAGTTTTATAAAAATACACCAATCTTGATCTGTCTCCACTCTTCAGTTTCATATTCAGTGCTGTCGAGGACGTGTTTAACAAAGCACACAGAAGGCATACTACTGCTAGATAGATTGTATGACATATCAGCAATTGCATACCTTCAGTGGCTTTGAAAAAAGCCGTTTGGGTTTGCTTGAGCGAAAGAAAAAGATATTTACATACAATACAATACATGAACAAAAGAAACGCATGAACAAAGTACAAACAAACTATGTACAAAATTAAAACAACAAATTATTTATATTCTAAATCGAATCGTCTCTCTTTCTTAAGGAAAGATTTAACTACGTCCACGTAAAATGTTGGTGAACGTTTTAATTGTACCAATAACTGTTTTTCAATTGCGATAATTGATAAGTCTGAAAGACGCTCTTGACCTTGTGTATTTCTCAAATAAGTATGGATGCGCTTCAGAGATGAGAAAGCACGTTCCGCGGAGGAACTTGTGGCTGGAATAGTTACGACAAGATAAGCTAACTTTAAAAGCTGGGGAAAGGCCTCTTCAAGACTATTTTCGTTTATAAAGTCAATATGTTCGAAAAGATTGCGGTCTTTTAATTCAGGGGAGGAATACAATGAAATCAATTGGTTTTTCAATGTCTGTTTATCAAAATGGTTTGCGTAATTTTCAAATAATGGATCTAATGCCTCTAAAGGAAAATCTGAACGATATTTTTCGAATAGTTTGTTGTTGAACAATGGGAAAAATTTTAATTTGAAAATTTCAGAATATCGGCCATTAATTTCTGAAGATATGTTATCAATTATTTCAACGAAAAGTCGTTTGTATTCTGTCTGAGCACAGCGCACATTGCGTCTCAAACGAGGAGCAGAGTTATTTTGCAATGTGTTTTCATAAATGTGATCAAAATCTGACTGAAATTCAGAACGTAACCATGTCTGAAACTCCTTTATTTTATTACTGCAATAACCGACATCAACTTGTGATTTTTGTAAAATATTGTACAAGCAGTCGGTTTTTTCAAACACCCAATGGAAAATTGAAAGAAAAAAATTGAAGTTAAATGAACGCAATGTGTTTTCAAAATTCTCGGCGGCCAAGATCATATCGCCGTCCCAGTTCTGCGGATTGTCGCACATATCCGAAAACAAATTAATCAAATTATCTTTTTGTTCGAATACTGTATTCACAATTCGTGACGTACACGTCCAACGAGTTGCGGGACATCGGGCATTAGGCAATTTTTTGCTGCAATGTGCATCATAAAAAGACGACCGTTTTGTGCTGTTATTAAAAAAATTAAATAAAGCCTGAAGGGCTGAAAAAAAAGTGCTGACTTCCCCAATCCTGTTACAAGATTGAGATAAAACTAATGCCAAAATGTGTGCATTACACCAAATATACATGGCTTGGGGACAAACATCTTTAACTTTTTGTTGCACTCCATTTCTGACACCGGACATGACACTTGCACCGTCATAGCTTTGCGCAACTAGTTTTGTGGTGCAGTCATGTTTGTTTAATAATTCCAATATGATATTACAAAGTGTGTCTGCTGTGCGACTTTCAGACACATCTTACCCCATAAAAGAAAGAAAGAAAGAAAGAAAGAAAGAAAGAAAGACATTTATTCACTGGAACTGTACACATCACAAAAATAAAAATAAACAGTTAAAAGTATGGTATTACAAGAGATGGGGTGTGTATCGAGCCAGTGAAAAGGTTATGACTCAGCGTAATGCTGCAGGGTAACCTGCAGCGCTGATGATTCTGTCATAACCACTGATACACGCACGATCCGCCTGGATGTGTTTATGAAATACATATCAATAATTATTTTATAAATCGAAATATTTCGTTGCTCATAAATATACCTCTATATACATTTGGGGATATACACACATACATACAAGACATATTATACATAAATATATTCATATCATATATTCTATACAAAAATAAAAAGCTTTCAAAAAAATATATAAAAATAAACGTAACGATAAGCTTAGTAAATACACCCTAAAAACAAACATATAATGCTCAACGATACTGGAAGAAACATCTGCTGTAGGCTCAAGGTTGAGCTTTTTGTGAGTGTAATAAATGATTTTTATAGTGGGATTTAAAATTGTACTTTGAATTACACTCACGAATAGGTGGAGGAATGTTGTTCCAGCACCTCGTAGCTATATATTTAAAACTACCTCTGAAAGCTGCAGAACAGTAAGTGGGATTGGCAAGCGGGTTCGTACAAGACCTAATGATGTTTTGTCGATTTCTCCATATAAGTTTATCATATAAATATAGGGGTGACTTAGTTTTGACAACATCAAATAGTAGATTAGCGAGGTATAGTTTCTGTCGCGCTTTCATTTTTAAAATACCTGCTTCATTGAAAAAAGGTGTTACATGCGACCGTTTTGGTATTGAGAAGCAGTATCGTGCACATGCATTTTGTATACGTTGAATTAGACGTTGTGACTTTTCCAAAATACAGGGTCCATACACTGTAATGCGTATCGTTTGCATAATAATATAAATAAAATCGTAATAAAACGGTCATGAATATCGTTTCCATAATAATATCGGAGAATCAGACACAATTGCTCTCTGTGACTAACATCGGGAGTTTCGTCAATAATAATTGGAACGAATTTTGACAATTTTACTTCGTACTCGATGCGAGTTTTCGTTACATCAGCGACAGAATGAATAATGTCATTTTGGATTGTACTAGATAAATAACTGGGCCGTTTGTCGCTTTGTAGAAGCTGCATATGTTTTTCTAACACGAGATCGTACTTCGATAGAAGCGATACAAGTTCCAAAAAAATTGCCTCTATTTAATGAAGTTTTCGACTCATCGTGACCTCTGAAAGGAAGTTCTTGTTGTGCTAAATGGCAAACAATATCGAGTAATCTTTGAAAAACACTACGGTTGTGATCAACACGCATGTTGTGTTTTGTAATTTCCTCGGATAACTGACGCGACAAAGATGTATCAATCCGATTTTTTCCAAAATTACTAAACGAAATTACCGCATTCATGTGTTTTTGAGAATTCATATTCCTTTTAATGGCTCCAGATAAGTTATTTAAATCATCATATCCAGTAGTATTCCAAGCTGTTTTTTCGTTGGAAAAAAATATACAGCACCAGCAGTACATCTTATTGGTATGTGAGCAGCCAACAACCCAATGAGTTTTGTAAACAGATCTATTAAATTGCCGTTTGTGGGTTTTACTCGTTTGAGAAATACACAGATCAGGCGTTTGTTTCGGCGTGGATGTGAGCTGTTTTTTCTCAACAAAGTTTAAAGATTTTACCTTTTCCTCGCCGATTAGTACTTTAACACACTTCAATTCATCACAAGGAACACTATTATTCTCCATTTTCACTAAAAATCTTTAAAAAAGTATAAATTTTCAACTCAATATTGCGAGTTTCATTCGCTCAAGTAAACACACAGAGTAAACATTGAAAGGTGAAGTGCGCTGCAAATGTATCGCCCGAACGCCCCCACTCTCGACAACTTCACACTGAAAGCCTGGCTCGTAGTTATATTTCATTATAGAACATTTTGCCACAGGTTAGAAAGGGAGCGATCGTCTTTTCGAAAACCCGGTAAAAAGCCCACGCGTGCGAGAGAGACGACTAATCGACAGCAGTATCGTACAGTTTTGCCGCGTGTTGACGTTCGAGGTCACGACCTGTGTATATTGTATAACAGAGGAGCGCGCCGGAAATTTGAAATAGTTTGAAACAGTTTACGAGTTATTTTATTAGTTGATATTATTGATTGAGCAGTTTGATAGGACAAGCCTGGCTTCTCGGCTTCTATGGAGGCTTCGCTACCGCCAAGTACCTACTTACATACTTATACTCGTCTTTGTAATTAAAATATTTTAAGTTATAATAGCACAAAATACTGAAATTAACACTTTGTTTACAAGATTTTCAATACATACATAAACACTCACGCCTGTCACCCAGAGGGGTAGGCAGAGACTACGGACTTCCATTTGGCACGATCCTGACACACTTCTCTCGCCTCCTTTACATCCATATATCTACGCATACACGCTCGTCGGTTAAGGGTACTTTTTTCACACTTTTCTCTTATCACACTATTTCTCACCCTGTCATTCAGATTCAGCCCTAGCATACTCCTTAATGATCGCATTTCTACAGTATTTATTCTACTCTCATGCTTCTTCTGCCAGACCCAACTTTCACTACCATACATTAAAGTAGGGACTAACACAGCATTATGAATTGCCAAACGTGCCTTTTTTGACACATTCTGACTCTTCATAATAGCGTGTAGGGCTCTATTTCCTGCGTTCACTCGTCGTTCTATATCCTTATCATATCTACCATCCCTGCTAAATAAACATCCCAAATATACAAACTCATCCACTTGCTCAATCAACTCCCCTTCTATTCTTATTTCACATAACGTTTTACTTTCTTCACTTTCAAAAACCATCACTTTCGTCTTACTTGCGTTCACTTTCATACCCCCTTTCTTTTAATGACCAGTTCATTAAAGTAACCATCATTTGCAACTCGGCCGCCGACGATGCAAATATGACTTGATCATCGGCGTACAAAAGGCATTTGACGGTTAACTCACCCATTCTCAACCCACATTCTTCAACTTTCAAAGTTTGCAAACAACTGTCCTTAAATAGGTTAAACAGCCACGGGGAAGCTACACAGCCCTGTCTGACACCTTTTTGGATTCCAAACCAGTCAGAGTAGACCCCGTTGATCCTGACACAAGCACTAGAGTCCCTATAAAGAGACCTTAATGCCTGTATCAAACCAGCGCTCAACCCAAATGAGTTCAGTGTTTGCCATAACACATTCCTGTCCACTTTGTCATAAGCCTTTTCCAAGTCCATGAACGCACAAAAAACTTTCTGATTTTTGGCCAAAAACTTCTCCGCAATCATGCGCATGGAAAAGACTTGATCCGTACACCCCATTCCTTTTCTAAATCCAGCTTGCACATCCCAAATTTTTCCATCAGTTTCTTCCATAACTCTTTCAATTAACACCTTAGCATACAGTTTACCCTCAATGCTAAGCAAGCTAATGCCACGGTAGTTTTTAGTCCTGCTGTGACCCTTTTCCCTTATATATTGGGACTATAACGGCTTTGCACCAGTCTTCCGGTACCCGCTTCAGTTCCCAACATAAATTAAACAAGGTGTACAGCAGGCCTGCCACCACTCCCTCTCCAGCCCTAAGCATTTCGAGTGATACTCTATCATATCCGGCTGCCTTACCTGCTTTCATGCTTTTCATTGCTTTCATTATTTCACTTAATTCAGACGACTCTTCATTCATAAACACGCTTTCAAAGTATTCCTTCCATCTCTTTAAATTAGAAAATTCATCATTCAGCATACAGCCATTCTCGTCTCGTATAGCATTCATTCTAGGCTGTATTGAATTTCCTCTGGCAGTTCTTACGAGTTTCCAGAACATTTTAATATTTGCCTGAAAGTTATCCGATATCCTTCTATCATTCTTATCCGTTCTTTCTTGCTTTGTCCTTTCAACAACTTCTTTTACTCTCTTATTTATACGTCTAAAGTCTGCCTTTTTTACTTTCAATCTCATCAATCATACCGCTAGAATTACCAGCTTTGGTTGCTAGTAAATCTATCCATGCTCTCTTCTTTGCTTCAACTTCCATCCGTACCTCATCATCCCACCACAACGTATTATTTTTCCTTTCATTCGTTCTCTTACTTACACCACATACTTCGGTGGCTGCATCCACCAAACCTTTCTTGACATTATTCCACACAGTCTCCAAGCCTAAATCATTCATACACAATTCATCCATACCACTTATATTTTCTCTCAGTCTACATTTGAACTTCTCTTTCACACCTTCATCTTGTAACCTCTCTATTATTATACGCTGTAATGCAGTGGTCGACACAGATGTCCGATGCCGCCAACGCTTGAATAGACCATTAATTCGGCATAAGACCAAGTAATGATCCGTCCCTACGTTGGACCCCCGGTAAGCCCTTGTATCTACCAATGCGCTCCTCATTCTATCATCCACAATTATGAAATCTATAATGCTTCTATCATCACCTCTTTCCCATGTATACATGTGAATCCTCTTATGGCGAAAGAAAGTGTTCGTCACAAAAATATTCTTTTCCACACATACGGTGAGGAGGTCTTCACCATTCTCATTTATACTTTCATCGCCAAACGTTCCTAATATCCTTTCATAACCAGACCTCTTCACTAACCCTTCCATTAAAATCTCCTAACATAATAATATTTTCATTTACCTTACATTTCATCAACACAATCCTTACCATGTCCCAAAACAGATCTCGGATATAAGTGGGCTTAGACATATCTGGGGCGTACACCCCTAGCACAAACAACTTCTTTAAGCCCACTTTCATCCGTATCCATAGCAGCCTTGGGCTTACATTCATACTCTTTCACACATTGACCATTCTTTCTGAAAGGATGACACCGACTCCTGGCATGCCCGCTCGGTCTCGTCTACACCAGACCAGTAAGCGGTATACATGCAATGTGCAGTGGCATCCTTTCCTTTCGTTTCGTCTCATTTACACATAACACATCTATTCCTCTATCATTCATCATTTCGCATACTTCATCCATCTTATCATTCATTGCTCCATACATTCAGCGTAGCCAGACGGGCCTCCGCAATCCACTTTTGCCCTCCGGGAACAGAACGTGACGGGTGGCGAACCTCGTCGCCGGTTTTCCTCCCGGAGATTCTTCGCACCCTGCCCCATTAAAGGGCGCCGGGAACTCAGGGCCATTTCTTTTAATTGCTGGCTCATGGTGCGAACCAAGGGTTGGTAGCTTTTACGCCGCTACCATACGGCGAGGAGCCGAGTCTATACTTTCGGCTTTGTCGCTCGTTTAGCACCACCCGGGGGACACGTATAGGGTGGGCCTAGGGTTAGGTGGTCAAAGCCTACGGACGCGAGCGACTTATCCCCAAGATTTTCAACTAAGTAGATTACGAGCATATTTCTGTTAGGAATCGTATTTCGGGTTTATTTGTTGTTAACGCTATCTTACCGTTGTATCTACCTATACGAACCAAACATCGCGATTCCCGACGAATGGCCTTGCAAGTTGCATGCGTTGGGCATCACAGAACTCACATAGTAGATAATATGGTCGATTATAGTCAGCACAGGTACTTTACCTAAGTAACTTACCATTTCACAATGTATTTTTTTAATCTTTATTAACAGCCCTTAGCAACCACGGAAAGTCCGTTGTGACGTAGTAAGGAGAAAAGAAGCAAAGTAATACGGATACTCGCGCGCAGCGATAGTTTTATTAAGATTGCGTGCGCGATTTATCTGATTAATAATAACTATGTAGGCTATTATAACGTCGGCAAGCAGTCAACATCAAAAGAGTGCAACTTTTGTACGTAGTACTATTATTTATTCTGTGGCGAGGTGTCATGCCGCGCGGCTCAAAGCACGGGTGTGGGTGATACCTCGCGGAACAGCTAGTTCAGTATAGTGTATCCTATTATCTCGGCCTCCTCTGTGTGCGGTGCTTTAAAAATGGCTAATATAACTTTTAAATGTTAAAACAAAGAATTAAAAAAAATTAGTTATATTAAATAAAATTATCACATCCAAACCATTCTTAACAATCCACGATTTTCTATCTTACCGATTTACAGGGTGTCCAGTAAATAGCACGACATACTGCAGGGGTGATAGCTAGGTCACTACCTATCAATACAACACAATCTATGTTCAGCAAAATCTTACGGATTTACAGTTTTACAAAATTTTTCGAAATACCGAAAAATCTCTACCTTGAAACAGATTTTAAGCATCTCGTAATGAAAAATCCTTTTCTAGTACTTTTTTACATCAAATTATTCGTGAATAGTTACTTTACTCATTGATAAGTCTTTTTTTATCAAAGACAAGAATGTTTTCAAGAAATACTATTTTTTGTTTAAATTTGCACAGAACTATTTTCTTATCACTTAAGTTTAACCTACAGTGGTGAAAAAAAAATGTATGTGGCAGTTTTGTACAACAAACTTAAAAAATAGCTTGTTTAATGGTGATTTAGGAAAGATACAATACTAGTGCATTTTCATTAAAAAAATACAAAAAAAATGCTATTTTAGTTCCAGAGAAGCTGATTTTGTTGAAAATGTAATTAACGTAATTTTGACAAAAACCACTATGAGAATAAGTAATAGCTGCTCATTTACGCGAATTATTATAAAACTAGTTGTGACACGTAAAATGCGACATGCACGCGTAATGACTAAAGGTTTTTACCTGCTCGCCGACCGACCCGACCCGACCGGTTACTGTCTAACAAAAGAAGCGCATGTGCTATCCCGCTCTTTCTTGCATTGTGATTTTGTGTCTCACTCTCAACCTTATTTGCGACACTTGTCAGTACGCTACCTTAAACCGTGCGCAACGTATCTCTGTGTTCACAAATTATTGTTTCGTACTGACTTTGTTTGCCTTACGATTTGGATTTTTTATTGTGATCACTACGACGACTTGGCGACCACCTGGACTTTTGTGTTTTATAACATGGCCAACCGCCGCGTTTTTCCTGGTTATACGCAGCGAGAGTATGCTGAGATGCACCTTATTTACGGAGAAGCTGGCCAAAGTTCCCGAGCTGCTGCCACCCTCTACAGGGAAAGGTTTCCCGATAGGAGACATCCACACCATGAAATGTTTACCAGAGTGCATAACTCCTACATGGAAGGCAGACTCCCTGGTCAACGTGGCGGTGGACGGCCTCAAGTTGTTGACGAAGACATAGTGCTTCAGGAACGAGAACAAGACCCGACAACTTCGGTTAGGGCGATACAACGGCGCACAGGGATACCGAAGTCCACTGTTCATTCAGTACTTAAGAGGTATGGATACCATCCATTTCACGTACGACGCGTGCAAACTCTTTTAACTAGAGACTACCTGCCGAGAGTTCAATTCTGCCGCCGCATGTTTGAAATGCATCGGAGGACCAAACTTTTTAATAAGGTGTTATGGAGTGATGAGTCAGCCTGCAGAAAGGACGGCTACTTGAATTTGCATGATTTTACTTGATTTTTTATTGGGGTGCCATGAAGGACAAAGTCTATGAAAACCGATCCAAAATGACAATGAATTGAGAGCAAGGGTTAACATTGCAGCAAGAAAATATCGGAAATAAGCCTGAGAAGACTCAAAAGCTCATTTTTAAGAAGATGCTGAGCGTGTATTAGGGCACAAGGAAGCAATTTGAGCATTTATTGTAATTTATTTAAATAAATGTTTATTAAAGTTAACCTCTGTTTTTTACTATCACCTTATCCTTCAAGATGTCATTTACAGACCGGCCGGCCGGTCGGCTGTAGATTAATTATTATGTAATTCGAACCGTAGTACGACCTTACAACGATTCGAATTAAAGTCACATTACTTGCATTTAAAATAAAATGCTCTTATTAACTAAAATAGCTTATTTTTTTGTATTTTTAATGAAAATGCACTAGTATTGTATCTTTCCAAAATCACCATTAAACAAGCTATTTTTAAGTTTGTTGTACAAAACTGCCACATACATTTTTTTCACCACTGTAGGTTAAACTTAAGTGATAAGAAATTAGTTCTGTGCAAATTTAAACAAAAATAGTATTTCTTGAAAACATTCTTGTCTTTGATAGAAAAAGACTTATCAATGAGTAAAGTAACTATTCACGAATAATTTGATGTAAAAAAGTACTAGAAAAGGATTTTTCATTACGAGATGCTTAAAATCTGTTTCAAGGTAGAGATTTTCGGTATTTCGGAAAATTTTGTAAAACTGTAAATCCGTAAGATTTGCTGAACATATATTGTGTTGTATTGATAGGTAGTGACTCTAGCTATCACCCCTGCAGTATGTCGTGCTATTTACTGGACACCCTGTATATTAAATTAGTCTATTTTACGGACCACCTTGGCGAGTCAATCAATTTTGGTTTCCTTGTTCTATAAAATGATATTACCTATGTAATTCATTGTATAGGTAAAATCATTTTATCGAACAAAAATTGATTGACTTCGACGTCGCTATTACAAAGCAATTTTAGTGGAAAGAAAATATTCTTTTGATTTAATACATTAAAATTTAGCTTCTACATGTTTAAAAAAATAAGGATTGTAACATTTATTTGCTATAAAATTAAACTTTTATCTCATATTTTATACCGTACTAGTGGTTGAAAATTATCAAATGAAATAAATCATTTGCCGTGAAATGTTTTTGTTTTATATTTCATTTCATTTGAAGGTGTCACTTCTACCGCGTTTTTTTTTTGCTTTCAATCGTTTTAAGCTGTTTGTAAAAAAAGACTATCTAATATATATCGAGCGCTAGAGTGCCGAGTTATATTATTCAAAATTATTGTGCAAACTTTTTGCCATACACATAGCGGTTGTATGAGCAAAGTACCCTTGCCTAGTCAAAACGTCGAATTGAACTATAAAAATATAAAAAATATGGCGCCGATAAGACCATAAACTGATATTACTTTTCAAATTGTTTTCGATATTCAAGCGTCCGTTCTAATGTACAGAAATGTAATTCACAAAAAAATTATTCACATTTCAGTAAATGTTAATTCATAGGCTAATTTGAACAATGTCCTTTCCAATTTTTTTCCAGTTTTCCACCTATCTTTATTACATACATACATACATATAATCACGCCTCTTTCCCGTAGGGGTAGGCAGAGACTACTTCTTTCCACTTGCTACGATCCTTACATACATACTTGTTTCGCTTCGTCCACTTTCATTATTCCCTTCATACATGCTCTTCGGTTTAGGGTACTCTTGACCTGGCCTTTTTTCAAGACGTCCCTGATTTGGTCGAGAAACGTCCTCCTAGGTCTACCCCTTCCAACACTTTCATTCACACTCGCCTTATACACTTTTTTCGTCAATCGTTCTTCATTCATTCTCTCGACATGGCCAAACCATCTCAGCATACCTTTCTCAATTTTTGTCACTACATCTTCTTTCAAACTTTTCTTTTCTTTATTACAAATCTTTTAAATAGCGAATTCTAATGGTCACTGGTTTTTTTATATACCTATGATTCAAATCTTTTATCTACAGTACTCGTGAGAAAATAGTACTTTCAACATGTTTTTTATTTTTAGTTTTTAATGATATGATGCGTGTCTTTTAGAACATTCATGCAAATTTTGAATTAAATCAAGAAAATCGAGAAATAAAAGCATTTTTATTAATAAATACCGTTTATTTACATTATAACACTCCACAAATCGTCATGCACGAATACTTACTTATACCAAATATAAAAAATAGACAGTCTTAATCGGTTTCAAAGTAACTTAACGCCACATAGTTTGTAGACGGGTTAACGATGACGGTTCGGCGGATTTGCGAATGTATGTTTTAGTTAATGGAGAATTGTCCAGGTATTTCATTCACATAAATGAGTCGGTTGAGCCAATGAGGGCTAATAATCTTCCGCTCACTAGATGTCGCCAGTTGGGACTGAGATGAAGTTATTTGTTATAAAATATCAGTAAAATCAAGAAGTTACGTTTACAATAAAGTTCATCGGTTTCTAGAGTATGTAAATACATAAAACAATGCTTCTGTGGTTTGCTATTGTTTACAGATTTATCAACTCTCCTTTCAATTCTTCTACTTTTAGAAATATCCGTAGCTTGGTTTATCCATTTCTAATCTAATTAATATAAAATATAACTAATATTTCAGAGACACATTAATCTCTATACTTTTTTAACAAATATTACTTCCCTGAAATGTGTCAAATGTATCAATCACCTCATTCCTAAGTGGCGCCACCAGGTGGCAGTAAAAGTCATTGCCATTTCATTAGACAAACGGGTGGAGTGTGACCGTCCCGTGCAAATAGCTCTTCGTTATCATTCACGACATCGATACTTTTGGTTTGTCGACGTCACGTTTCCACAGTCGTTGAGTTGGGTCGGTCGGGTGGACAGTCTGTGTATTGAAAAATCAGGTTGTTTCTCATCCGCCTGAGCGGTTGCTACGTGGAAATAAAACTATTAAAATAAATGCAAGAACGACAGGCGCCAAGTGGGCCTCTACAGTTCGTCGTGGTCGTCGGCGGGTGCTTCGGCTTCGGCTTCGGCCTCAGCGTCAGCCTCGGCGTCGGCGTCAAGCTCGTCCTCGTCTGGACGTGCGTCCGGCGGCAGGCCCAGGGCCTGCTGCAGCATGTCCTCCACAGATTCCGCGAACTCCACGGCCTGCCCCTCCTGCGAACCAATACAATGTCAGTTTTCCCTCTGCCTAAAATATTGCCTTCGTCTTCGTCCGTGTGGAATTTATGAGTCTTATTTTTTTACGCGGAACCTTGTTTTTCTCAAATAAAAGTACAGCGGGAGGGTGGTGGTGATGGTGATGGTGATGGTGTTGTCAACGATGGAATTGATGGTGGTGTAAATTGTTGATGGTGATGGTGGTGTGTACCTGCATAGTGGTGGTGGTGGTGGTATTAATGGTGGTGGTGGTATGTACCCGCATGGTGGTGGTGGTGGTGTGTACCTGCATGGTCGGGGTGATATTAATGGTGGTGGTGGTGGTGGTGTGTACCTGCATGGTGGTGGTGGTGGAATTAATGTTGGTGGTGGTGGTGTACTAGCATGGTGGTGGTGGTGTTGGTGGTTGTGTTACCTGCAGCATGTAGCCGGAGCGCAGCGCGGCGGCGCGGTGCAGCGTGAGCGCGGCTCGCAGCAGCTGCGGCTCGTCCGGTTCCGCCTGCACGCGCCGCAGCAGCTGCAGCACTGGTGCTGGTGGTGGTGTGTACCTGCAGCATGTAGCCGGAGCGCAGCGCGGCGGCGCGGTGCAGCGTGAGCGCGGCTCGCAGCAGCTGCGGCTCGTCCGTTTCCGCCTGAACGCGCCGCGCTGCAGCACTGGTGCTGGTGGTGGTGTACCCGCAGCATGTAGCCGGGCGCAGCGCGGCGGCGCGGTGCAGCGTGAGCGCGGCTCGCAGCAGCTGCGGCTCGTCCGTTCCGCCTGAACGCGCCGCAGCAGCTGCGCACTGGTGCTGGTGGTGGTGTACCTGCAGCATGTAGCCGGGCGCAGCGCGGCGGCGCAGTGCAGCGTGAGCGCGGCTCGCAGCAGCTGCGGCTCGTCCGGTTCCGCCTGCACGCGCCGCAGCAGCTGCAGCACTGGTGCTGGTGGTGGTGTGTACCTGCAGCATGTAGCCGGAGCGCAGCGCGGCGGCGCGGTGCAGCGTGAGCGCGGCTCGCAGCAGCTGCGGCTCGTCCGGTTCCGCCTGCACGCGCCGCAGCAGCTGCAGCACTGGTGCTGGTGGTGGTGTGTACCTGCAGCATGTAGCCGGAGCGCAGCGCGGCGGCGCGGTGCAGCGTGAGCGCGGCTCGCAGCAGCTGCGGCTCGTCCGGTTCCGCCTGAACGCGCCGCAGCAGCTGCGCACTGGTGCTGGTGGTGGTGTGTACCTGCAGCATGTAGCCGGGCGCAGCGCGGCGGCGCGGTGCAGCGTGAGCGCGGCTCGCAGCAGCTGCGGCTCGTCCGTTTCCGCCTGAACGCGCCGCAGCAGCTGCAGCACTGGTGCTGGTGGTGGTGTGTACCTGCAGCATGTAGCCGGAGCGCAGCGCGGCGGCGCGGTGCAGCGTGAGCGCGGCTCGCAGCAGCTGCGGATCATCCGGGTCCGCCTGCACGCGCCGCAGCAGCTCCAGCACGATGGGGTGTCGCGGGTTGATCTCCAGCATCTTCTTCTGCGACAGGTGGTGCTTGCGCGCCGCGTCATCCGCCTATACGCACACACACGTTATCTAATGTCATGCTCCTCCACACACAGTTCCGTCACACAATCAAACCGCAGATGCGTTATCACCCCTGAAGACTAAGATGAAATGCCTCATTTCCAGACAACTATTATTGCTACTGCTAAGTATTTTTAATAAAAAAACCCAATAACTGATTTTTATCTGACCCAAGATTCGGATCCACAATTGAGACCACGTGATCAACAATTATTATATTTCAACCACAAAGGCAAAGAGATTGTAAAACACACTCCCACAAAGGCTCACACTCACGCGCACACACGCTCTCACGCACTCAAACATTCTCACACACTAATTCACTCACATGTGCGATACCTGTCCAACTGCGGAGCAACTCTCGCTGTTGCTACACACACACACCGAGTGAACGGAAGCAGGATCACACTTTCACAGAACACCAGTGTAAGAGTGTTTTGTATGTAACAAAGCATCCTATTTGAATCCTTAGAGATGAAACATATGATCTGTTGCATTTTATTTCTTAGTCTAGAATAGATTTAAATGTATAAACGGCGATGGAAACAGGAAACAGGTGTGGAAACAACATTCACTTTCCATCAGGTGAACAAATTATTTGTTTATTTGTCCCAAAAAGAATATTATTCCTATTTCAGTAAACTTTAACATTCGAACTATTTTCTTTTATCACTATACAGGGTATTTTTGAAACGCTCCCGAAAACGAAGACAGATGATAGTACTAAGGATACCTATGATGATGGGTCACAAAGAAATTCGATCCCGAGGAAAAAAAAATCATCTTTTCACAACGTTTTATTAACTTTATTCACGCTCCATCATGTTACTACAGTTAATTGAAATGATATTTCACTAAAAAAAATCATGGAAATACTGAAACATAAAACCAGCAGTGAAACTTAAAAAAGAAAATCAGCTGACAATAGGGTCAATATCCTCGCGGGCGCCGAACTCTTATCTAGATCGGTACGAAACAATGCATAAGGTATACTACTCACACCTTTCCCTTTCACACACACGCTGCTTCGTGTCGCCTCGCGCTGTGGAATTTACACATGCTTCAAGGACGTTACAACGTGCGCATTTGTTTTGGCGGGATTGATTAATAACTTTAGTTTTTGAGACAGTTCCGTGTTGACTATCACGAGCAATTGTTTTGTTTATTAAATTATTGTCGTTATTACTTGTTATTTATTAATTAATGATATTGTTCTTGTTGTTACGTTTTGTGTTTTTTGTTTTGTTTTAATACTGCCTAACGCGTAGGTACGTTTATAGTGCTCGTGAATACGGCAACATGTTAATGTGCCTTGGAGAATCTCATAAGGCCACGGAGGATCGGTAAGCTGTTTCATACCTAATTTTTTTTAAATAACTTAGTACTGAACTGATCTGAATAGGTACATAACTGAATACATCAGAATAATAAACATACCTACACAATGGATAAAAAATCATGACTCTAACCTTCTTAACATTTTATTTAAGTATTTTTTTCATTAACGGGGAATCGAACCAGTTATTTGGTTTATATAACCTGTGAATTCGAATTAAAGTGGCTACGTGGAGACAAGCACAGTGGCAAAATAGTAGGTTAAGTAGATAAGTTAGGTATTTAGACAAGTGTTGTAAATTATTAGGTATTGTGGTACCATCGCTAGTTGCGGGCCGCGCGAATTCGGCGTTCGCGCGTACATTGACCCCTAGTCAGCTGATTGTATTTCAGTAATTCCACTGCTGGTTTTATATTGTATATTATATTAAGTCGGGGAAAAAGTTTCTTCGTATTTTATATACAAATTCAAGACATTTTTTTTCAAAGTTTTTTTCGATAACTTTTTTTTTATTATTTCAGCACTTACAATATACATATTAAACATTAACACTAGATTATATAAAAAGTAACACGTTCACTGATATGTATATCAATAACAAGTGTACATAACATTTACCAACAAATACGTGTAAACATTGAAGAAAAAAATTTTTTTTTTTCAATGTAAATGCGGACTCACCGATAGATGATCGGCGAGTTTTTTTTTAAAGACAGCATAAGAGTTGTGGAATATGTCGATGCCAGGTATAGCTCGAAATATTTAATTAAATTTCGCACATATACGAGCCATAGGAGCTTGCTTACCAAGATGCGTTCTAGTGAAAGGTATGTGAAATGTTGTTCGAGAAGTATTGCAACAGCGGGGATATCTACTTGGTTATATAGAGGATATATAGAGGAACCTGTTCAAGCAGCTTACTGTACTTGACTTTGGAATTGATTATTTTACGCAAGAAACACAGATTAAGTATCTCCCACCTGCTTTGGAGAGACATCATATTAAATTCAACCCATCTTTGATTATAGGGCTATCTGTGTGAGATACCAGTTTCATGGAATGTTCAGTTCAATGGAGTTTTCAATGCGTTGGGAATGTATGTGATAGTAAGGATTCCAAATGACACTGGCAAACTCGAGGCAATTTCTCGCAAACACGTTGTACAAAATAATTTTAGTCCTGCGAGTAAATCTTTTTGTGTTTCGTCTAATGAATCCGAGGAACTGCGTGGCTTTTTTAATAATATTGTTTTGTATGTGATGTAAAAGTTAACTTCCTGTCAATAGTAACTCCTAAGTCCTTGATTTCTGGTAACTCTTGTAATACTACAGTATCAATCGAATAACTTGAGACAAGTGGCTTTTTCTTTCTGGTATATTTTACATGAAAACATTTGTTAACATTAAGAGTCATACTATTGACGCCACACCAATTAGTGATTCTATCGATATCTTCTTGTATTAATTTAGTGTCTTCATCTGACTTTGTAATTTTATAGATTTTGAAGTCATCGGCAAAAAGTGAGCAGTTGCAATGCTTTACCTCTGTGGTAATATCATTTATGAAGGCCAAAAACAACAAAGTCCCGAGGTGGGAACCCTGTAGTACCCCAGAGCGAGCGATGTATCTCTCAGATTCAAACCCATTTACTACTACCGTTTGAGGTCTCTGGCTTAGATAGGATTTGAACCATTTATTTAAAGAGGCATCGATGCCGTATTGTGAAAGCTTGTTTATTAGAATCTGATGGTCAACCTTATCAAATGCGCTACTAAAATCGGTATAAATAGCATCGATCTGTTGTCCCTTGTCTACCTCTGCTAACAGATCTGAGGTAAAGTTTGACAAGTTAGTTGTAAGTGTTAAGCCGCTTCTGAAACCCTGCTGAGCACTCGTTAAAAAGTTGTTCAAATGTTTGGTGAGGATGGGATGCACAAGACTTTCAAACAATTTTGAAAAACATGACAGAATTGATTTTGGACGGTAATTTTTAACATCCATTCGTTCACCCTTTTTGAAGATCGGTACAATTCGTGCTCTTTTCCACACTTCGGGAAACACACCTTCATCAAGGGAACGATTTAAGTTCAGCGTAAGAGGGAATGCAAGAACTATACCGCAACGTTTTACAAAAATAGGCGGAAGACAATCTGGACTGGCCCCTTTTGAATTCCGAACGTATTAATTTTCTTTAACACATCTGCCTCTAGGAATTTAAATTTGGATAACTGTTGAGTGTCATTGTTTTGGTGTAAGTTAGAAATTGTATATTGATCAGCCCCTTGGGTATAAATTGAGGAGAAATGATTCGCAAATAGATTAGCGATTTCTGTACCACTACTAGCAACTCTGTTGTCCAGGTTCATTAATGCGGGAAAAGATGACTCACATTTCTTTTTCTGTTTAAAATAATTTCAAGAATACATTGGGTTTTTGGCAATATTTGTCTCAGCGTAGTGTTTGTAATTATTGAGACAAATATCGTAGAGCTTATGACAGCGGCTTCGAATGATTTGGAATTCTAAATAGTCACGAGGGTTGTTGTACTTACGGAATTTTTTATGAAGGTTTCTTTTTCTGTCAGTAACTTAATTAAATTGGAATTGAACCAAGCAGGGTATTTTGCTGACTTAGTCTTACGTTTAGGGACTGATTTATCAATTATTTTCTGGAGACAATTATAAAATACATCAACCATGGCATCGACATTCTCACACTCGGAAAGTATTTGCAACCAGTCAATGTTCTTAATTTCCTTTACAATATTAATATAATCTGCCTTAAAGTAATTGTAACCAATACTACTTTTAGAACTTAGGTAGGATGCGTGTGAAAAGTCAAGTCTTATAAGCAAGTTTGGGTGGTAAGTATACAATTTAGTGAGTAGATCAGAAGGTTTTAATACCGTAATATCAGTTAGATTACGTAATACTAGGTTCAAGTGTCTATCGTGACAGTTACCTATACAATTAAATTGATGCAGATTGTTGATAGACATAAAATCAATTAATGAGTGTCCGAGGGCATTATTGGGATTACACGGAGACATATATGAACAGTTATCACACCATTTAATAAAACCCAAAACTATTAAATCATCAACATGGTTAGTTACATTGTCCACATTCTCCTGAAACTTTTTAAGAAAATCATGTTTGACTGAAGGAGGCATATATGCTACACAAAGCCCAATTCTTTTTTTATTATTTTTATTATTAGTATCCAACACTAGCTATATGCACTCGGCGTCTTTCGTCTCCCAACTAGTAACCCGAGAAGAAGGTGTGAGATAGCAACTAGAACGCCTCCTCCATCGCGTTTAGACTGATTGGAACATGTGTGATCTTTACGATATACGA
This sequence comes from Parnassius orleans, assembly GCA_029286625.1. NCBI lineage: Eukaryota > Metazoa > Arthropoda > Insecta > Lepidoptera > Papilionidae > Parnassius > Parnassius orleans. The sequence continues at coordinate 2,075,629 of JAGSMP010000181.1, read as the reverse complement.
TATAACGCGAATCAAATAGTTCGTTATCGAAGACACTAGAATTTAGCCAAGTCACGGTAAAAGCAATAATTTTATAATCCGTAGTCAAGATATTCTTAAGCACATCGTTGGTTTTAGTTCTCAATCCGCGCACGTTTTGTTAATATATATCTAAACCGGTAAAGGTGTAAGAGCCATAAAATTCACTTTATAATAATTACTGTTTAAAGGATAAACTTAAGACTGTCTTCAATCTTTATTAGTAATGCCTGGCTAAATTCGTCTTTGCGTACATAAATTTTGCCATTTCTGATCCAAGTAAAGCGATATTGCATTTGTTTGGCTTTTATGCGCGCGGCGGCGTACAAAGATTTGTTTCCTGGTGTTAGATGTTCCGAGACATATATAGGTGCACGTGATCCACCGATTCCTAGGTGAACTTGTTGCCATCTTGTAGGTATTGTAACGCCCCCTTATATATAAATAACGCCAGCGCCAACCAACCAACGCGCTCCCCCCGACTGGCGTACCAGTAAAAGAGGGCTTGACCCTTTGGTAGTGTGTAAGCGCAAACATCGACCGAAGTCGCGCATGTCAATGCATGTAAACGCCATACAGAATACGATCAAATCCAGCCACAGTGAATGTACGTCACACGGATTAGGCAATAATAGACACACTAGCCATAAAAAGCCCTCCGTGAGCGCCACCACCTGTCAGACCGCCGTTCCTGCAGATGTGATGTAAGTGATAGTGTAATAGTAATAATTCGCCATCAGAAAGGGTTTGCGTCACTGACGTTGAGTCTATGCATTTTTCGATCATGTTTGTCTCACCCACCAACAAGTTGCCTTCAATCATTCAAAGGTGGGAATTTTACAGAGATATATTATTATGTCATTATATAAACATCATGGAGGTCAGACATCACCACCCGCATACCTCCATAGTCCAGAACCACAAGATGCGTCGAATCAGGCGCAGCACAACCGCAGATCCATCACAAGACGCAATATCGCAAGTAGCAGTAAGCATCAATGCAACTATCATACGGATGGCGCCAACTCACAACACACCCACATGATCTCTATCGACTTTGGTAACAAAATCGGTCCTGGTTTTAACTAAAAATACCACTAACATATCATATTAGCACGCTACTAAGACGTCAGTAGCCAAAACTCTACGTATCATAACGCTATTGCACTAAGACACGGAGTTGAGTATGCTTGCTGCACTTAAAAGTACTACCAAACACACTCACCCTAATCCGAAAGATAGCCGACGTATCATAACGCTATGCGCTAAGACGCTGCTCACAAACGGTAGAGGTGTGCGATGTCCACGGGAAAGTCGTATTGCTACAATGAACCCGCTTACCACCGGCACTAAAATGATATGTCTAGGACACATCGGTTAGCGAGTCCAAGTTTACCTCGGTCTAGGACGCTGTGAAGCAATCTACACGCCACTACAATGATCCTTTTCAAGTCCCATTTCGTTCAATATAATGCTTTTACATATTTGAGACCTTCCACATATTTGCTCTATTTCATAGACCATACTATTATATGTCTTATACATATGGGACTTCAAGTCATAACTCTGCTATCATAATGCTTATCCATCATAGAGACCTTCTATATTAATGCTTTAGTTCCGTAGACCTTACTAGTCCCTAATATAGGACTACACATTGTGCAACAGTACTACTAGCAGTCGGTCAGCCGAGCACCCCATATATGTACACCCATGGGTATGCGGCGTCTCCGGCAACTCCCTCAGACTAGCAAATGAACACCCTCCAGTAATACAAGAACACCCTCATTAACTTAGAATTTTTTTTACCCATTTTTCCCATATTACAAATGATATATATCTTTATTATTGCAATATAATCGACTTGTACTTACTTCTATTATTAAATACATTTTGAATATTTTAAGCAGCGTTTTAATAAATGTAAAGGTTTTTTAAAAGACAATATTAAGCCTTTACTATATTATAATACTTAATATTCGAAATGAATATATTTGAACTTTATGCTTATTAATGTATTTTAATTGTTCAAAATATAAATCTATGATATTTTTAAATGTCTCTATGTTGAATTTAATTATTATTTATTAATAATAATAATAATGAGGCGTCACACTATCACTACCCAAAGAATTCTGAAGAGACCGAAACAGGTGAAAATCTGAGGGTGCAAGGTCAGGACTATATGGTGGATTCAATAACACTTCCCAACCAAGCTCTCTCAATTTTTGCTGAGTGGCCAAATATGTGTGTGGTCTGGCGTTATCATGATGAAAGACCACTCTTTTTCCGAATCGATGGTTTTGCCCTTCGGTAAAAGCTCATAATAAACGATGCACTTCCAATCCCACCATACACACAGCATCACTTTATTGCGTGTTAATCCGAGTTTCGTTACTGTCTGTGGAGCTTGACTACCCTTTGACCATGATCTTTTTCGCACGTACCCGAAACAGGTGAAAATCTGAGGGTGCAAGGTCAGGACTGTATGGTGGATGCATTAACACTTCCCAACCAAGCTCTCTCAATTTTTGCTGAGTGGCCAAATATGTGTGTGGTCTGGCGTTATCATGATGAAAGACCACTCCTTTTCTGTTGATCATTCCGGCCGTTTTTTTTCTTCAATTTTTTGCTTGTGTCTTATTAGTTGTTGGTAGTAGAGATCCGAATCGATGGTTTTGCCCGGCGGTAAAAGCTCATAATAAATGATGCACTTACAATCCCACCATACACAGCATCATATTATTGCGTGTTAGGCCGGGTTTCGTTACTGTCTGTAGAGCTTGACTACCCTTTGACTATGATCTTTTTCGCACGTACTTGTCGTAGGTGATCCACTTTTCATCACTAGTGATCAATCTTTTCAAAAATGGTTCGGTTTCATCAACGTTTTTGAGTACACGATTCATTAGGTTTCTTTCAGCGAGTTCGTATGGTACCTGTAATGTCCTTGCCATTCAAGGAATATGCTATTCAAGGGTTTATTTAAACACACCGAAACCGTAACGTCTATTTATTCACTGATTCACTCAATACAGTCAAGTCAAAAGTTATTATTATCTACCGACATGATATACTACATCCGTCCACACTTAGATTACAACGTAATATACAATATATAAACAGTTACAACAAATCTTTAAGTAGTATAATTCATGATTAAGAAGTACCACATTTTTTGAGAAGCAAACAACTATGTTATATGTATAATTGATGGACATGTTGCGCTTACACAATTTAGTATAAAATAAATCAAAACGACTATAGTACAATACATACATTGTTTTATATATATGATTTAACTTAATCACTTGACGTTAAAACCTATACCTCTCCCCCACGTTCATTACGAATACACAAAAAAATAATCATAAACAAAACAAATGTTTACATTAGATTTAGTAAGTATAAATATTATAAAATTAAGCGTTTAGGTGGTTTTATAACGCGGCCAGATAGAGTGCGCATGGCCGTGGAGGCTTGAGGTGGTGGGGACACGTGTTCCATATCGGAGTCCGCGTGAGTCGGCACGGTGCCAGGTCCCCGAGTGCCTCACCGCCGCCAGGTCCCCGAGCCTGAGCTATCGAGAGCTAACGATGCCAGTGTGTCGAGAGGCGGCATTGGGATCCGCCGTGCTCCCAACGTCCGTGTCCTCAAACGTCCACACCGCTTTACCACGGCTACTGTTATATGATTTGGCTGACATTAACTGATTCGCATGACGCCTCCAAATGATATCGGATCTCTGTATAGCCACATCATATAGAACTTTACCTAAACGTGCAACGACCTGGCCAGGGATCCATGTTGGTCTTTTTGGATTGGCTCGATAGTCTCTTACCCAAACTTTCTCCCCAATTGAAAATGTTTTAATTTTACCACCAAAACATAATTTTGACAATTTTGATTCATTGTTTTGATCAATTGTTATGTATTACAGGTTTTAGATCTGAATTTAAGCACTTAACAGCGATTAAATCGAGTTCCGACCGAACATGAGTGATGCAGGTGATACTCCTGTCGTACAATACAGTGTATTCCGATAGTGAAACAAATAATTATCTAAGTGGTTAGCGAAATCTTTAAAACCACAGTCCTTGACAGCATTAACAATAAACAGCTTACAAGTCTTGACTGCGTTCTCGGCGAGTCCATTACTCTGTGGCGAGTACGCAGGAGATAACATGTGAGTTATGCCATTAACAGTACAGTACTTAGAAAATTCAGACGAAACAAAGGTTTTAGCATTATCTATATACTATTTTATTGGGAATGCCAAAACGTGAAAAAAAAATTATTTATTTATTTATTGATAAGCTCGTTTGATAAAAAAATTGACATTAATTCGCATTCGATCCATTTACTATGTGCATCGACTAGTACAAGAAAAATCTTTCCATGAATTGGGCCGAGATAATCTAAATGGATTCTTTCGAAAACAGAGTCGGGCCACCCCCACGGCTCCAAGCGCGCTTTCGCAGGAGACGCTCGCAAGGATATGCAAACGACCACAGTTAGAAGCCATGATTTCTATGTCACTGTCGATACCCGGGTACCAATAGTGTTCTCTAGCAATCATTTTCATTTTAATTACTCCTCAATGCGCAGCATGCAGTTCTTGTAGCACAGCAGCCCTATAAACAGTAGGCACTACAATTCTGGGACCTTTCATGAGAACATATAATTCATGCTGGCACCTATTATATGGCAAAAGTTCTGATGACACTTGGGCACATATTGCATGACAAGTGACAGAACTTTATCTTTATGAAAGGCTCCCGCAACGCTTACGTTACGCTTACGTTAGCGCGCTAACGTAACTGGTGACGTCATCCCCGTCCGCCGTGTCCTGCGACGAATCACAATCAATGGGAAACCGACACAAATTATCAGCTACATTAGAGTCACTATTAATGAACTCAATTTTATAATTATAGGCAGCAAGAAATAAAGCATACCGTTGCAGTCTCGCTTCGGACATATGAGGAACTCCTTTATCGGGGGAGAAAATAGAAAGGAGGGGCTTGTGGTCTGTCCTTAAATGGTTGCTGGCGGCCATAAAGATATTGATGGAATTTTATGATTCCATAAATAATGGCAGTCGCTTCTTTCATAATTTGACTATAGCCACGCTCACGATTTAACTTTTGGTGAGAGCACGCGAAGTGTAATTGATCGGGCGCTCGGCGCACGGCAGCACGGTAGCACGGCTCAAAGTGCGCCAGTACGCGATTTGATAGCATCCAATGATTTCTGATGTTCCGCCGTCCATTCCCAATTCATATTTTTTCGCAGTAAATTATGTAGTGGTTCAAGAATAACCGCCACTTGCGGTATAAAACTACGGTAAAAGTTAACTAAACCCAAAAATTATTTTAATTGTCGAACGTTTCCTGGCACTTTTGCTTGTGTAATATATATGCCTTTATTTTATCCGGATTTTTATGAATTCCAAAACGATCAATAACAAAACCCAAATATTCTATTTTATTTTGGAAGAAGGAACATTTCGATCGCTGGAGCATCGAAACCGTAACGTCCTTTTATTCACTGATTCACTTAATACAGGGTAGCAGTCAAAAACGTTGTTATTATCTACAGACATGATATACTACAGTCCCCAAATATCGAGTATAGCCAGACTTTATCAAATGGGTCAAAACTGTTTTGTGGTCAATCCGCAATTCCTCGTCTATGTCATAATTACTAATATGTTGATCTTGTTCTACTTTTTCAAAAATGGCCAATCAGAGTGTGCTGCATCTATACCGAGACTGAAAACGCTTGAATTAACTTTGTGCTACTCATATTGACACTGAAAACAAAATTCACAACTCAAACCGCGAAAAAAAATCACAAAATTTTTTTTTCGCGGTTTGAGTCACATTTTTGCCTTTTTCTACCGACTTTAAAAAGGAGGAGGTACTCAATTCGTGTGTATTTTTTACAGACTTCAAAAAAGAGAAGGTATTCAATTCGCCTGTATGTTTTTTTTATGTGTTTGATCATTATTTTTTTATTTGAAAGCTGGTGCTTCTCATGTGGTCCCATATAAATTTTATTAAGGTCTGACCAGTAGTTTTTGAGTTATCCTTAATAATTTATATTGAAGTCGATTGTACAAAATTTTTAATTTTAATATTTGTTTGTAATAAAACTTTTGAATGTATTGAATTTCTTCGTTAGATTTAGTCATTTTTGTGGATAGAAAAATAATTGAAAAATGGAGGGAAAGTCTTTTTTATTTTTGTTTTTTTAATGGCTTGTAAGTATTCATATTAAAACCAGCCAGATACAAACAGTACAACCAGAGATTTTTCTTCAATGTTTATACAAACAAAATGCGAAGAAACGTTTTCTCCGACTTATTATAAATAGTTATGAAAATTATCATATACTTTACTGTAAGGTATTTTTAGAAAATTATAAATAATAAATATTAATTAGAATAATAACTGTATTACACAAGTGTATTTATTAATTAAAACATGTAATAGGTGGAGCAGTTTGTGGCGATGTTAGGATGTGGGAATATAGCAGTGGTTGGATGGTGTGTGGTTGTGTGCGCGTACCTTCTGGTGCGCGTTGGAGAGCGCCAGGCGCTCCATGTTGCCGGTCCAGCCGAACACCGTGGCCACGAGCGCGGCGGGCGAGCGGGACAGCCTGCGCGAGACGGTCGCGCGCGTCACCCAGGCGGCCAGCTTGTCGGCCAGCCAGCGCGTCAGCGGCTCGAACTGCTTCTTCTGCTCCTCCAGCCGCTCCTTCTGCGCCGCGCCTGCGCACGACCCGCACAATTTTACTTATTTATACTGCACAATCTCGATATAAACTCCAATTTCAAAGAATATTCTAAAAAATTCGAGTTTTACCACAGAATAAATAATAGTACAATAACAGAAGGACCACTCTCCGATAGCAAACTTGCGAGCTTAAACCTAGTTACAACGTCGCTAATGTTCATAATACTTTGCGCGCCTCGAACACGACCTTCTTCAAATTAGCCTACAGATTAAATCGTCGAAAAAAAAATTATGCGGCGCGCGTATTAAAATCAAAATGCACCTTACGTCCGCGTGCGAAAATCTGTATCACTTAGCCCGTTACGCGAAAAAATCAAAAACTGCGAGGCAGTGGTCTGGTCGCTAATCACATAATAAATCTGTAACTATGACGTCAGTAACTAGATACCTTATTATCTAGATCTGCCTATGAATAATAATATCTTACCTACTTTTCGATATCCTTAGGAACAGTAAAGAATGAAAAGCGATATTCCTATTGTTATTTAAGCACCCGCATGCTATGCTGTACCTTTTGGCTCTTTGAGAGGCTATACTTTAATAGAAACTAAAAAATAAATATCAAAAATGCCTAAAATACTTATAAGAAAAAAATATTTTTTTGTTAACATAAAGCCGCGTATCGATTACGCGCTACTAGCGCGCGCACCATGAATGACCGCGCCAACCAGTGCGTTCAGTAGTATGCGCTCCAAATGTTCCAAGTGTATCAACTAAGACAGTCCTTTCCAGTGTTTGACCGTTCAACATGAATGTCGGTCGTGTACGAACAGCTGCCGCTATCATAGTTCCATGCATCTTCTCTGAGCACTTTTTATGATAAAAACGACTTTTGCTATTCCACAGTAGTTCTTTTGAACCATATAATTTTATCAATTTACGGCAACTTTGGTTATCCATAACTCGGAACGCAACGAACACACGAATGATGAAAACAACCATCCCAACTGACGCGCGCGTCAAAACTTAACTACTTTGATGCGCGGTAAAAAATCGACAGCAACATGGAGCGGCCCGCTCCACGTTTGAGCGTTCCAACGACCAATTTGGCGCGCGTTCCAAAGCGGTGTCCATTTCGCGCGGCTGAAGCGCGCGCCAATGTCCGTCCTCTTGGAGCGCGTGATCGATACGCGGCTTGAGGCGCGCGTCAGCTCGAGCGCGCGCGTGACAATATATAGGGTATATTTTCATGGCTAAAGCGCGGAGTGAGACAGGCCTGGTTTTACTAACTTCGACTTACGGAGACTGCTTTTTAAAATTCGAGTTATATAGTATAAATATGTACTATCAAAACCTCGTCAGGAAATTGAATTTTATTCAAGTTGCAAAGACTATATATTTTGAGATACCATGTATTTCAAGGTTCAGTGGAAGAGAATGGCAATTTCCGCCGCGAAACTACGATCCTTTAAGTACGAGGAGTATGTGATACCTATAATATAATATCATCAACACAAGGTCAATATCTTAATTCTATAATGTCATTACGAGAAAAACAATAACCATACACTAACATTTTTAGTTTTCATAATAACTAATTCAAACCGTAATGCGGGCTTATAATAAATTCTGGTCGTGAGTTATGGTAAATTCACTTCAGTAGCCCTGAAATTAAGTAAGAATAAACTGTATATTCTGGCAAGAGCCCTGACTGAACATTGTTGTTTAAAAAAGTACATGTCCATCTTGGGGCTAAGCCACTCAAGTATGTGCCGATTCTATTCTTTAACGGAAGAAACACCTCTGCATATCCTAATTAATTGTGGACCATTAATGCCCAAACGTAAAACTCATCTGGGAGACTACGTACTTGGCCCAGAAGTAGTGAAATAGCTCAGAGCTAAGCAACTCCTTCAATTCATTGAAGATATAGGGCTTAACAGTTAAGTACAGCCATAGCAACGATAACAATAGATGTTACTAATTCGTCGAGGTCTTAAACAACCTGCATAGCTACTAAAAGGAACTAACTAAAAACACGTAAGAAATGAATAATAGTGTAATTTATTGAAGAACTTACTCTCTTCGAGATCGAAGATTTCCTTAGCAATGTTCTGGAACTTCTTGCCTTCGTACTCGGGTAATGAGGACAGGCAGTACTCGTCCACGGCTTCCGTCAGGTACAACACCTCGTAGCCGGCTCGCACCAGCCGCTCCGCGAACGGGGACTTCTCCACCTGTTGCAAATAATGAGCAAACTTTCAATGATTTGAGCATACACACGCGGTAGAGCCAAGTTGCAACTATATTACGGTTGTAGCACGAATGGGTCGGCTCGACCGGGGAACCGGGGACGAATGGTTTACGACCACCAGAACAACGAAATTATCAACTTTTTATATAAATGTAAAAGAAAGATACCGTGTAGTGGCAGTGTAAGAATATCCACTAGCTCATATAGTCCTGTGGGTGTTAGTAGTTAGTAGAAAATTGGAGAGATAGCGAACGAAGATGTTGCACTGTGTTGAGATTGCATAACTTAATTCCTCCCTCTCCCTTCCACCATCGGACAACCAGACGCTCACGCCAGTCTCCACCCTTTCGTTATCAACTTACCACGCATGCGAACCAAACGGTTTGCTTCATCGTTCGTCATGCGTAAAATAAAAGGAGTGGAATAAGTTGTCAGCAAGCCTTTTCATTTGATTACAATGCGAGTGTCTTCAAGGCAAGAATGAATAGGCTTTTGTTAAGTCAGTGCGCTTTGCCATCACCACTTAACATCAGGCGGGATAATACTAGTGTTCGACCGAAACTCCCGTTTCTTCCAAAATAAAAACTTTCTGCCAAAAAATCTTCAAAATTACCTTTTATATTATATTGTCAATATGAGCTTTTTTAAAAGTTTTAAAAGCATTTATATTATTAATTTAAACCAATCTTGAAATGAATTTCTTAGGGATTTTAAGGCTTCAGTTGTGGCGATAGCCGATTAATCTACTTCCGCTACGGCTTTGGCCAGAAATCGACTTTCGCTACACTGGATAATAGTTAAGCGCTGGCTTGGAATAGTAAAACAAAAAAAAGATGATGATGCTTGCAGTACAGACGTACCTCTGCACGGCTGGAGCCTGCGATGTAGTAGATGTGTGACTGGGAGGGTTTCATACGCGCCACGTAGTCCGCCAGGAAGGTCATGTCTTGCGATCGCGACGAGTGGAAGCGCAGCAGCTTGGCCAGCCGAGATCGGTTGCTCGGGTCCTCCATCACTCCCAGCTTGATGCTGCACACACACATTGTTACCCACACTGGTACCTCGTCACACTTGTGCATATATTATATATTTTTTTATATAGGAGGGGCAAACGAGCATATGGCTCACCTGATGGTAAGTGACTACCGCCGCCCATAAACAACCGCAACACCAGGCGAATTGCAGGTGCTTTGCCGGCCTTTTACAAAGGAGTAAGCTCTTTTCATAAAGGTCCCTAAGTCGTATCGGTCCGGAAAAATCGCCGGTGGTAAACTATTCCATTGTGGTAGAGCCATCGATATATATGTACTACGTACTAGATTTGGCATTCCGAACATTCACTATGTTCAAATGAACTGTACTGCAATCCGTACACCTTAATTGTCATTTAGTGTGGCTTCAATATGCATAGAGTATGGAGCTGCGCTAATAATACGAGATTTCAAATTAAAGTTTAAACCTGAACGTAATTAATAATTCAGCAGTCAAATAAGTAAAATTATTTGTTGTTCAAGTGAATAAATAGGTAATAATATTACAATAGTAAAAATAAATTTCTTCATTTATATGCCACGCTATCTACAATCATAGACTAAAATATACTATCTCCCGCGCATGCGCGAAAACAGAGTAGTGCACATTTTTTGTTTGGAATAGCTTCTCTAGTACGTAGTACATAGAACTCAATGGGTAGAGCCATGTTGCAGCTATACAACATGTAACAAAAACCTTGTGGTTCCCCTTAAGTATGTAATCAGAATCGGTATTCAAACATATAGAAATAACTTTACTTCAGAAAACTCAACCATAAATATTAAATTAAATTTAAATAAGTTTTTATTAGCAATTGGTTTTAATACCTATGCATTGGACATAAGGGTATTGTCAAAGACCTCACTTTACCGATGAGCGTGTCAGTTAGAGGTAATAATATACATACAATTTACAAATAAAAATTTATTTAAATTCAATTTAATTGTTTTTGGTCGTATTTTCTGAAGTAAAGTTATTTCTATATCTTTGAATTCTGATTCTGATAACGCACTTAACGAGAAACACAGGATTGGGGTACAGATGTTGTATAGTTTAGCACGAATGGGTCGACTCGACCGGGGAAGCAACACACTCTCATAATACCAGCACAAAACAGCAGCTTAGTGCAGCTGTTTCGTATGGTGAGTGTAGAGAACCAAAACCCTTTTACTGGGATTTAAGAGGCATTCCATCTTAGTCGGTCAAAGCAACTACATTTTTATTCTTAATCGGGGATGGATGTAGATGTTTATGGGCCACAGCATCCTCCTACCGTCAGGTGGACTCGGTGCTCATTTGTCAAGCTTATTCTATAAAAAAAAATCACTACATTACATCAGGTTCTTCTGCCTCATGAAATTCGTAACCTAGATATCATGAAGTAGAACAAAAGTAACTGAGAGTAAAATAAATTAAAGTTGGAAAAATTTATCTTCAGGTGTAGTAGACTCTAAAACTTAGCGGTCAGCCACCGTAAAGAGCCACGGTAGAGAGATGCCTCGTGTAGAGGCGAAACACGTGTCGTATTGTCGTCGGTGGTGTGTCTTTCCTTGTGTAGTGGTGGTGGGAGTAGTGGTGGTGGGAGTAGTGGTGCTGGGATTAGAGGTGACGGGGATAGTGCATGCAATTGAGGGAGGGCGGGAGGTGCTCTTCAAACTAGGTAAGACACATCATTTTATTTTATTGAGCGGATATTGGCAAAGTAAATTTTTCCAACTTTAATATAATGGATTTCCGCAAAGTAACGCCTGATTCTATTAATGATAGTAAAATAAATGCCAATGGGTTAGTTATTATTTAGCTGATTGTATTTTCCCATTATATTAAAGATATGTGCTTGACTTGCACCCTCATACTGAAATGTTAGTAGATTTCATCAAAATCATCACCTACTGGACGGACGCCTCTCCTTAATGAAACATGTGAAAATTGTTGCATATTGCAAAGAGCAATTCTCTTGTAACAGCTGCAATTATGATTATTTTATTTTATTTTTATTTATTCACAAAATCCACAGCTTGTAACAATTTATTTACACTCAAAACTTATAAAATAGGTCTTGAAGCCAATTACGGATTTACAATATACTTATTAAGCTAAAGAAAAGAAAAACGTCACAAAGTATTCACCACCTTACTTAAAAATAGAAGTATGAAATATAAAAATATTTAAAGGTAAACAAAGCGCTCGAAATGTGTTAAGTGCGGAAGAGTGTGTATGTTTGTGTATGTGAGAGTGATTGAATATGTGTGTGTGTATGTGAACGTGATACAAAGTTTAATTAAATAAGGATATTTTAAAGTAAATAGATAAATGTAATAAATATAAACATGATGTATGTAAATTATAGTGTATATTTATGTATCCAATTAATACCTGCTATAAAAACTTTCTTGCATTTATATTATTACTGCTATTTACTATTTAAATTTATAGATTAGTTTATAATTTGACATATTCTTACAAAGTACCTTGGCAACTTCACTTTTGAATGAAGTTTTACTAGAGTGAAAGATATCAATTGAATTAAATGTTTTATTATATATTCTGTGAAGCCTATTGACAATCGAATTTTGAGCATAGTTAGTTCTTTTAAGGGCAGTAGCAAAAAGTGTCGTATGTCTAGTTCGTATATTTGGAACATTAAAACTTAAAATTTGTAACGCTAATTCACAACAGTCTATGTAGTTATTACATATGCCATGTAGAAAGGACATATCAATTAAGGTTCGTCTACTTTGAAGAGGCATGTAATTGTAGTGGAGACTAGACTCGCTATCATCTGAAAAGCGGCGAGAAAATCGAAAGCGTAGGTGCTTTAAAAATTTTAACTGAATATTCTCCCAGCTTTTGAATATACGTCACATATTGAGGATTCCATATTATGCTACTATACTCCCAGAATACTTCTGACATATGCAAAGTATAGTACTCGTAAACATCCAATGTCTGAAAAGGGCTTACTGACTCGTAAAACAAAACCTAAATTTTTGTATGCTTTCGCCACTATTGTATCGATATGTTCGGAAAATGTTAATTTTGAATCCATTTTTACCCCTAGGTCAAGTACACTATTCAACTCATATAAAGTAAAATTATTTATTTTATAATTGTATTTAATTGGATTAGTTTTTCTAGTGAATGATACAAGACAACATTTCTTTAAATTAATACCAATACGATTTTCAATATAATAAGAGTTTAACCTATCTAGATCGGCTTGAAGGTTAATACAATCAGTAATCCCATTAATTTTCATAAAGATTTTTGTATCGTCAGCATACAATAAAAATTTTGCATGCTTAAAGCATCTACCCACATCATATAAGTACGTGGCATATAACAATGGTCCCAGGATGGAACCCTGCGGTACGCCTGATGGTACCTCTAAAAAGTTGGAGCGTGAACTACCTACCACTACAGCTTGAGAACGATTGCGCGGATATGACTCGAACCATCTCAACAAATTACCGTGGATACCCAGTTCAGATAGTTTACGCAGAAGGATACTGTGGTCAACACGGTCAAATGCCTTTTTAAAATCCGTATATATTACATCTACTTGTGACCCACTATCTATACTATTAGATACATAGTCTACAAAAACTCCTAGGTTAGTAGTAGTTGACCGGCCCTTTATAAATCCATGTTGTTCAGAGGGAATCGAAGTGGCAATTATTGGATATATATGAGCATGGACTACTCTTTCACATAGTTTACTAAGTACGTTCAGGATCGAAATGGGGCGGTAGTTCGCAATTGTTGATTTAAGACCTTTTTTCTGAATTGGTACAATATGGGCTGTTTTCCAAATGTGAGGAAAGTAGCCTTTCTGAAAACATCGATTGAAAATAAGTGAGATAGGAAGAGATAGAGCATCTGCACACTTGGTGAAAAATATTGTTGGAATATTGTCGCTACCCGCACCTTTCGATATGTCGAGATTTTTAATTAGCATTAAAATATACTCTTTGGTAATTTTAATGTCATGTATAGTAGCAATTTGCAATTGATTCCTATGCGTATCTTGTAAATCTAGATCAGAGGGTTTATTAAAATTTCTCTCGAAAAACTTATTAAAAGCGGAACAAATATCAAAATTGTTACTGATAACTAAATTATTGTATGTCATCTGTTGAGGATAATTACAAATATTTTTTCTCTTAGATCCAGAAGTATTTGGGGTTATTTTTAATTGAGCATAGTCCAGAGCATAATGATGAACCAAGTCGGCCACCTCAAAATGCTACTTAGAACAGTGTCACTAATAAGTATTATATTAGTATTTACCGCGTGACGATGAAGTTATCACATTAAATGAAAAGACTTATCCTACATAAAGTTCTTTGAACATACACAACTAAAAAAATATATAACCATTAACATTCTATAGTATGTGCCATATCGATTGAGAAAAACGGACAATGACCTCAGATATGAGCCGAGTGTCAAAAGGCGTAACTTACAAAATCTCAATTTAGATGTGATAACAATATTTAAATATTGATATTATTCCCACTTCTAGGTCAGCACATATGTTTTGTTTTTTTGTTTCTTAAATAATATTGTCTGTGGTTCCTATAAACATAGTAAAATCTTACGGTACATCGCGAAAAATGTGTTATATTTTATATTTCAATTTATGGTAAGTAACGCAGCAATTCATTTAATAACAGTTTCATATTAAAAAATATTTGAAGCAATATAATCACCATATTGAGCTTTTGCAAATTCATCCCTTTAAAATAAACAAAACGCGCGTTACGTCAGTTCGTTCTAAAAGAAACGTGACAATGGCAGCCAGAGATGCGTCACCTTTTTGGGCCGGTCCGCCATTTTGTTTTCATTCGTGTTCGGATAGCGCTTGCGTGTGTACGTCTCAGGTAATTCATAGCATTCATTGCATTGTTTTAGTTGAGTTTTACTGTTAAATTTGTTATATCGTTAAGTTTTTGTTTTTGAATCTGTTATATTAGTTTTACTGTGACGGTCGTTACTAAATCGACATGAGTTCAGGAGAATTTGGTGAAGGACCCGGTCCTTCAACATCAAGTGGAAAGAGACGTCGCCGACCCATAATAAACGTAGCAGGTACGTACAAATAGGTACAAATGCGACGACGTAGCCTTTCTATTTCTTAAAGCGCTCTTTTATGTGACCATGTGGTATTTATTTTCTAAAACAATATGTATTTATGTGATGTAGTACTATGGTAGTATATTTTTGTCATTTATTTACAGGCCCATCTTCTGGAGCACCTTTAACGTCACCAGTAAAGAAAACCTACCACTTTGTCGGTCGGGGAACAAGAGATTATCATTAATGTATACAAATATGTCAAAACACCTGGCCGAAGACGTGTATCCTTCAAACGTTAATATGGTAGAAAAGGTTTCGGAGATCTCAGGAGTCAGCAAGAGCACTATATATCGCGTATTAAGCGTGTAGAGATTCCATAAAATACCAGAAAGGAATAATTAATAAAAGAAAAAAGTCTGTAATTGACAAGTTGGACGATTTTGATAAATCGGCTATAAGAGCAAAAGTGCATCAGTTC
Organism: Parnassius orleans; assembly: GCA_029286625.1. Taxonomy (NCBI): domain Eukaryota; kingdom Metazoa; phylum Arthropoda; class Insecta; order Lepidoptera; family Papilionidae; genus Parnassius; species Parnassius orleans. The sequence continues at coordinate 2,060,028 of JAGSMP010000181.1, read as the reverse complement.
TTTCTTGCAGGAGAATTACCGACTTTAGACAAAATTTTGCTCAGTATAAATCAAGATGACCAGTTGCCAAACTTGAGCAAAACTTCCTGCGACGTGTGTTGCGCCATTTAAAATTCAAATATATAAAGAGAAACAGAAAAGTGGTCTAATAGATCGCCCAGAGATAGTTCTGTGGCGTACCAGATATTTGAGAGAAATACAAATATTAAGAAACGAGGACGTAACATTTTTACCTTGACGAAACATGGATTAACGCAGGTCATACTATGGAAAGGTATGGGAAGACACCACAATTGAATCTTCTCGTCAATCACGGTTAGAAGGCTACTCTACTGGCGCGAAAGCCCCTTCGGGTAAAGGAAAGCGATTAATAGTTGTACACGTTGGCAATGAAAATGGCTTTTTGGAGGGATGTGATTGGGTATTTGAATCATCATCTACTGGTGACTACCATGAGAGTATGGACGCTCTCATTTCGAGGACTGGTTTAGAAAAGTAATAGAAAAACTGCAAAGCGGCGATGTCATAGTTATGGATAACGCTAGTTACCACTCCAGACGTTTAGAAAAAACCCCAACAATGTCTTGGCGGAAACAAAATATGCAGGAATGGCTAGAATCTAAACAGATCGCATACGTGCCCTCGGACACAAAGACCCACTTAATGGAAAAAATAAAGGCAGTTAAAGATAACTATCGAAGTTACGTCACCGACGAGATGGCAAAGGAAAAAAGCATCACAGTGGTAAGGTTACCTCCTTATCACTGTGAGCTTAACCCATGAACTTGTGTGGGCAGATGTGAAAGGTACGTTGCACGAAAAAATACAACTTTCAAGTTAAAAGATGTTAAAAATTTACTTAAAGATGGTTTAACTCAAATCACGCCAGATAAATGGAAAAACTGTGTTCAGCATGTCCTTAAGGTTGAACAAAAAATGCGTGGCATGGATGATAGAATTGACCAAACTGCAGATCGCTTTATAATTAATGTTACAGATAGTTCATCAAGTGAAGATACGAGTGATGATTGCACCGAATAAAAATAAAGTTCTTATATAATATTAAAAATAAAGTTTTATCTTTTGCATAAGTACGTACTTATTCGGTGTCGTTATCACTCGAATCTTTATGTGTTATAAATTAATGTTTTTTGTTGTTAAATGAATAAAGTACTTTATAACAATAGATGATTTTTCTTCTACAGCGATCTTTCACATAACTTTTTAATAATAGTTAATAAATATATATTATATCAATCATTATAAAAAAATCATTATAAATAAAGAAAGTACTACATATAAAATGTGCCTATATATTGAAGGTTTGTAACCCTGGTTAAACGACCGAAGGTCATTGTCCGTTTTCTCAATCGATTTGGCATACTATAGTCATGGTAGCATTTTTTCGTTTTAATATTAAACAACATCATGTACATGCATACAGATATCACCTGATGAATAGTAGAAGGTCAAAGACCCATGGCCTTTGAAGGCGAAGATACCTAGTTTAAACGTTGCCAATCCGAAATAATGAAATAAAGTAAAAAATTAAGCAAAAAATATACTTACGCCTAATAACTTAAGTCATAATTTTATGCGCGAAATTAAAAACAAAGGGACCGCGCGCTGCGGGTGTGTGAAAACAAGTACAAGCGAAAAATTTACTTATAGTAAAAGACTTAAGGCATAATTCTCTATGCGCGAAGTGACAAGAAATGGGATGGGGTGTCGAAATTCATATTTCTCTGGCGCGTGCGACGATTAGTAAGAAAGTAAGTCACTTAGTCCGACGCCGGCGTCCTTGGGGATGGTTCATAAGTTGCTTGACCTAATTTTCGTTTTTCGCGTACACGTCCTTTGAGTTTTAATTGTTGTTTTTTTTGTTTTGTGGATATTTTAATAAGTTTCTTAATTTGTTTGTGATAGGACACGTTAATACGGTAATAATAGTTGTGATAAGAAGGTGGTGTGACAGTTTGTGCGAAATTGGACGCTTTCTTTTACTGTATTGTATTTATTATTTGTGACAGGACACGTTAATAATACGCTAGATAATCATAGTTAATAACTTAGTGGTGCGACAGCCCGTGCGCAATTGCACGCTTTTATTTTTTTAACGTCTTAACTTTTTTTAAATTTTAAGATGCCTCGTATCAATTTTACGTGATCGGCATAGATTGATATGATTTTTTTTTGAGAATTTGATTTGTTTTGATTATTAAACTTGGTGATTTCAAGATTAAGTGATTATTTGGATAAAAACAATACCATGAAATTTGTGATTCGTTGATAACATCGGTTTAGCATCGCCCTACGCGTGCCTAATTATGGGCAAGTGTAGGTATTATAATTACCTATGTCGATGGCGCGTGAGCACTGAGCGGCGTTGCCGCTTTTACAGGTCACTTCAGGTCAGTAAACTAATATTATCAAGGATGATTTATTTCTTGTCAATTTTTTACGCTATTTATTTTGTTTGAAAAATGCATTTTTTATTTTCTTTTATTATTGTTTAATTTATTATTTTAACAGACATATATCAACTTGTACTAACTGCTGTGCTATTTAACGTGATAACCTAAGCGCCACCCAGTATACTACATTTCTGACAATCAGTAAAAATAATATTTGATACAAATGAAAAAAAAGGTTTTAAGTAAAAAAATTAACAATGAAATACCCTAGCCTAGAGGTCTAAAAGGACAGAAACTTACTTGGTGGAGTATTCCTTCCAGAAGTGTTCATATTCATCATCGGGGATCTTTTTAAGCATGTCCAAAGCTTTACGCACGAGCTTCTTTTTGATTATTTTGACGAGTTTGTGTTGCTGTAGAGTTTCACGGCTGACATTCAGCGGCAGATCGTCAGAGTCCACAATACCCTGTTGCAATTAAATTCGCAATAAATATCATTATTGAAATAAAATTCAAATAATGGGGGTCATTGTAGAAGCGTGCACGTCGCGACCCCTGCCAGCCCTTTTCAGGGCTGCAATTCTACAGCTGCGCACCCATGCTAACGAGGTTAGGGCGTCCCCAGGCGACGCACACCAGCTGGTCCCCGTTGGTGTGGAATGCAGCGCGCAAAGCGGCGATGGGGACCGCCACCCGTCACGCACAGCCCGACACGGCGGAAGGTGGAGGACAGAGTGCAGAGTTGGCACGTGGAATATTAGAGGAAACATGAAAGATAAGACGAATGAGTTGATTGAAATAATGAAAGAAAGAGAATTAGATGTCGTGTGTATGTCAGAGACCAAACGGAAGGGCAGTGGTACTGAAGAGCTCCCTGGTGGGGCGTTAGCTCTATGGTCAGGTCCCGGAGGCGAGAGCGCCCGCCAGGGAGTGAAGTGCTGCTGTCGTCTCGGTTGGTCGATGTTATGACTGAATATAAGATTGTGAACTCAAGACTACTCTGGGTTCGCTTTAAATTGGGACTGACGAAGTTATTCCTTTTGGCTGTTTATGCGCCGGTAGCTTCGTCGTCCAGGGCTGAGCTGGAGGAGTTTTGGGAGAATGTAAGAGAAGTTCTAGATTTGGCTAGGGAAAACGAAAGAATTGTTGTATGTGGTGATTTGAATGGATGGTTGGTACCGCTCGACCAGGGTACGAGTCGGTGCTTGGAAAGTTGGCGATAAAAGAGTTAATGATGCTGGCAAGCTTATACTAGCGGTATGCAAGGAAAGGGTCTTCTTGTGACAAACACTATGTTTAATCACAAGAAAATCCATATGTATACTAGAGAAAGTAAGAATGAGAGAAGTATGATCGATTTGTTCCTGGTGGATGACCGACTGCGAAAACAGGTGATGGATACGCGAGTGTTCAGGGTGCTGACCTAGAACGGATCACTATCTAGTGATCACTAGATTTAGGGTTTGTTCGCGGGTTGGCGCTACCGGACGGCGGTAACAGAACCGCAATCGGTCTGTCGCATCCGAAGTTGGAAGCTTCAGGAAGCGGATACTAGGGACAAATATCATGCGAGGTAGCCGAAAAGCTTGACACCATCGATGGCAGAAATGAATGTGGAGAGAACATGGCAGAACCTTAGGGATGGAATGGTAAGTGCAGCGGAAGAAGTATGTGGAACAATAAAAAGAGGCAGTAGCAAAGAAGAGATGCATGGTGGAATGATGAAGTGAAAGAAGCTGTAAAGAAGAAGAAAGCATGGTTAGACTACTTGGCCTCTAGTAATGATAAGGATATGAGAGAAGATGAAAGAAAGATATAAGCTGCAGAAAGTTCACACGAAAGCATTGATTGAAATGCGTGAAAAGTGTAGAATGGAAGCGGACAAAGGTTGTCGCACAACTTTAGGGAGAACTCAAACTCTTCTGGAAGAGGTTGGAAGGACCCGAAGTGGTGCGACGGCATAGAATGAACAAAGTGCTTTCGAGAACTAATGACGTCCTCACAGAAAATCGGACGTCATGCAGCGATGGAGCAATTTTATGAGAAATGTATGCGTGTGATGATCTTAGTGAGGATCCGGGGATGACTCCGTGACTGGTACGCCAGACCTGGACCTCGATGACGCTGAGGTCATCAGTATGAAAGAGATTGAACGTGCGATTCGAAGTTTGAAATGTGGTAAGGCCGCGGGACTAGACAGAGTTACTGCTGAAATGATCAAGTATGGTGGGCCTCGCGTCTGGGACGGCTTTCATCTGCTGTGCAATTTGTGCTGGCGGACGGGGGACGTCCCGGATGATTGGCGATCCGCAGTCATTGTGCCTTTATATAAAGGTAAAGGTTCACATTTTGACTGCGGGTGCTATCGGGCGATCAGCCTGACCAGTTTAGCAAGTAAAGTATACTCGAAGGTTTTGACGCGTAGGATGCAAGAGAAATCGGAAAGATTTCTATGGGAGGCTCAATGCGGTTTAGACCTGGAAGAGGATGCACGGATCAAATATTTTCTCTCCGCATGATCACGGAGAAGCTTCTGGCTGCTAACCAGAAGATTTTCTGTGCTTTGTGGATCTTGAGAAAGCATTTGATAAGGTTGTAAGGAAGAAAATGTGGAATTGTTGCCGGGGTACGGTGTGGATGGTCGATTGCTAAGGGCTGTGCAGGCACTTTACTGCGACTGTAAAGCCTGTGTGCGGGTAGGGCATGACCTGTCACCCATGTTTAGCGTCCAAACGGGAGTAAAACAGGGTTGTGTCATGTCTTCCTGGCTGTTCATACTATATCTCGACAGCTGTTTACAGAAGCTGAAAGATAGCTGTCTGGGTGTGAAATTGGGTGACATAAAAGTAAATTGTCTGCTGTATGCTGATGATGCAGTGCTTATTGCACCATCAGAGGCAGAACTGCAGGCATTAGTCACGCGTATGAAAGAGAATGTGAAATTAAAGGTCTCCGTTTGAATGCCAATAAAACTAAGGTTCTGGTATTTGAAAGGGACGAAGAGAGAACGAAGTGTGAAATATGGGTAAATCAAGAATGTCTAGAACAGGTAAATGAAATTGTATACTTGGGAGTGCTTTTAGCCGGGATGGAAGATGTGATTTAGATGTGGACAGGCGTGTCGCTGCCGGGAACAAAGTCAATGGTGCCTTGACTGCTTTAGTCAAAAGGCAAGGCGTAGTGAAGAGCGCACGCCTTGCAATACATAACGCAGTGTTGGTACCAACTTTGTTATATGGCAGCGAAACCTGGGTATGCCAGAAGAAGCATAAAAGCAAGTTGAATGCAGTGGAGATGCGATCTCTTCGTAAAATGTGCGGCGTTACCATGGCTGACCGAAAGCGAAACGAAGAGATTCGCAATATGGTAGGTTTGAAAGATGACCTTATCACAAAATTGATAAGGGCGTGCTTCGATGGTTTGGGCACGTTGAGCGAATGAGTGAAGACCGAATGGTGAAGAAAATATATAGCGCGAAAGTTAATATTAAAAGGTGTCGAGGTAGACCGAGACTAACTCGAAGACCATGTGAGCAAACTGCTCGAAGAGGAGGTCAAGAGTACTCGGATACCTAGACGTGCATGCATGAAGAAGATTATGAATCTGAAAGAAGCGAAAGAGATATGTAAGGATCGTGACACTTGGCGATCTGTTCTCTCTGGCTACCCGTCAGGGATTGTGCGTGAAGATAAGTGAAGTAAAATTCAAATAATCGAACTCTTGAGGTTTAATAAAAAGAGTTGTTTATATTATGAATAAAATAATTCTTAAATGCGTGATTTGTCAACTTTTTAATACAAATTGTTATGGTTGCATAAATTTTTGCATCTTTTGTGAAGTATGTTTTCAAATACGGTTCAAAATAAGAAATTGTTATATTTACTTTTAATTTAACTGTGACATGAATTGTAAGTTAGTTTCACATTTTTATATTTATATAAAATTTAAGCGTCTGGCTATAATATCATTTATCATGATGTATGTGTGAGGTGGTGGTTACCTGTATGAAGGCCAGGTAGTTGGGCATGAGGTCGTTGAACTCGTCGGTGATGAAGACCCTGCGCACGTAGAGCTTGATGTGATCAGTCTTGGTGCCGTAGCGGTTGAAGCTGTCGGCCGGCTGCACGCGCGGCACGAACAGCAGCGCGCGGAACGTCACCTCGCCCTCCGCCACGAAGTGCGCCCTGCATCATCACCGCATACCGTATACTTCACCACTCATCACCAAGCACTTCTATGTATACTACTACTGCACGCGCGGCACGAACAGCAGCGCGCGGAACGTCACCTCGCCCTCCGCCACGAAGTGCGCCCTGCATCATCACCGCATACCGTATACTTCACCACTCATCACCAAGCACTTCTATGTATACTACTACTGCACGCGCGGCACGAACAGCAGCGCGCGGAACGTCACCTCGCCCTCCGCCACGAAGTGCGCCCTGCATCATCACCGCATACCGTATACTTCACCACTCATCACCAAGCACTTCTATGTATACTACTGCACGCGCGGCACGAACAGCAGCGCGCGGAACGTCACCTCGCCCTCCGCCACGAAGTGCGCCCTGCATCATCACCGCATACCGTATACTTCACCACTCATCACCAAGCACTTCTATGTATACTACTACTGCACGCGCGGCACGAACAGCAGCGCGCGGAACGTCACCTCGCCCTCCGCCACGAAGTGCGCCCTGCATCATCACCGCATACCGTATACTTCACAACCACCAAGAGTTCCAACGGTGAATTAACTATGTATGCTTTTTTTATTAACATTTTAAAAGCAATGTGTGGTTTGTCCCGAACTACTAAAACAGATAATATTGGCGAGCTATCTCCCATTTGGCCCATGTGTAATAAATTCAACCTAATTCATATTCACACAAATGACATATTTTCTGGTTTGTCAACTTATTTCAAAAATATTGTTAAAGTACAAAATGTAACAAATAGTTGATGTCTATGTATATTAATTTAAGTGGCATTCCTTGGGAAGGCCTATGTCCAGCAATGGACTTAAAAGGAAATATAGAGTTTTCATATTATGCATATACAATCTATCTGTTACATGATAGTTTTTTACTATAACTGCTACTTTTCTTTTACTAAGTTTTATTTTCAATTATTGTGTGCGCATCTGGTATTAGGGTTGATACATTTTTCCCTCCTTTATATATATTCTCTAAAGTTATTACTTTTGGGTACTACACTACTGGTGTGTCCTATTAATAAAAAATAAAGAAATAAGCACCATTATTTTTTCAATGTGTTGAAACAATTACCTAGCGAGTGGTGCTGAGGAGTCCTTGGTGAGGCTCTTGTAAAACTGGGTGTATTCTTCATCTGCCACTTCAGATGGCTTGCGGGTCCAGATTGGTTTGTTGTCATTCATTAGCTCCCAGTCCCAAACTGTTTTCTCTGTCTTCTTAGGCTCACTCTTCTCTTCTGTTGCATCTTCAACCTAATGAATTAACTAATTATGTTATTGTTGTAGTAAAAATATTGAAAGCAGTAATTAATTGTTATAAAAAAACCCTCTGTCATGGTATTTAGTTACCTTAATACTCACAACACACATTTAATAATAATTAAACTATTTTTAAATTCTGTTTTTGCCAAATCACTATAACCTCGTAGTGGCTCGTAATATCTACTATCCCATATCATCCTGTGGGTGTCGTAAGGGACGACAGAGGGAAATTGAAACAGAAAGTGTGCAGCAGGATCAAAACTATAAAAAACTGCGATTGCCAACTCACTAACCAAGCGTGGCAACTATGGCAAAATCCCTCTATGAGGTAATCAATGAGGGAGGGGTATGTTTAGAAGTGAACTTTTATTGGCTCTAATTGATAATGGAATCACTATAAAAGAGGTAGAGCCATGCTTCAGCTATATTATGGTTGTAGAACAAATGGGTCGGCACGACTGAAAAGAATGATGCTCTCAAAGAATACCAGAGTAAAATAGCAGCTTAATGCTGCTGTGTTTCGTTTGGTCAGTGTAGAGATCCGGTGACTCTTTTTACTGAAAACGCGGATTGCATCTTAGTCCTCACGGGTGATAACGCATTCTGCATTTTAATTCTTAATCGAGGATAAATAGTGTCTATGGGCCACATCATCCACTTACTATCATCAGGTGGACTGTATATGCTAGTTTGTCACCCTTATTCTATAAAAACTTATGTCGAAGGTGAGCAAACAGTCACCTGTGCATCCTCGTCAGCGTCCGCGTCATCTTCCTTGTCGTCGAGGTCGGGCTCCTCCACGGTCTCGGTGCGGGAGGCCCACAGGTAGATGGGGAAGTTGATGAACTGAGAGTACTTCTTCACCAGCGCTCGGATCGTGTCCGGCTGCAGGTAGTCGGTCGCCTCCTCCTTCATGTGCAACCTACAACACAATTCCATCAATGAGGGCATCCATGACTTTTTATGGCACCAGGACGGCGCCACTTATGAATAAGGTTTTTTTAAATAGAATAAGGGTGATAAACGAGCACACAGTCATCCTGATTGTAAGCGGATGCTGTGCCCCATGGACATCTACATTTATCCTCACTCAATTAAGAATAAAAGTGCAGATGGGTTGTCACCCATGAGGACTGTGATGGAATGCCTCGTTTCCAGTAAAAATTAAACGGGAAGGTGAAATATTTGACAGATATTATCACAGGGGAAGTTAATTTGTTAGTAAATGTAAAAATTAATGTTAATATCTGAAATATTGGTTATAAATGAATAAAATAAAGTATGGATGTTCCTAAAAAGAGAAAATTTAAAGAAAGTTAAAAAGTGTGCAAAAAATTAAATAGCAAGTCACAGAGGCATTGTTTGACATTGTGTAACAAATAACTTCACCTTAGTTCAAAGTAGCCACATCTGGTGAGTGGAAGGTTATTACCCTCATTAACACGCCACCGACTTTAATCAGCTCATAATTCATTGATAGACATGGACGCTCCTACATGAGGGAGGATTGGACATCGCCAACTTCACAGATCAGCTACACAATTTTAGATGCTGTAAGTCATCAGTCTGGGTATTTTATAATTATTGGTATAAATACAGTTAGTAGATGTCAAATGATCATTTGAGGGAGTGATGCCCTGGCAAGAGATGCGGGAAGTCGATGGATGTAAGTGGCCTAGGAACATGCTTTGTGGCATTCCTTGGGAGAGGCCTGTGTTCAGCAGTGGACTTGTGATTGGTTGTAATGATGATGATAATGATGTGGATGGTAGCCCTGGGCACATTTTTAGGTGTTTATTTACCACATGTTAAGGAAAACATGGTGAGGAAAACCTGCGTGTATGAGGAATAGAAATACTTTAAAGACTTTTTTTATGGAATAAGTGTGATGAACGAGTTTTGTAACCGTGTTTTCAAAGGTAAGTGGCCACTGAAGCCCAAATACACCTGCCTTGTGCATGTGTGGAAGTGGGGGCGTGGTACAAGGCAGTAAGGCGTAGGGCATAAGGCATAAGGCAGTAAGGCTCGCACTCACGTGATGTGCGTGCCGCGCCCGAGCGAGTCGCCGCGCGGGTCGGCGGCCACGCTGAAGGCGCTGGCGTCGGACTCCCACACGTGCTGCGAGTCGTTGTTGTGCTTCGACACCACCGTCACCTTGTCCGCCACCAGGAACGCCGAGTAGAAGCCCACGCCGAACTGACCGATCATGTCGTTCATTTCCTGCGAGTCCGTCTGTAACAAACCACCACACAATTACTTAGCAAAACAACTAACTTTTTATTATTCATAAAAAAGGGCTTTGTCGCTGATGCGTTTATGATACCCTGGTATTAAATCAAATATAAGTACATGTATAACAAATAGTACAACAAAAAATCTTAAATAATATAATTATGTACTTATCTCTTATTTACTAACAAAGTTTTTTGGCATAATTTTTTTTTATAGAATAAGGGTGACAAACGAGCACACAGTAACGATGGGCGATTATTACTAAAACTAATCGAATTAGTCGATTGTTCAGTTTAGTCGATAAAATTCGATAACAATCCATGTAAGTCGATTGTTATCGACGGCGTGCGGCGGGCGACAATGACTGACACGCTTACCGTGTCAACTTTAATTACTAATTTGTAACGCAGCGCACCCATTATGCGTACTACTAAATAAGTAGTTACAAAAGATGTTGTGCGGTGCGCCTGCGCTTGCGCTAAGTCTGTGCGCCACTACTTACGTTACGACTGCAGTTATTAGGTATGCGATTGGCGCCAATAGATTATTCAATTGTCTGTTTTGTATTGTAATTAAACCATTGAATGAGGGAACATCCATTCAAGACATGATGTTAATGGTTAAATTTATTAATTTGTTAAAAGTTATTTGTAAATTTTTTTAGCAGATAAAATTAACAGTTAAAAATATTACTTACTTTTGTATTGAATTATTATTTTTAAATTGTTGATGTTAATTTTATAGCTTAAATTTTACGCATGAAATTCAATAAACATTTCTTCATACTTTAATAGGTACATGACTCTCTAGTATTAAAAAGTATTTCTTATTAAGCTAAGCGTATTTACAAATTTATTAATTCAATATTTACATTATATTATGATTTTTAGGCATCGCGTCTAGCCGGTCATTCATAACCCGCGCGTGACCTTTCTCTATTAATATTCATTAACCAACTAAAGTAAACAAATTAAAATATGTATTATGTAATATTTAAAAACAATCGACGCATTCAACACAGTCCCGCACGCACCGCACCGATGTGCGATATGCGTACAATTAGTAGTTTGTCGATTGTTATTCGAATAATCATGGTGAGGAACTACTAAATCGACAATCGAATGCGCAATAGAATAATTTTCAATTCAGTCGATTGTTTTTTTTTTGCAACAATCGCCCATCGCTAGCACACAGTCCACCTGATGGTAAATGGATGCTGTGGCCTACATACATCTACTTTTGCACGCCGTAAGCGCTAAGCGCGCAGGTTGCATGCCGTAAGCGCTAAGCGCGCAGGTATGTTCTACTAGGGCCTAAAAATTAAGATTCCAACGTTTTGTCGCATGAAATCGTATCGAGCAATCATATTGTACATATAAGTGATATAAAAAGCACATTGTCAGAAAGATAAATGATTGTTCAACTTTTTTTTTTTTTTAATCGATTAATTGCTATTTTTACATAAAAAAGGGCTTTTAGTGGCTTATGGTGTGGATTTATCGAGTCCGCATGGCTTCGTAAACACGATAACTTTTGAAAATATCAATTGTTCAACTCAATCTATTTTTAAAACTCTTCATCTATCATGTGGGAAGTCATTGAATGTAAATGGCAGTTTTTGTTTACTTTAGTTATAATTATTTTTTTTCGGCTGCGAAATGTCGAAATAGTCAGTTAGTTCGGCGCAGGCGTAGGACAGTTGCCTTGAACCACAAAAATTCAATGGATGGTGGCGCTATCGATAATTTGTTTCCAAAAAAAAAATTGTTTATAGTTGGTCTTATGGCTTCACAAATGTCGCTACTTTGGAAAAATAAAATGAAATTTACTTACAAAATAAAAATAAGTGCACCAAAAATTATTGGTGATGTTATTAATAACAAATTATCATTTTAACATAAAAGTACGTAATAATTATCGAATCAATCAATAAATATGATAATTATGATACTGGCAACAAGCATAATATTATAATAAAAAATGAAATAATTGTCATACTAAATTTCATTCTTGTTTCATTGCAAATTTATATATTATTATCTCAGAAATACAAGTGTACTTATTGAAACTATTTACCTACTTTTAATATTAAAGGTATAAATTAGTATTACAAAAAAGTAGGAACTGTTTCAGTAAGTATACGAATTAAAGAACATAATAGTTTAAATATGATGTATATAATATAGCTATATATAGGGAATTAGAGAATTAGTTCGGATTCAATTTGTAGGAGACGCTAGTAGTTCAATTTTGTCTGGAATAAAATATCGTCAGAGGGCTCTCTTTTCCTGTATATACTAATATACTTAAGAGTATATCTTTGGTTCGGCGTCAATCGCCGTCGTGAGTGGACACTGTATCGGTTGTTTGCAGCGGCTCAAAAAGATCGCTGTACAAATACACAATATTTGAAAAACCAAATTTCTTACATACTTGATTATAATAATAATCAGAGATTTTTATTACAATATTTTAAAAGCACAGAATAAATAATAGTAGTACGTACTAAAAGTAAGTAGGATGTAATATTTATACTTAAATACGTCTTGGACTTTATGGAGTGACCTGAATGATGATATAATGATCATATGAGCATTATGAGTCGTGCACTTTTGGATTTTCCAAACTTTTTTTTAAATTGAAGTTTGACATAAAATTATCGGAAAATTGGAAGTATAATAAGGTTATTAGTAAAAACTTGTGTGTATTTAAACTACTTTAAAAAATTCCGTATAATCATGTTATATGTAATTTTTTTAATGCGCTTAGGGCCCAATTGGATTTACCAATTATTGTCAATTAAGAATTAAAATGCAGATGCATTGTCACCCCTAGGTCGAAGATTCTCTACACTCACCATACGAAACACACCAACATTAAGCTAACCATTTTATGCTGGTATTCTGTGAAAGCGTGGTCTTACCCCGGTCGCGTCGACGCATTCGTGCTACAACCATGATATAGCTGCAGCATGGCTCTACTACATATAACGGGTAATCATCTGATAACGTATATGTGATAAAATAGTTTAACATCTACCAATCGAGGACAAATGTAAATTACAATATTTTTTTCTCTGGAGTTCTGGGCACATTCTGTCAAACATAATCGATGATAACAGAACAAGTTGAACAACTTGGTGAGGTAGTTTTTACACCAGGAGAAATTAAAGCTTTTTTTTGGGCATTCCTCTAAATTTGTCCATGAGTGCATATTATATCCTTTGTTTTGCTTATTTCATTATTTCTTTTTTGTTTTGATGTTGTTGTTTTGCTTAGTTTAAGGTAATAAAGGAACTTTTTATTTTTATACGGCATTTGTTCATATCTATTTTTTTTTTGTGCTGTTATTTAATTCTGTTTAGTGTTTTTTTTTTATTTAAATACATAAAAATCTGCCTGTTTTGTCTGTATGTGCCAAATAATGTCTCTTTCTTTCTTTCTTTTAATATTGTAATAGAAATAGAAACTTTTTTATTGAATATATATTATAAATAATACTTACTGAGAGTCACTCATGTTTAATTTACCACTGGTTCGAAAATACCTCTGTTCTGGAAAGAACCAGCAAGAAACCTAGCGGGACTTTTAAAAAAAAACAAAGTTTCCAATCATATGACAGGTTAAGGTATCATAAATTCAACTTATTTTTGAACATATGCCTTCTTTAGACGCATTGATAGTAAGTTCACTTATCACAATTTACAATACTTAAAATTAGTCTATACTTTAGTAAAAGTATGTGATGTAATTAAATAAGTCTATGCAAAAAATATTTTTTTAATTGTAAACTTTATCCAAAAAGTTTATTTGTATGCAAATTAGAAATAAGCTTTTAATCATGGAAGTGTATATTTTAATGTTCATGCACACTATAAAAATTTGTATTGTGTAAAGGTGAAACATGTGTCACATTATCGACGGTGGTGTGTCTTTCCTAGTGGATTAGTTGTAACAGGGATATTTATTTATTTATTTATTTATTTGATATATTTGCTTAAAACATGGACAGATAAAGATAGTACAGTTTTTAAAGCACGACATGTTTTGCTATGTTATTGTATATAGCATGCAAATTTACATAAATAGCACATACAAATGAAATTTTTCTGATCAAAACACAGAACAATTAGACTAAAACAATTAAAATCATAAATAAATAAAGATAGATAATTCATTAAAAAAAAATTAATTACATTTAACAAATAGGTCTCTGATGTCATAAAATTGATTTTCATTGATATAAGTTAATAATTTTTTCCTAAATAAATTATTATTATGCGATTTGATGTCATTAATTTGGTAATGCACGCAATTGGGGGAGGGCGGGAGGTACTCTTTAAAGTAGGTAAGACACAAGATGTTAAAAATTAATTAATAATAAGCCGCAAGATAATGCCAGATTCTATTAATTAAATTAATTATTTTTGTATATAATTATTTGTTTCCATGAACCATATTTGTTGAGTTACCTTCTCAGCATCCTGCATCTTGGAAAGGAAGTCAGCAGTACCAGACTTGGCAATAGTTCCGAGATTGTTGACAAGTTCATTGCGCGTCATGCCCACACCGGAGTCTATGATGTGCAGGAGCCGCTTCTCAGGATCTGCTTTGATGCGAATGCTGAGGTCCGGGTTCACATCCAACACATTGCGGTCAGTAAGCGACATAAGACGGATCTTGTCCAGCGCGTCTGATCCGTTTGAAATCAACTCTCGCAAGAATATCTGTAACGGAAGACGTTAAGATATAGAAAGCATTCAATATATATTAATCAATACACACAAGTAGACGCGTTATAAATTTCCTTATGGCTTTAACAGAGGTGGATCTTCATAGTCGATCGCTTTATTGCACCTACATATTTGAAAGGATGAAAAAAGTTTAACTTGTTTGAAATCCTGGAAAATAGTGTCATTCCATAATTTTCCTCCATAATTTTACTCCTGGTTCCTGCAAAATACAAAGAGACATTTCCTTGCCCTCTGGGGGTAGTTTATCGTCGATCAGGGATGCGCCAAAGAAGAAAGTTCCCTAAATAGTGTTATGGTTTTTTTTTATGTTAAGGTATATATTACTATGGGTAAGTTCTTGATGCCCGAAATTTAGATACTGTATTGTATTGTATTCTACTCAATATAAGTCAGTAGCCTATTTTAAAATGTTATTTGTATTTTTTTTTCATTCATTATAGCCCTTCACACAAGTCCACTGCTGAACATAGGCCTCCCCCACGGAACGCCACAAAGCACGGTCTCGAGCCACCTGCATCCATTGACTTCCTGCATGTCTTACCAGGTCGTCACTCCATCTAGTGGGGGGACGCCCTACACTTCGCCTGCCGGTACGAGGCTGCCACTCGAGAACCTTTCTTCCCCATCGGTTGTCGGTTCTTCGAGCTATATGGCCGGCCCATTGCCACTTCAGCTTACTAATCCTTTATTTGTATGCAGTAAACATAATATGCAGTGAAGTGTAAAACGAACCTCTTTATTCCTGTACAGAGAGTTTATGATGAGCTTCATCATTCGGTTGACCTCGGTCTGGAAGGTGAAGTTCTGTGCGCGCTCACGCAGTTCCCGCATCTGCGCCACGCTCAACCCATCCGGCGAGATGGCCTCCTCCTCGCGGAGCACCGCTTCCGCATCTGACGACACATTCCCTCACTTATAATATTTTTTATAATTAAAAGAGTTAAGTGACCAACTAAAACTTCATAACGACTAGTCGCCCTCTAAGTCGAAGAGTTTACAATATTTATCTGTAGGTAATTTTTTTAAATGTAAATCTTTATTTATAACATATAAAAATCAATTGCTGTCCGTTAGTCTCGCAAAAACTCGAAAACGGCTGGACTGATTTAGATGAATTTCTTTGTGTATGTTTGAGTCCCTGCATGGTTTAAACACATTTCAATTGGACCCGGTACGTGACGCTATTTTCGAGATCCAGAAATCACCAGTGCAAAGCCGGGGCGGATCGCTAGTATATAATATAATTTTTCTGTATGTGTTTGTCACTGAACTCCTCCTAAATGGATGGATGGTTAAGATTTACAATTGGACCCGGTAGGTGGGGCTATTGTCGAGATCGAGAAATCACCTGTGGTCAGCCGAGGCGGATTGCTAGTTTTATTATAAAATATACTATAAAATATATCATTACTTGGTGAAAGAGGAACAGAGTGGCAACTACCAGGGCAGGCTATAACTACTCATTAACTAAGACATCAGAGTTTGGACGACAGGCACGTGATCAATATTTGCATTTCGAAGAAACCTTGTCAATATATCAAATTGACAAAAAGGCATATTAAACTGATGTAAAAATAAGACATAAATTTACGAATATAGTTACGTTAGCACTACTTAAACGTTACGACTACACAGTTCATATCGAAACATTTACCGTCACCTTGACAACGTATCGATCTAATGTAAGTCCCTGGGAAGGTATTGACGAGTAATAAAAGTGACAAGAAAATGGAGTCGGTAGAAGAACATAGTGTAGAGACAGCAGCGGCTGTGCCGAATACGACAGAACCTCAGAGGCAGACTCTCCCAACGCGCTCTTTCAAGCTACGATTTGCCGCCCAGCACGAGCTGGGGCGTTCCAATCTATCAGCTATCAGACCGCTGGCATTGCGTGCGTTATCATATCACTCTAGTAGATTAGTCGCTTTTCTAACCGAATATCTGATATACACGTAAAATTTTAACAAGCACTAAACTAAGAATTATCACTGTCATGGCTCACTCGGACAATGCAAAACTTAACACATTTTGTGCATAATTTAAATCAAGAAAAGGAGCATACTGTCGCTTATTATAAGCGATAGTATTTCTTTGCACCTAAAACGAACATACGGGATGTCCTGTAAATAGTAGTCCAAACGAAATGTGGCGAGAGATGAGACCGTGCCCTAAGAACAGCCAAAAATTTTTTAATAAAACTGTTACAGTTTTCAAGATTTTTTATTGAATATTATTTCTGACTAGATGTGTAACTGCATGTTTATAGCAGTTTCCCAACAACGTGAACAGTTTCTTTAGAAAAAAATATTAAAGTCGCAAATTTCTACGGGACAAGATTTTTCATCCAAGTTTAAGATACTTTGGTGTTAAAAAAAGTACTACATCCTTGATGCCCATTGACTTTGAAAATAGTGCAATGAATGAAGATTTTAAAACAATAAAACAAAATACAATTTTTGATAAAACAAAAAAGTTATTGCTATTTCATTGCTGAAGGGCCTAATTTTTCGATAAAAGTTTTTTTTTTGTTTTATTTTGCAGTACATCTCAAAATATTGTAAAAATGAGAGATTGTGGCTAAAATTGGAGAGGTGAAACCAAAACTAGCTTCAAAACAGATTTTCAAGTTAATAAATTTTAAACAATTTTTATTTTTGTCAATGAACGAGTATTATTTTTCTCTATGAACGACACGGAGGTACTCGTGTTGACCTTGATATTGTTACCCGAGCCAGAGATAGCAAGTAAGCTCGAAACTTGGTTTAGAGTAAGTAAAAGAGACAGATAATCCGGTCCTTGAAATTTCCAATTTCTCTTGTAGTTTCCTATTTATTATTTTCTAATGCTCAGTGCGTGAGATCCGAGAAAACATGTAGCGCATGCGATGTGAAATAACAGTGAGCATATCTAGTCAGAAATAATATTCAATAAAAAAATACGTTTTCGCTATTTCAATAGAATGACATCAATTATACGTATTATAAGGTGATAAATTTTCGATAAAATCATGAAAATCAAAAAAATCTTGAAAACTGTAACAGTTTTATTTAAAAAAATTTGGCTGTTCGCATAGGGCACGGTCTCATCTCTCGGCACATTTCGTTT
The DNA here is from genome assembly GCA_029286625.1 of Parnassius orleans. NCBI lineage: Eukaryota > Metazoa > Arthropoda > Insecta > Lepidoptera > Papilionidae > Parnassius > Parnassius orleans. The sequence continues at coordinate 2,042,048 of JAGSMP010000181.1, read as the reverse complement.
GGACTACTATTTACAGGACAACCTGTATATTAATGGCAAAGTTAGATTCATTGTTAAAGTTAAAAGTTAAAGTTACAGCCTATATACATCCCACTGCTGGGCACAAGCCTCCTCTCATTTCTGAGAGGGTTTTAGGGCAAGGAAATGTCCGCCATGCTGCCCCAATGCGTGTTGGCGAACTTCACATGTCTTCGTATTTTTTTTTATTTCTCAGACATGCAGGTTTCCTCACGATGTTTTCCTTCACCACCGAGCATGTGGTAAATCGGCACTTAAAATTACAATTAACAATTTCATTGGAGCCGGCGGGGAATCGACACCGGGTTGCTCGCGTACTTCATTGAGAGGTTCATTATGTTTTAAGGTTAAAACTGGTAGAGTCGCGCTGCAGCTATATTATTATTGTTATTGAAGCACGAACGGGTCGACTTGACCTGGGAAGGACAACGCTCTCACAGAATACCAGCGTGAAATAGCAGCGTAACGCTGCAGCATAGCTTTATCACATACATATAAGTACTTTTTAGGGAATTTTCCAACTGCTAGTTGGGTGAAAGCTGTATTCAGTATCAAATGGACTGTTGTGATGTTAATGAAGCGTTCGTTCTCAGCGGTGCCGTTGGCGGACAAGTTCTACGCGCGTGTGCAGGAGGCGGGCGACGAGGTGGCAATAGAGCGCGCGCTACAAACTGTGCGCGAGCGCTTTGCTTGCGGTCCGCGGGAACTCTACCCTCAACCAGTCACCAGCGCGCACGAGTCCGTACATATTTTACGTCATAATGTTATGTTCAGTATTAATTAGTGAAATAGCATCGGTATCAAATACAGATACCAATCAAATTGTTTCATTTGGTGGTACATTTATTGGTTTCACAGCATTGGCACGGCATTACTTAAGTTTACGCTAAGAGATAAGCATTAAATGTATATTGGGTAACGCCATAAGTAATGTTAAAAGAAAGACTTCTATGTATATTACAAGACGGACTCTGCGGCTTTAATACATTGCGCACAAAGTTATGGTCAAATCTCATTATATATTTTAGTAGACTGCGAGCACGAGAAGACTAGTTCTTTGTTTTGTAAACCGCGAACATTTTTTTCAACAATCCAACACTGATTTTGTTTAATGGGACTAACGGAAACGCTGTCATTATTTGTGTGCGCACTTTGTCAAAACGTGATTTGAAGTTGTTTTTTTTTTTGTATTTGCCTAAAAACAATAAATTCCGTAAATGAAAATACAACTATCATCTTGCATTACGTCCGCCTAGCAGCGCCCGCGTGATTCACAGCTGTGACAGTTTTTGTTCTGAATTACCGGTGTAGTAGTATACATAGAAGTTTTTGATTAAAAGAGATTCTGTTGGTAAAGTAGCACACGTGCTGGCAGGTACGGTTGGTGGAGCGGCCGAGCGGTGCGGGGCGCGGGCGCGGCGCGGCACCACGTGCGCGACTCGGCCTGGCTGCGCGAGCGTCTGCGTCTGCTCGCGCCCGACGCGGCCTACAAGCGCTAGTTGGCGGGTACGGCTGGAGGGGCGGGCGGGGGCGGGGGCGGCACCACGTGCGCGACTCGGCCTGGCTGCGCGAGCGTCTGCGTCTGCTCGCGCCCGACGCGGCCTAGCGCTAGTTGGCGGGTACGGCTGGAGGGGCGGGCGGGGGGGGGGCGCGGCACCACGTGCGCGACTCGGCCTGGCTGCGCGAGCGTCTGCGTCTGCTCGCGCCCGACGCGGCCTGGCGCTGGTTGGCGGGTACGGCTGGAGGGGCGGGCGGGGGGCGGGGGGCGCGGCACCACGTGCGCGACTCGGCCTGGCTGCGCGAGCGTCTGCGTCTGCTCGCGCCCGACGCGGCCTACAAGCGCTAGTTGGCGGGTACGGCTGGAGGGGCGGGCGGGGGGCGGGGGGCGCGGCACCACGTGCGCGACTCGGCCTGGCTGCGCGAGCGTCTGCGTCTGCTCGCGCCCGACGCGGCCTACAAGCGCTAGTCCTACTACTAGTAGTAGCTATAATTAAATCATCTGAACATAAACGGTCAATGGCTGGGCTTGGACCTTGCCTGCGCTACAGAGGAATTATCTTAATATACTGATTTGCAAAGTTTCATGTTTCTAAAACATTATTTACAAATGCATTCAAAAATAAATGTAAGGCAATTTCCATAGTGAAATTCAAATTATAAAAAATTATCACAAATAAAGTTGTGATCAAACTTTAATTGTAATTTGTACTTTTAAACCCCTAAGACATTAAAATGTTGCACCTCGATTATAAATCTACATTTTAAAGATTTACGTAATAATTGAATTTAAAATTCATTCATTTCTTTACTAAGTCTTATTAGCTTATTACTGTTGTCATTCCTCAGTTAGTTTATTTCATACATCCAAAAATAACATGGTTAAACATTCAAAGGAGATTATATTCATAATACATATTCCCAAAACATCTACTATGAATTCTATTGAGCACATTACTCTCTAAACCTTGAAAGATATATACCTTTTAATATTTTTTATCAACATCTTATCACTTGATAAAACTTAATCCTTTTACATGTTTAATTAAAGGGCAATAAAAATACACTTTAATATACCTCAAAACCTCAAAATAAAAGTGTACAACCAGTATGTTGTGTTGGTTGAACAGAACCAAAACATGGTCTTTTTTTGCTGGCCGTATGAGGAAGCTCAAAGACACTCAGCAAGTTTTTGAAAGGACTATGCTCGGTGTTCCTCTGCATGATGAAATCTGTAATGAATCATCTACAAATGCAACGTCACCTCTGTGGGTTAAGATGGAATGCCTCACAGCCTGTAATTAAGATGTATGCCCGTAATTAAATACTTTAAAAATTTTTTGGCTCTTAGGCACAAGGCAAATCCTTGCAACTAAGGGATATATACAATATGGACCAAGTGATTAATAGGGCATTATTCATAATGCTCCGGCAATATGAATAATGCTCAATATGAGTAGGCAATGTGATAAAAACCATTGAAATAATTAAATTGACCAGGCTTTATGAGCCCGTTACTTATTGGGCAGAGTAATAAAAAGATAGGTTAGGATAGGCTTTTTTTGAATTTCGATTTGAATTATATCAAACTTTAAAACTTGATATTAAGCTGGTCTGTCTCTACATTACAAATATTACAGTCAAATTTTTTTGTATAAACAAACCTGTGCGTGAGCCCTCCCGGGATGCACCCAGATCAGAGTCCACAGTTACTTCTTCAACAGTACCAACACCAATTCCCTCATCTTGAGCATGGGACCATCCTAGAAAAGGCATTATTTTTATTTAAAAAATGAACACTACTATTCATAGACATGGACCAAAATAAATGAAGAATGCAAACCAACAGCAACACCGCCCATGACAATGGGGCAGCCTCATTGCAACATCACCTATTTGCTGGTACTAAAAGAATTACCAGAACGGACAGAATGACAAAAACGATTAAGACTCGTTGAATGACCTAGCTAGTTGTCTGTGCAGTTCTATAAACTGCTTGAATGAAAGGGGGAGTTTTAACGATTATTAGTCATCTACCCTCACTCTTAACACTACATTCTTGAAGATGAGACAACTTTCGAACTTTTGTGTAATTCACAATACATACAACACAAATTTTTATCGAAATTTTAGGTTATGACAATGCTTTATTAAAAAATAAGTGCAGTTCGTTCACAGCCTATCAAAGGCCCACTGCTGAATATTTGCCATAGTTGCCACGCTTGGCAGACGGGTTCGCACCGCAGTTTTTTTAATATTATGAGTTGTTTTCAGGAAGATGCTGCTGCTCATCTCCTGTTTCATTTCCCTGTCGCTTCTAACGACACCCACAATATCATCCATATTATGTGGTAATGGATTCTCTTACTCCAGCGAAAGTAGTGAACTGTAGACTTTAAAAAGGTAGCTATTTATTGGATAGAAAGATAAGCGGAGAAAACTAAAGCATGCAACGTAGACAAATGAAAATAGTGAATAAAACTTACCTGAAATGAGCAGGACGCCCAACGATAGCAACAAAAAGTATTTCATAGCGTCGAGATAACTTCTTCTATTGTGATATAAAACCTATTTTAAATTAAAACTAAACAAAGCCGGCGAAGCCGACAATCTTCGCACGGATCGACTCGTTTTCCGAAGAACCTACAACTGTACTAGTAAATTAAATTTTTAAATGTCTAGCGTATTGTCTGTTGAAGTCGGCACTTCTTTCAATTTCATTTCAAGCTTACACGTTTACTTGTTATTGGACAATATTACAATGTAATGTCAAATTGACCAATAAGTGAAGTCCACGACAGAAAAACATCTAATAGGAGAGAAAGTAATACAAATGTCTCTTTTTCATTGGTTGGACTATAGAATAGGATTGGAGTGAGTGACAGTTTGACATTCTTTTCATTTTTTTAATTCATTACGTGACCAAGGTTATAGTCCTTCAGTCCAAATATTTGAAGTTTACTTTAGTTGGTTGTGTATTAATTTTAATTCTTTACAATAAGCAGATGTATCACATTGCGAAGTTTTTGGGACATTTTGATGACAGCTTAACCAGCGGACCAAGGAGAGCAATAGTATCTCAAGCCGCCCAGGCGGATTAAAAAAAAAATTGAGAATTATATCACCATCAGAGCAAATTTCCACTAATATAATACATGAGCAATATACATTGCTAAACCACTTTTACGTACTAAACATTATTTAAGCGATAATTCATACAGAAGTGTAGTGTATAGATAAACGTCTTGTAGTGTATAGACAAACGTTTAATGAGTCGTCACTACTGGTGTATAAATACTACCGCTTTGTGAACATCGGTCTGCGCCCCCTTTCCCTAAGGGGGGTAGCTTCCGATACGGCAGAAAGACCATACAGGCCAAAGCCAGTCCCACGGGTGGTGTTTACTGGGTAGGCACTTCTTCAAAGTGAGTCCCACATAACCATGCAGCCGGCTGCGTGGTATGCTATGAGCATTCACTATCTCCCTCCCCCGCTTCCGGAGGGTGTCCTTGCATTGGGCGCAAAAAAAAACTGAATCGTAACCAGCGAGAAGGCAACATCTCTGTTAATACATGTATACCGACAGACGTGTACCGAGTATTGTGTAGTGTTAGTGATATTATGTAATAAGTGATACCGTGCTTATTGTGCAGAATAAAGCAGTTTATTGTATAAGAAGCAACACTCCGTCAGCAGTCAACCTCTTATTAGTTTGTTTGTGGTAGTAAGTTCCCGATTTCCGCCAAAACCACATAAAGAAACGAATCCTGATCACGGAATATAAAAAACAAGAGGAAGCCCAAAGTGGGCCGGGCAGGCGAGTCAGAATTAGTGACAGTAGAACGTGATTGACTGTCAGCCGCAGGCTCAAATTGTTGCGAGCTGACGGATCGCTGCTTTAGTGATATATGCAAAAATATGCCGTTTTGGGCAATATGGGAGTGTAAAAACGAAAGTAAAAAGAGGTATTTTGAATGGAGGTGTTTCGTACTAAAGGCACGTGTAATTTTTTCATTTTTTGGATAGAAACTTGACTAAACATGGACAAAATATCAAATTGCCTTTATTACAACCGTAGACAGAGAAATATTGATAGACAAGACCATAGACTTAGAATATACTGGCGTAAGTATATCCTAAGTCTATGGACAAGACCTCAATTACATGCAATTTAAATTGCCATACTTACACTTTTACCACCAGTGTGTGGGTAATCTAGTTTATTTTTTATTTTGGTTGTACTACGTCAACGACTAATTTAATTAATTTTCTTTTCTACGTACGTATTTATGACTATTTGATTGTGCGCGAACTGAATGGCTCCGGGATGAACGTAAAGCGCGAAGAGAAATGAGTTGCAGTGATCATTTTATTACAATTTATCTAAAATATCCTCTCAGAAGCCGCAGTCAATTTACATCATTTAGGACCGGGTTTAGTAAGCTCGTGGGCTTCCGAGTGTTTATTCTATATTTATAGCTCAACACGTAAATAGTATAATTAAATAAATCATAATCAACTCATAGCCCCGAATGCATTCAGTTCGCGCATGTATGATTTTATAGGTACAATAAAACAACCATATTGATTAAGTATAGTTTAATTAAATCCTTGAATGTCAAAAGTATACATAGTAAAATTGTCAGAGAAAAAGACATCTTTAAAAAGTAAAAAATAATATTTTGATCCACGCTTCGGTTGGCGCGCCGGAGGACCGCTTATGAAATAGAAAGTTTTAACAGCCGCTATCAGTTATCCTTACAACTGTGTACTGTCTAAGGCCGCATTTGTCAGGTGTGTGCAACCGGTGTGCAGTCAGGGCTTGTGGAGGGCAATTATTCCAACTGGAATATTTCTAATTCTAATTAAAATTATGGATATTTATTAGTAAAGTATGAGTCTAAGATAACGATCCTACAACTTTTATTTCTTTTCTATACCATTAGTATTAAATTGCACGGTTAAATATAGCCCATAATGTAGGTTTCTCTAAATTTGATTGTTTTTATTATTTATTGTAAAAATTAAACAATTAATAGCTTTTATATGTTATTTTATTAACAGAATAAGATATTTAAAACAAAAAAATAATACAAACATCACATCTCATCATAATTTTTTTTTACACACCACTTGTTTTTATAAAAGGCTAACATTAACATCACTACTATTGTTTTTATAAAAGGCTATACTAACATCAACCCCTCTGTTTAGTATCTCAAGTGGCCTTCATATTTCTCAATGGTTTAAAAAGACTCTTTGTATTAGGGTCAAACATTTTATGTTTACAGTAAGTTGAACATATCAGCTACAAGTTAAAATAACAACATAGTTCTAAGATAAATATTACTTGAGTAAGAGTTACACAAATTTGGTACTTAAAATGGGCACAAAACATAGTGCTCATTTAAAACTTTTTTCTTTGGTTTTAGGTACATACTATCAAAAGAGTGTTATATTTACCAAGATTTACATAGAACAAGGTATCAAATTCAAACAGAAAATAAGTTTGCTTCTTAGAAATATTTTAAAAACAATGTTGATAAAAATTGTGAAAAAAACAACCACTTTAGTCACAATGAGGTTAGAAAAATATGTATACTACTCTTTATTTTTTGTTGTATGGAATATTTTGAACTAACTTTTCTGCGTTTTAGGATAGTGTTTCTGTATAGTTTTACTGTGGTGTGTGGTGTGGCTCAAAGCAGGTAAATACACATAGGGGGACATTGCACGCTTTGCAATAAGCGGTTGTTCGTTTTTTGCACACGGCGCACAAACGTTGCAACCGCTCATGCTGTTTGCCAGCAACAAACTCGTATTGTGCTGGAAAATGCCCCGCTAAAACCGAAGGAGCCACAACTATTTTTGCAGTCGTGTGATGTGTTATTAATTGACTCACCAAAATTTTACGAAAATTTCGGTGGGTAATTTGGTGTTGTGATTTTAGTTTAGCATTTAGAACACTCACATTCAATAGGCGTCTGAAAAATTTTTGTACCACACTCGAGTGCGCTTTCGTTCAATCGGGAACATAGCGATCATTTGATCTTTTCGGTCAACCCCAATACAGATATTATAATCCGATATGATCGAGGGCTTTAGAGTGTCACCACACCTAACAGATGCTAAACCAGGGTATGTCGAAATAAGAGCTACGCGGTTCTTATCTTTCCATACCACGATATCCACATCCTGCGAGGTGCAGCCACACAATTGACCAATCGACATGTTACTTTTTTTAAGTTAGTTATTTCTGTGGGTACAAACTGGCGATTTCATCGAAGCGCTCCCACGCAGTCAAGGCTTCGAACTTTCAATTCTCGCGCAAGAACTGGGGAATTGTAAAAATTATCAATCCAGATAGTATGGCCTTTGTGTTCAAAGCCATTTAAAAGCCTAATCACTAAGGAGGGGATAATTACTGCGGCTGCTGCGACTGAGGTGACTATTGAAACGACAATATCGCATCAGTTTCTACCACATCGTCGTCCTCGTCTTGAAAATAAAATCATGCAGCTTTCGGCACCATTGGCATGGTGGTAAGGTCATCGTTCTCCCCCTCATGCTCGGAGTCCTCTTCACTGCCTGAACAAAAACATCTTAATTACTATATCATTAAAATTATTGATAGAATTCCGTCACAAGATGTAATAAAAAAAATTTCACGTACCATAGTTTAGTACTGTGCTTATATCATCATCCCTAAGAGGCTGTCTTGGGCGATGGGATGATGAAGATGAAGTTCTGTAAAAATATATAGATCAAATCTTAAAATTGAGATCAATTTGATCTTAATACGTTTTTATTTATGCATGTACTCACAAGCACCGTCACCTTTGTGATCCGGCAGGGGAGTCCTCAGTATCTCTGAATATATAAATAGTAAAGTCAATAAAGATAATGTTGATACGTTCAGAGTAGCCCATATTCTTTTATTTTATACCAATTTTAGTTTCTTTTTTATTAATACTACCTCTAACCTTACAATACCAAATCTAAAGTGGGTCGTTTTGCTGCACCAATTACGATTAAATGTGGCGTAGAGGCCACGCTACCGCCACATTCAATGTACCTGCAATTGTTTTTATGTTTAATTTAGTTTAACAGAAAATTGTTGCGTAAAATAAATACATAAAAATGTCAATAATTACAGAGCAGGTGAAGGGGCATAGCCCATGTTATGTACACTTGTAATTGATATACATATCAGAGAGTACAGAAATGTGTATGTTTTCGTGATTGTTATATATGTGTATTGTAAGTGTACTTGTTAAATAAATAAAATAAAAAATAAAATAGCCCACACACAGTGTGGTAGGCTCAGGCAGTGTGATCGGTTCTGAAGCTGAGCCGCATGTCATTACCTCCAGGGACGACCAATATTATCACAAGTCGACGCATTATTTTCTACATACATTAATAAAATGGACATAATTCGTAAATATTTACATTGTCGATGTCGATGCTCTTGGTTCAGGAAGAATTCATGGTCGCTTAGAGGTTATGGCTCTATCCAGAGCCTGGGTTTCTGAGATATCATTGAGGGTGCCACTGAATATCCTAAAATATAATTTTGAACATTATATATATGTAGGTATATATATATATATATATATATATATATATATATATATATATATATATATATATATATATATGTAGGTATATATATATATATATACATATATTACAAATTATATACTAATTATTTTGTGTTAATAAAAAGCCGCTATTACTTGTTGGAAGACGGCCTTTGTAAGCCGCCACCACCTCCACCAGGCCGTGCCTCACCACGCGTACGTGGATCAGAGTCCCTGCGTGCCCCGCGTCTACCGGCGCCTCTTCTCCGTCCGCCTCTTGTTGTTGATCTTATAGATCAAAAAAGCAAGAAACAACTCAAATCAGAAAAAAACAACTAAAAACACTAAACGGAAATAGCATTAAAAAATCCAGACAGAAATTAAAAATTTCATGGAAATAATAAACGGTCGTACATCACTTTTTTTATAGGATAAGGATGACAAAGGAGCACACAGTCCACCTGATGGTAAGTGGTTGCTGTGGTCCAAAGATATCTACATCTATCCTCGATTACGATTCAAAATGCAAACGCGTTGTCACCCGTCAGGACTAAGATGGAATGCCTCCTTTCCAGTAAAAAGGGTCTCCGGTTCTCTACACTCACCATACGAAACACAGCAGCAGTAAGCTGCTATTTTACGCTGGTATTCTGTGAGAGCGTGGTCCTTCCCCGGTCGAGCCGACCCATTCGTGCTATAACTATACTACTAATATAGCTGCAGCATGGCTCTACCACGTTCAAAACTACACTACTAAGACTTATCAACCTATTTAACAGCTGTTTACCTTTTTTAACACAATTAAACAAGGTGGTTAGACGTACGTGACCGGCGAACTTTTTCTCATAATATTTGAATTTTACATGATGTAATCCGGCAAAATCGCGGTCCAATAGCTAACATGTTTAAGCATTATGCTTTCGTAATGAGTTAAAAAGAGAAAGATATATGGGATAACCCTTACTATAAGCAAGACAATGGACCACTTATTGGATCCGGCTCCCGGTCGCTTCACAGACGCGCATATTCTGTCAGCAACCGGGACCCGGTCGCCTCACAGACGAGAGGATTACACATTTTCGTTAGTTGTATTTTATATTATTTTAGTACCTAGTGGTTTCCCGACGCGCCGACTCTTGGATCAAAATATTATTTTTAATTAACAAACTCTTTTTTGTCGGGGTTTAAAAACAAACGAGTTTCATTTTTTGTTCAACTGGTAAATTGGCTATTATTGACCTTTAAATAAAACTAATTTATTATAAATATTTCTGACTTTATCGGTTTTTTCTGAGAACTTTTTAGTAGCGTTGTGTATTAGAACGTTGAGATATTTCAAACTTATAGCCTAGGAGCGAATAATGACAGTCGAGGAACGTTTGGCTGTTAAAATGTGATGCGTTAAAAAATAACGTTAAACCCAAACATCTTTTAAGACTTTCCTGCATGAGCACCACAAGAATATTATTTTTATTAAGACCTCGATTTTTACGAAAAATTGTCTCACAAATTTCACAAATTTTTATAACATCTTTTGAAGGGTAACATAAACCACCTTTATCTTTTTGTAACTGTAGACTGGCGTATTTAGTATCAGATATAATAGAAGACACACATTCCTCGCACTGCAGCTCTTTTTCCAGTTTGCTTACAACAAATCCAGCAATGTATACTATTATATGTTTAGAAAATTCGGTTAACATAGTTGGATCAGTTAAGTAATCGAGATCCTTCATTAAAATTTCATTAAAATATTCTGAATCACTTCTTTCGGTGACATCATCAATCAGTCTATTTTTTTCTGATGTTTTGTTAATTGCTATTTCTGGTTTGGTCACTGTTAAAATATTTATATGTTCTAACGGTATACAATTTCCTGAAGTTATGTGTTTCATTTCACCATGAACTAACATTCTTTTAAATGCTGACTTTAATTGTCTAGCAGAGGGGTTGTTGTTAAAACCTCCTTTGGCTCTAATGGCACTAAAAAAATACTCCAAGTGATTAGTGAGTGACTTAGTTTGTAAGTGCTTAAAAACTGAAGGTTATTATTTATCACTTGAGTTTCGTACAAATAAATTATACTTTTAATACAAATTAGGAAGCCCAAAAATCCAGTTTTTCTATTGGATGACATTATATTTCTGTCTCCTAATTTTAATTTGTTTAAGTATAAAATCATTTAATCTAAAAATGGTTTTATGTACGAGAAATTTCTGACAGATAGTGGTTTTTTTGTACGTATATGCTTTTACATTCCTAGAATTCATTATATCAAATAGATTACCAATTTTTCGAATAAAATCAACAGTACCAGCAGAGTTCTTAAAATCGTCCAGATTGAGTTCTTTATTACAAAATTCAATAGCGTTTGCAACAGATTCACTCATTACTTGAGCTGCAAACTTGACCTTCATGATTTGTTAGTAAAAATTGATGTGTGATTTATTTAATTTGTTACCTAAATGCAATCCTTCGTTGTCTTGGAGCTCTAACAGTAATTGTACGTATTCCCATGACACAACACGGCCTTGTGAATCTGTTATATGCCCCTTTTCTCCTAAGGTATTCCTAATTAACTTCAGCATATGTGAAGGGTCTGGAAATATTACTATATTATTATTTCCGACGGTGAAAACTTTCGCCATAGAAAAATTTGTTAGACATCCATCGAAAGTTAACGAAGTAATGTCAACACCACAATCCTGGGTTAATTTTTCTATGCAATTTCTTACTAAACTGGCCTTTTGTTTAGCGCTTATCCCGTCGATTAAAAAATAACCTAAAGGCATTTTTCAGGACCCGTTTGCACATGTCAGCATAAAAATTAACGCATCTTTTGCTAATTGGTCGTTTTGAACATTATTGCCGAAATTAATGAATCCTATGCAATCTTTGCCATCAAAATCCACACCTTTTCTAATTGTCATTTCATAAAAACTTAGGGCGCATATTGTCTTATGTAACGCGTTTTTTTTTATTCATCTCATGTAAAAATTTCACAGCTTTTACAGATTCTGTGGAAAAATGAGGATTTCCATCAATGCATTGATACCATCGCGACAGCGTACGCGGATGAGGTAAACAAGTGCATCATACTGTTCACCGTCTACTTCTTCTTTTGATTGATTGGTTACTATCTAAGTAACAAATGATTTATAGTCGTAGAAAATAGCTTTATTAAAATAAAAAGATAATGTTTTTGTTTTATTTCTAACTCTTTAAATTTTACGCCCAAAATCAAGGTTATTCGATTCTCGGATTAGAATTGGATTAGGAGTGAGCTGTAACAGGTAAAATCTCATATCTCTTCCACCTGTTCCAGTTCCACATAAATAACAGTTCCAAAAACCTGTTACAAAATAGCAGTCTGTTATTCGAACTAAAGTGTTATAACATATGCGAGAAAAGGACAGAGCTTGTGACAACTGTAGCAGGGTCTCCCAGTGTATCAGTAACATTATCTATCTTATTTTAATAAAGGTAACTGTCATATGTATGAATAAAGAACAGCTTGTGACTGTTGTATAAGGAATTTTGTTATCTCGCGGAACAGAAGCTGTTCTTTTAGTTTGTCACAGTGACAAACTAAAAGAACAGCTCCTGTGCTAGCAGCCTTTCACTGTGACAGATACTTCCATAGGGTACTTCTCTTTCTAAGGTGTTGAAGCTATGCGAGAAAAGGAAAGAGCTTGTTACGAGTAACAGGGTGTCACAGTAATATTTTTTATCTTACTGTCATATGTATGAATAAAGAAAAAATTGTGATTGTCTTTTAGTGGATATGTTATCTCGTGGAACAGGAGCTGTTCTTTCAGTTTGTTTGTCACAGTTACAGTCTGCTATTTTAAGATATCTGTTTTTTTTTATCTGTTACGATAAATACGCCCCACTTCGATTTGGATTAGTCTCCTAAATTGAGGTATTTAGGGCAATTGTCAAAAAAATCTAGGGCAAAATTATAAGATAATAGTGGAAACACTGATGTAGCAAGCTAATCAAGATAGGGAGTTTTGGCGGGAACTTGATCGGCGGCGGTTTGCTGCTCCTGTATTATTGTTTGAATAATGGTTTGAAGTGGATTTTGATATGTAAAAGTGGTGCGATTTTGTGTATTAAGTGTCTGCGCATGTGAACTATTAGTGGAAACGGTGAAACAAGTGCTCTGATGGTGATGTGATTCTCAAGATAAGGTGTCTATCTGCTTAGGCGCCTTGAGATACCATCGCCAACTGTCAGCTGTCTGCTGACTCAAGTTGCCGTCAAAATCTCCCAAGGGCTGCACAATGTGACGCATCAACATATTGTGAAGCAGTGTACTATGAAGGATAAATAAGCATTTGGGGAAATTATAATAAACCGAATAAAAATACCCAAGACTTGGCCTAAAGGTCTAGATACCAGGCCATAAACTCCAAAAAAAAAACTTATCAAGATATTGCAATTTGTTTTGTTTGTTCATAATAATCTGAGTCTAAGTAATCTGTGATTTTAACATAAGCGTTTTTTGTAAAGAGGAGCTAAAAAATTATATTAGTTGTTATGGAAGAACCAGGATCACCACGTGTAGTAACGTCAAAACGACGCATTAAATATAGAAAAAGCTCATGGCGTATTCATGATTTTGAGGTGTGGAGCGGAGAGCTTTTGTGCCGCGTTGTTGTGTTACGAATGGAAGGTTCAGCACTATTATGGATAGGATCAGAAAAAGCTGAATTAGGGGAGGTAGCGCTCGGTATGCCAGCGCATATTGAAGGCCATGGTGCGCTCAGCAGCTCTCTATTAGGTGTGGAGGTCGGTGCAGTACCCCTTGCGCGGAAGTTAGCGTTAGCACTAAGGCAACCTGTATATATATGTTGCGGTTCATCTTTCGACAGATTCACATCGCCTCTGGTGGTGCGAGGACTCATTGCAGAGATCAAAAGTAGGCCCGAGTGTTTTAAATCCGGCGTCATAGGGATAGAAATGTAATCCTTATGGCCCCTCTACACTACTCACGTAGTTGATCGAAGTTAGGCGATGAGCATAGTGTAGAGAGGTACTTCGATTCGCTTCGTGCAACCTCGCTTCGCCTCGGGCTACTTCCGATCACTGTTGGTTTATTGCGCCCATGTCAAAGGACTTTGCGAGGTGCTCGGAAGTTACACGAAGTATCTCACTACACTACTCGGCTTACGTCAGTTAGCACATTGACGTCGTTTTGTTCATAGATAATACACTATATTTAGTTTCTTTATGGCACTATGCATGAATTAGTAAATATAAAAACATTTCTACGTATATTATCAGTGCCAGAAATGTTCCAGCACTGAAATTCAGATATGACAGATTTAACTTCTGTTACTTCACATGGAAATGATTAATTATATTTTCAACTGTGGTTCGAACATTATGCCAAACCGGCTCCTATCCCAAGCTGTATAGCAATCTTTACGAACATAATGAGAAATATTTGTGAGGTACTACAAGTTGATGAACTTTTTGAATCCAGTTATAGATGCTCTTGCTGCAGAAGTGAAAAACTCAAACCATGCTTGACTTGGAATTGTAGAAAGTGTGGTATTAGTGTCATCACTATCTATGGAAAGACACTATGCTGATGGATTGCCTATGCTCACTGATACAATTCTCTTCTTCAGTGGAAGCCTGATCAGATATGTAAACTACATAGAAGCTTTTTCAATTATTGATTATTGACACTATTATTCTCTTTTCTCTGAATCTCTTTTTTTTTCAATCTACCAACAAAATAGTAAATCAAATAACCAAAAATCGTCATAAAAACCTAAAAATCAAGAAATAAACACAAAAAATTATGACAAAATATCAAAATCATCTAAAGGAGAATTGACATCAAATTATTAATCTTGCACATCACTGTGAGTGTGGTCACTGTCTAACTGATTCTGTATCATCAAAATGCTTAGAACAATAAACTTCTGCTTCAGAAAAAAACGGCACTGCCACATGCATAGTCAAGAGGTTATAAGCAAACTAAAACATGTAAGGTCATTTTGACCTAAGCCCTATTATGCTGGTTTAATAAATTTTACATAGTGTTATTATCAGATCTTGCACAAGTTATTAGTGTAAATAACATTTGTAAAAAGTAAATGTAATATGCTTTTAACTAACAATTTGCTTGTAAAGATTAGACACTGTTATGAATAAACTTTTTTGGTAAAATGTTAAAGATATATAAATATGTAGTTTGATTTTTTCATACCAAACTAAAATCCTAATCAACAAAAATAGTAATGTGCTTTTTTAATGGAGGAGAACATAAATATGGCTCACCTGATGGTAAGTGATCACCATCATCCATGAACATCTGCAACAACAAGGAATTGTAGGTGCGATGCTTGAAGTTATTGATAAATGGGTATGTGCATTTGGGATAAAATATCTGATTAGGTAATTCCAACTTCGGTCAAGAGGTTAACTGAGGTATCCAACTCGGCTGGGCTACATTTGGGAAATTGCAACAAATTTTGAATATGCCTCAGAACCTATGTTCAGCACTGGACTTGTGAAAGCCTGTAATGATGATGATGATGCCTCAGAGCCTTAAAACAGAAGTGTATAACCAGTGTGTATGAATAAGCTCAGGGGTGCAACACATCTATATTTTATTTCTTAATTGAAGATATGGTCTATGGGCCTCCGCATCCCCATATCTAACATCAAGTGAACTTTCTGGCTGTTGTCACCCTTATTCTATAAAAAAGCGTGCAGTTCACATGCGATAGAAATAAAACCTTCAGAAAACTGGGAGTAAAGTTGCTTTGTAATAAATAGCGCCATCTACTTCATTCTATAGCTAAAGTAATTTTATTGAATAAAAATTGATTGATTCTCAAGTTGGTACCTACGTAAAATAGACCCTAGATAGCCTAAATACAACTAATTTAATATAGATAGATAAGTTATGATATTGTAGATTGTTATGAATGCATTGGAGATGATAACTTTATTCAATATCAAATGGTAACTGTTTATTTTAACAGTTAAAAATTATAATAACTGTGTAGCACTACAGTAAGAGGAGACTGAGATATTAGGGAACACTATACTGTATTTTATATCATTCTCTCGCAGGCTAAATCCTATAGATTTAGGTAAAAACAGAGAAACATATTTTCTCTGTTTTTAAGTGGCGCTGTTTTAACCGACTTCAAAAAAAGGAGGAGGTACTCAATTCATCTATTTTTTACGTGTCTACCTCAGAACTTTTTTGTACGTGGACCGATTTTGATGATTCTTTTTTTATTTGAAAGGTGGTGCTTCTCATGTGGTGTTAATCAAATTCTGACCAGTAGTTTTTGAGTTATCCTTAATAATGCTTATTTAATTGACTTCGACTACATTGATGATGTTCTCATTTTATTTATATTGAAGTCGGTTGCACAATTTTTTTTAATTTTACCGCTTGTGTTTCATCCAGTTTCAAATCACAACGATTCTGAAGAAGTTTTCACTTCAAACATTTGTATTTCGACGTTAGTATTTAAGTCTTGCAGAAACTATGTTCAATATTAAAAACATTAAATATTTACAAAATAAAAGCTACAAAAAAAATTATCTTATTATTTTTTTGACAAATTTCCTGCTTGATATCGTAGGTTTTTTAAATTTTTATTGCTAGTTAATCTTTCTAACTTTCAAATAAAACTACTTTGAAAAAAATACACCGTTTACTTAAAGAGAAAATAATTTAAAACCGAAGGATGGGAATTTTACCAAAAAAAAAATAAAAAAATTAAAATGCTTTTATTTTTTAAATAGGGTAAAGGTTGGCTTTATGGTGATAATAAGAAAAAAACTTAAAATTTTATTTCAAAATTAACATTTATTAGAAAACCTCTTTATACTTATTACAATAATCAGACTTTTCTTTTCAATAATTATTAATCACAGCAACTTAAATTCTTAAACATTAATAGGAAAATCAGATCAAACAAATCTTTTTGGTGTTGGCAATATGGAGATACGGGGGCAATTTGGTGATACCATATGTGGCAATATGGTGACAAGTCTATTCAGGTGCCCAATCACTGTCATCAGTGCCTGAAAAGTCTACTTTATCACAATTATCACACAGGAACTGTGGCGACTCTGTGCCAGTACATTCTTGGTGGTACCATTTGCCGCAGCTCATGCACTCTACCCATACAGCTCCGTTCCTAAGTGCCACATCTTGGGAGTAGTGAACACCGCAATAGTCACACATCGTACTTTTATTTGATTTTGGTGTTTTCTCTACCTTGACTCTTGGTAGTTTACGCTTCAGGTTGCTTTCAGTTGAAGGTCCAGGAGTTGGAGAAGCAGAGGGGACACGAATCGAGGTAACGGTCTCCTCACTGGTAACGGCGACTGTGGTTTCGTTTGATATGGCGACGATGTTTTCTTCAGGACTGTCCATGTTGTTCGTGCTTTGAGGTGTTAAATATCGGGCCTGTGGATTCCGCTTAGCTCGTCGGGTACTAGAAGAAGAAGACTGTGGTACCTCAGGAACGGAAAGTAAAGAGAAAACTGAAGGTGACGCAGTTGCACGATTGACAGCAGAAGCTTGGGCATTATCAGTGGAAGATTCAATATTCTGTGACTGTAGGTCACTTGGCTGCATCAATGATGGGGCAATACTTTCATCAGAAATGGCATTTCGATCAAATGGCGCAATGCCAGTTTTTCGAAAGCCGTTCATAATTATTGACGGCTGAAATGCATGCTCGTAGGCTGGTGTTAATAGGCGACAAAAGTCAAGCCTTGTTGGAGCACTCGTTGGATGTTGAAGCTTATAATCATTTAGCACTTTAGCCCATGCATTTTTCAGTGACTTGTAAACAGAAACGTCCAGAGGTTGCAGGAGATGGCTTGTGTGACTTGGAAAAGTGAATAGATGAATGCCATTTTTTGTAGCGAAATCTATAACATCTTGGCTGACATGGGTAGAGTGACAATCCATGATTAAAAGTACCGGTCTAGCTGGTGGAATATGAGCTTCAAAATGATGCATCCACTCCAGAAATAGTTCAGAGTTAATCCATCCGTTTTTGGATAATCTCACGATAGACCCTTCCGGAGCACCATTCGCTAGATCATTGACCATTCGGAGACCTTTAAAAATGATCAAGGGGGGTACAGACGCTCCGCTCGCACTACAGCACCCAAGCACCGTTTGTGTGACACCTTTCTCTGCAAAAGTTCTACTGTAAATTACCTTCTTTCCAGTTTGAGTGACAATTTTTGACGGTTTTACGACGAACGTTACACCGGTTTCGTCGCAGTTATAAATCCTTTCAGGCTTTTGCAGAATATCCAGCTCAATAACGACGTCCAGTAGCTTTTTATAAAAATCGTCAATGTTTTGTCTGTTAGCAGTAACAGCTCGGCATGCTGCAAGCTTTTCTGGCGTGCGCAATGAAAGCCCGTACCGTTCTTTAAACGACCACCACCAATAAGGCCCAGCTTTACGTTTAGCATCGTTAAACTGGTGATCTTTTCCTGCTTGGACTGCTAAAGCGTAACATTTAGCTTTGATGTCTGTGACGCTGAGACCAAATCCTAGTTCTTGCATTTTAATTATGTAGGAAACAAACTTACATTCAAGGTCGCTGTCTAATGTGAATGGTCTCCCAAGTTTAGGTAAGTCGAAACTTTCACCTCCATGAGTAGCTATGTGTCTTCTCAAAGTAGACTACGGTATGCCATATTCCTTCGACGCCTTGTACACTGACCAATTATCCTTTATAACTTTCATATAAGCCTCCTTGAAGCGTGAAGAGTCATAATTTCTGCGTTTCGCCCTTCATTTTCCTTTTATTTGCCTTTCCGGACTTGTTCCTGTAAGAAAAATCATCCAATACGTAAGACTATAACCCCGGACTAATGAAACACAACCCGATATTTTTTTTAACAGAAAGATACAACATTTCGAGCTTCATCTACCCTGAAAACCCCATTCAAATTAAGCTTGAAATAAAATAAAAATAAGCTATGTAATGTTTTTGGTAATTTGGTGATATTTACGTACCGATTATCCTCCATTTTTTCGCATATTTTGGCGCGAAACAAATAAACCGCGTCCGGTGAGGACAGCGACCAGCGGCCAAATGAAAGAGAGATGAACATACTCGCCTTCAGTTCATTGAATGAACGCAAAACTCGCGCTGGGCATTATAAAGACCGTTGAAAGCAAAATTATCACCATATTGCTATATATCACCATTTAGCCAACCTTTACCCTAGTTTACATAAAAAAAATTTTTTTAGATTTTTTACCGATAATTTTTTATCTAGTATCCGCACATTTCGTTTGATCAAGCGTAAAATTACACACTGCTGAACACAGGCCTCTCATTTCTGAGAGGGTTTAAGTGCAAAGAAAGTGTCTACCGCACTGCCCCAAAGCGTGTTGTCGAACTTCATATGCCTTCGAAATATTTTTATTAATTTATCAGACATGCAGGTTTCCTCACGGTGCTTTCCTTCACCGCTGAGCACGATTGAAGTTAGCACTCAAAATCGCATTTAACAATTTCATTGGTGCCGGCGGGTATCGAACCCGGGTTGCTTGCGTACTGTGAAATTCATAACGAGCATTTAGCCCCTAAACTACCATGGTACTTGGCGTTAATGTACCTACATTCATATAATTATAATAGGCAGTTAAAAATTAAATATTTTATGAAACAGAAACATTTTTATTCAATATAGATTATAAATAATACTTATTGAAATTCACTCTTATGTACCTATGCAGAAATGCAGGTTCAGTGTCACCTCTGAGAACTAGCATTACTTACACTTTAGTCCTCTTGTTATTAGTAAAGAGTAAGTAGCTAATGTTTAAAATAACAGCAATGTGCTGAGAGCGTGGTCCGTCCCCGGTCGAGACCTTTTCGTGCTACAGCACATATTACATTTAATACCTGTTTCTAAATATTTTCGTACTTAATTGTATAAAATATTTTATTGTAAATTAATATTTAAAAAAAGTCCCAATGGGTTTCTTGCTGTTTCTTCCCAGGACAGAGGTTTTTTCCGAACTAGTGGTAAAACTTAAATGACTTTTAATAAGTACTTATTCTTGTAATCTATATGGAATAAAAATGATTCTATTCTATTCTATTCTACAGATTAGACTTCGGAGCTTCAAATCAATAAAAAGGTTAAAGCAGTATTAATAAAGATTTAATTACGGATAACAAAAACAGAACACACGCGTATGTAAATAAGGCAACTACTCAACTATGCTTCGGGGAATTCGTTTAACTTCAAAACCTATGTCGGCCGATAATGCGCGTATGAGAGACACCCATCGAGGAGAATATATTGCTCCCATTAAGCCGCCGTTAAATGTTCGTTTAATGGTGAGTACCTGCGAGGTCCGCACCTCGGTTATCGGGACGCATTCTGAGGCCCTGCGGTACCCACCGCCGCTTTCATTAGAACCGGCCTCGGTCGACCTTATCTGATAGGATCTGTTGTATATTTATTGGGGCATCAAAGGCCGGGACGAGCTCGGGCCGGTGTAGCTCGGTAGCGGTCCTAAATCCGACAATTTAATACCCCTCATAAAGCGGGCGGTGGCAGGTCGTCGTCGCCGATAATTTCTCTTATTGTCTCGATAAATTAGCTTAATTAGGGTGTAAAAAAGGCGGACGGCGCGGAATCTAGTGCGTCCCCGTGGGTGGTCGCCCGCCTGATAGACACGTCCAATTAGTGGCGGCTCGCCCGTCAGCTGCGAGCCGTGCCGCTAGCTACGAGACCTCTGATCGCAGTTATACTTTTGCACTCGCACCCGCACTCAGAAAAAATCCGACATTTAAAATTAACATTTAACGAATCAATTTACTAATCCGAGCTTAAAGTGGTCACAGAATTATTTTTGCAATAAAAGACAAATTGTAATAAAAACGTGGCAAACATTAGGTAGATACCTACTCAAGAATGCAAGAATGTCATCATTTTAATAAACGGTGCATGTTTCAAATAGCAATGATATGAAATAAAAATATAATGTTTACTTATAAAATATTTAGGTACCTATCTGTATCGCATTCAACAAGTAGTGTTCCACACGTTTCACTCGAATACCTAGTTGCAAATAGCTTAGATATGTTTGCATTAATAAAATAATTTGAATGTCTATTTGTTTCAGTTCGTATGACGTATGACTGAGATGAGCTTGGCAAATGGTTCATAAATAAATTTGCCGCAAGCTGCACGTCGTACAAGAATGCAGGCAAACACATTTGCTAAATAAAGCGATATCTTTGTAATATCGCTTTATTTAGCCGGTAATCTTTAGCAATTTAAATTTAATATTGTGAAGAGTATTTAAATAACATAGAATTAATGAATGAAAAAAAGGGGGAAGTATTTATTTAGTTACATTGTTGTTGTTATAATTATTTCCTTATTACATTTGTTGAAAATTAAGTAATGATTCACCGTGTAGTGGCGGTGTAAGAATATCCACTGCCCATAGATAACGTCCCGTGGGTGTCGTAAAAGGCGACATAGGGAAACAAGCCAGGAGATCTTCCTGGCAGCGTCTTCCTAATACCAACTTCTTACAAAATAAAAAAAACTACAGTTGCCAACCTGCCTGCCAAGCGTGGCAACTATTGCAAATATATGAGATAGATAGATAGATATCCCCTATGAGGTAATGTGTGGGGCTATGGGGGAGGCCTACTTTCAGCAGTGGGTTTTGATAGGCTGTAACGGTAAGTAATAATTCCATGAATTTATCGCGACATCTTTCGTAGCGTTACCTTTACTATGTAAATTGTGAAGTATCTGTATCAGTGATTCTTAAACGGTGGTCCGTGGTCCATTGGTGGTCTCTGAATACACCCAAAGTCCCAAAGTGGTCCGCGGAGGCAAGAAACATTTCTCTAATATAAAAGAGTATACCTAGATACATTTTTATCTTGAATACATTGACTTTGTATTAAAATAAGGGGCGCACTATGACGTCACACAATCACTTTGGTGTGTTTTATGTGTATAAAGAACAAACTTAAAAATCAACCTTATCTACCATTATTTACATTATGCTTAAAAGTTGGTAGACGGCCTCGTGTGTCTAGTGGTTGTAGTAGTGCGACTGCTGATCATGAAGTCCTGAGTTCGAATCCCGGGTCGGGCCAAAAAACAATTATTGAGTTTTTCAAGAAATTCTCAGTAGCTGCCCGGAGTCAGGAAGTTCGCGTTGTCTCCCGTGCCTCGGAAAGCACTTAAAGCCGTTGGTTCTGCGCCTGATCTCTCTACGGTCGTGTCGGTTTACCGTCCCATCGGTCTATGAGAGTGAGGGAATAGAGAGTGCACCTGTGCTTGCGCATACACTTGGGCACTATAATCCTGTCCTGCGCAGATGGCTAGTGTTCGTTAAAGCTGGCCGCCGTGACCGAAATTCGGTCTGGTTCTGATTATTATTAAAAGTTGGTGGTCATCACTAAAAGGTTAAGAACCACTGATATAAATGATGTCGTCTGACTCTTGTCAAAATTAAACGGATCAACTTACTTACATCATTCGTCATTTCTTGAATCTGAGCGCGATTTTCATTCAATAAGCATCGAAGATGAAATAATATTCATACCAATGGCACTAATAAATATTACGAGTAGGTTTCTATACGTTATAGATGACTGTATCACGAATAGTTCGGCTCAGCCGGGGAAGGACCATGCTCTCTCAGAATACCTACTTTT
This sequence comes from Parnassius orleans, assembly GCA_029286625.1. Lineage (NCBI taxonomy): Eukaryota > Metazoa > Arthropoda > Insecta > Lepidoptera > Papilionidae > Parnassius > Parnassius orleans. The sequence goes on along the minus strand of JAGSMP010000181.1, from coordinate 2,019,226 downwards.
TTTATGAAACCGAAGTGATGAGGAACTTATAGTCCACCTGATGGTCAGTGGCTACCGAAGTCTACGGTACACCTGCAGCCAACTTCAAATGAAGAAGGCTACAGATGCGCTGTCACCTCTGTGGACTAAGATGGAATGCCTCACGGCCTGTAATTACCCATACTGGCTCTCTACAGCCTTTAGACCGGAACACGGCAGTGCAAACACTGCTACAAGCCGACAATCACTTTTGACTGCTTCTTTCGTCTAGTGGTCGTAAGCGCGTTTGCCGATCATGACGTCCCAGGTTCAAATCACGGGTCGAGCCAAAATCAGTTACTGGGTTTTTCTGTCAAGAAATTCTCAGTAGCAGCCCGGAGTCAAGAAACTGGCGGTGTTTCACCCCCGTGCCTGGAAAGCACGTAAAGCCGTTGGTCCTACGCCTGATCTCTCTCCAGTCGTGTCGGATTACGTCCCATCAGACTATGAGAGCGAGGGAATAGAGAGTGCACCTGTGCTTGCACATACACCCGGGCACTATAATCCTGTTCTGTGCAGATGGTAGAAAAATTGATAAAATCAATGGTCTTTGATTATAACTATTAGTAACGCCACATTAATAGATCCTATCCAGGCAAAGTCGGGGCGGGTCGCTAGTATTTAATATATTATGAACTCCTCTCCTCCATATTTTCAATTATAAAAAGTACCATAAAACATGCGCTTTAAGAACATTATTATCGCCGGAGATTTTAACATTGATATACCTACTTAAAAATAATAGTCAAACAATGGCATTTGAATGTCTGCTATTAAGTTTTAACCTAAAATTAGCATTGAAACAACCGACACATATGGCCAGCATGACATGCATCGACAACTTTGCGTACAACTCTGATAAGCAGTGTAAGTCTAATGTGATAGAGTTTGCATTATCAGATCATACAGCACAGATTTTACAATACCCAGTTTAGAAATGTTATGTTACTAACTATTGGTATAATGCTAGAAGGGATAATAATAACGAAAACATGTTAAAGTTTAAAGATTGTTTAAAAAACCTTTCCTTTTCAGAAATTTACTGCACAGATGATCCTAATGTTAAAATTTAGTTTGAAACTATTTTATGATCTATTTTTTCCGGTTATCGTACACAAAGTCAATTTAAAAAACCTAGGTGGTTATCTCGAGGTGTTAAATTATGTAGTAAAAAGAACAATAAATATGGCAATATACGATTTTGTACACAATATTGTTAATATATTATATAATTATGTCCACTACCCTACCCTCTTACGTAAACTACACGCCTATGGCATCAGAGGTAATGTACTTAACCTTATAGAATCTTACCTTAACAATAGTATACAAATTCTAACTGGAATTTAGAATTTTAATAAGGTTAATAAATACGAAGAGACATTTCGATCGTCGGAACGTAAAGTCAGCTTTAGAGTTCCGCAAGGGAGTGTACTGGGACCGTTACTATTTATATTATATGTTGATACATACATACGTAATACATAAACACTCACGCCTGTCACCCTGAGAGGTAGGCAGAGACTATGGACTTCCATTTGGCACGATCCTGGCACACCTCTCTCGCCTCATTTACATCCATATATCTACGCATACACGCTCGTCGGTTAAGGATACTCCTAATCTGGCCCATTTTCAATATATCGCCAATTTAGTCGATAAACCTTTGTCTAGGGCGTCCCTTTTCGACTCTGCCGTTCACTTCTGCAGTATAAATTTGCTTTGTCACTCTTTCTTCGTTCATTCTTTCTAAATGACCAAACCACCGAAGCATTCCTTTCTTAATACTGGTCACAACGTCATCTTGCAAACCACACTTTTCTCTTATCAAACTATTTCTCACCCTGTCATTCAGATTCAGCCCTAGCATACTCCTTAATGACCGCATTTCTACAGCATTTATTCTACTCTCATGCTTCTTCTGCCAGAACCAACTTTCACTACCATACATTAAAGTAGGGACTAACACAGCATTATGAATTGCCAAACGTGCCTTTTTGACACATTCTGACTCTTCACAATAGCGTGTAGTAGGGTATATATCTATTAATGACCTACCTAAATACACAGAACAACCTTTGACGCTTTTTGCAGATGATAGCATCATAACAATACCTTGTAAAAATATTAATACATACGAATATGACATAAATAATTCTCTAAAAACAATTATAAAATGGCTAGATCACAATAATTTAATAATAAATTTAAACAAAACAAAGGTTATACATTTCAGTCAACGCAAACACGATAATAGTAAACTCATAATACAATATAATAACTATGACATTGCCGAAGTCGAAAGCACGAGATTTCTGGGGCTGGAAATTGATGAAAAAATGAATTGGAAAACGCACATTAGGACTCTTTCTAAAAATATAAGTAAGTCTGCATATGCTCTAGGCATATTGTCATCTATAATTTGTACGGATGGACTCCTTACTGCGTATTATGGTACGGTAGAAACATACCTACGATATGGCGTAATATTTTGGGGTAACTCTTGCGAAAATGGAAAGGTATTCATGGCCCAAAAAAGGTATATACGCTCCATGTTTAAGCTGAAGAGTACCGATAGTTGCAAGCCATAGTTTAAACAATATAAAATATTAATTGTAGATACCTTGTATATATATATATATATATATTAGAGACGGCAGTCTTTCTAAAGTCGAACCAGAACCGTTTTAAGTGCCTAGCAGACCTTGCCCCAAGAAACAGACGCGACAATAAGTAGTAGATTTTACATTCCTAAACAGAACTAATACGCAACAGTGTCTGCTGTATGGGGCCGGCTATTTACAATAGCGATGAGCGTTGAATCAACGAACTAGTTGAATCAACCGTTGATCTCCTGTCAACGTATTAACGTTAACCGTTTATGAATCAACTAGTTGAATTCGTCAACGAAATTTATGAATTTAACTCGTGCATCACGTTAACGCAACGAACTGAGCAAATTAAAAAACTTACGTTGAAAATAACGTCATAGATTGCGAGCGATGGTCATGTCATACAATTTGAACTCTAAGTAACTTACAAAAGAGTTTATTTTCGAAATATTTATTTTAAGAATAGTATTTATGACGATATTGGTGGAATGGCGCGCCCCGCTCCGAGAGAAATAGGTTAATACTAGTTTGTTTATATATTATACAACGATATGAAGTTCGCTTTCTTTAATTTTTTGATTGACAGTTTGTGACAAGTTGCGCGGAAGGTCAGAAGTTATTTTGCGGCTTATCGTAAATGTTTAGAGTTTAGACTTTTTAGTTAATGTTGTCTAGTTAATTATGTAATGTAACAGTATAAATTTGTTTGTGTTAATATAATTGTGTATATTTGCATAAAATAGGACTACTTAAGGTACAAAATTGAAAATGTCGGGACGTACTGGGGTAACAGTGAATTGAGGCTGCATTTCGAAAAAACAAAAAAAACAAAATATATTTAAAAAAATACTATTAAAAAACATATTACATAAATACATAATACATAAACACTCACGCCTGTCACCCAGAGGGGTAGGCAGAGACTACGGACTTCCATTTGGCACGATCCTGGCACACCTCTCTCGCCTCCATTACATCCATATATCTACGCATACACGATCGTCAGTTAAGGGTACTCCTAATCTGGCCCATTTTCAATATATCGCCAATTTGGTCGATAAACCTTCGTCTAGGGCGTCCCTTTCCGACTCTGCCGTTCACTTCTGCAGTATAAATTTGCTTTGTCGCTCTTTTTTCGTTCATTCTTTCTACATGACCGAACCACCGAAGCATTCCTTTCTTAATCCTGGTCACAACGTCATCTTGCAAACTACACTTTTCTCTTATCACACTATTTCTCACCCTGTCATTCAGATTCAGCCCTAGCATACTCCTTAATGACCGCATTTCTACAGCATTTATTATACTCTCATGCTTCTTCTGCCAGACCCAACTTTCACTACCATACATTAAAGTAGGGACTAACACAGCATTGTGAATTGCCAAACGTGCCTTTTTTGACACATTCTGACTCTTCACAATAGCGTGTAGAGCCCCATTCACTCTATTTCCTGCGTTCACTCGTCGTTCTATATCCTTATCATATCTACCATCCCTGCTAAATAAACATCCCAAATATACAAACTCATTCACTTGCTCAATCAACTCCCCTTCTATTCTTATTTCACATAACGTTTTACTTTCTTCTCTTTCAAAAACCATCACTTTCGTCTTACTTGCGTTCACTTTCATACCTCTTTCTTTTAATGACCGGTTCATTAAAGTAACCATCATTTGTAACTCGGCCGCCGACGATGCAAATGTGACTTGATCATCGGCGTACAAAAGGCATTTGACGGTTAACTCACCCATTCTCAACCCACATTCTTCAACTTTCAAAGTTTGCAAACAACTGTCCATAAATAGGTTAAACAGCCAGGGGGAAGCTACACAGCCCTGTCTGACACCTTTTTGGATGCCAAACCAGTCCGAGTAGACCCCGTTGATCCTGACACAAGCACTAGAGTCCCTATAAAGAGACTTCAATGCCTGTATCAAACCAGCGCTCAAACCAAATGAGTTAAGTGTTTGCCATAACACATTCCTGTCCACTCTGTCATAAGCCTTTTCCAAGTCCATGAACGCACAAAAAACTTTCTGGTTTTTGGCCAAAAACTTCTCCGCAATCATGCGCATGGAAAAGACTTGATCCGTACACCCCATTCCCTTTCTAAATCCAGCTTGCACATCCCAAATTTTTCCATCAGTTTCTTCCATAACTCTTTCAATTAACACCTTAGCATACAGTTTACCCACAATGCTAAGCAAGCTGATACCACGGTAGTTTTTACAGTCCTGCTGTGACCCTTTTCCTTTATATATTGGGACTATAACGGCTTTGCACCAGTCTTCCGGTACCCGCTTCAGTTCCCAACATAAATTAAACAAGGTGTACAGCAGGCCTGCCACCACTCCCTCTCCAGCCCTTAGCATTTCGAGTGATACTCTATCATATCCGGCTGCCTTACCTGCTTTCATGCTTTTCATTGCTTTCATTATTTCATCTACACTTATCTCCCTACCTCTCTCCACTTCTTTCGGAATTTCTTTTTCACTTAATTCAGACGGCCCTTCACTCATAAACACGCTTTCAAAGTATTCCTTCCATCTCTTTAAATTCGAAACTTCATCATTCAGCATACAGCCATTCTCGTCTCGTATAGCATTCATTCTAGGCTGTTTTGAATTTCCCCTAGCAGTTCTTACGAGTTTCCAGAACATTTTAATATTTGCCTGGAAGTTATCAGATATCCTTCTATCATTCTTATCCGTTCTTTCTTGCTTTTCCTTTCAACAACTTCTTTTACTCTCTTATTTATAAGTCTAAAGTCTGCCTTTTTTCTTTCAATCTCATCATTCATACCGCCAGAATTACCAGCTTTGGTTGCCAGTAAATCTAGCCATGCTCTCTTCTTTGCTTCAAATTCCATCCGAATCTCATCATCCCACCACAACGTATTATTTTTCCTTTCATTCGTTCTCTTACTTACACCACATACTTCGGTGGCTGCATCCACCAAAACTTTCTTAACATTATTCCATACAGTCTTCAGGTTTAAATCATTCATACATATTTCATTCAAACCATTTATATTCTCCTCAGTCTACATTTATACTTCTTTTCACACCTTCATCTTGTAACCTCTCTGTTCTTATACGCTGTAACGCAGTGGTAGACACAGATGTCCGATGCCGCCAACGCCTGAATAGACCATTAATTTGGCATAAGACCAAGTAATGATCCGTCCTACGTTGGACCCCGGTAAACTCTTGTATCTACCACTGCGCTCCGCATTCTTTCATCCACAATTATGAAATCTATCATGCTTCTATCATCACCTCTTCCCATGTATACATGTGAATCCTCTTATGGCGAAAGAAAGTATTCGTCACAAAAGATTCTTTTCTCACATACGGCGAGGAGGTCTTCACCATTCTCATTTACACTTTCATCGCCAAACATTCCTAATATCCTTTCATAACCAGACCTCTTCACCTCAACCCTTCCATTAAAATCTCCTAACATAATGATATTTTCATTTCCCTTACAGTTCATCAACACCACCCTTACCATGTCCCAAAACTGCTCTCGGATATAAGTGGGCTTAGACATGTCTGGGGCGTACACCCCTAGCACAAACAACTTCTTTAAGCCCACTTTCATTCGTATCCATAGCAGCCTTGGGCTTACACATTCATACTCTTTCACACATTGACCCATTCTTTCTGAAAGGATGATACCGACTCCCTGGCATGCCCGCTCGGTCTCGTCTACACCAGACCAGTACGCGGTATACATGCCATGTGCAGTGGCATCCTTTCCCTTTCGTTTCGTCTCATTTACACATAACACATCTATTCCTCTATCATTCATCATTTCGCATATTTCATCCATCTTATCATTCATTGCTCCACATACATTCAGCGTAGCCAGACGGGCCTCCGCAATCCACTTTTCGCCCCTCCGGGAGACAGAACGTGACGGGTGGTGAACCTCGTCGCCGGTTTTACTTCCCTTTGCAAATTACCTTTTAAATTACATTTATATTCACAGATATTACACAAAAAAGGTTTTTCTCCGGTATGTATTTTCATATGTCTTTGCAAACTATCTTTTAAATTACATTTATATTCACAGATATTACATGAAAAAAGTTTTTCTCCGGTATGTTTTTTCATATGTCTTTGCAAACTACCTTTTAAATTACTTTTATATTCACAGATATTACACGAAAAAGGTTTTTCTCCAGTATGTTTTTTCATATGTGTTTGCAAATTACCTTTTATAATTCATTTATATTCACAGATATTACACGAAAAAGGTTTTTCTCCTGTGTGTCTTTTCATATGCCTTAGCAAACTACTTTTTGAAATAAATTTATGGTCACAGATATTACATGAATAAGGTTTTTCTCCGGTATGTATTTTCATATGTGTTTGCAAACTGCTTTTATATGTGCATTTATAATCACAATTATTACAACAGTACACTTGTTTAGCGACATGCGCTCTAAGATGTGCCAAAATGTAACGTTTATGAGATGTTTTAAATTCGCAAATATCACAATTAAATATATCTGTTAGTCGTGGTACTGGAGTTTGTTCAACTTGTGTCCGAACTGCAGTAGTGTCCAAGTTCTTTTGCGTCTTATGACTGTATGAAATGTGTTTGGCGAGAATGTCTTTTGTTGAAAATTTTCTACTACAATCATCACATTCAAAAATGCATTTTGTTGATGCCTCTGATGTTTTTGTCGTGAGTATATTTACACTATTTTGTTTCAAAATTTCCTTTTTCATAATATTTGCAGGATGCTTTCCTTTTTTATTAATTGGTTGATTATCTTTTTTCAGTTTAGGCTTTGATTTAATAGTAGGGCTTTCTAAATCGAGGTTTCCTCTACGAACATCATTTATGTTACAATCAGTAGAATTTGAATTTATCTTTCTCTCAGACGGTTTCGAAAATTTATTTGTTGGTATGATGTGTTGTTCTGTTTCATGATTCTTATTTTCTTTAAATTTGGAAAAAACATATTGTAAATAATAATTGATTTGCCCACATAGAATCAGATGATCTTTTAAATATGCCTAAGTAGAATATGGTTTATAGCTAATTGTATTCAATCAGTCCTAAGCCTAAAGAAAAGTATGGAGGAAAGGTCATCTAAGTAGAACCATCAATCAAACGTTTTCCAATACATACATTAAAACAAATTGTTTCTAAAATTGAACGTCGTAGCGTTGAATTAAAACCGTTCAATGAATTAACGGTTTACGTCGCAAGTTGACATTAGTAGTATGTTAACTCGTTGACGAATTTAACTAGTTGATTAACTAGTTGACAAATGTAAATCAACGTTAACGTTTTGTTAACGGAAAAACCGTCAACGACCTATCGCTAATTTACAACAAATTACCCAAGTGTTGGAGGGATCTCAACACTTCATTATTTAAGACAAGACTACGAAACTTTTTAGCAGACGAAGTGTACTATAATATAATGAATTTTTAATGGACAAAATGTTATATTAAAATTTGTACGTTTGTCACATGGATATTTATTTATAAATTGTATTATTATTAATGTAATTAATTTGACGATGGCTTATAATAATTAAATAATAGTGATAATAATTTACCGATTGACTTATTAGACTTACATGTAATTTGAAGAGACTTTTTTTTTATTTTTGTTTATCTAATGTGAAATTATGTTGTGAATGACATATCTTCGTAAATTGATTAAAAAAAATTATTTCATATTTTTTGCCTGCCTTCTGGTAAAATATGGTGGAATCTATACTGTATATTTGTCACCACATTCTGTAGGTATCACTCATATTTGCAAAATAAAGAAATTCATTCATTCATTCATTCATATATATTTCCTATGATACCACTTAACAATCAGTTCTATTCTTCTTGTAAATTTAAATCTGTACCACATCATTATCATCACAGCCCCTCATAACTCCAAAGCTGAATATTTCCCCCAACCGTAAATGAATCCAAACAGATTCATAGCCAGAAAAAGAGCCCTATCTCCTAGCAAATATGCGATGCTGCTCAATTCGGTTCATTACCGCCTCCGCCGGTACTGTTCACGGCACTTTTCAGGTTCGGAGCTTCGCTACTGCTCTCATTAAGATGTTTAGCTTTACCTCTCCCTCTCCAAAACTTCTAAAAATTCGCAACGATCAAAAACCAAAAAAAAAATAATCAAGGATACTGTTAATGATATCCTACGTTACTTATGTTTTAACACGTGGTAGAGCCATGAGCACCTATATTATGGTTGTAGCACGAATGGGTCGGCTCGACCGGGGAAGGACCACGCGCTCACAGAATACCATCGTAAAATAGCAGCTTAATGATGCTGTGTTTCTTATGCTGAGTGTAGAGAACCGGAGACCATTTTTACTGGAAACGAGGTATTATATTCCTTAGTCCTCAGGGGTGACAACGCTTCTGCATTTTGATCCTTAATCGAAGATAAACGTAGATGTCTATGGGCACAGTATCCATTTACAATCGGGAGGACTGTGTGCTCGTTTGTTACCCTTATTCTATTAAAAAATATATGCATTAGACGTCTTTATTGAGAGGAATGTACCTACAGCATGACATAATTAAATTAGTTTAGCCTTTCTGAACTTCTTTAAAGCGTTTTACGTAAGTTTTGATTGCGTTATCCTTTGTATTTTCATTAATTGTTTCCTCTTAATATCGTATAAGTATAGGTATACGTTACTGATTTTCGTTATTGAGTAGACTGGATGGCGTCGACTGAGCTTTGGTATACTTAATAAATAACTCGTCGTTGCTTGTCATTAAAATTTTCTAAATGCCTCCGCGGCACGTTTATGACGTACTTTCACTTATCACGTGATAAATCGGAGCCTTACATGATAACATTGCATTTTAATACATCAGTTCAGTAGTTTGACTTCTATAATCGTAAACTGAGGCATCTCAGAGTGTGATTGTGATCGAAGATTTGATCAAACATTTTTAAAAGTTTATTTTTATAAAAAAATGCTGTGCTTTGTCTATGTTTTTAAAGCCTATTTCTTTTATATCTACATATAAGTAGCAGAGTTTAGGTGATTGCAATAAAGAATTAACGAACTTTTTGTGACCAGCATGAATTTTTATAAGATACTAGGTACCTATTCGGCGCGTTGCTGCCGCATACGATATAGGTAAGTAATTTAATTTGGAACAGTTATATTGTTTAATTGGAAATGATGATAATACATTCATTAAATTAAAATTTAATGATGTATAAATTTCAAATAAATTTGTCCGGACGACACGCGCGCCACCTACTGTAAGTTAATTGTATCTAGATACTATGCCTATAACCTTCGCGTAAGTGCAAGCAATAAGTTGACAAAGTTTTACCGCAATTTGATGAAAGGTATGGCTAAAATTAGCAGCGCATAAAATAAGAACAATCAAAAATAATTTTTTATATGTTATTAGAAGACAGAGAGACGTATAGGTAAAGGGTCGAAGCTGTGAGTTAGATTATAGTACGTGAGGTTAATATGGTCATCCGGTAAATATGGTCACTTTCTTATAACTCAAAAACTACAGCCTTGTTTTCATGGATGGCTCTGTGATACGATAGCTCTTCATCAGTCAATCAAATAATAAAAAGTAAAAAGGGCGATGCTTCATCGACGCTATTTTGAGAGTTGACATTATAGTGAATAATTTAGTCGATTTTAGTATTGTGTAGTATGGTTATTTTTTTTAAGTTGATTTTCGAAGTGTTCCTAATGATTGCCAAAGCTTGTTTGCTTTTTTTTCTTAATATATTAGTTATAGTACCTATACGACATTGTGTCTTTGTCTCTGTCCTCCTCCTAGTTTTGGTTTTATAGGGCGACAAAGCTTAAGGTAATTTTTACCAACGTCCTTAGTCAAAACAACTTTTGACTGCAAAAATCAGTTAAAAGTGGTATTGACCAACATCCTTAGTCAAAACTACTTTTGCCCGATTATTCGCAGTCAAGTGGTTTTGACCGGTTATGAGTTTTGACTGTGACATATCTACCAGGTTTTAGCGACATCTGTACCAAGTTCATTGGGCAACTATCTAACATCATTGTAATGTATTATGGTTGTAACAAGAATGGGTTGGCTCGACCGGGAAAGAACCGGAGACCCATTTTACTAATTTGATTTGATTTGATTTAGATTTGTTAGATAGTCCTACTTAAATGTTAAAAAAGTACTGGCTACTGCCAAGTGCTGGTAAACAGTACATAATGTTAAGATTGTTCGCGAGTCGGACGTGTGTAAAATGTAAATCACGCCGCTGCAATAACGGCAGACAACTTGCTGCCGCCTTATCAGTAAGCATTTTCAAATCGACTCGGTAAATTCGTTTCTACGCCCGTTGCCGGTAATCTTTACAACCAGTTGCAGTTAAAGAGGCCGCCTGCTCCTTTTTAACTCGTAACGTGTTTATAGCTTCCGATAAATTAACGCGTTTTGTTTCCTTATCTCTTGTGTCTCTTGTGTCAACTGATTGTATTTATTGATAACGTTGGTTTACTGTAACCTGTTTTCCGAATGCAACTGTGGAATGTGTCCAATGAACAAGGTTTAGGGAACTACGATAGCTAATTATTGCTCATATACCTACATCACATACATAATATATTGATGTATGCTCAGAATAGAATAAAGTAGAATAGAATAATTTTTTTTCTATAGATACTAGCGATCTGACCCGACTTCGCACGGGTGATTTCACCTACTGGGTCCAAATGTGAATCTAAATCTAAAGACCCATTCAAACACACACAAAAAAATTTCATCAAAATCGGTCGAGCTGTTTTTTAGTTTTAGCAAGACTAACGGACAGCAATTGATTTTTCTATTTGTATAGAGAAGATTGCGTAATACCTTTTATTGAGTTTTTTTTTATTTAGCACTGGTTCAGGAAATACCTCTGTCCTGGGAAGAACCGGCAAGAAACCCAGCGGGATTATATTTTTGTAGACTAGACAATTTTGTACAATTATTATTTTCATTCATGTATTATTATAATAACCCTTTTTGTACAATTTTTCTGTTTGTTTTTTTTTTATAGAATAAGAGTGACAAACGAGCACACAGTCCACCTGATGGTAAGTGGTTGCTGTGGCCCATAGACATCTACATCTATCTTCGTTTGCGAATTTAAATGCAGATGCGTTGTCAGCCGTGAGGACTAAGATGGAATGCCTCTTTTCCAGTAAAAAGGGTCTCCGGTTCTCTACACTCACCATACGAAACACAGCAGCATTCAGCTGCTCTTTTACGCTGGTGTTCTGTGAGAGCGTGGTCCTTCCCCGGTCGAGCCTACCCATTCGTGCTACAACTATACTATTAATATAGCAGCAGCATGGCTCTACCACGTAAAGCACTGTTACCGTTACAGCTTATTAAAGTCCACTGCTGAACGTAGGCCTCCCCCATAGATTGCTTCATAGGGTGGATATTTCCCATCGTTGCCACGCTTGGCAAGCAGTTTGGCAACCGCAGTTTTTTATTTTTAGTTGTTATTAGGAAGACGCCGCTGCCCATCTCCTGATTTGTTTCCCTCTGTCGCCTCTTACGACCACCCCCACTACACGGTAACCCCTCCAATGTAAGGTCATGGTTATAAATAAGTAGTAGAAGGATAATGGCTAACATTGATTACGGTGATCTTTCTCGCATGTGGGGCTTCGCTGTCATTTGGTAACTCGGTGAAAATTTTTGGCTTTTCTCAATGTTACATGTAAACCATACCTGGGCTGTTGAGCTTAACTTACTGAAAGCATCTAAAGCTACTCGCACTTTACGTTTCCCAGGTTGTCTTAAATACTTCCTTTCTAGATATTTATCGATTTTGTTATTTATTGTTTCTGCTGTTGAGATATTTCACGGATATTGTGAAGTGTGTACGTGGTAGAGCCTACAGCTATATTGTGGTTGCAGTACGAATGGGTCGGCTCGACCGGGGAAGGACCACGCTCTCACAGAATACCAGGGTAAAACAGCTTAATGCTGCTGTGTTTCGTATGGTGAGTGTCTCTACACTGTGAGTGTAGAGAACCGGATACCCTTTTTACTGGAAACGAGGCATTCCATCTTAGTCTTCAGGATACCAGGGTAAAACAGCTTAATGCTGTTGTGTTTCGTATGGTGAGTGTAGAGAACCGGATACCCTTTTTACTGGAAACGAGGTATTCCATCTTAGTCCTGAGGATACCAGGGTAAAACAGCTTAATGCTGCTGTGTTTCGTATGGTGAGTGTAGAGAACCGGAAACCTTTTTTATTGGAAACGAGGCATTCCATCTTAGTGCTCAGGGGTGTCAACGCATCTGCATTTTGTTTTTATTGAGGATATATGTAGATATGTATGGGTCACAGCATCCACTTACCATCAGATGGGCTGTGTGCACGATTGTCCCTTATTCTATAAAAAAAGTAAATGAGTTCCAGCCTCACTACAAGTACTCCTGCTGCACAGGCCTCCTCTCATTTCTGAAAGGGTTTTTTGTTTATTTATTTATTTAAACTTTATTGAACCTTATACATTAAGTACAGGAACAAAAGTCGGACTTAATGCTAAAAGCATTCTCTGCCAGTCAACCTTAGGGCAGTGATAGAACTACGAAGGCGGTTACAAAGAAATATACATACACATATATATACATATTATACATACATATACACACATACATACATACATATATACATACATCAATATACACAAATATATAAATTTTTATATTATAAGAAAATATAATATAATACATGATACATTGTTTGCAGGTAGGTTGTGTTAATTTTTCAGGCAGGTCATTCCATAGGCGCACGACTTGGACAGCAAACGATGAAGATATGAAACTCGAACGGTAAAGGGTTATAAACAGAGCAAGAGTCTCCGATGAACGAAGCTGTCTGTCATGAGTGTCCCGCAGAAACTGAAACTTATGGAGCAATTTAGTTAAGCTGGGGTTAAGGAGCAATTTGTCCGTCGCGCTACACCAGTGCGTGTTGGCCGGAAGTGGGTCCTAGATTTTTTTTTATTCCTCACACATGCTATACGTTCAATCAAGCAATCACGCAATCAAGAGGTTGCTCGTGTACCGCGAAATTTAAGGCGAAGGCTTAGCTCCTGACTGACCACGGCTGTTTATTCGGATTCGGATTCACGGGTATTGATTCACTTGACTATATTGATCGATAAAGAAATTCCACGTCGAACAATTATTATTGTCATGCCTCAAAGTAAATTGTAATTTTTAATTTAATGAAATATTACAATTTAGTTTAATAATTATGAACAAATATGGGTAATACAGAATGAGGTGACAAATATACAGTACAAATTCCGCCATATTTTACCAGAAGGCATGCAAAAAATAAAATTAATTTTTTTTTTATAAATTTACGTAAATATGTCATTCAAAACACATTACAGTCGATTGACAATTATGTCTATCCAAATTACATGTAAGTCTAATAAGTCAATTGGTACATTAAGTAATTAAGTATTAGGTAATTAATTATAATTAACTTATTATAAAATAGTTTTGTTCTTTTTACATTCTTGACGTAGATGGGATTTTGTATTCATGTGGCCAACAATTCTTTTGCTTTACAAGATCTCATATAAAATGTTAAAAATCTTTTTCAAATTTACTTACTTAGTGACTTTAATTTGTTTTCTTTTTAGAAGCTTTTATTTTGTGGTTAACTTAACGGAAAGTAAAATTTATTGTAGTTATGTTTATTAAATAATTTTACAACAAAAATCTAAAATATTAGGAAATAATGTACGACACCTTTACTCTCTAAGATAATAAAGAAAAATCATCGTATTTTTTTATTCCTGTCGCAATCATTTAGTGTTCAGAAACTACTTGGTAGTGAACGTGACATCGAATGTTGATCATTTTAGTGTCCAACGACTTTCTGATTGTTCTGTCTAGAACATTATAATATTTAATAATATTGCTAACCGTCTCTTAGAGAATCTCTCTCTTTAAGAGAATTCACTACCCCATATCTATTATTCCGTTGGAGTCGTAAGAGGCGACAGAAGGAAATGAAACAGAAGAAGCTTTCATCGCGGCATCTTCCTGATAGCAACTCAAAATAATTAAATACTGCAGTTGCCAACCCTCGGGCGAGTCTGGCAACTATGGTATTATCCCTTTGAGATAATGTATGGGGAAGGTTTCAACAGTGGAGTTTTGATAGACTATTTATTATTATTATTAAAAGATATTTAATGTTACTAATATATATTAGGTAAGTATCTATAGTTGTTTATTTATTTAAACTTCGTTGCACAAAAAAGTAGAAAGTTGGACTTAACGCTTGAAAGCGTTCTCTACCTGTCAAACTATACTCGTAAGTAATCAAGGAACACTACTTTGGAGGTGCAATCAGATTTGTAAAAGAAGGAATTAAAGATCAACAAAGTAGGTAACTATGTTATAACAAACATTTATAAAGTTTTTATATTCACAATTAAGCGCATTAATAGTATCAAATCATTAACTTTTAACACGATTCATTAGTCGTCATCAAGTAGAGCAATAATTATAACGCACCGACCTCCCACTACAGGTGTTAATAATGATGTGAAGGTGGTAAAATGGAACGAAGATGGTTAACATTCGTTGGCTCAAGTTGCGGGCGTTGGTGGCTTGGTGGCACAGCCCCGCCTGACTCCACCACAATTGCAAAGTGCAGCATTCTGAACAGTCAGTGACAAGGTGATAAAATTTTACATTCTCACTTAGCAACCTTACCTAGACGTGCTAAGTGGTCCGCCTCGAACACTATCTGTTAAGTTAAATTTTTATCTCAGCACGAGGCCGCAATACGGCCAACTTCCACAATCGATGGAATTTATCTCGCAGAGACGCGGCGTTGCCTCGATTTAACGATGGGTTAATTTTATTTTATTGATTGTGCAATAACTATCAGCTATTTACATTGTAATTAGCGGCGTGCCTAAATAGGTTATCCAAAGAAGGGCGGAGCATTTTAGGGCCTGGCACTTTCAAACGTTGCAAAAGTCATCACATCCTGAACGGATAAGAAACTTGTTCCTTTACAAGTATCGTGCAATGATGAAGCGTGATCGGTGATGTTGAAGAAATATTTCTTCTTTTTTGTAGAAGAGGGGGCAAACGACCATATGCGGCTCAACTGATGGTACCTAAGTGACTACCGCCGCCCATGAACAACTGCAACGCCAGAGGAATTGCAGGTGCGTTGCCGGCGTTTTAAAAGCAGTAAGTTCGGTTCTTGTAGGTCCCTAAGTCGTATCGTATATCAAAATCATAGAATAGAATAGGATAGAACCATTTTATTCAATATAGATAACAAGAATACTTATTGAAAGTAATTTGTTTTATCACAGGTACGGAAAAAACTTCTGTCCTGGGAAGAACCAGCAAGAAATCCAGCTGGGTTTATAAACATAAATTTACGAAATAGATAATATTTTATACAATAAAGTATGAAAACATAGAAACAGTATGGTATTTATGGCGATTACCTCATCCCCGGGGGTTATTATCGATCATGTTCTCTTTAGTAGTATAATAACCCCTACCTATACTAAACAAATTTTGCTTCATAAAATTTTTAAAGTTTTTGATTGATAGAACCTGCATATTTTCTAGGATTTTTTTGTAAAAGTGTATACATTGTCCCATGAAGGAATTACTGACTCTTTGGAGTCGAGTAAAATACTAATATAAAAATCATCATAATTCATAATCAGTGAACTGGTAAGGTTTATTCACCCCAATCCCCAACTATACCTACCTTTTCTAAGACAATTAAGGAAATACCAGTTTTGTATTTCATAGTGGAGATTAAAAATATAACAGTCTTTAAGTACGTCATATATTTGAATAATAGACGCGCGTTATCTCGCCGCGCGTAGTTCTGTATACTATTAAGATAAGGCATCGTTTGACGTGGCGCAATTTACGAGGTGCGCGGCGTCGGGTGCAACAGCTTTATCGCAGACCTGCGCTGCGCCCGACATAATATTAATATTATCTGCTAATCCTACATGGTTTCGTCATAATTGTTTTAGAGTTTTTGGTATTAATAGTTCTGTATACGTAAATTTGTATAGAATTTTAATACGAGTAGCCGTAGTTTGTATAGAATTAATTTTACGTGGTAGAGCCATGCTGCAGCTGCCTATATTATAGTTGTAGCACGAATGGGTCGGCTCGACCGGGGAAGGACCACGCTCTCACAGAATACCAGCGTAAAATAGCAGCTCAACGCTGCTGTGTTTCGTATGGTGAGTGTAGAGAACCGGATACCCTTTTGACTGGAAACGAGGCATTCGAATAATGCTTTGAAGAATTTTAAATTAAATGATGCGGAAGTAGATAAAATGGTATGTAATGCATTTTAATATGTTTTTTCTCTACGCTGATATGTGAGAATCAATTTTGTGACAAAGAGGCGGCTAAATCATATGATCTGACGTCATGGTGGTTCAATACAGGGGACGTCGCCGCCATATTGTTGGTTTAAAGGAAATAATGAAAGGGCGTCTCTGATCGTAAACGAGCTTAACTTTAGTCTTTTAATTGTTTTGCGACAGAGGGAAGCTAAAATAGAAGATGGGCAGCGTTTTCATGAAAACGACTAAAAATTATAAGAGTGCTAGCCTGCCTGCCAAGCGTGGCAGCTATGGCAGAATACCCCTGTGAGTTAATCCATTGGGGAGGCCTGTGTTCAGCAGTGGAATTTTAAAAGCTGTAATGGAATGGAATGGAATAGAATGTTAAAGTCTAGAAAGCCAAGAGTGCCTTAATTCTAAGAATAATTTTATTTATTAGAAGTATTAAGTGTAAGACTCTTATTTCCTAAGTAAGAGTGTCAAATTGTGTGTAGGTACCTACTGCGTTCTTGACACAGTACAACTGATCGTAAGTGGATGCTGAGGCCCATAGGGATTTCTTTCTATCCTTAATTGGAGATCAAAATGCAGAGGGTTATCATCTGTGAAGAGTAAGAATGCGTCGTTGCCAGTAAAAAGGGTCTCGGTTCTCGCCACTTGTCGAACTAAACATAGCATGCAACGTTCACGATCACGAACGCACAGAATAGCAGTACCTACCAGCGTAAAATATCAGTAGGTACAATGCTGCTGTATTTCGTATGGTGAGTGTAGAGAACCGGAGAGCCCTTTTTACTGGATACTAGGCATTTTATCTTAGTCCTCAGTTCTCAGGGGTGACAACGCATCTACATTTTGATACTTATTCGCGGATAAATGTTGGCGACTGGGCCACAGCATCTAGGTACCATCAGGTGAACTCTTATTCTAAAAGAAAAGCCGTGTTATGCTGCAATTAAAGTACCTACCGATACGAAATCGTATGTTAAAGCCATAAATTGATTACTTAACTTATTTCATCATGTTAAATTCAAAACAATCCAAAATTGTCTAGTAAGTGACAGCATGCCGTCCATAAATGCTTCCCACATTCGTATTCATAATTGGTTAATTTCTTTTCACGAAATCCAGTTCGGAATTCAATTTTCAGGACAACGTCTGGAACGTAAAAAAATATATACCTACCTATAAGTACCTATTTGTTTTTTCGAATGAAAATGGTTTAGTGAATAATTAATAGAATCAGACGTTACTTTGTGGAAATCCATTATATCTATTAAAGATGTTGAAAATTAAGTAACTAAGTCTCCTTGTCCTCTAAACTACCTAGATACGTCCTGTGCTGGATAGCTTGCGAATATAGGTAGGCAGGTACCTATCGATGATCCGTGTAAATATAATAATTTAAATTTGACTGCCTGATGCGTTACTTTGTGGAAATCCATTATATTAAAGATGTTGAAAATTAATTAACTAAGATCCGCGTAATAAATAATCGTAGCTAATTAATTTTTAACATCTTTAAGGTTTAGTGACTACCTACAAATTTAAATACTTTCGTTATGTTTTAGCTTTGAAACCCAAATGTTTAAGTATATTTTTCTAGTGTCAATATTTTCATAAGTACTTACCCCGTGTTGAGTGAGCGGCAGCGCGGAGCGCGGAGATGGTGGCGGCGGGGGCTCCGTGCGGGCGTGGCCAGCTGCCCCCCCCCCTACCCCTCCGCCCCCCTCCCCGTCCCCGCCCGCCTCGCCACGCTCACGCTCACACTCACACCGCTCACACACTCAAAGTACAAAGATGCGGCTGTAAATTACCCGGTGCTAAAAAATTTCTATCTCACTATATTATTTTTGCGTAGGTAGGATACATTGCAAAACCCTTCCATTTTATTAAGGCTCGTAACATAATTTCTCTACGTAGATTTTGCCCCATTGCATTGCTTTTATCGAAACCTTTGGTAGTAAAACATCTTTCAATTAAGAGCTATTATATCTAGTAATCAAAGGTCGAAGAAATAGAGACTTACTTTTTTTGAATTGGTGCATAATGTCACCAAATAAAAAACATTTAAAGAATCACTTTCTTAAGTTATTATACGTGTTTTTTTTTCTCTCTCTCTCTCTCTCTGATTTATTGCATTATTGTTGCATGTTTTTTCTTTTCATAGTACCTACTATGTACACACTAATAGTTAATTTTATGTAACAAACCTACCTGTATAATATTAGATAGGTACGCTATAGGTACCTATATCTTATAAAATTGTAAACTCTCGAATGTTCAGGTGGCATTAAAACCTTAGTGGTTTTTAAATGCTATAACTATATTTTAATGCTTGTTTATATGATAAATAAATGGATTTTTTGTGAAGATATTAAATTACTATATCTACGAATACTTCACGCTTCTAACCCTTGGCAATCTGGCAGCTCCTCAATCGCAGTTGTGCTTATTCGTCCATCACGATGACTTGCTGGCGAACCTTATGATCGATAGATTCCTCACCGATATTATGTTTAAATAGAAATAACAATGAATCAAGGGTAGGTACTTCGTTTAGAGCCGGGGCGGCATCAGAGACAGCCGAACTAAGTAACTAAGTGGCGCTAATTATGAGTCTCTAAGCGATGACTACCTGCATATCGTATTTGTACCATTTGCTGTAGAGACTATCGGTCCGTGGGATCCACGTGCGGCGAAGTTCCTAAAGGAACCGTATCCGCGACTGGTCATCGCTGCTGGTGATAAGGGGGCTGGTTCTTTTCTCGTTCAAAATTTAACTAGGTA
The DNA here is from genome assembly GCA_029286625.1 of Parnassius orleans. Lineage (NCBI taxonomy): Eukaryota > Metazoa > Arthropoda > Insecta > Lepidoptera > Papilionidae > Parnassius > Parnassius orleans. The sequence goes on along the minus strand of JAGSMP010000181.1, from coordinate 1,999,425 downwards.
GATACAGCTATTCATTAAGGAAACGCAGCCAGCGTTCTTGGCACGATACCACGGGGAGTAGGACTGTATGATAATTTAAGTTATTAGTTTTTGTTTTCTTTATTATATTTTTTAATATTGCATATATTTCAATGTTATTTAAACAATCAATTGTAAAAATAACTAAGTAGGTAAGATTTCAGACGATCGGCGAATTCATTTGTGATTTAAAAATAAATAATAGTTTAAAAAAAAACTAAAAAACACGGCTTTGTAGATAACCGAACTAAAAAGTAGAAAATAATTTTCAATATGTTTAAAATTAAAAAATAGTGATTAACATAAAAAATCATTTTGTTGTTAAAAAGCGTGGGGTGATTTTTCAGATATTTTTATGGTGACGCAAATTTTACAAATATCCACAAATATTTTTACAACAAATGACATCAAACACCCGACGATTTTTTGATTACGCTTTCAATTTATGGATAAGTAAGAGAATACATAATTAGAAATGAAAAGTAATGATAATGTTGTAGGTTTGAGTGACATAGGCAAAGAAAATTGTCGGAGGTTAGCATATCCACATACAATCAGCCTGATCAGCTGAGAGTTTGGAAAACTAATAACCGATTAATTTTTAAGGTTGTTCGGATGCGATTAAAGACGTTATGAGTTTTAAAGAGGAATGATAATTTATTATGAATTGTATAGAAATATTGTCCATAATCTTGGGTACAATTAAATAATGACTAATAAATATTATAAATGTAAAGAAATAAATAGAAATAAAACAAAAGTTGACCTGCATAAATAAGTAATGGAGAGATACGGGAACGTCCATCACTGGTAAAGCATATAGTCCTCGAGCAGGGTATGTTTCCATGTTTGGATGATAAAATCGGGAGTAACGGGTACTAGGGAACAATACCTTCAGTACAAGTGAGATGTGAACAATTTTACTCACATTAGTACTGTTGGGGACCAGAGAAGTCTTAAATTTGTTACCCTTAATAATGGTACATTGAGGTCGTATCCTTCATTGGATCATAGTGTGAACTTAGTTTCCTCCGTGACAATTGTTGAGTCTTTTAAATGACTTAAACGTTGACCTCAAGGTTGTGCACAACCCAAGGTACAGTTTTACCTTGATATAGTATGATTTAAAAGTTTATGTACCAATAAAATAAAATGAATGTAATGAAAATGTAATATAGTACCCAAGTAAATGGGGGGCCCATATTTATAAAGTACCCGCGTGATAAATATCATGAAATAAAATATAAATGAAGTGAATTAATACTCCGTTTCCCGATATCTAATAAATAAATAAATGTATAAGAGAATAGAAATACTAGCTAAAGGTCAAAAATATTAAGAAATAAAAGAAAGTACGTACAAGAAATATGAAAAAAAAAGGCCTGATAATCGAAAACAAAGGATATGAGAGTACTGTTAGTATGAAAATAAAGGACATGAGAACAATTAAAATGAGGTAAATTATTACCTCATTTCAAGGGAATCCCTGAACAAATCTAAAATGTGAGATATTATGTTGTTATTTTGCATTTCTGTATTAGGGTGCTACCTGCAATGCTACTCAAAATGCTACTTACAAGCTATACATCTAGTAACTATAGGATCGATCCACACAACCACATGTAAAAAACAATTAAATTTGATTAATACATTTTAGCGTAGATTTACATGAATTTACAAGATTTTTTTTTCATATTTAGCCACATTGATTCATAGTTACAATAACTCTACCTTAAATTTCTTTTGTGTTATGTTTTTTTTGTTTATGTATAATTTGTACAATTTTAAACTAAATTTGGTATATTGCTTACTAAAATCAAATCCAAAGCGTATCGATAGTCTATTATTATAAGTTTGATAATGTAATAATTTTTTTTCTCTATATAGACAGTCAAATCTAAATTTACGTTAATACATATTTACTTTAAAAAAAAAATTGTCTTTTCAAATGTTAAACAAATATTTTGTTATAACTTCTAAATTAACTTTATTACACTTTTTAAACTCTGTATTCAATTAAGATAAACATTTTTCTATGAAAATCTTTTTTCTAAAAAGAGAAAAAGTAGTAATCAGTTTTCGACTATTATAAATAACTTAAATAATAAACACTCGATAATGTATGTAAATGTAAATGTATTATAACAATGCAATGTAACGATCTCAACTACGTACATTAAAAAGTGTTTAATACTATAATTTTCAAATACTTTTAAGTGTACTCATAATAGAACATTTTGTAAGTTATGTTGAATTAGATATTATGTTTGTGTCATACGATGTAATTGAAAACCTTTCCTTATACGTGCTTTGGATATTATAACAAAGGTGTCTGTCACCAACCGCTTACGCGGCTGAGATTGCAAAATGTATTTTGATATCTGTTTTAAGTTAATGATCATGATTACGTTGCATTATGTTCTTTGTTCACTTCATCTTAAAATGAAATGCAATATTTTCGGTGTTATATTATTGAACCTTCAAATCATATGTTTTAACTTTTATAAGTCATCATCTTCTGAAAAATTGTAGAGTATTAATATATAACTTATTTGCGTGGATCATGAAAGTAACGATTAATCAAATATAAAGGTATAAATAAATGAAGTATAAAGTATGCAATTATAAATATAAATGTGAAAAAAATATACAAGGAAGAGTAGGTACTACTTAATGCGAGTGTCTGGATAAGTTACTTAATAAGTGACTAAATAACTCAATATCTAAGTATGTTACAATAATGTGTCGACCAAAAAATAATATACCTTCATGAATGTTCACCTAATTATGTCAAATACGTATGTTGTATGTATGCATAATACATTATACTAATTTTAATGTGATTGAGCAATTATGCATACTGGGTGTCCCAGAATTATTGAATCAAACTGCTATGGGAGGTAGCTTGACCTCTGACCTATCCCTAAAAAATATTTAAAAAAATATAACCCACATGGCCATCGATTTTAATTTATTTATTTGTTTTATTGAAATTGTATGGAATTTTCTTAAGTTTACGCCTATACTTATTAAGTTTTGAGTTTATTTGCACCTTTTTCTTACTAATAGTAATCGTAAGTGATTGTGTGGTCTGACTATAAACAAACTTTTTAAAATAACGACTAGACTTGGAGTTCAGAGCACTTTATTTTAACATTTTTTTTGCACTAATAATGTTTATGCTAATTTGACTTATCGTGGTGTAAAAAAAATGTATGGCCCCTTTCTAACAAATAATTAGAACAACTTGCCCACTTAATGAAGATTCTAAAATGGTACCCATCATCAAATTCGCTCAAGGATGTTCGGAGATATTGTAATTATTGTAGGACAAGGGCGAAAATTATCAAGATATTCTAAATTTCACAAATTGTTATTTTTTGCAACTGAAGATTAAAAATACCGCGGGTCTACTCTTTATCTACTACCTGCTTCCCAACCTTATTGTTATCCCACCCAAGCGCGTGTCATTGTGTTGTCACCCTCCCACAATAGCATTGTGTTGTTTTCTCATGCATTCCATTTCATTCAGTTACACGTGCGACGCTCTGTGCTATCCCCGTTTGGCTGTGCTTTCCCTAGAATTGTAACATTGAGATTGTTTGTGTTTTGGAATGATTTTTCATTAAGACTAGGCGCTACAACGGACATCGATTTTCTTTCGCATTATGGCCAATCGACGACGAGACAGCGAAAATGTGTATACCTCGGCCGAGTATGCCGATATGCATCTCATTTACGGTGAAACGAGACGCTTAAACACCAGAGGAGGGGTATCTTACTCCGCCAGGGAAGCGGCGAGGATTTACGCGGAACGATATCCAAATCGTCATCACCCGCAATATGGAGTATTTTTGCGTGTTCACAACGCCTTCTCTGAAGGAAGGCTACCCGGCGGCCGAGGCAGTGAAGGCAGACCTCGCGGACGTAACTTGGATGTCGTTATTCAACAAGTTAGAGAAGATCCGTCGACTTCAGTGAGGGCTATTCAAAGGAGAACCGGAATTCCTAAGTCATCCGTTAATCGAATTCTAAAAAGAATGAAATATCATCCTTATCATATTCAAAAGGTCCAGACTCTCCTATCTCGCGACTATGCGTCACGGGTACAATTTTGCCGAAGAATGTTGGAGTTTTATCGGGAGGACCCGAACTTTTTCAACAAAATTTTGTGGAGCGATGAATCCGACTGCAGGAAGGACGGTACATAAACTTGCACAACCTGCATAGTTGGCAGACAGTCAACCCCACGAGACAAGGCAAGATCATTCGAAATACCAGTTTAAAATTAATTTGTGGACAGGTATTTTTAACGGCCGTATCATAGGACCTGTGGAAATACCGTCGACTTTAAATTCTGATAATTATTTAGAACTTTTAAGAGACACGCTGCCAGGACTTTTGCAACAAGAGCCACAAGAAATCAGGGAAAACATGTGGTTACAAAACGACGGATGTCCAGCCCATTATGGTCGCCAAGTTAGGGCTTACTTAGATGAGGCTTATCCTGGGCGGTGGATTGGCCGGCTAGGGCCAATTTTGTGGCCACCAAGGTCACCAGATCTCAACCCTCTTGATTTTTTTTATTGGGGTTGTCTGAAGGACAGAGTTTACGCTAAACCGATAACAACACAAGAAGAATTAAGACAACGTGTCCATCAAGCTGCTCAAGAAATTTCAGAAATAAATTTACGGCCGTTAAAAAGGAACTTTTTAAGGAGGTGCAGGTTATGCATTCGAACAAATGGTAAACATTTCGAACATCTTTTGTGAAAATTGCTTTTAAATAAACTTTAAATCCGTTTCTTTTGTTTCATTTTTCTAAACTTCCAGCTCCAAAACCTACATTTATAGTTATTTGTGTGCACTTAAATGACATAATACAAAACAAAATTAAATAATTTATTAATCAAAGCAGGTTATGAGGACCCATGTAGGTGGTAGCAGAGTTGATAACAACAGACACGTAATATTGTAAGCATCGTAGTGTTGCAAAACGGATAGTTATTTCATGTTGTATTACCAAAACAAAATAATTAAAAACTAAACTTGCCTTTGTACTACAAGAATTACAATATCTCCGAACACCCTTGAGCGAATTTAATGATGGGTACCATTTAGAATCTCCATTAAGTAGGCAAGTTTTTCCAATTATTTGTTAGAAAGGGACCATACATTTTTTTTACACCACGATAAGTCAAAGTAACACAAACATTATTAGTACAGAAAAAAATGTTAAAATAAAGTGCTCTGAACTCCAAGTCTAGTCATTATTTTAAAAAGTTTGTTTATAGTCAGACCACACAATAACTTACAATTATTATTAGTAAGAAAAGGTGCAAATAAACTCAAAACACAATAAGTATAGGCGTAAACTTAAGAAAATTCCATACAATTTCAATAAAATAAATAAATTAATAAAAATCGATGGTCATGTGCGTTATATTTTTTTAAATATTTTTTAGGGATAGGTCAGAGGTCAAACTACCTCCCATAGCAGTTTGATTCACTAATTCTGGGACACCCTATAGGAGGTTTGGCCAGCCGTCCTACCCAATCCAAGACGAATTATATATATTATCCGTAATTAAAACGTAAGATTTTATTTAGGATTAACTTTTACAATATAAAAAAAATGTTTTAATTTTTTTTTTTTGTCGGTGGGAGGTGTAGTGTAGCCACCACAATATATATATTAGTGTTAAGGTAGAATAAGGAGGAGTATAATTAAAGTTCTTGTACAAGCAACACGTCTCCTATTTATTAAAAACCTTCAACATTACAGTGCTACAACTATACTATTAATATAGCAGCAGCATGGCTCTACCACGTAAAGCACTGTTACCGTTACAGCTTATTAAAGTCCACTGCTGAACGTAGGCCTCCCCATAGATTGCTTCAGGGTGGATATTTCCCATCGTTGCCACGCTTGGCAAGCAGTTTGGCAACCGCAGTTTTTATTTTTAGTTGTTATTAGGAAGACGCCGCTGCCCATCTCCTGATTTGTTTCCTCTGTCGCCTCTTACGACCACCCCACTACACGGTAACCCTCCAATGTAAGGTCATGGTTATAAATAAGTAGTAGAAGGATAATGGCTAACATTGATTACGGTGATCTTTCTCGCATGTGGGGCTTCGCTGTCATTTGGTAACTCGGTGAAAATTTTGGCTTTTCTCAATGTTACATGTAAACCATACCTGGGCTGTGGAGCTTAACTTACTGAAAGCATCTAAAGCTACCGCACTTTACGTTTCCCAGGTTATCTTAAATACTTCCTTTCTAGATATTTATCGATTTTGTTATTTATTGTTTCTGCTGTTGAGATATTTCACGGATATTGTGAAGTGTGTACGTGGTAGAGCCTACAGCTATATTGTGGTTGCAGTACGAATGGGTCGGCTCGACCGGGGAAGGACCACGCTCTCACAGAATACCAGGGTAAAACAGCTTAATGCTGCTGTGTTTCGTATGGTGAGTGTAGAGAACCGGATACCTTTTACTGGAAACGAGGCATTCCATCTTAGTCTTCAGGATACCAGGTAAAACAGCTTAATGCTGTTGTGTTTCGTATGGTGAGTGTAGAGAACCGGAACCTTTTATTGGAAACGAGGCATTCCATCTTAGTGCTCAGGGTGTCAACGCATCTGCATTTTGTTTTTATTGAGGATATATGTAGATATGTATGGGCCACAGCATCCACTTACCATCAGATGGGCTGTGCACGATTGTCCCTTATTCTATAAAAAAGTAAATGAGTTCCAGCCTCACTACAGTACTCCTGCTGCACAGGCCTCCTCTCATTTCTGAAAGGGTTTTTGTTTATTTATTTATTTAAACTTTATTGAACTTTATACATTAAGTACAGGAACAAAGTCGGACTTAATGCTAAAAGCATTCTCTGCCAGTCAACCTTAGGGCAGTGATAGAACTACGAAGGCGGTTACAAAGAAATATACATACACACATACATATACATATTATACATACATATACACACATACATACATACATATATACATACATCAATATACACAAATATATAAATTTTTATATTATAAGAAAATATAATATAATACATGATACATTGTTTGCAGGTAGGTTGTGTTAATTTTTCAGGCAGGTCATTCCATAGGCGCACGACTTGGACAGCAAACGATGAAGATATGAAACTCGAACGGTAAAGGGTTATAAACAGAGCAAGAGTCTCCGATGAACGAAGCTGTCTGTCATGAGTGTCCCGCAGAAACTGAAACTTATGGAGCAATTTAGTTAAGCTTGGGTTAATTAGCAATTTGTCCGTCGCGCTACACCAGTGCGTGTTAGCCGGAAGTGGGTCCTAGATTTTTTTTTTATTCCTCACACATGCTATACGTTCAATCAAGCAATCATGCAATCAAGAGGTTGCTCGTGTACTGTGAAATTTAAGGCGAAGGCTTAGCTCCTGACTGACCACGGCTGTTTATTCGGATTCGGATTCACGGGTATTGATTCACTTGACTATATTGATCGATAAAGAAATTCCACGTGGAACAATTATTATTGTCTATTATTATTATTGTGAATAATTTAATATGTAATAATAATTTAAATTTGACATATAATTGTGATAATAATGACAAATTTCATTTAATTGACACAAATAATTTAATAAAAAGTTTTGGACAAAGATAGGTATTACCTATCCAAATATAATTTAAGACCGGTAGCAAATGTGCTATCTTATTATTTACTTTTTAACTCAGCCAAGTTTTGGCTACCAAGACTGCTTTTATTGAGCATGATAATCATTTGACATTTAATTTGGAATCAGTCCCAACTAATTTAAATTAGTAAATGCGACAATAGAGGCAATCTCTAGCAATAATAAGAGTTTAATTAATTTAGAATGCAGCCCACAAATAAGTAATAAAAATTGTTTGCACCTGGTGCATCAAAATATACAAGGCATGATGGGCAAAGAATTGAAAGTTGAATTGTTTTTAAATAGTAAAAACATACATATCCTTTTATTACTGAATATTGGCTAAAAGATTATAAATTAATGTTTAATTTCAGAAATCACCAGGTGGTCAGTTTATTCAATAGAGAAAAAAGTTTACGTGGTGGCTCTATTGAGATATTAGGAGATAAATCATTATAATATAAAGAAAGTAAGAATATTGTGAGCCTCTCTGTTAGGCGAACTGCAGAAATGGCTTGTGTCGAGCTCGAGCACCTCATTGTTGTGAGTGTTTACAGACCCACATGTGCTACTTACGACTATTTTGAAAATATTGTGAAAGAAGTTTTGCTCAAACTCAGTAAACAGAAAAAGTCTGTTTTAAAATGTGGAGACTTTAACATCAATCTGCTTGAAACTTCTTCCATTAGTATTAAGTTTAGATCATTGTTTAAATCGTATAATCTTGTTAATTTATTCTTAGAACCAACACGTATTGCTGGGTCTAGTGCAACCTGTATAAATGGTATTTTTACAGATGTTAAGCCCTTGCGTAAATCAATTATTTAAAATTTAAGTTTGGATCACTGTGGACAGGTGGTTTCGTTGCCTTAGATACACAAAAAACAGAAAAATAAGAAAGTTGTGTTTGTTCCAATAAATGAACATAGCTTGGAGAGGTTTAGAAGTAATATAATAAAAGACTTCATCACTTTCATTTAAAAATAGTGCTAATTATTTGTATGGTATGTTATTTAAAATTATAACTTGTGAATTTCGTAGAATATTTACTTCTAAAACTTTCTCTTTTAACAGTCGCAAATCATTTAATGAATGGGCGACAGTAGGAATTATAAAAGTAGGCGAAAGTTATATGAGCTTTATAATGAAAGATCATATAATACTAGTGTTATATTTAGAGATTATGTCAAAACATATTCTAAAATATTTAAAAAGTGTGCTACACAGCTAAGGCTTTACATTTAAGTAACAAAATTAAAACTGCATCCAACAAAATTAAAATGACCTGGAGAATAATAAATAGTGAAACGGGCAAGGTCAAACCGCGCAACTCAGTTTTCAATTGAATATTAACAACAGTTTAACTCGATCTGATCAAGAAGTTGCTATGGCTTTGAGAAACATTTTACTGATGTTCCTTTTGACAACAAAATCATTAAATTCTTCTCCTACTGTCGCCGAATCATTGCTTAAACAAAATGTAAAGGCTTGTTCAAATACTTTTAAATTCCATAGTATTGCCAAAAGATATCGTTAAATATTTTAAAACAATTGATGTTAAGAAAACGGCAGACTTATGGGGATTTCCGTTAAAGTTATTTTATCTATAATAGATATAATAGCACCTTATCTAGCCACTATATTTAATACAAGCGTCGAATCTGGTGTGTTTCCTGATTTAATGAAACATAGTAAAGTCATACCTTTATTTAAATCTGGTAGTACATTAGACCCCGCCAATTTTAGACCGATTTCTGTACTACCAACATTTAGTAAAATTTTGAAAAAATAATTTTAGATCAGATCTTAAGTTTCTTTAATATTAATAAATTGCTACATAAAATCAATTCGGTTTTACAAGGGTCGCTCGACAACTGACGCTGGAGTTGAGCTTATTAAACATATTTTTGTGCATGGGAGAATTCGGAGGATGCTTTGGGTATATTTTGTGACCTTTCCAAGGCCTTCGACTGTGTTCACCATGAGACATTAATCAGGAAGCTTCAGTACTATGGTGTCAAGAACACAGCGCTTAAACTTATTATTTCATATTTAAGTAATAGAATGCAGAAAATTGTTATCAATGGTAAAGTTCTTCCGGGTCACCTGTACTAATGGGTGTCCTCAGGGCTCGATTCTCGGCCCATTGCGATTTTTGAAGTCTATATCTAAGTTGCTGTGGGTAATCATATGGGTTATATAAAAGGTCTATATCTAAAGTTAAATTAGTTGGCAAACGGCAAAGCTTCCCAAAAACAAGCTCATATGGGTATACTTGGTTTCCGTGTGTACAGTGTTATTATAACGAAACACCAATACGGTAACAAAGTACTCAAAATATGATTTCATTACCTGTTTGAATTCTGAAAATGACATCAGATTTTTGTGGCTGTTTTCTAAGGAACCTATAGATTGGTGATGGTATGCCGTTGACGTTACCTGTTGGATATTGAGTATACGGCACACATCTTTCATCACAGTTGAGACAAATTCTGTCCCTTGATCAGATATTATTTGTCGAGAATACCATATCTCAAAACAAAATTATTTATGAAAGCCGATGCCACTGAAATAGTATCCTTATTTTTCAATGGATAAGCTTCAACATACTTACTTAGATCACACTGTAGTGTGAGTATATAAACATTACTATCATTATCCTTACATAAGGGCCCTACTAAATCTAAGTAAACTCTGTCAAAAGCAGAATATCCCGTATCAGTTATAACCATTGGTTCTTTTATATATTTATTTAAGTGTTTATGTCGCAAACACTTGTCACATCGATTAATAATTAGTAACATCTTTCTCTAATCCCGGCCGAATCTTTTCTTTATGTTGTTTATCATTCGCCTTATACCGGCGTGCCGCTAGTTGGCAACAAATGATAGTCGTTTAATATTATACGTTTTGTCTCATGATCGTCGACCTTATGGACACCATACAAAATTAATATTCGCGGTCCGGACCTATTTGGTGTCTCATTTATAACACGAGTTAACTCTTTAATTAATATATGTTATTAGTATAATATACAGACGATCTATCGCTTCGTACAAAAACAATCCAACTCCCTCACAAAGGCATCTCGTGCACAATATGATCGGAAGGATTTATAAATAGTTGACTTTGGTGAGACAAAACAAAATCTTAGAATTAGAATAGAACTTTTCTTTCATTCTGTTTATCTTTTCCCATTCTTTTTCGTCTACAAACAATAATTCAGTGCAATCCTTTGGTTTTTAAGTGTTCCCACGACTTTTGGGTGATCAGTCAATCGTTGGTGAAACCTTATCTACCATAGGTTGTCACACTTATCTTGTGCTACCTTTTCATCCATCCGCTTTCTTTGCGCTCTTGTTAGGACAGATATGACCTTTTCATTCATTTCTTTCAAATCTTCACTCGAGATTTGGATGCGTGACAAAACATCTGCAGCTGCATTGTCAGCTCCTTACATACCTGATAACAAACTTATATTCCTCAAGCAATAACCTAAACTTCGTAAGTCTACTTGACGGATTTGTCATGTTGAATAAATATACGAGGCTTATGATCTGTTTCAATAATGAATTCGCGTCCATATAAATAAGGTCAGTATTTTACTGCCCATACTATCGATAATAATTCCTTTTCGATAGTAGGATAATTTTCGGCTTTGTTCAATGTGCGACTAGCATATGCAACCAGTCGTCCGTCATGATTACATAAACTGAGCCTATAGCAAAACCAGACGCGTCAGTTTTAGAATAAATTTATGATTTTGGTCAAAATTTGGATACTGGAGTATGGGAGGAGTCGTTAAAGCTTTTTGAGCATTGAAAAGATGTTTTACAGTTTTATCCCAATGAAATTTGACATTTTGCGACATAAATTGTTTAGAGAGTAAAGCGATTTCAGAAAAATTTGGTATAAATCTTCGATAGTAATTCATAAACGCTACTAGTCTTTTTACATCGTTGGTACTTTGAGGAATTGGGTAATTTTGTAATACTGATATCTTTTGGTCAGGCTTAATACCTTCGGAAGAAACAACATGGCCAAGATAAGTAGTTCTTTTTAGAAAACACATTTTTAGGGTTTAACTTTAGGTTTACTTTTCTTAAGCGAGATAATATTTCTATTATTTTTATATTTATCTAAATTTTAAAACAAATGAGGTCATCTAAATAAGTGAGCGCTTTTCGTAATTTAAACCAGCCATAGATATTGTAATTGCACGAGAAAGGAACTTGGCTTGTCTTTAAGCCCATTGGCATTCTGGTCATCTGATATTGACCAGAGGTGTAGTGAGCCATACCTTCTACTAGATGGATTAAGGCTTAATTGGTAAATGCTTGATTAAGATCAAGGTGGGAAAAAACATTGCCCTGATAAAGAATCCAATATGTCCGTAATATTGGGTAACGGAAATTGTCATCTACAATACAGTTGTTTAATTTTCAAAATCAATAACCAAACGCCAGCTCCTGTCTTCACCGTTTTCTGATTTTTAGGTACAAGAAGTACAGGACTTGACCACTCTACAAGATGGTTCAATAATTCCGTCTTTTAACATATTTTTGACTTGTTTTTCTATTTCGTTTCTCTGAGAATAAGGTAATCGATACTGTTTCACATACACTGGGTCACTATTAGGTTTTAATTGTATATTATGTTCGTATAAATTACAAGTTGTTAATTGATCTCCTGGCAATAAAATACGTCGGAAAATTTTGCACAGATATTTATAATAGAAGATTTTCCTCTTTATTTAAATGATCTAAATTTAGTAAATTTAACATTTTACGAACACGTTCAGGATTAATGAGACTTTTATCAAACTTACAAATTGAGTAATTATATAAACTATCGGTTTCGGGTCTAAAATAACTAAGATTAATTTGATCCTCTCGTGTATTTAATATTTGTATTGGTATTTTCCGTTATTTACTTTGACAATTCACCAGACAGAAAAACTCCTCGCATAACTCTCTCGGAAAGACGACACAATCTTCTTTCATACTCGTGTTGATATAAAATAAACTCTCACATCTCAGGTATACTCAAATATGTATTATTTCCCAAAATACCCATATGCAATGGTAAAGTTACTAATTCATTCATATTATGCAGTGTAATATTATTCAATTCAAAATTTATGTTACAATTAAACTTACGTAAAAATCTATACCTAGAATTCCAGAAGTTTCAGACGGCAATTTTTTATAACATGAAACTTATTATTAAATTTCAATCCGTTAACAGACAATGTTAAATAAACATATCCCACGGTTCGTAATTTGCCTCCAATTCCGTTTATTGTAATCGGTTTCTTTTATGATATGTTGAGCTTTCTAAGCGTGTCATATTTAATTGCGCATAAAAGCCCGTATCTCAAACCATCTACATTTGATACTACCTATTGCTAACTCAACACAATTACTATATTCGCAACAAATATACTATGAGTCTCGAAAAAATTCTAAATTATTATGGTTATTAGGTTAATTTCAACATTTTGAGAACTTTGCGATGCGATATTTTGGCGTCATAAAATTAATTCGTTGGGTATTGTAACCACGAAAATCCGCGATTCTGGTATAGTACTTACTGTAATTACCGCAGTTACCTTTTTCCCACGATGTTGTTGATTTCCCCATGAAAACTGTTGGGGTGGGTTTCCTCAGTTGACGCTATTTTTTGCATGGGTAGGCAAAGGGTATGTTTGACGTGGTACATTGTTGTATGTATACCTACCGCGTAAATTTTACATTCCTGAACCACCTCGATTCCCGAAAAAATCGATAGTTCGGTGTACTCGTTAGGTCGAATACGGACGCCTCCTCATCCTTTGCTGCTCTAATTGTTTCTTTTAATGTATTATAATTACGTGCTGACAAAATAGTACTGAGTTGTCGATTTCGCAAGCCATTTGTGAAACTTTTAATAGCAATCTTTTCATTTATCGGACGTAAAATTTTATGCGCGTTTTGGTCGCCATCGGCGGGAAATCGTCAAATCTACGAATAATTGTTCGATTTTATTGCCATAATTATCTATGGAACTATTTTGCCTTATTTGCATTAGTTCGTTATGAATGGAAGTGCAAGATTTCTTTGTTAAAAGATGGTTCCGCATATCACTTATAAGCGTCTCGCATGAGTCATAGGAATCTAATAGGCGTAATTTGCGCTTTCATTCAAACGAGTTTTAAAACAAATTTTATTAACATAGACTTACCTTCTTCTTTAAGCGAAGAGCTATATAACTCTATCGAGGTCCATCAAGGTTTTGGTGACCGATTCCTCGCCCGTCATCACTGGCAGGAGTGACACAGCAGTTTTAAAGTCGAAACTTTCCATGGTAACTACTTCGCTTCGAATAGTGCCTCGGAAGTTGATTGAGAACTGTAATCCTTACTACAAAGTTTTCTATTTGTATATATAAGTCCTTAATTAAATCGCAATATGATTGTATTTCAACTAATGCTTTACTCTTAATTTGTTTACTTTCTATCTTTATTTGATTATTAAACAATTATCAAATTCCTCACGTAACTGTATTGATTCTCTAAGGTTTTGTTGTAAAATACTTAGTTCGCCTAGCATAACTTAATTTAACCAAATTATTTTTAATACTTTTAAATTTTTCATATATAATTATTAATTCACTAGACATGAAAATACAGTTAAAAAATACTTAAAAAATATACTTAAAATACAGTGTATACATGGCTATTTTGAATTAATATTAATTTCTTAAACTTAAACTATTATATATTTTTAATTTCCACCTTATGTCCATTTTTTTTTATTCACTTTGACGCATTCGTTGTCTCCAGTGACCATCGTGGCGCTCACCTTGCTACAGGGTACACGAGGTCCTGGGTCAGGCGACCGCACAAAAAGCGACGCAAATTTTGCATTACCATCTCATTCCGCATCCAGCTTGTATGACACCTTTTATATATTTTGTATACACCATAAACAAGAGCCAAGCCCAAAACTGTGCATATTATAAGCAGCACGACGGATATCCCAGATAGATGGCTTTTAATTTCCTCTATATGTGCAAATTTGAGCCTCCTGAAATATCTTGCGTAATGAACACTTGGTCTTTCTTAAGTTCAGAACGACACATTTTTTTTTTTTTTTTTTAAATTATATAAGTCCAATATTATTTATTCTTCATTTTCATATTTAATTTGTATTCCACATATTTTTTAAACGCGGCCGCGACCGAACCCAGGCAGACCGCCGATGAACTGGCAGGGTCGCCATATAGTGTTGGGAGGTTCGGGGAATAAATAACACGTCTAGTGATCTTGACTGTAGATTTATTACTGTCCAATTCATCTATCGTACATACATGAACATACACTACACTACACCCCTTGGACTCTACTGCCTCAGCCCATCTATGAGTCAGGTAGACCAGAAGATCACCAGCTGATCGACCCCGATGAAAACCGTATTGGCAGTCACTAATCAGCTGGTGATCCTCAAGGTACCGCATGAGCTGGCAGTTTATAACAGACTCCATTATTTTGGAGAACAAGGAGGTGATGACGATAGGCCTGTAGTTAGACGGGTCTGAGCGGTCGCCTTTTTTAGGGATCGGGTGGACAAAAGCCGTCTTCCATGTTTTCGGGACTACGCCTAGGGAGTAGGAGTACCGGAAAAGACGCGTTAGAACCGGTGCCAACTCCGGAGCACACGTCTTCAGCACAATTGGGGGGATTCCGTCAGACCCACTCGACTTGTGGATGTCCAGGGAGAGGAATGCTTTGCGAACCGAGCGCTGTGTGAACCGCACATCCGACATGGAGCACTCACACCGCGGGATGGTCGGCGGTGTGTTCCCCCCGTCATCTAGAGTCGAGTTGGACGCAAAGAAAGAGCCTAGCAGATCGGCTTTCTCCTTTGCGGCATGGGCCAGTGAGTCGTCCTCCCTGTGCAGAGATGGAAGAGATGGCTGACAGAAGTTCCCTTGGACAGCCTTGGCGAGAGACCAGAATGCACGGGTTCCCGAAGGAAGGCGAACTAGTTTCTCACCAATTCTGTCTATGTGCTCTGACTTTGCCTTGGCAATGACTCTTTTGAAGGACCTGGAGGCGGAATTATACTTCTTTTTAAGGGCGCTAGTAATTAATATATTTTTTTAAATATTTTAAGATTCTAAGCGATTTCTAAGCGGTCTTAATCGTCGCGTGCGCTACGCAATTTTAGACCTTATGACGGCATTTTTTAAAGTTTTTATAGAAATTATGTACTCACTCGGGTCAGTCCGGCGATAGCCCGCTACAACGGTTTCCGATGTGTCGTCTTAATTGAACCGTGTAATGGCGCTGCGCTCTAAGAATATCCATTAGGTACCCTATATAGTCCCGTGGGTTTCGTAAGATACGGCAGAGGAAAATTGAAATAGGTAATGGGCTGCAGCATCTTCTTGATAATAACTCAAAATAATAAAAAACGCCGGTTGCCAACCCGCCTGCCAAGCGTGGCAACTATGGCAAAATCCCCTTTGAGGCAATCTACGGGGGAGGCTTATGTTCAGCAGTGGACTCCTAAATATAAGGGATGGATAAATGAATTTTTTGAACAGCAAGAAACTTGCGCTCACGGTTGTACGTTTACGTAATTAACACACGAGTTTAACTCGGAAGCGACTAAAGTTCATGAAAGTTAATCTCGCGCTCCATTAGAGAAGTTGCGCCGTACAGATTAACATGGCGCCTCGCTCAGCCTCCACTCGTCACACTTCCGCACCCTCCACATGGCTGATGCCTCTTACAATCCTCTGACGTAAGAGAAAATTAAGCTCGTAATGACTTTCAAATTTTTTGCTTCAAAATATCGAAGACGGGAAACTTCTTCAGTCATAATTGTTTACTTTACTATCTCAGTTTAATTAAATTTTTTGTGTGAAAGTAGTTCAAACAGATCATATTTAACTCGTTGATGAGATTCTTTCGTCACTAGGTATACCTACATTTATGAAGTTGGCATGTTAGTTTTTAAAAATAAGCCATTGTTTATTAAAACAACTTTTCCTAAATGTCATTTCTAGGCTCATTAAATACAACAAAAATTGCCTAAATACCTGTGTCTGTGAAAATGTATTAAGCCTTGGATATACTTGGGGACAAAAACAGCGGCATGTTGCGCAACATGTCGCTCAACAACTATGTGGAATGTCTCGCGATATATGTCGCGGAAATTTTGCAGGCCACACTAGTCAGTGCTTATAGAAATGTCGCCCGAGGAGGTTTTGGCGATTAGTGCTGCGTACATAGTACTTATTTCGGGAGTAAAACGTAAGCGAAAGAGAAGGTGGTGGATGCGGAATTTCTTACTACAACGAGAAGAAAGAAGATTTAATATTTTAAGTGATCTCCGAATATCTGACGGATCTTTTGAGAATTTTACTCGAATCTCAACATCTGATGTTGAAACTTTATTACAAATGATCGGACCTTCCATAGCCAAACAGGATACAATACTACGGAACGCTATTGGCCCTCATATCTGACTTGTCATTGCATTAAGATACTTGTCGACTGGAGATTCTTATGCTTCCTTTTTGTACACTTTTCGAGTGTCGAAACAACTGATCGGCAGAATAGTACCAGAAGTTTGTAGTTTGAAGTAATACCACAGCAAAACATGGCTTTGGTAAAGCTCAAGAAGTAAAAGCACGGTTTCGTTTCCCCACACTACTGACATATTGCAAGACACGTTGCGCACACGACTATACCCGGTAACAAATGGCGCGACATTGATGCGGCACACGTGCGCTCTGCGCTCGCTCTCGGAGCGGGAACAAGTAACATGTAAAATGTTGCGGGCTATGTTGCGGGTCACTGTGCAACGTTGCGTCGTCACGTAGATTATGTGTTCCGCATCATGTGGCGCGACAAAATGTCCCCTAGTGTTTCCGGGGCTTTATAATAAACTACCTAAAAATTTAAATTACTATGCGAAAAAATATATAAGAAACATTAATATAATGAGGGCTAATAATTTTCTGCTCACCAGATGTCGCTAGTTGACACTGAGGTTAAGTTTTTTTGTTACACAAGGTCATTTAATTGAGAAGTTAGTTTTTAATAAAACTTTATCAGTTTCAAAAGTATTATATTAATACACAAAACAATGCCTCAGTGGGTTGCTTTTAAATTTTTTGCACAATTTAAACTTTTTTTGATATTTTCTACTTTTATGAATATCTGTGGTTTGGTTTATTTATTTTAAATCTTATATAAAATATAGCTAATACCACAGAAAGAAACATTAACCTTTACACTTTCCGAACAAATTAACTTCCCCGCTATGATATTTCTCAAATGTTATGCCTCACTTTTAAATGGCGCCGCCCTGGTGGCAGAAAAAGTCGTGGATGCCCTCATTGGTTAAAAACTGAAATATTTTATGACTTAAAAGAATTTTTGATAGTAAATAATTAATATTGTCATATGAACAGTTAAGAATTATAATTTGCATGCTATGCACATCTTCTCATCTTCATCTAATTGTAACCTCATCTTATACCGTGATTCGTGCAAATAAAGATTTATGATTTATTATGATTTATGATTCACCAAGAGCTGCAGTGAGATGGTGATACTGGTGGAATTCTTAGCTTTGTTTTTACGTGCGATGTTTTGGTTCGTTGTCATCATCATCATCATCATCATTACAGCCCTTCACAAGTCCATTGCTGAACATAGGCCTCCTCTTAGAAATGCCAGAATGCTCGGTCCCGAGCCACCTGCATCCATCGACTTCCTGCATATCTTACCAGGTTGTCACTCCATCTTGTGGGGGGCCGCCCTACATTTCGCTTACCGGTACGAAGTTGCCACTCGCGAACCTTTCTTCCCTATCGTTTGTCCGTTCTTCGAGCTATATGGCTGATCCCCCTAATTCGTTGTATTTTTTTTTAAACTAACTTAAGCCAGTGCTTGACTACCATTCCACCTGATGGTAAGTGGTGATGTAGCCGACGATAGTAAAAGTCTATTCACTCTTACCTTGAATACACTCACATTATCATTGGATAGAAAGATAGACTATGCTGGCAAACTATTCCACTCCTTTGCTGTACGCATGACGAACGATGAAGCAAACAGTAATGTAATGTATCAGTTAGTATATAGTCTATTTAGTAGTATAGTCTATTTTATATCAAGTATCTATTCGAACGAGTTTTGCGCGGCATTAGAAATAAATTATCTATAATTTTCTCAGGGGTTACACCTATTTGGATAAACTTAGAAATTAAAACATCATTATCATACATAAAATTACATCCAAATCCGAGAGAGTTCCGAGAAAGCAATTATATCTATAATTTTCGCGACTTAATACCCGTCCTATATATACCGTACTTTTTTTCCTATACGTGGTAGAGCCATGCTGCAGCTATATTATGGTTGTTGCACGAATGGCTCGGCTCGACCGGGGAAGAACCACGCTCTCACAGAATACCAACGTGAAATAGCAGCTTAATGCTGCGTTTCGTATGGTGAGCATAGATAACCTTTTTACTGGACATTAGGCATTCCATCTTAGTCCCCAGGGGTGACATCCCTTTCCGCTTTTTGATTCTTTATCGAAGATAAATGTAAATATCTATGGGCCAAGCATCCAATTACCTGGTGGACTGTGTGCTCGTTTGTCACCCCTATATTACAAAAATACCTATTACCTGTATAATATACCGACAACAATTATTGTCCGCAGAAATATAGGATGTCTTATTGTAGGTTTACAAAGTAGAATAATGAAAAACATAAGGCAGTAGCGGAGTGATTCCCACCGGCCACGATTTCCACCAGAGTTACACAATAGAGTCATACAAAGCTGAACTGAGTATTGCGTGGAACTATTGTAGTATTGGAAGGAACTGAAAGTTCTCTGCGTACGTAATGTCTGGAAACAGATGATAAATTAAGTTGCGAGTTTATTCACAACGTATTCGTCATGTGAATTTCTTACTACATAACTAATTAAATTGCCATTCCTGTCATGAACGTGTTGGAATATCTCTTTTCATTGCGAAGTTATGTGGAAGCGATTTAGCTCAGTAGATTTGGCAAACTTTTGCTCGGATGAGGCTCTTGTTACGCTTCGTGACCCGCTTTTCCTTCAAACAGCTTCAACTTCTAATTAACTTAAATGACGAAGTTCCACGATGGAATTAAGTACGTAATGGACACCTATTCTCTGGCATTTAAACTAATTATATGTTTTCAAAACCGTGAAGTATTAATAATCTCAAATAGCAACGCAGAAAACAAATTTAATTACTGCTAATTTCACTAATGTCCATTTTTAAAATTTTTGTCTTTGTATTCTTCGGGAGCGGGAATTTATTCCAATATTTGGATTATTATGGAATACTTGCAACTTCAAGCATTCCTCGGTGTTGAGTTATGCGATGGTTGAACTTTAAATTAATGAAGACATAATTAATTAGGTGGGAGTTACCTAGCGATAGAGCGTTCTGAACGCACTAGTGGAAGCGTACAGGCCGGTGCCGTGGGCGGGGAAACCACTGACCAATAACTTGATGCCTATGATAATGTTATTTTAGTTTCAATAAAAATACCACATAATTTTTATATACAAATGTTTATCAAAAATAATTCTATTAACTATACATTATACAAATATTTGTGTGTTTTTAAATGTTTGCACAAAGACATAAATTATTTATGAAGATAAAATAAAATACCTGTCAATACAATTTGTCATTCGAGTTTGTATCTAGTAACAATACCTAAGGCCAGGTCACATTTTTTGATCCTCCTGCTTTATCTTGATCAGCCGTATGGAATCTAGTACTTATTTGTATTAGGTACGGACGCCCATTTCGACCATACCGTATCATTAGTCATATCGCGTCAAAAATGCGTCTATACTTAACCATATCGTATCGTCTTGGCGTAACGGCATAACTTTCTATATATTTGAATGTTACAAATTTTTCTCCGATCCTCGTATCTTCTCCACGTCCAAACTTTTCAAGACCGTGTAGCGGCGCCTAGAATCCCCTTTGATGATTGAGATGAAAACTACCAGAGTTGTGGCGCAGCGTATTAATTAGGTATCGTATCACATCGCCGTAGTGTTATACAGCTTCAAAATGCGTCTAGCTACCTTTCACGATACGGTTTTGTTTGAAACAGGACTTATCACATAAGGTATCACAACGGCGCATATTATTGCGTTTCATTTGCGTCTGAGCCAGTGATTGTGATACACATCCGCGCCTGAGATACGATACACGAAAATGATGAAATGTGGAGCCGGCCTTGGACGGTGAGATAATTCATCCAAGAGCAACACAGACTAATGAAAAGAGACATGGTAATTTATGAAAACTAACCAATTTAGTTAGTGTTACTGTCGCACTTTGATGTCAGAGTTGTATAGAAAGTTTTTTATTCTATATAAATTATAAATAATACTTATTGAAAGTCACTCTTCTATTTAATTTATCATTGGTCCGGACAATACCTCTTTCCTGGGAAGAACCAGCAAGAAACCCAGCGGGACTTGGCTGAAAAAATAACAGTTCACAATCATATAGGTACCTATGTGTTCCACAATGAATCCCGCACGGAACAAGTATTAGGTCCTTACATATGAAATTAGCGTTTTGTCGTACTGACCACTTTGATCTGAAATATCTCCTCTTTGGTTAATAATTCCAAATTCAAATTTATAAATTCATTTAGCTGGTATATTTGAGTTTTGAAAACAGTCATTCATTTGTTTTTTACTCATTATTTTATTCTTTGGCGTCGCTTATTACCGCACAGTGGAAAACATGAAATATCGGTATATTTACGAGTACGAGTTCTACCAGTGCTGCAGAAACAGCTCGAAGGATTAATGATTTGTACGGCGCTGGTGTCGCAAAAGAAAGCACGGTATGTTTTTGGTTTCAACATTTTCGTTCTGGAAATTTCGACCTTCAGAACCAACCCCGTGGACGGCTGGAGACCAAAGTGGAAAATAAAGAATTAAAGGCTATTGTAGAAGTGGATCCATCACAAAGCACTTCAGAGATAGCTGCAGGCTTCGCGGTAAGTGATAAAACTGTATTAATCCACTTGAAGCAAATCGGGAAAGTAAAAAAACTTGACCGATGGGTACCTCATGAATTGAGTTAATCGAACTTGCAAACACGCGTCGACTGCTGTGTTACTTTGCTCAACCGACATAATAATGAAGGGATATTAAATCGAATCATTACTTGTGATAAAAAGTGGATACTGTACGATAATCGGAAGCGCTCGTTGCAATGGCTGAACCCTGGAGACCCAGCCAAATCCTGCCCTAAACTATAATTGAGTCAGAAAAAGTTACTTGTGAGTGTTTGGTGGACTAGCGCCGGTGTAGTTCACTACAACTTTCTAAAATCTGGCAATACGATTACGGCAGATATCTATTGTCAGCAACTGCAAACCATGAAGGAAGAACTAGCTGCTAAACAATCGAGATTGGTCAATCGCTCTAGGCCACTGCTGCTTCACGACAACGCAAGACCACACACTGCACAACAAACAACCACTAAGTTAGATGAGTTACAATTTTAATGTCTGCGACATCCACCGTACTCCCCGGACCTTGCTCCAACAGATTACCATTTTTTCCAGAATTTGGACTTCTTACAAGGAAAAAAATTCAACTCCGATGCGGCAGTCCAAACCGCCTTCAAAGAGTTTATTGATTCTCGCCCCCATGGTTTTTTTAGTAAAGGGACTAGTAAATGAACTACTTATGAGATGGCAAAAGTGCATAGATAACAACGGTGCATAATTTGATTAATTAAATATATTTTACAAAAAAATTTGACTTTATATTCCTCCCGTACAAAACGCCAATTTCATATGTAAGGACTTAATATTTGTATGGCCTACAAATAATTGTTCCGGGTCTGAATGTTTGTCCTCATGCAATTTATGTTTGTAAACTGCCCCCACAATACAGGAGAAAATCCTAGTATGAGGGTAACGTTTTTTTAATAAAAAAAAGAATGAATGTGCACTGTAACAACCCAAAACAAATTAGAAATAGCTTGGTAGCGATCACCTCATTCGAAGGGGTTATTATCATCCATTAATTCTTTAAAACTATAATAGATAACCCTTTTTATACAAACTTAGTTTAGTAAAGTTTTTGAACTTTGTGAAGTTCAAGTTTTATATATTTTTTGGGATTTTATAGTAAAAGCGTATACATCGACCCATGAATGAATTACTGATTCGGTGGAGTTAAGTAACTGGTGCTTCTTGATTGTATCTGTTCGAATATATACGGTATGAATATCACATGTATTGAGAGGTCTAAGTTAGTATATTGTGAGGAACACGAGCGTAAATCAGTCCATTTTTAGTGACTTTGATTCTTATGCTTTTGTAGATTTTTATCTTGAATAACGCCATAATTATAGGTACTATCAAGAATACAAAGTAAACGACCACTAGGTATCAACGGCTTGGCTTATCACGTTGCCAATAAAATGTTGTGTTAAAAGTCAATGTAGGTACGTAATAAGCATCAAATTAATCAACCGTTACTATAAAGCCTAGTTAGCTTTGACAATGAAGCTAAGTACACAGGATCCTTTTTTGTCTAGGAGCGCATTTTAAAGAAGTAACATTTTTTTATAGAATATGGTGACAAACGAGCACGCAGTCCAATTGATGGTAAGTGGATGAGGCCCATATCTAGACATCTATATTTATCCTCGATTAGGAATCAAAATGCAAATGCGTTGTCACCCTGAGGACTAAGATGGAATGCCTCGTTTGCAGTGAAAAGTGTGTCTCAGGTTGTCTACACTCACCAACAAAATACTGTGTCTCAGGTTGTCTACACTCACCAACAAAATACTGTATTCTGTGAAAGCGTGGTCCTTCCCCGCCCTGCCGGCCCATCCGTGTTACAACTATATAGCTGTAGCGTGACTCTACCACGTATTAAATATAATAATGGAAGCAGCATTGTTTGATAACTATAGTTATATCCATGTTTTTTTTTGATACACGGCAGAGACGACGGTAATTTTAGTTATTACGATTCTAAAAACTTTTTTTTTTATGGAATAGGGTGACAAAAAGCTTAGAAAGTTGGTATTTTACGCTGGTATTCTGTGAGAGCGTGGTCCTTCCCCGGTCGAGTCACCCTATTCGTGCTACAACCATAATATAACTACGGCATAGTTCTGCCACGTAACGAGTTTTTTTTTAATAGGAGAGGGTGACAAACGAGCACACAGTCCACCTGATGGTAAGTGGTTGCTGTGACCCATAGACATCTACATTTATCCTCAATAAAGAATCAAAATGCAGATGCGTCGTCACCCGTGAGGACTAAGATGGAATGCTTCTTTTCCAGTAAAATGGGTCTCGGTTCTACACTCACCATACGAAACACAGCAGTGTCAAGCTGCCATTTTACGCTGGTATTCTGTGAGCGTGGTCCTTCCCGGTCGAGCCGACCCATTCGTGCTACAACTATACTACTAATATAACTGCAGCATGGCTCTACCACGTATAAGAAAAGAGTCAGGCGCAAACAGTGACCATGTAATGTGCGGCCGTTTTTACCCGTAATTGCCAACGAGTATGAAGCCACGTTCAAGCGTACAAGCACTGTTGTTAAAAATATAATAACTTCTTAAAGCGACCATAAAATAATATCGTGATAGTTGACATCGCTACGCATATTTCTTAACAAAATGTCATGTACTCAATATAGCCTCAACTAGCTATTATTTTAATACTAGTATCGAATATGGTGTGTTTCCTGATTTGATAAAGCATAGTAAGTAATACCTTTATTTAAATCTGGTAGTACATTAGACCCCGCCAATTTTAGACCCATTTCTGTACTGCCAACAATAAGTAAAATTTTTGAAAAAATTATCCTTGATCAAATGTTATTTTTTTTTTAATGTTAATAATTTACTTCATAAAAATCAATTCGGTTTCACAAGGGGTCGCTCGACAACTGATGCTAGTGTTGAGCTGATTAAATATATTTTCAATGCATGGGAGAATTCACAGGATGCTTTGGGTATATTCTGTGACCTATCCAAAGCCTTCGATTGTGTTCACCATGAAACATTAATCAGGAAAATACAGCACTACGGTGTAAGTAATGCTCTTAAATTAATTGTTTCATATATAAGTAACAGAACTCAAAAGTTGTCATTAATAGTATGAGCTCTTCCGGGTCGATAGTACAAATGGGCGTGACCATAATATAGTATTATTGCTGATGACACTTCATTAATTTTCAAATTAAAACGACAATTATTAAAATATGACGAAGTAAATAATGCTATATCTAAATTAGTAAATTGGTTTAATGTTAATAACTTGCATTTAAATAGCAATAAAACAGAAATGTATGAAGTTCATGACTCCAAATGTCAGACAATTAAATACTAATGTAATTTTAAATGGGAAGAACTGAGTCTTGTCGATACCACCATTTTCTTGGAATAACACTAGACGCGAAGCTTCAATGGAGCCCCATATATCAAAGTTAGCAAGCAGACTTAGTTCTGCAGCATATGCTGTAAAAGATTAGAAATCTTACCAGTGTGAAACAGCTAGACTTGTTTACTTTAGCTATTTCCATAGCATAATGTCGTATGGTATTTTGCTATGGGGACACGCAACTGACACTGAAATTATATTTGTTTTACAGAAGAGGCCATAAGAGCAATCTATGATTTAAAACCTAAGGAGTCGCTCAGACAAAAATTTAAGAAATTAATATATTAACTTTGGCCTCTCAATACATTTATGAAAATGTAATGTACGTACACAAAAATAAAAGTAGTTATACAAAAATAAGTGATGTGCATTCTGTAAATACTAGGAACAAACACAAGCTAGTAGTACCAGTTACTCGACTCCACCGAGTCAGTAATTCATTCTTGGGGCGATGTATACGCTTTTACAACAAAATCCCAGAAAATATACAAAATTCGACCTGCTCAAAATTCAAAAACTTTATTAAACATAGTTTGTATAAAAAGGGTTATTATAATGTTAAGGAATTTATGGATGATAATAACCCCTGGGAATGAGGTGTTCGCTGCCAGGCTGTTTCTAATTTGTTTTGTGTGGTTAATTGTGTAATATACATGATTGTAAGCTGTTATTTAAAAAAGTCCCGCTGGGTTTCTTGCTGGTTCTTCCCAGGACAGAGGTTTCTTTTCGAACCAGTGGTAATTAAACAAAAGTGACTTTCAATAAGTATTATTTATAATCTATATTGAATAAAAAGTTTCTGTTTCTGTTTCTGTTTCTGTTAGCGTTGAACTTCATACGCGCTCCAGTGTGACCTAGCTTATGCGGTTTCCTCGCGTTTTTTTACAGAATATGGGCACATAGTTCACTTTATGGTAAGTGGATACTGTGTACCATAGACATCTACATCTATCCTCAATTAAGAATCAAACTGCAGATGATGTTGTTACCCCTGAGGACTAAGATGAAATGCCTCTTTTCCAGTCAAAAGGGTCTCCGTTCTCTACACTCACCATACGAAACACAG
The DNA here is from genome assembly GCA_029286625.1 of Parnassius orleans. Classification (NCBI taxonomy): domain Eukaryota; kingdom Metazoa; phylum Arthropoda; class Insecta; order Lepidoptera; family Papilionidae; genus Parnassius; species Parnassius orleans. Next base: position 1,973,153 of record JAGSMP010000181.1, on the reverse strand, counting down.
CAGCATTAAGCTGCAATTTTACGCTGGTATTCTGTGAGCGTGGTTCCACCCCGGTAGAACTGATCTATTCAACGTGTTTGTTTTAAAGTCTAAATCGAAATACTAAGAAGAGCATACGAATATCACATACAATACCACATTACATCAACAGGAATTTTTAAGTGCAATGATAGTCATAGGCCCTTTATATATATACTGACCACGCTGGACAGACGGTTCATAAAATGTACTGGCAATGCTGCCCCCCAATCCCCAGCGCCAGACTATAAAATCTGTGTTCAGCTGGATTTTCTGCTAACAGTCGACGCAAGATACTCCTCCGTTAGCCAGCAAGATCACGGGCAGATGAGTATAGTTTTTTTACAGTATATGATTGACAAACCAGCACACAGTTCACCTGGTGGTAAGTAGATGCTGTGGCGCATAGAAATCTAGATCTATCCTCGATTAAGAATCAAAATACAGATGCATTGTCTTCCGTGAGGACTAAGATAGAATGCCTCGTTTCTACTAAAAAGGTCTCCGGTTCTCTACACTCACCATACGAAACACAGCAGCATTGAGCTGCTACGCTGGTATTCTGTGAAAGCGTGATCCTACTCCGGTCAAGTCGACCCATTCGTGCTACAACCATAATATAGTTGCAGCGTGGCTCTACCACGTACCACGATTTGGAATTTTTATTTTCTCTTACATTCAAATACATACAGAAAGGATAAGCAAGATAAAAAGGCTTAAAGTATACTTGAATAGTTTAACGGTCTATCATAATCCCAGTAGCATTTAACCGCATTGCTAATATCGTAGAGTTACCTTACGTGACTTTTACTACGTCTATGTTGTTGCAATTGCGTTTCCAGCTCAAAACCTATTAAGAAAAAAAAAAGAAAGAAGCATTTATTTGATACACTGACCTATAACAAAAACAAACAAAAGAAAGGGATTAAAATATGCACGCATCAGTCTTAGACTGCGCGTGCAGCTGTTGTTAAAAATTTGCTAAGATCCACGTAATAAAACCACTCGTCACCAGTGCGTCATCACTGCACTACCAATAGTGATGCTGGGAGTAGTGGTGACGGCGATAGTGCACGCAATGGAGGGAGGGCCGGAGGTGCTCTTCAAACTAGGTAAGACACATCATGTTATTTTATTATTACGCGGATCTTAGCTAATTAATTTTTAACAACTTTAATATAATGGATTTCCGCAAAGTAACGCCTGATTGTATTAATTGCTTGTGCATTAACAAATAAAAAAGCAGGAAAAAAGAGAAAAACTAGTATGCGTATTAAATTAAAAAATGTCATACTTATAGGTCTCCAACTCAGCATAATGCTGTAAAGGCTGTAATGTTGGTTTTCAGTTGAAGCCTTGTGACTTCACGGATAAATCAGCGCGAGATCCTCCAATTACCAGACACGGTAACGGGGCTAAAAGATGTCAATATATTGAAATTTTACAATCATAAGATTTAAGGTTGTTAAAGACTGTTTAGGTTATAAACTTTTGTTGTTTTTCAATAAAATCTCCAAGTGTTTCGGATAAAATATAGCCTATTTCTGGCATTGCTCTCATTCTGTTCGTCAAGTTTCTTTACAATCCGTTCAGCCTTTTCGAATATTAGCCCGGACAGACAGACAGACAGCCAAAAGTTTTAAAAACGGTTATTCATGATTCCATCGGCTGCGATAGCCACTTGCTATCAGTAGGACTGTAAGCTCGTTTGTTACTCTGATATTGCATTTATATTACGAGCATAATATATACCATTATTTTAATATAAAAAAAAAAATTAATTTACAATTTTACCATTTTACACTTCTTGTTCTAAAAACTTTATATAGGAAAAGTCTCTAGAAAATGTAGGTAAAGAGGGATCGGCTATAACAGTCACATTCAATGTTAATGGTTTGAATACGAACATAAAACACTTAAAGTGGACAATGGGGACGATTAAAATAAGAAATTTCATTTAAAACGGACCATAAAATTTGCATATCCTTTAACATGCTCGTTACTTGTACTAGTGCGATCGCAATTCGCAATAGTTCTAGTTTTTAGTCGATACAAAGTGAAACTATTGTATCTGTGGAATCTCGAACGTTGTTGACATTTATCATTGGATACTCGTACGCACAACAGTGCACTGGAGGAACGGATCACACGTCTCGCTGTACGTGATCATGTTGTATGGCGGTCCTTATTGGTAACATTTTTTTAAATAAATGACAAACGAGTACACCGTCCACCTGATGGTAAGTGGAATTTTTATTAATTATTAATGGAATAAACAAACAGCAACAAATTTACATTAGGTAGAAAAATATACTTATATAAGTACCTAATATTTACATATAATTCACACCAAAAACGTTTATCACATAATATGTATACATATATACAATTTTAAGAATAGCGTAGAGAGATAGCGTTATCGTAATCTAATCTAATGTAGCGGAAACTAATCTAACTTTTCTAATATCCTTTTCTTTTCGAAATACTAGGACAGGTTGCCGGATGTGGTCCAAAGACATCTACATCTATCCTCGATGAAGAATCAAAATGCAGATACGTTGTAACCCCTGAGGACTAAGATGGAATGCCTCGTTTCCAGTAAAAAGGGTCTCTAAGCTCACCATACAAAACACAGCAGCATTAAGCTGCTATTTTACGCTAGTATTCTGTAAAAGCGTGGTCCCACCCCGGTCGAGGCGACCCATTCGTGCTACAACCATAATATAGCTGCAGCATGGCTCTACCACGTACCACGATTTAGTGAGATATATGAATGATCATAAATGAATATGCGCATGCGAATATTTGCACGTGCCCGGGCGCCGCAGTCGACGCTCGTGGTTTCCATGCGGCGTGCTGCAGGCTTGGATCGCCAGGATACAATATTTATTTATCGGGTGACAGACTAACTATGTTATGGATACCGCTGTAGTACAGCGTCACTTGACAGAACATCAAACGTAGTGATTTATGTACTCTTTGAGAACATCTAACATCGACGTGTCAAGAAATAAATAATTTATATAAATATTTGCAGTGAAAATTACACAAGAATTGCCGTTTGCTCAGTATTCATTTAGGCTTACACTAATTTTAAATCATGTCTGTAAAAAGATCGCCGTCTGTTAAAACGCCAACAGTATCCAACTTAAAGCAACGAATTTCTTCAAACTACGGATCGGAATTTCAACTATCAATAAATAAAACAATGGACCTTCAGGAAGGAGATCTTTCGCCTCCAAGTTATGTTTTTCTCCGCAATAAAATACCCCGAGAAGAAACCATCTCGCCCTCGCAATTTCTCAGTATCAAAGAGGAAATGAAGGAGTTTATGTCGCTATTAATTACTGAACAGAAAAAAGAACTAAGGAAAATTACTGACAACCTAAAGGTAATTCAACAAACAAACACTAGTATCGAGCAATCTGTCTCTCTGTTAGCCTCTCAAAATGAGAAAACTAAATACCTCGGCATCATCGATGATCAAAGGCTTAGTTGGCACTCGCAGTTGTAAGCTGTTATAAATCGGATCAGAAAGTTAATCTGGGTATTTAAATCATTAAGGTCAGCAATGTCTAGCACTCTATTAAATAAAATTTACATAGCCTTAGCACAATCGATAATTTCCTATTGTATGTTAAAACGTAATTATTATATATTCTTTGTTTATGATCATCATGCGTGCGGGCGTGAGGACGTGAGGCTGCAGCGGGGAGGAGGGGGGAGAAGAGGAGGGGTGGGGGCGATGCCCCGGCGCCGCGAGGTCTGGCGCGCGCCATTGTGTCCGCACGCACCTGCCGCACCACCACCAAACTTTCCACAGTTCGACGACCTCATTTGCGATTTGTTGCCATGTTATAATGTCCTCCACACCGAGTTTCGGTTACGGCGGCCAGTCTCAACAGAGACTAGCCATCTGCACAGGACAAGATTGTAGTGCCCAAGTGTATGCGTAATCACAAGTGCACTCTCTATTCCCCACTCTTATAGTCCGACGGGACGTTTTTCCGACACGACCGGAGAAAGATCAGGCGCAAGATCAACATCTTTACGAGGCACGGCGGTGAAACACCACCAACTTCCTGACTGTGAGCTGCAACTGAGAATTTCTTTACGGAAAAACCTCATAACTGGTTTTGGCCCGACTCGGGATTAGAACCCAGAACCTCACGATCAGGCCGACTAACGTTGTCGTGTTACATACCTGCTCAAGAAGTTGCACGAGTCCGGAGCTCGCTTGAATGATCCCAACCGAATTTTAAAGTAAACGCTTCTGAGGAACTTATTCGTAATGGGCTGAGCTTGTGCGGTTGTTAATATATTACGTGCTCGCAAGTACATTACTATCCCTCAACCATTCACCAGCTATTCATACTTTCATTATCATCATTACAGCCAATCACAAGTCCACTACTGAACATAGGCCTCCCAAAAGGAAAGCCACAAAGCACGGCCCTGAGCCACATGCATCTATAGACTCCCTGCATTTCCTACCAGGTCGTATTAATAAATTTCAGAATCAGAACTAGAATTTGTAAAAAAAAAAATGTAAAATTAAATTCATTTATTCAGTATTAGGTAAATCATTTTGATATGGCCTTAAGATGATTACACCAACCAAGGGACAGCTTCTTCTTCTTCATCTTCAAAGGACAACTCATTCTGTGAGAACGTGTTACTTCCCCGGTCGAGCCGATTGATTTGTGCTAGAACCTTAATATAGCTGCAGCGTGGTTCTCTTCTTTGTTTCAACTTTACCAACCCGTAAAAGTACATTGCTGAACATGTGCTTCTCCCGTTGTAATGAGGATTTGTCTTATTCGCCACGCTTGGCTGGTGGATGGAGGTGGTACACCTTTACTGTGATGAGAATCACAGTACAAGTATCAGCGTGTAGGATATCTCGCAACCTTGACACTGGTGCCTGTCGCGGTCTGGTTGTTTTACACTAAGACTTGGGTTAAACGAGATGGTTAAGCCATTTATCCGAAGTCATAAGATTTTTCTAGCACTTTCCATAGTCATGCATGGGTAGATTATCGTATATATGTACTGGAAACAGTATTCTTAATCGCTGATCACTTACAATCAGGTGAGCCGTATGCTCGTTTGCTTCCTCTTCCATAAAAAAAACTTTATTGTAACAAGTAACATGCGGTGACGGTGAAATAACGAGTAAAAGTTAAAAATATTATATAACCTAAGTCTAGACACACGACACCAGCCAAGTTCGGAGAAGAAAATGGCGACGCACCGGCAGTGTGTATGTTTACACGAATATTTTCGAGCCCCTAACTCCAAAACTATTAAACCTACAACACTTGTAATTTCGCATACCTAAAAAGGTCTTCTTGAATACCTAGAATATAAAATTTTAATATCTTTAATAGTTCTTGAGAACAGAGACGACGAGGAAAAGAAAGGAAAAAAGTAACAATATTTTGGGGAGCACAATTATACAATAATAACAAATATACTTCTAAAACATGTGAAAAAAGCGACTCCGATCAATATTTTTAAAAGAAGATAATTTCAATTTACTTTATAAAGATGAATCGTGGACCACCTTCGAACGCAGTGAATTCGCATAAGACGTAGGCTTCGATGGTGTGGTCATGAATCATGGCTGGGAGAGGAGTGGTCGATAAACTGCATTTTTTACTGTTAACTTCAGAAATACAACCATAAACATGACAGGCGTCTCTTCTGGCGCTTATTTGGCGTGCTACAGTGGGAAACGCTAGCAGGTAGCAGCCAGACGTCCAAACTCTCTAGAGAAATCCAGAGTTGCGAGGATCGTGATGGATATTGTAACTTGTTACGGTCATCTCCCACGATTATATTAATATTACGAGTACCTATAAAAAATCTTTTTGAAAATCTATTTTTTGAAAATCTTTGAAACGGCTCGACCGATACACTTGAAAATATAATCAGCTCGAAGTCTCAATGAACACTTTCGAACGCCGTGTCGCCCATCTCGATCGGTTCATTCGTTCTAAAGATATCGATAGACAAACACACACACACACACACACACACACATACACACGGCCGGACGTCCAGCCGGGAATAGTCGGAACGGCTTCCTAGGACCTCAAAACGTGGAGATCTGATGAAAACTCGCATTCTCAAAATCGGACCGAAATCTATAACTTCCTACTTATGAAAATTATAAATTTTCAAAGCGGGCAGTTAAAAATCAATAATATGCAGTGGATAGATAAACTGATCTGCTCCACTGTTTTTGCTACAAGACTTACTTTTTGCTTGTAGCCGTTTGCGCTTTAGCGCTGTTCCAAATACTAACAAACGAGCGGGGACTTTTCGCGAGTGCTTCCAGCGAAGGACAGGAAGTATGCGCGCCCACAAATGCGGTCAATCTAACGAGTGTCCCGGCGGTGGACATTAGCACACAATGGCGCAGCTGCCCGCTATCAGATGCGGCCGCCGCGCTTGTCATGCTAAAATACAGCCCAAAACACACAATTAAACATTGGGGCATGCGGCTAGAGATACCATATGTCAGGATTTGTCACGACATATGGACATGGATATGATACTTGCGTCTATCTACATCCTCGCGTCTTGTAATTCGTTAGGAAACACCAAAAACTACTACTCACCCATTAAAAAGACTAGAAGAAATAATAGAAATTTATTTAAGCTTAGGATACGCTTCTCCAAATGAAAATTAGTTTCGACTAGCCCTCACGTTATGTCAGTAAAAATTTATAACCATTTACGGAATTATATAAAAACCCTGCGCAATTTAATAAACAATTAAAAACATTCCGTTAACATTAGTAAATGTTATTATAATTTGAATTAATTTTTTGACGATAAATGACATAGAAAGAATACTTCGACTACCTACATTTTATTTTTAATTTAACTTATTTATATAAAATAATATTAAACATAATTATGTAAATTATGATATGATATTTTATAATTTATGTTTAAAAATCAGATAATTTAAAAAACTTAGCCTTCTAGTGTTGCTATGCCCTTGCAAGGCGTCACATGCTATCAATAATGTACTATCTGAAATTCGTAATGTGACATGCAATAAGCTATTTCAATTTGATTTCAATACTTCAATAAAACACAGTTGATATTTAACGTGGGAAGGATGGAATTTTGGACATGGATTGATCGCATGAGTATACAAAACAAATAATAGATTTATTTTTTCCACAGTGGTTAATTACGCTTGCAATAAAATGTCAGGACTTTTCGATGGAAGTCCGGTTATTTGTCAGGACTATTAAATTTTCCATCTGGTAACCCTACATACGGCGGACGATTGGGGACGCGCGCCGCCTTTGTTTTGCGTTCCAAGTCGAACCTATTAACACTCATAAACAACATGCCTCGCGAGAAAAAACTATCTGCAAGAGATGCTTTCGGTTCGTTTGCGCGGCACTGTACACCAAGACGCGTTTTCTAAGTAATACTGTAGTATTCGCCTTTTTACACGGCGTTGTTCTCTTCACACTGGAGCATTGTGGAGCTGCCGTGGCAATGATAAGAGTAAGCAATCTAAATCCTGCGCATGCGCAATTAGCGTTGCAACGGGGGTTGCTGGTTTTCGTCAAAACTTTTCGACGTTTATGTTGTCACCTTAGTATCATAAATTACATTGTTAAGGTGTTAAATATTTCTGTAAGTTTGTTTTTAATTACGTCTCAATTTAGTATCTATTTATAAAGGGATTTATATTAATCGATATATTGCTAAACCAATTTATTGTTGTGAATAATAATAATGATAATAAAAAAAAATTGGTTGCCTGTAAAGTCGGTATACGGGCGAAAGTTTTACGTGACAACGACTTTGAGTGGTAAAATAATTTTATTATGTCTGTCTCTCTCGCTCTTAGGCGGGCTAACCATGCCTGAGTGGAAGGACGCGTGCCTCTCACTCGCTCTCATTGTGAGCGCATAACGAGCGGAGCGTAACGCAGTTTCTTGAAGTGTCACCCGGCAAACCAATTTATAAGACGTTGTCACGTCAATATTTATGTTATGAATTTCTTGTTGTCTTATTATAATATGTTTAAAAATATAATCCCGCTGGGTTTTTTGCCGGTTCTTCCCAGGACAGAAATATTTTCCGAACCAATGGTAAATAAAAAAATGACTTTATGACTTTCAATAAATATTATGTGTAATAATCTATATTGAATAAAAATTATTCTTATTATTCTATTTTGTTATTTCTAGATTTCTAGTGTATGTAATAATGGTTTATATGTTACGAAATAAGCATTTCTTTATTTTTATGATTTTATTATTTATATTCGCCATTGTTGCTATGTTAGCAAGCGGGCTGGCCTCCAGCAGTTTTTATTTTCATTATTTTAAGTATTTACCAGGAAGATGCTGTTGCTCATCTCCTGATTCGTTTCCGTCTGTCGCTTGTTACGACACTTGATACGGGGCAGTGGATTTTCTTATGCCGCTACTACGCGGTAATTAATAATTACATATTAAAGAATTTTTTTATTTAACTATTTACGCCGCTATTCTATTTAAGCATGACAGAAACCCTTTTCTGTCGAGCTGATCCATTCATACTGATGTATATAAATGAAAATCAAATTCACATTCTGTGGATGAATGCCTCGTTGGTGTAGTGGTCGTAAACACAACTGCCGGTCGTGTGGTTGCGACTCCGGGGTGAGTATATCCGGGGTTGTCTGTCGTTATATGTCGTATGTCTGGAGTTAGGACATTAGGGGTAACACCGCCTGTGTGTCTCAGACGGCACGTAAGGCTGTTACACATGCGCCTGGATCTCTCTCCGTTCGTGTCGGTTTGCCGTCACATCGTACTATGAGATCGAATAGAGGGTGCACGTTCCTCTATAATTAGAGTGACCTATGTTCAACTGTGGATTTTCTGTATCGATAAAAACAAGAATAATGAAAATTTAAAATTTTGTACAACCGATTTCAATCTATACAAATAAATAAAATTGAAGTGTCTGTTTGTAATGTCAAAATAACAGCTTTTAACTAAATGCATATGAAATTATATACAGTACTTATAACAAAAACACAATTTTTAAATTTTTGTCTGTCTGTCTGTCTGTCTGTTTGTTCCGGCTAATCTCCGAAACGGCTGGACCGATTTTGACGGGACTTTCACTGGCAAATAGCTAATGTTATAAGGAGTAACTTAGGCTACTTTTATTTTAGAAAAGGAATTAGGGTTCCGCAAAAAAAATTAAAACCCATAAAATTCAATCGTAATAAATTCCACGCGGGCGAAGTCGCGGGGAACAGCTAGTCGTAAATAAATTGAGAGCTCTTTATAACTAAAATGGCTGCTGAATATAGTATCACGATTTTCGTCCTTCATTACATTTGCATGACAAAATTGTAATAATTAGTTTTATTCTATTTTGGTCTATCTTATAAATTCATAGTTAAGTAGTAATTATAAAATTAAATTAAATAAATGCATAGGCTCTTACTTACGCTTAACATGTATAAATAAATCACAATGAGGGCTAATAATTTTCTGCTCACCAGATGTCGCTAGTTGACACTGAGGTAAAGTTTTTGTTCCACAATGTAATTTAATTGAGAAGTTGTTTTTAATAAAAGTTTATCAGTTTCGTTATTTATACACAAAACAATGCGTTAGTGGTTTGCTCTTTAATTTTTGCACATTTTAACTTTTTTTAATTTACTACTTTTATGAATATCTGTGGTTTGTTTTATTTATTTTAATGTTCATATGTAAAACATCCTTTTTAATTTAAGGAAACATCTTTTTGTTTACTGTGTTTTAAGTATAAATATATTATTATAGAACGTTATTTTTACACATAAATTTTTTATTACTGTTGCGCGCCACTATTAATGGTTTATACATGGCAACACTAGTTACCACTAGCGCCCTCTAGTATCGAGTAGCAGAACTAGGAGAGTCAAGATCCTTCTAGAAATTTCGGGACCGATATGTACTCGAACATTCTAGATGTTTCTACAATAGAAGGTTCTGGAAATTATCTGAGGCCCTATATAAGGCCGGTATCGACCGCGACCGAGTCAGTATTGAATTGGCGATACAAGCGAAGACTTCGAAGCGATACAACTGCGAACTAAAGTGATCTGTAGTAAAATTGTGTGTTGTTATTAGTGTGGTTTTAGTTGTAATTAGTGTTGTGTAATTAAAGTGTCAATTTTGGTAATTCACTCGGCAGTTTTTAATTGTCTCGAACCCCAAGCTCGTAACAATTGGTGTCAGAAGTGGATTTAATCATGCTGATTTTACCTAAAGATGACACGGAGGGTATCCGTACCCGAAGTCAACGCCAACAGGAGACGGACCAGAGACGATTTGGTGGTACATCATCGCAAGCGTCGGAGGGCCAGCTGCCGACCACGGAGGTCGGCCCGTCAGCAGCTCCTGCATTTGCAGCACCTGACTTAGGTGCTCTGATGATGATGCTGCAGGAGCAGGCCCGCCGACAGGAGGAACAGGCCCGCCGACAGGAGGAACAGGCCCGCCGGCAGGAAGAACAGGCCCGTCGGTTGGAAGAGCTGCAGCGGGGACAGGAGGAGCAGATGCTTTCATGAAGGACCTTCACGCTACCTTCGGGAAAGAGATAAGGAGGTGAAGGATAGGGTTGCTCAACATGACAACCGCCTGTCGGAAGCTGAAACCCGAATCAACCAAGTGAACAATCGGGTTAACAACATGATGGCTGACGTGAAGAAAACGCTGGACGAACTAAAAATTGGGGATGGAATTACAGCCCGTGGTAGCTACAACACCTTCGCTACGTGGATTCAAAGTACCGCCGTTCGACGGGACTTCTTCCTGGTCGGCCTACAAAATCCAGTTCGAGGCTGTCATGAAGGCGAACGGCTGGAATAAAAGTCAGCCATGACTGTTTCTCACCCCAGGCCTGCGCGACCAGGCCTTAACTGTTCTGGAAGCTCTCGGTAAGGAAGTGACTTACGAGCAGCTCCTTGAGGCATTGGAGGCAAGATATGGCGACGCTCACCTGGAACACGTCTTTCGTGCGCAGCTCAAAGATCGCGTGCAACACAGCAACGAAACCTACAGCAGTGGGCCCTTGAGGTGGAAAAGCTGGTTCGAAAAGCATACCAGTCTGTACCTGCGCTCATTGTAGGAACCTGGTGCAGACATTCATCGATGGCATCCGCGACCTTGAAGTCAGAGCTGCTGTGAGGCTCGGGCACCACGAGACGCTTAAGGACGCGTTAGCCCATGCACTGGAGGTGGAAGCTGTGCGGCAAGATCATCGTTCCCATCGCGTCAGGGAGGTTGCAGCAGCTACAGTTCGCGACCGCAATAAAGGATACAGGCCTAGGTGCTACGGCTGTGGGGAAAGGGGCCATCTTCGATCCAGCTGCCCTAAGCGAAAGGAAAGAGAAGGTGAACTATCTCGAGGGGGCAGTGCGGCTATCAGCACCGCCCAGCACAGCGGGAAATCTCATGGCAACGCAGATGCATTGTCAAGAAGACCTTGTCCTGAAGATTGCAAGCATTGTACTAGGCAAGAGGGTAAAGAAGTGGTGTCTGTGAGGATGCTCAGGACAGACCAGCTCAGCAATGAGTGGAAGGACAGCCTACAACATGCACAGCAGGAAGATCCGGACATCAAGCCGATTCTGGAATGGATGAAGGCCAGTGCTCCTAAGCCCAAGTGGAGTGACGTCTCAGCGATGAGTTCGACCACGAAAAGCTATTGGGCCCAATGGGACAGCTTGCTGATTCAGGATGGAGTCCTGTGCCGTAAATGGGAAAATGGTCGGGGAGACAGTTGTCATTTGCAAATGGTTGTCCCTAAAGCTAAAGTACCGGATGTTCTACAGCTGTACCATAATGGTTGTTCAGAGGCCACCTGGGAGTTAAACGAACTCTACTGAAGATTCGAGAACGGTTTTACTGGGTCCACTGTCGTGACGATGTCGAGGACTGGTGTCGCAAAATGAACAACAAAGGGTTTGACGAAGGTTCACTAGTGTGGTTACACAATCCAGTTCGCAGCAAAGGGAAATCTCCTAAGCTTCAAGCTAAATGGGACGGACCGTACCGGATTGTGACAAGGATCAATGACGTAACCTACCGGATACAGAAAGATGCAAGAGGTACTCTAAGATCGTCCATGTGGATCGACTGGCGCGTTATTATGGGCCAATAATGCTCGGGACGAGCATGTCTTAGGAGGGCAGTGTTGCGCGCCACAATTAATGGTTTATACATGGCAACACTAGTTACCACTAGCGCCCTCTAGTATCGAGTAGCAGAACTAGGAGAGTCAAGATCTTTCTAGAAATTTCTGGACCGATATGTACTGAACATTCTAGATGTTTCTACAATAGAAGGTTCTGAAATTATCTGAGGCCCTATATAAGGCCGGTATCGACCGCGACCGAGTCAGTATTGAATTGGCGATAAGCGAATACTGAAGCGATACAACTGCGAATTAAAGTGATCTGTAGTACAATTGTATTTTGTTATTAGTGTGGTTTTAGTTGTAATTAGTGTTGTGTAATTAAAGTGTCAATTTTGGTAATTCACTCGGCAGTTTTAATTGTCTCGAACCCCAAGCTCGTAACATTACTATTTCTGAGATTTTATGGCGCCATTGAACAAATTCGAACCTACATTTCAAAATATTAATCATAACTTTCGATTGACTTAAACAACATAGATTAAAAGTAACACGAAGATACGCTTTATGATTTTCTTAGAGATTTCTTGGAAAAATATGTTTACTTTAGACGTGATGCGTTCATAAACAAACAGACAGACAGACAGACAATTCTAAAAATTATAAAAATTTACTTATTTAAATATTTTCAGTCCCCATAATGATTTTAGTCACAAATATACTATACAATGTACAGAAACATACACAACATGTTATCACCATTTTATTATATGTATAGATTTAAAGAGATGGTGCTGTTAACATCAATTCTAAAAATAAAAGAGATTAATTGACGCGATTGATACATTATAAAAAACATAAAAGAACTTATAAATCAGTGCCTGCATAGTAAGCAAAAAAGAAAGTTTGATCCTCGCCGAAACCAACGAAATTGTTAATAGCTCTTTTAAAATTTGATTTACCACATAGAGTACTCGGCGGTAAAGAATAAATGAGTTTATCAACACGCAGTAGGGCAGCGAGTAATATAAAGATTAGCAGCAAATATGAAAACTCATCTACAGGAAAAAACCACAACCTGCCTTTTTGTATTACATTTGCACAACACCACCATCTATCGATGAAATTGGTTAACTATTGTACTTTAGATTTAGATAATATATAAAGATAATACTTTTGTTTACTGCGTTTTAGATATAAGTATATCATTATAGAACATTATTTTACATCATTTAATTATGATTTATGATATGATATTAGTTTAAAATGCACATAATGACTCAACCAACGCCACCATTGAACAAATTGTACCTATGCTTCGTACCCATACTTCAGAATATTTTTCATAACTTTTGATGGAATGAACTGATTTTAATAAAATAAAGACTAAATGTAACACGAAGATACACTTTATAATTTCCTTAACGATTCTTGTGATATAAATTAGTACTTTATACGTGATAAGTTAACAAACAAACAGACAGACAGACAGAAAATTCTAAAAATGGTAGAAATGTATTTAATTACTTATTTTTAGTACCTCTCAATCAGTTTTATTACAAAAATATAAAATGTACAGACGTCTGCTATTCACATTTTTATTATATTATGTATAGATATAAAAACATTTACAACGGTACGTATAGTAACATTAATATCACCATTTCATTTCAATCCATAAACTGAATCCACCGACATCCCGCATGGAGGGGCTGGCCGTTTGTCAATTGTCACAAAAAATCAACCTGACAACAACTTTTAAAGTTAATTACAAGAAAATAAAAATAAAACGTATGACATGGCGGATTTTTTATTAATAACTTGGTTTTTTTTCATTCTTTTAGTAATCTTTTTAAAAATATTATTCTTAAATTGTTAAAGTTTAACAATAAATTACAAAGTTCATTAAAACAATTTGAAATGTTATTCAGAAAATAGCAGGAGCCGTGGTTTGCACCTGCCACCTGTCCGTGGTACAATATGTAATCATAATCCTAATCAAGAGCTAATTTGGACAATTGGTTGGACGCTCTCGTTCTAAAGATGAAGAGTAATTGAATAAAGTTTCGCTCTTACATTTTTAACAATTATAGATGTATTTGTAAATGATAGAAGATTTAAAACAAGATGGATTTTTTTTTTGATTTAAAAAAAGATGGATTTCGGGTTATGTTGGTTACAACATTTTCATCATATCAACTTGCGGACGTTGGTGTATTGGTGACATAATCGTTTCGAGCGGCAACTTGCATAATGCATGGTGGACGCACAAAAACCGGAAGGTCCGGACTACCCGGCTGCAACTTGTCGCCCCTGACGGAAGCTGTCCAGATAGTGGTGGTGTCAATAGCGACGCTGACGCGGAAACAATGGCCGAGGAGCTTCCGGCCGCCCTGGGAAGGTTTTTGCGCGGCGCGTGCCCGCTAGGGTTGCCATACGTCCTTTTTTATTATAGATTGAGGGTGACAAAGGAGCACATATAGTAAATGGATAGTAAATGGATGCCATAGACATCTACATCTATCCTTGATTAAGAATCAAAACGCAGATGCATTGTCACACCCGAGGTCTAAAGATGGAGTGCCTCATTTCCAGCAAAAAGGGTCTCCGGTTCTTTTCACTCTACCCTAGCCGAGCCGACCAATTCGTGATACAACCATAATATAGCTGCAGCGTGGATCTACAACGTATAAATATTAATTATTTTAAAGGATGTTCTCTATTTCAGACCCAAAAATTGATCTAGTCCCTTAATTTAAAATCTCTAATAGAGGACAAGGCAAATATCGCGCGTATTCGACACTTCCTCTGCTAGTTGAGGTCAAAACAATTGACATAGAGGTGACGCGCGAAGTTGGAGAGACAAACTACATTATATTACTTACTAAAATTGTTTTCTTTTTTATTAATAAATGTTGCTACAGATACCATAACAGCATTTTATAGAAAACAATATGATATAGTTTAGTTTCATTCTATGTCTTTTATTTAATCATACGTGGTAGAGCCACGCTGCAGCTATATTATAGTTGTAGCACGAATGTGTCGGCTCGACCGGGGAAGGACCACGCTCTCACAGAATACCAGCGTGAAATAGCAGCTTGATGCTGCTATGTTTCGTATGACGAGTATAGAGAACAGAAGACCCTTTCTAACTGAAAATGAGGCATTCCATCTTAGTCCTCAAGGATGACAACGCATCTGCATTTTGATTCTTAATTGAAGATATATGTAAATCTTTATGGGTTACAGTGTGCACTTACCATCAGGTGGACTGTGTGCTCGTTTGTCAGCCATATTCTATTTTTTTTTTAATCAAATTCTCTAAAACATAAAACGGGAGCTGGCAACCCTGGTGCCCTCACATGAATAATGCAGCCGCTCCAACGAGCCGTTTGCCGCCTGTCGTATTCAACTGCATACAATTCAACTGCGTTTAATCAACTATTCATTCAAGTTCATTTAGTCAAGACGTCATGAGCAATGGAGGTTTACTGTGTAGTGGCGGTGTAAGAATATCCACTACCCCATGTCCTCCTGCGGGTATCGTAAGTGGCGACAGAGAAAGATAAATCAGGAGATCAGCAGCAGTGTCTTCCTAATAACGACTAAAAATAAAAAACTGTGGTTGCCAACCCGCTTGCCAAGCATGGTCATTCTGGCGCGCAAATTTGTGTCTTCTGGGGATTGAACTGGACTAGATTTAATCGCCCCCAATCCGAGACTTTGTTCAACAAAGACTCGACTTCAGACACAAGTTTGTTCCGGTACTCGGCGACGTTTTCCCGAGAAATTTGACACGGCCGGTGTATAAAGCATCACCACTGCTGTCGTCTGCATAGCAATGAATGTTACCGGTTTGCGACATATCATTGATATGTAGAAGAAACAGCGTTGGTGATAGCACGCCACCTTATGGAACAACAGCATTTATAAGCTTGTAATCAGAGCATGCACCGTCCACTTGCACAATTTCTCTCTGCGCATGCAACCAATGCGCCTCTAACCTGGTGTGGTGCAGTTTAAAGAGCAATTGAAAAGTATAATTAAGGCATTTTGAACCTAACCTTCAAGGATCACAACGAAACTGTAGTTATCTTTGCGTAATGTCAGCTGCAGTTGCTCATAGGCTACTGATTACCGACTATTAGATGGAGTGTGAGCTTGTTTGTAACTCTCATGTCAATGTATTAAAACTATAAGGCATGTCAATGAGGGCTAATAATCTTCCGTTCGCTAGATGTCGCTAGTTGGGACCCAGATGAAGTTTTTGGTTACACAATGTCATTCGATTGCTAAGTTGAGTTTTAAATTAACGTTTAGTGGTTTCTTGGGTATTATATAAATACACAAAACGATGTCTCAGTGGTTTGGACCTTTATATTTTTAACACCTTTAAACTCTATTTTAAATTTTTCTATTTTTAGGAATATCCGTAGTTTTGTTTGTTCATTTCTAATCTAATTTGCCCTCATTGAAGTAATTTTCGAAAAGGATTCACAACAAGGCTATCGATAATACATAATTCATAATTCATTTATTGCATGTCACAAAGTATAAAGTTGTTACAGTATATTTACAGAGCATGTGACACTCTGTACGGGCGTAGCATATTAAGACTGAGTTTAAGTGTTAATTAATATAGAATTAAATTAAATTACAATATTTACAGTACATAATCTATACATTATTATTAATTAATTTATAAAATGTCAAACTAAATAATACACACAAATTTACTTTAAAATTTATTTACATAACATAATTTACAATATTTTATTATATACAACCTTCGTGCGGTTTCCTCGTATTCCTAGCGAATATAGCTTTTCTAGCAAGGGATCATGCAAAACGCGATCGTATGCTTTGGACATGTCCATAAAAATAGCTACAGCACATCTTCCCTCATTTAGAGCATTGAGAATTTCTAAGATGCAGTCAAATACAGCGGATGTGGTAGAGTGATCATTTCGGAAGCCATGCTGATATCTATTAAAAATACTGTATTTTTCAAAAACAATATATATTGTACTACAAATGATTCTCTCAAACATTTTTGAAATTACAGACAGTAATGCGATAAACATTTATATCTGTAAAGTGGCAATGTATTACTACATAATATGTTCCTTCAATACGAATATATTGAAATTGCCAGGCTGTCAGCTGAGCGTTACAACTATGGCGATTGCTTACCAAACTTTTATGTAAAGAAATATAAAATAATTATAAACGTCTTTCAAATATGTCGCGGGTGCCGTTGCAGGCAGCTGCCATTTCTCAGTAAAGGCAAGCAGCGCGGCACACGAGGTACTGTCAATAGTTGATATTTGCATACAATAATAATTTCAAGTACCTTAAACGTATACGGGGTAGGAAATAATTACAATTCGCAAATCGATGTTTAAAATACTTCATGGAATAGCAATGTGGGGCGCGACCCTAGTAATAATAGTAGCCAGCGAGTCCACACGCACTGACACCTTGATACCTTTCCTTAATTATAACTTTATTAAAGATTTTTTATAGAATAAGGGTGACACGCGAGAACACAGCCCACGTAAGTGAATGCTGTGGCCCATAGACATCTACATCTATCCTCGATTAAGAATCAAAATGCAGATGCGTTGTCACCCTGAGGACTAAGATAGAATGCTTCGTATCCAGTGAAAAGGGTCTCCATTTCTCTATACACACCATACAAAACGCATTGAGCTGCTATTTTACGCTGGTATTCTGTCAGGGCGTGGTCCGCTCCCGGTCTAGCCGACATATTCGTGCTACAACCATATACAGCTGCAGTGTGGTTTTACCTCGTACAATTTAAAATTGAAACGGTGTTTTTAATCAAAACACAGGATTATAATAGAGTTGTAATCATTTCTCTTCGGTTTATACCAAAGAAACGCAATGGATCGAGGAAAATGAGGAAAATTGAACGATCTCTTATTTAGCGTCATTCCGCGGCAAATTGTTCGATAACTGTGAAAAATTGAGGCTGCGCTAACTGCGCAAATTGAGTGAAGCCGCGCCCCTGCCTCCGCCCTCACTCACCCTCCAAGCCACCGCACAGGGAGGGATGTAAATACCGTGTACCATACCTGTCATCTAACTGTACAACGTGCATCAGTTAAATGTGTAAATGTGATATTATTCTGTGGATGAAAATTGCAAGCTCAGTTGTTAAATGTAAAGTAGTGTGCCACCAAGCTTCAATGGGGCATATATGTACATATCAAAACTAGCAAGCGGACTTAGTTCTGCAGCGTATGCTGTAAATTTGAAATCTTACCAGTGTTGAAACAGCTAGACTTAATGATTTGTTATATTTACGCGAACACTACACATTATTTTTTATTTCCGACGTTTCGAGCACTTTACAGCACCCATGGTCACGGGGGACTGAGGTGTTTGACGTCCCAATGTCATAGTTAACCATCGCTAATTCCAGACAGAAAATATTAATTTTTGTTCCGAGCTGCGCAGTATGAACCCAAGCATACCTACAACTGCAAGATTTCAAGATACTATAAGTTTTATGCATTTGATACTATCATATTGTAACTGCTATTTTTTTTTAAAACTCCCGCTGAGTTTCTTGCTGGTTCTTCTTAGGTATTTTTTGAACCAGTGGTAAATTAAACGTATGAGTGACTTTCAATAAGTATTATTTATGATCTATATCGAATAAAAATTTTGTATTTGTGTGCGTGTGTGTCGGTGGGTGCGAGGGCGGCGCCTGTGAGCGGTGGCTGTGAAATTGATCCGTTCATATGTACTTCATAACCGGCGGCGCGCAAAGGGGCCGCCGCACATACATAATGGAAAGGCAACTCAATTATGCACTATCCTCGCCGCTCGCCGCTCGCCGCTCATAGAAGAAAACTCATTAACTATGAATGCCGATCCAGTGCCGCGCGCGCTAATCGACCCGCTAGTGCTGGCGTATTCATTACTATTGTTTTGTTATGTGTCTGATTCTGATAACTTTTTTTTATGTTTATTTGAAATGCATGCATTTCTGCATATTATTCTTGGCTAGCGGCCCGCCTTGGCTTCTCCTGGATAGTGTATATTAATGTGGCGTTATCTAGTAATATCATACAAACAACTTCCTGAGCTTAACAGAAGCTTGTTATTTATATTTTACAGACAGACACTTTAATTTTATTTATAAATATTATTATATATTGTATGTATCAATCCTGATACATCTTCTCTTTGTCAAACCACCGCTGGATGTCGACCTTTTTAAGAACGGGTTTACTGGCATGCAAAGCTATGTTGTATGTTTCTATTTATTAATACTAGAAATGGTATATCTATCATTGTATATCACATATATTGTTTCCACTCAAGAAGCAAAATTAACGGCAACAGTAACCATTACCTGCCACTGTCATCGCTAATCTCTAATATTGTTTATATTTGCCATTACTATTGTAGTTTACCAAAGTCCACTGCTGAACATGGGCCTCCTCAATAGATTGACTCATACGGGGGATATTTGCCATATGTTTTACAATACGCTTTGCAAGTGTGTTGGCAAGCGCAGTTTTTTATTTTTATTCAGCTGTTATTAGAAAGATGCTGCTGCCCATCTCCTGGTTTGTTCTCTCTGTCGCCTCTTACGATACCCGCGGGATGATATGGAGTACCTAGTGGATATTTTTGCACCGCCACTACATGGTGTTGTTTGTATATGAGGTATACCTACTTAATATTTATTGGCGAGGTGATATGTTCTAGTGGGCATATCGACGACGGATATATCAGAATTTTGTGATGATATGTGTAGCGACTGCCGTGTTTTTTTCTGATATTTTTTCTAAATGATACGTTCATAGTAAGTAGTAGTTGTAGTGGGCCTAGGCCTTAAAATTATTAAAATAGATTGCGTAAAACATAACAGTAGACCTTTTCTTTAGGGTACATTGAAGGCACTAGTGGACGGAGGTATTATGCAGCAAAATTGAGATTATGTGCAAACTGAACTGCTCTCTCTACTCTTAATAATTAATTTCCCGGCAGGAAGTAATTTTAATGGGTCCGATTATTCCTATTTTTTATCCTATTTTGAGTTATGTTCACGTTTCAGAATCTCTAGAGTCGAATGCTACAGTTTTTAGTAAGATGTCTATACTCGTATATGTATAATAGCTACATCGACAATTTAAAACAATAAAAAACTGCGGTTGCCAACTCGCTTGTCAAGCGAGGCAACTATGACAAATATACCCCCTTTGAAGCAATCTCTGGGGGTGACCTATATTCAGCAGAGGACTAGAATAGAATAGAATCTTTTTTATTTAGTATAGATTACAAGAATACCTATTCAAAGCTATTTAAGCCTTATCACTGGTTCGGAAAAAAGCTCGCAAGAAAGAAAGAACCAGCAAGAAACTCAGCGAGACTTTTTTTATAAATAAAATTAATTTACAATGTAATATTTTATTCAATTAGTATGAAAACATTTAGAAACAGCATGGTAGCGATCACCTAATTCCCAGGCGTTATTTTCAATCATGGACTCTATAGTATTATAATAACCCTTATTTAACAATATTTGCTTAATAAATGGGATGATACTTCATCTTTAAAATATTATTTAGTGCTATCACAAATGTCTACCTAACTGTACGACGCAAAGCATCTATAATCATCTATATCTTTTTTTTTATAGCAGTGGCAGTTTTTATGTTAAACAAGCAAGTCTGGTCTAGGGTTGCCAAGCATACTGTTAATAACAGTATGATACTTTATTTCACTTTTTAATGCTGTTTACTGTTCTATTTAAAGAAGTATACAAAATACTGTTTTTATCGTCGCTGGTATCCAGAACCATAAAACCTGAAATAGAGCTTCTATTAATTTAATAAAAAGAATAAATTGTTAAGCTGAGGAAGCAGCTCCTAATATATGTTTCAGAAATACTGCTTAGTTTAGTTCTCCGACCTTAATATACATAATATCTCGTGCAAAGAGTTGGCAACCCTAGCTCTGGTCAGTGGGGCACCCTGCCATGTCCTTGCTAATTAGCGCCCGCCATTTAATTTTATGACAGTTTCTAGTACTTCACAATCAAGGCGAGGCAGTAGCAGTACTGACTGCCGCGAGCGTCTCACTAATTATGTACATTCCCGTTGCCTATGCATCGGCTACGAACATTATTTGCCATAAATCGAAACTGGATCAAGCAAAAACTAGTCGACGTAAATGCATTACGACTAGAACAGTTACTAGATGCCACACACGATGTTGTGGAAAACTATTAAATTAGTTAAAAAATTGATATAAGTTTATCAATGTTTAATAATTTTGGACTAATTAACTTTATGTGAACTTAAATGACATTGATATTATTAACTTAATTTTGATTTCTAAATGGTTATGTTGAAAAATAGCAAGACTAGAATAGACTCGGAAAAAAGTATCGGAAATGGATGATTTGTTTATGGTTCTAAATTCAATGTTTTTGTTTTTTTGCTGTTTTCCATTTTGGCGCGGAGTTTGAGTTACATTTGTTATTTAGATTAAATATAGTACCTACTGTTTTTAGTTATATCATATCTAGTGTGTATTGCGAATTTCACAATGGAAATAAAACATCGAACAAAGACTTTGTCTTAAATTTTGCATCGCCAATGGAATTTCGTGTTGGGAGTCACTGAAAATGTTACAGAAGGCTTACGGTGAATCGACTTCATCAAAAACACGTGCTTATGAGTGCTACAAAGCGTTCAAAAGCGGTCGAGATGTGATGGAAGATTTGCCTCGCTCTGGTAGGCCATCGCAAAAGTGAAGGAAATAGTGACTGAAAATCCTCATTCAAGTTTGAGAGAGATAGTCGCCGAATTATTTGTGTCTCATGTGTCAGTCCGTAGCATTTTAAATAATCACTTGGCTATGAAACATGTTGCCGCTCGGCTAGTCCCAAAAGACCTGCATTTTCTCTGAAAACTCAATAGCGTAAGAGTCGCTGAGGATATGCTAGAACGAGTCAATTCCGACCCAACATTCATGAAACGAATTGTTACTGGTGACGAGACGTGGGTTTACGAGTTCGACATGCAAACTAGTCAACAAGCTTCGGAGTGGCGCCTTCCAATTAAACCGAAACCGAAAAAACCACGTCAAAGTCTACTCGTATAAAACTACACATACGTCTTTTCTCTTTTTCTTAATACGTAGATATCATTATAATATAATGAGACGTCGAGAGACTTTCGAAGGTTTAAAGTCTTCTGTCTATAAATTGTGCAATTCATAGTTCTGCACGTGTGAAAATGCGAGTGTTCTTATAAGAAACAATGCGTCAATAAAAGCTTAAACCGGTTGTTTCATATCCGGATTGCGTATAATCGTATAGAGTGGTACAAGTCGTGTCCGTGTTTACGACTCAGTGATTACACTGTTGAGATTACAGCATATTAAAATAAATTTTTGTAAACAATAAAAACAAATTCACCACCGCACCCCTCGATACTATTCTTGTAGCTTTACTTTTGATGTTATGTTAGGACCCCACTTTTATTCATTTTCATTTAATAAGCTTCATTATTATTTTTTTGATTATTTAGAGCAAAATGGAACAAAAGCTTACTTATTGGAAAAAAAAACTTTTTCTTTCATAAATTTTATCGTTTAATTTATTTATCGGATTTAGTAAACCGATAAATTCAATAAATAAATTAACATAACACAACAAATTAAAAAGCTTTTTTTAACTTCCGACGTTTTCTTAAGCTACAAATCCTCGCAAAAGAACATCGATTCGTACCAAGTATGATTCCTTGGTAGGAATCGATGTTCTATTTCATTTTTCACTTTTTTTTTTAAAAACATCCTTATCAATAGAGAAGGCGGCTGGGTACTACCACCTGCTTGGGATCCTGTAATTATTAAATTAAAACTAAACCCTGTTATGGGGTAGTTGATTGTCTTACGCCGCCCCTTATACGGTCACCATTAGGTGTTACACGCAGTATTTAAAAGAAAACATTAGATATCTATTAAAGAAAACATAATATTATACATATTTATTTTGATTATTTATAATCATATGTAAGTATCAGAATCTCTTAGATTATTCTCACACTATTTTATTAAAACTTAAACATTTAATAGGTAACTTAAACCAAAGAATATAAATGATTCCTAAACTCGTTGAACACTAAGGGCGATCCATTTCCTAGAAACATAAAAATATTATGAAGTACGTTATGTACATGTATAATAGGACGCGATAGGTTTATGTTATATTCTGAGAACTATTCACGGGCTGGAGACAATATTGTACCTTTGTGTTAAGAGTTAATACCATCTGTTGTCAGCTAGTTGGTTTTGTAATTTTTTTGTTATAAAGAAATGAACCATGATAATATATACCTTACTTCCCGGTTGGCTGGTTAAGAATTCTATATGGCCACAATTAAGTCCATCGTTTGTTGGGACAAAAAGTGATAAAGTCATATATTTCATCTTCTGCTTTTTGAAAATATAAATGATATAATCTATGCATATAAACAAAATTAAAGTGTATTATCTTATTTTAAATTAAAATCAAGCAAAATTAAAAGATACTGTCCAGGCGAAGCGCCGATCGCTAGTTTAAAATAAACACATGTTGCTATAATATATAACTTGTGCTAATCATCACAATCGTTTGGAAAGTGTATGAGATGCTCAGTTGTCCGTGTTGTCGTTCGCAAATCGAGCTGGACCAGACGTTAAAAGTAAGCGCTGGACTTTGAGCGAAGAACAATGGGTGTGCGTTGAGTCAGCGCGCTTCCGGCTGCTGATTCTTTAATTAACCACGGCATCGTGTCTCGCCTCGTAAATCAATCGCCGCCGCCGCCGCGCCGCCCGCCGCGCTGTGCGCCGCGAGATCTGCCCGCACCGCAGCCGCAGCTTCTTAAGTCAATCGTGATAATTGTTATAAATCAAATATGCTGATTTTAATTTACATTCTCCTAAATTAAACTAGCCTAAACCAAGAACTAGCCTGTTTTTTCAAAACTTGAAATGACAAACTAACTTACAGTCCACCTGATGGTAAGTGGCTATTGTAGTTCATGGATTACAGTAGCCACTACAGATGCGTTATCACCTCTGTTGGTCAAGATGCCTCCCAGCCTGTAATTCTCCTGGCTCTCTTCACCCTTCTGACGGGAACACAGCAGTGCAAGCTTCTGCTTGGCAGCGGAGGAAGAGGTAAGGTAAGTAAGAGGGTGATACCCCAGACGGACATCTAGGCAGAAAAAGAGTCCCGAGTAAACATTAGGTAAACAATAATAAGTGACTCAGTATGGTTCCTTTATTTATATCATAGTTTCGAGGCATTTCTCGCAGTGTATAGATCAACGAATCTGAAGAACTTGACTGTTAAGTAGTTGACTGCCTCATTGGTCCCGGGTTCAAATCCCGGCTTGAGCCAAAATCAGTAATTGAGATTTTCTGTCAAGAAATTCTCAGTAGCGGCCCGGACTTAGGAAGTTGGCGGGCTTTTACCACGTGCCTCGGAAAGCACAAACCGTGTCGGATGACCATCCCATCGGAACATGAGAGTAAGGAAATTGAGAGTGTAACTGTGTTCACGCATGCACTCGGGCACTATAATCCTGTCCTGCGCGGATGACTAGACTCCGTTGAGACTAGCCGCCGTAGCCGAAATTTGGTCTGGAGGACATTGTTATTATTATTATTATTAGGTTGAAGTTGCAATAGGACGGTTACATAGCTCAAAGAACAGACAATCGATCGGAAAGATAGTCTTGTCAAGCGCAGGGTTGCTTTCCCCCTTTCCATGACAAAGCTGCCACAGCAATGTAAAGTCTAGTTTGAAATTATAGTTTTCTAAAAACACGAAGATAGATACGACAGAGACGAGGCCGCATTATTAAACGAGTGTTGGATAATAGAGTGATTGTAAGTGTACAACGAGCCCCAGGAGTGCAGAAGCGGGTGTAACATAATTAACGCACACTTCTAAACACATGTCGGGCCATAAATCGAAGAGCAGGCCGCTTATATTTAGTTGCAATCTGACATACAGTGCGCGCGTTGTCTCTGACAGCGCCAACGCAACTCACAGACTAAGGTTGCCATAATATCACTGTCGTGGAAGATTCAGTTCAGTCACGTTTTTATAATTGTTTAGCAGGTCTCTAGTAGTTTCTAAGATCGTGGATTGGCCGCGTAAGAGTCTATCGTTCATTATTATTTCACCTTATTTCTTCCCGTAGGCAGAGGCGAGTTATCCTTAAGGCAAAGGTTTTAACCAAGAAGTGGTAAAATTAAAAATTTTGTACATCCGTCTTCAATATCAATAAAATGAGAACATCATCAATGCAGTCGAAGTCAATTAAATACGCATTATTAAGGATAACTCAAAACTACTCGTCTGATCTCTATCAATTTTATATGGGACCACATGAGAAGCACCAGCTTTCAAATAAAAAAGAATCAATCGAAAATCGAAAAGAAATCGGTTCACCTAGAAAAAGTTCTGAGGTATCACACATTAAAAAATACAGTCGAATTGAGAACCTCCGCCTTTTTTGAAGTCGGTTAAAAACAAATGAAGTAAGCACCTACTTATATAAAATAAAAATCATACTTTCTGCTTCCGAAGCCCTGTCTTCTTGATTACGCCTACAACGGTCTCATTACATTTTCATTCAAACCCACCTGTTGAGAGTGAGAGTGCCGACACGATACACATGTCCTGATTATTTTGGAACTGAGCCATATTATAAATTATAATAAAGTTTATATTTTAATAAGTATCTTGTGACAATTCTATGTTTTGCCAGCCCTCCGGACGCTGCATCAGCGTTTGACATATTGACGTATGGCGCCGCGAACGCTGTGCAACGCATATAGCGCGCGCTCGCAAAATAACTTCTACTGTAGGCATTTCATTGTCAAAAATCGAAGAATTCCATCTTTTATCGCTATCATTTTTTTATAAAATAAGGGTGACAAACGAGCACACAGTTCACCTGATGGTAAGTGGATGCTGTGGCCCATGGACATCTACATGTATCCTCGATTAAGAATCAAAATGCAGACGCATGACGTATACAGACGAAGGTCTCCCGGAAGGATCTCCGGTTTTCTACACTCACCATACGAAACACAACATCATTAAGCTACTTTTTTACGCTGGCATTCTGTGAGAGCGTGGGTCTACCCCGGTCGAGGCTATCCATTTATGATTTAAGTACAACCATAATATAGCTGCTGCGTGGCTCTACCACGTAAAACCGTGTTATCTGTATTTTTTATACCATACCCGTCCCATAATAATTATTAACTTCTTTACCAGCCTCCTACACATGACCCTCATCTATTGTAGGGAGTACTTGTTTTAACCGTCACGCTGTATTTTCTTACACTTGGCATATTATTTTAACGGTGGTAGAGCCACGTGGCAGCTTTTGCTGTTGCACGGATGGGCCGGCTCGAGCTGGGTTGGTACCACGACCTCACAGAATACCGGCGTGAAGTGGAAGCTTTGCTTCGGCGTTTCGTCTGGTGAGTGCAGGTGGCCGGAGGCCCAATCCCTTCCCTCTTCCCTCCCCCCCCATCAATATGGTAGATCAAAGACTACCCTAGGCGGGTACCAGCACCCCTGGAGAATCCCTCGCTGAGCATCCACGACCATGCTACTCCACTCCTGAGCGTCCGTCCACTACCATCTCGAGACGGCGAAGCCAGCCTTGCTCTTTCTGACCGAGACGCAGGTTTCCTCTCCGGCTGATACTTCGTATCTCTCCTACCTAGGGTACAAATTGGAACACTCCTTTGTGCCTCGGGCTGGAGTTTGCGTATACGTCAGAGAGGACATCTGTTCTCGACGCCTCGGCAGTCTTGAAGGTTCGGACCTGTCCATCCTTTGGCTACGCGTAGCGCGTTCCGCGCGTTTACGGGTGCCTCTATAGGTCCCATAACGGTAATGCCGAAATAGATCGACTCATCGACCACGTCCAAATGGCTACAGATTCCTTACTACAACAGGTCCTATCCGCAGAGATCGTGATCCTTGGCCATTTTAACGCCCATCACGCCGAATGGCTCGGTTCACGTTTAAGCGATCATGTGGGGAGATTTGTTTATGACTTTGCCTTGGCATATGGTCTGACACAACTGGTTACTTCGCTTACGCGGATTTCAGATGTGAGGATCATACACCTTCCCTGTTGGACCTTCTGCTGACCTCTCATCCGGACGGATATCAGGTTTCTGTCGATGCCCCTCTCGGCTCTTCGGACTATTGTCTGATCCGGAGTGTGGTGCCACTCACGCTCCCGTCGCGGTTGCGTTCTGCAGGTTGCCGCCGTGTTTGGCATCACAGGTCGGCGGATTGGGACGAAATGCGGTCTTTATTTGCATCCTACCCATATTCGGCGAGAAGCAAACCCGCCCGGGTTTGCTTCTCGCCGAATGATCCCAGCGTTGTTGCTGACTCTGTCACCGATGTAGTGCTACAGGAAATGGAACTATTTATTCCATCATCTGTGGTACCCATCGGAGGCAGATCTCAGCCTTGGTTTGGTCGCTCCTGTAAGACTGTATTACGCAGTAAGCAGGAGTGTTATCAGGCCTGGGCTGAGGCTTCGGCGGCTCGGAATGTAAATACCACCATGCTTAAAAAGAAGTATAACTTCGCCTACAGGTCCTTCAAAAGAGTTATTGCCAAGGCAAAGTCAGAGCACATAGGCAGAATTGGCGAGAAGCTAAATCGCCTTCCTTCGGGAACCCGTGCATTCTGGTCTCTCGCCAAGGCTGTCTAAGGGAATTTCTGTAAGCCATCACTATCATCTCTGCACAGGGAGGACGACTCACTGGCCCACGTCGCAAAAGAAAAGCCGACCTTTAGGCTCCCTTTGCGTCCAACTCGACTCTTGATGACGGGGAACACACCACCGACCATCACGCGGTGTGAGTGCTCCATGCTGGATGTGCGGTTCTCACAGCGCTCGGTTCGCAAAGCACTCCTCTCCTGGACATCCACAACTCGAGTGGGCCTGAGGCAATCCCCAATTGTGCTGAGGACGTGTGCTCCGGAGTTGACACCGGTTCTAACGCGTCTTTTCCGGTACTCCTACTCCTAGGCGTAGCCCCAAAATCATGGAAGACAGCTTTTGTCCACCCGATCCCTAAAAAAGGCGACCGCTCAGACTCGTCCAACTACAGGCCTATTGCCATCACCTCCTTGTTCTCCAAAATAATGGAATCCATTATAAACTGCCAGCTCATGCGGTACCTTGAGGATCAAGAGATGATTAGTGACCGCCACTACGGTTTTCGTCGGGGTCGATCAGCTGGTGACCTGACTCATAGATGGGCGGAGGCAGTAGAGTCGCAGAAAATGTCGCCGAGTACCGGAACAAACTTGTGTCTGAAGTCGAGTCTTTGCTGAACAAAGTCTCGCATTGGGGCGACTAAATCTAGTCCAGTTTAATCCTCAGAAGACACAAGTTTGCGCGTTTACCGCTAAAAAGAACCCCTTTGCCGTATCTCCTCAGTTTCAAGGCACTCCCCTTGTTGCCTCAGCCAGTATCGGAATCCTTGGCGTCGACATATCGAGTGATGTGCAGTTGCGTGGTCACTTGGAAAAGAAGGTCAAATTGGCCTCTAAAAACTTGGCGTGCTCAGCAGAGCGGGACAGTATTTCATGCCGGCACAACGCCTGCAACTTTACAAGGCGCAGGTTCGGCCTTACATGGAATACTGTTCCCATCTCTGGCTGGGGCTCCCCAGTGTTAGCTCCTTCCACTTGACCGCATTCAGCGCAGAGCGGCTCGAATCGTCGACGACCGAGTCCTTTCCGATCGGCTCGATTCATTGGCGCTGCGAAGAGATGTTCCTTTGCATTTTCTTTCGCATTTACCACGGGGAGTGCTCTGAGGAATTGTTCGGATTAATCCCAGCCACCAAATTTCACGAACGCACATCGCGGCTGAACTCCCGATACCATCCACACCATCTGGATGATTGGCGGTCCACCACTGTGAGATTTAGAAGATGTTTTCTTCCTCGCACAACTTCCTTGTGGAATCGATTACCAGCAGTGATTTTTCCGGACCGATACGACTTAGGGACCTTCAAGAAAAGAGCCTAGTCCTTTTTAAAAGGCTGGCAACGCATCTGCAATTTCCCTGGTTTCCCTGGTGTTGCAGATGTTCATGGGCAGCGGTAGTCACCATCAGGTGAGCCGCATGCTCGTTTGCCCCCTCTCCTATTAAATAAAATATATTATAACCACCTCGTTATTGCATAAGAGTAATCCAATACATCATTGTGGCATTTCTCACAGTCACAGATTATTTAACTACTAACTACTAGGTTTTCACTATTATTT
Source organism: Parnassius orleans (assembly GCA_029286625.1). Lineage (NCBI taxonomy): Eukaryota > Metazoa > Arthropoda > Insecta > Lepidoptera > Papilionidae > Parnassius > Parnassius orleans. The sequence continues at coordinate 1,943,605 of JAGSMP010000181.1, read as the reverse complement.
GATTCTAAATATTGACGATATAAAAGGGCTAATTTACATTAAAAATTAATAATTTATAAGAATACAAATACAGAACACAATTACTCTCTACTCTATAAAAGATTGTAAGACTATTAAATTTTTAAAATACTACTCGGAGAAGCCAGAGTGAAGAATATCAACATTGTTGAAATAAATTCAGTAATTTATTTCTGAATTTATTTTTATGACTTCAATTATATTAAGAGAACAATAATATTTAACACACATTACATACACTTATAAAATTATTTTTTTCATTTATTTATTATATCCTATCAAGAGTCCACTGCTGAACAACGAAAAAATAAAATCTTCCTACAGTTGCCACGCTTAGCAGTCTACTGCCGTAATGCCGCTACAATACAAGCTATTCAAGAAAGTTTATCCTGTGTTAATCAAGGACGTATGAAATAAGGAAAAGCTTTGTTTTATAATTCAAATTACAATAAAAAATTAAAAGATAAAACATAATAAGACAGAGGTCGCTCCGCTTTGATCGCAGCACCCTTTTTCCTTTTTGATCTCATTGAAAGCGCAGCCTCCGCTTGATGGGAGAGCAGGCGAGCTCCTCACGCGCGCGCTACCGAGAACGCATCGCATAAAATTCAATTACCTCCGCAACATTAATCAAATGGAGAGTCGACGAAGGGCAGTGATTCTGAGATTGAATTGTTCGTCAAATTTTTCACGGTACAGACCACAGTTCACTTTTTACCCCGAAAAATTTTGGCTTAATATTTCAAGTTCAAGATTTTCTAAAGACAAGATTTCATTTAGTAGGTACATTATGTTGTTCATTTATGTATAAGCTAGCGATCTGCCCCGGTTTCGCCTGGATCTATTAATGTGGCGTTAATTTAAGATACACCATTTATTTTATAACATTTTCGATTTTTCAAAAAAAAAAAAAACTATAAGTCATACAGATAAAATATAGCCTAGATCACTCCTGGCATTGCTCTCTACCTGTTCGTCAAGTTTCATTACAATCGGTTTTGCCATTCCGGAGATTAGCCCAGACAGACAGACACAACTTCGCCGGCCCACTGCCTCAAATATTGGGAAAACAATAGTGATATGACATTTTTATAAAAAACATATACTCAAATGTAAATGAGTTATTAATGAAGACATTTTACACTCCGAGCCACACTGTCTGTGTTGGCCACTAGAATAGTTGGATATCGCTAGAAATAACTGCAACTGAACCCGCATTCCGGGCGACGTGGACATTGTTTTAATCGCACCATAGCTGACACATCCGCGGGACTAAGCGTTACAGTCAACTCGTCATGTTTTCGCCGAGAGGTCGCCTTGGTTTTATTTTATAGAATAAGGTTGACAAACGAGCACACAGTCCACCTGATGGTAAGTGGATTATGCGTCTCATGGACATTTTCATTAACAATAAAAATGCAGACTATCCTCGATTAACAATAAAAATGCAGATGCGTTGTCATATCTGAGGACCAAGATGGAATGCATCGTTTCCAGTAAAACGATCTCCGGTTCTCTACACTTACCATACGAAACACAGAAGTACTAAACTGCTATTTTACGCTGTTATTCTGTGAGAACGTGATCCTTCTCCGGTCAAGCCGGCCATTCGTGCTACAAACATAATATAGTTGCAGCATGGCTCTACCACGCATGCAATCCCTTCGAAAATTCAACCACATTATTTATTGTCCATAAGGCCTGGTACGGTCTAGCCTGTACCCTCGGTTTGATACGGTACACATAGTAACTATATACATATATAGTTCAGTATTGGTTAGGTAAAGACCAACGCTTGTAGGTGTAGGGCAACGAACTGTGAATTTGTTTGGAGACAGATTTATAAGCCAGTAGTTGTGTCGAAACGCGAGCCCATGTCTCGCTTCGTTCGCGGAATTCGCCGCGCTGCCCGCCGCGGACTTATACAGGTTGTCTCAACTCACAGTTGCATTTTGTGTGATATTAGAGATTCAGGGTCCGCCCCGGTTTTGATCGGGTAGAATCTATTAATGTGGCGTTTTTTATATTTAACATAATCATCTAAGTTTTTTAACAATCGATTCCCCAAAATAAAAATAAAACACTATCTTATTTAGATACTTCAAATTTCTAAAACAACTTTAACTGGCGGTTGCATCTGCGAGCATTATTTTATTTGGAAACACATCACAGTTTTTGTCACAATTGATATTAGGTAGGACAAGTTTTGGATAGATTTTTTTGAGTCGAAAATAATATCAACTGAAATTCTATAAATGTTTATTTCAGCTTGATCAAAATGAATAAGAAGGACAAATGCAAGTTAAAGAAGTTTGTAATAGTGTTTGTAAGTGTACATATTATTACATCGTATCGAAATTTGCTAAGAGACAACACATTTGCAATGAAATCGAAAGCGTCTAAATAATAAAATACATAAGGTGTGGTGGGACTCCTTTTCAGCTTATAAGTCAGTTTGAATAGGTACCGTTCCCTTATCTATTTGTGCTGCCAAATAGCAGTGCTTGAATGCTTGATTGATGAAAGACAGGCAAAGCAACATTTATGCTGCAGAAATGAGACGGAAGTTTATCGACCAAATCGGTACTATATTGAAGATGTGCAAAATTAAAAGTACCCTTAACCGATGAGTATGTATGCGTAGCATATCCATATAATATGAAAGAAGCGAGAGAGTTGTGTCAAGATCGTGCTAAATGGTAGTCCGTAGTTTCTGCCTACGCCTCTGGGTAACAGGCGTGAGAGATTACGTTTGTGTTATGTTCATGAATCGATGTGTTACGTTTTAAGGGGTATTTAGAGAGCTAGTAACATTACAGGCTATGAGGCAATCTTGGTCCTCAGGGGTGACAACGCACCTGTAGCCTTCTTTGTTTAAAGTCGTCTGCAGGTGTCTATGGACAGCAGTAGCCACTCACCATCGGGTTTACGTTTATTTATAAAAAAAAACATCAAATATCACTATTACATTCGGTGTTTATAACTTTGATTTCAGTTTTGCCATTTATTTCTACAAATAATTTATTAATTAATAGGCTTGGTTTTATCCAGACATTTGGTATGAAGATTATGCGGAGTTATGTGTAAAACCATACATTATGAGTTAATATTACGTAGGTGTATTCAACTCAACTTGGGCGAGTTTGATTGAGATTAAGGATTCAACGATGTCGAAGTGAAACACTCTGTAGAGACGTATGTTAATTGGACTTCTATCTATTTACGATTATTCGTTATTGCGGTGGGACGGTTTTCCATAGAATTTGCCGTATCCTAAAGTAGCCAGCAGTGCGGGGCCGAGTGATAGGCGATGCCTAACGACGATTGTCTGTTCCGTTCCACGAAGAGTTGCGTTGATTTCGAGCGAGCTGTTCCCACGGTAGAGATGGCGCGTTGATAACGAGGCATCATTGTTCCCGGTCCCGAAGCTTATTCGCGGATGGCGCGCTGCCAACACCCGCCGTCCGTATATCACGTGACGTCACGACCACCGCGTCAAGTATCCGCCGTCTCGTTTAACATTTAACGTAGTGATGAAGTTAATCGAATCCGATCATTTCATAGTTCGTTTGATAATGGGTTCAGTAGGCAATGTATCAGTAAAATTTGACGGCTCCGTGGCGCAGTGGCTTAGTAATGACACAGCCTAAGAAGAAAATAAATGAGTTGCAGCGATAAAAGCAGCGAGTTTGAATAAAAAAAAATTGTTCCGATCTGAATGTTTGTCCTTGTGAAATTTATATATGTACCTAAACTGCCTCCACGATACAAGAGAAAAGTCTAGTGTGTGGGTAAAGTTTTTATAAAAACCGACCTTTTATAAAAAATCTAAAATAGCGGTGAGGAGCTGTTGTTTTTAAATAAGTGTCAAAGATTTGGTCTCAGTACTATTTTTTATTATTTATTTTTAAAAGCTTCTTTTTCGTCTTGGGTGTATGGAATGGTATTGAAGTGCTTGTAAATAAGAATTTTGAAATCTTTTTTTTGTGTTTAGACGACTTCTTTTCTTAAACTATATAATCTAAACATACCAAGAAAACCTCATAAAATTTTCAGTAAGTTTTTAAGAATTCTTTTAGATTCGAAACAGTGAATGGCATGATCACTTGCGCGCTTCCACTTGCCTGCTCCATGCAGTAAGTGTTGAGACGGTGCGGTGGCGCCACGGCTCAAATTCGATCCAATGATACACATTACACAATAAAGGGTCGCGATTGTCTCCGTATTGCGGGTGCCCCTCGCTCGGCGGGCGGACGTCAAAGCAAATATGTGGCTCGTCGAAGGGCTTCTATCGCCGGGAAAAAACTAATAAAATCCGATATTACACGCGCGAAAATATTACTCTCTCCGCGCTCCCCTCGCCCTGGTAATAATCTATCGTCTCTGCATAGTTGGGATGCTTAGCAGAAGCGCCTCTCATTCCTAAATGTCTTAAGCCGGGGCGCGGCCCATCCACTCCCCCTCCGCCCTCCCCGCCGAGTCAATAAGCGCATTCCGGCTGCACCGAGCCGAATTAAAAATCAAATAATGTTGTGTGGGGCGAATTAGAGGAGCGGCTCGTCGCGCACGTGCCCGCGTTTTATTGCAATGAAGCACTTCAATAATAAATATTGCCCGTAATTGAATGGGCCAACATTCTATGAATGAATTTATGCACAATACGCGAGCGGGACGCTATTCAAATGTAGAGATGAGTCGTTGTTGATTTATGAGTACCGACGTGGCGAAGATGTCGGTGGGCTCTGGGCAATAAAATTAAAATATGCTTGTGCAGTTATCTTCATTTATTAAGTGCTTTGAGTATTGGCACTAAGACTTAGATGACATTACGAGTAATTATACCTATTAATTTACATTACTAGACAGCTCCGTGGGGCAGCAGCTTAGCTTGAGTTGCAGCACTGAGGACCGCGGGTTCGAATTCCGCACGGAACAAGTAATTGTAAGCTATTTCTACATAATTTGTTTTGTGTTGTTAATTATTGAGTATCATGTAACATATTAAATGATTGTAATTTGTACTTTTTTCAAAAAAAATATACCCCGTTGGGTTTATTGCTGGTTCTTCCCAGGAAAGAGGTATTTTCCGAACCAGTGGTAAATGAAACAAAAGAGTGACTTTCAATAAGTATTATTTATAATCTACATTGAATAAAAAAAAATCTATTCTATTCAATTTCAATTGTATTTGAATAAAATCGGACTGAAATTCAACGAATGTAAACTTTTTGTATACCTATAAATAACGGTTATTAGATAGGCGCAATATGAATATTTTTTTTTGATCTGTATTTTGAAAACAGGGTTAAATCGACTGCACATTTTCATCGCACACTTACTGAGTAATTAGCACAAGTAAGCAAGAGAAGAGGATCACATCCACTGGTGACTAGTGCAAGGGTCGGGGGCAGGTACCCTGTGCCGGCAAGGGTCACGGCTAATGAAAAGTTTAATATCGGCGCACGTGCTCACTATCTGTGACGCGCGATTCATCGAGAGCAATTTCGCATGTCATAAAACCGAATTAATGCTGTCCCGGACGATTTGTCGGCGGCACGGAGCAAGTATTAATCTCTTTAGACGGCCGCTAGTGCGCGAGGGACCCGGGAATTAATTCGGGACGCTCGGGCACGTGGCCGCGGCCTCGAACCCCGGACCCGACCCGCCGGTGAACAATTCATTAAACAAAATTCACTCAGTCGGCGAGTACGCGTCTTTTGATGATATTTCCGCATGGCTTCGTGCAGAGTTCACTTGCTTCGTTTTTTATTAGGCGCACCTCGCGAGCATTGTTCATATTCATTTTTGTAGGAGCTTTATGGTATTTATTGGAGGATATTCACTGTTTATTATTCTCGTATTAAAGTTATGTCTAGCTTAATAATTATATCGTATATTTACGCGAATACATTGAAATAAATTAATTTAACGGATTGTATCGCGTTTAATTTTAACTTTTTAATACCCAACGTTTCGGGTGAAAAATTAAATCCAAACCATAGTATACCACTGCAAGACTTCAAGATAGGTACTGTAGGCTCGTTCTGCGTAAATCTGACCAAAAATTAATATTTAAAAGCTGAAGGTAGCCGGGCTAACTATGACATCGGGACGTCAAACACCTCAGCCCCCCCCCCCCTCTCCGTGACCATAGGTGCTGCAAAGCACCCTAAACGTCGGAAATTAAAAGTTTAATTTAAACGCGATAAAATCCGTAAAATTAGTTTCATTTAATTGCTTGCTTAATGTTGTACAGCTATGATTTTTCAAGTAAACTTGACTAACATATTTTGTACAGAATCTATATTATACACGTGATACTAGAGAGTGCGTGTGTAGCTGAGGCAGCGCAAATTTCGCGCGAATTTCGTCGCACAAAATTGCTCTAATGAAAAGCGTTTTCACGGCTACGCGGCACCTCGAAGACGTTAGTATCAATAACTTGATGAAGTTCGAGTTGTTTTAGATACTGTCATAGATATGTTTGTAGCTTATCAATTAATAGGGGTTTTTGTAGATGCAATTTTGTAAATTTTATAAATAACTAGTGATCCGCCCCGGCTTTGTGTAAAGCGCAACCTACCGAGTCCAATTGTGAAGCTTCAGAGACCCACTCAAACACACACAAAAATTTTATCAAAATCGTTCCAGCCGTTTAGGGAAGCTCAGTGAGAAACACACGTACAGAAGAATTATTTATATACAAATTTTAACCTTGTCAGTAAGGAAAGTTCTGGAATGGCTGCCTTGTACTGGCAATGAAGTGGCCTCATTCAGTGGAGTACCTGATGTTTCATGCAGAGTGTCGGCATAATATGGAGATAGTATTGGAAAGAGCATTGTGGAAATCAATGCAGGAGATCTATATTCAGCAGCCGGATTAATCATTAGATGATGACGATGAATTTGAAATTGTCTGTATCGTTCCAGCTCCCAACGACAAACTCAAGATTTAAAAAATCTACTTAAAAAAATATTCCTATTTTCCGTTATTCCCAAAACTCGAACTAACGGTCGGATTTAAAACATCATACCTGCTGGAGTCACGTTAAAACGTTTCATGGCTGCGCCGCACTCGCACAGAGTACCAGCGTGAAATAGTAGCAAAATGTTGCCTTGTTTTGTATGGTGAATGTTGAGATCCGGAGACACTTTTTACTGGAAACGAGGCATTCCATCTTAGTACTCAGGGGTGACAACATGAAGATTCTTAATCAAGGATAGATATCTATGGGCCACAGCTTTTACACCATCAATGGACTGTATGCTTGCTTGTCAGCCTTATCACTGTAAAAAAACATAAATGAGAATACACAAAGGCGTTTGTTTCGGCAGGTACGAGTAGATAACCCTTTGTTCACACCAGCAGAGTATTAAAAGAGAATTCTTTTTAGAGATAAATTTTCTGTGCTAAAATTTCTTTGTCATTCAAGTTTATGCCAATTTAAACAAACTAATTCAGTTTGCAGAAGGTTTAAGTAGAAGTTTTTTTCTAACAAGCTAGATGGTTAATTTCGCTATGAGACGAAACATGGCGGCAATTGAAAATGCACCACTACCACCATTGCAATAAGCTATCCTACCTGATTAAAATAAAAAGTGTTGTCCCTATAAATATTTAACTGTTTCTCGTTTAACATACGAAATTTCAATTGCTTCTTTTGAATAAAATAGATATTTCATGTGTTAAGGTTTAAGAAATTTGTCCGATGCACTGCTCCAGTGCGCATGGTGCAGGCATGCAGGCTTCCTCACAATGTTTTCCTTTTCCACCGAACACGTGGTCAAATCAGCACTTAAAATTGCAATTAACGATTTTATCGGCACTGGAGGAAAAAATCGCTTAGCCTCTTTACTATCATGGCTTTATATACCTAGGTAATAAGGAAAAATAAAAGTTTATTAGATTAATAAGTTGTTTGAGTTTCATTTGCCAACACACAAGTACCTAAATACTTCAAAATTGCTTTAGAGTGGTTTAAATAAATACACTAACTGTTGTTTTACGACAATGTAAAGAAATTGTGATTGTAGCCCCGATGGTGGTCTTCTGTAGTCGATTAGAGCCCTCAGGGTGTGGTGCATCACGTGCGTCGTTGAGCGAGGCTCGCTTGCTGAACAGCACTGTTTGATATCATTGTAAGCTTATGGACACAGCGGGCAGAGTTAGAGTGGATAAACACAACAGTTAAGTAATTGAAAATGAAAAGAATGCCATTACGTTACAAAAAATCAATTATAGCCATATGTACGAAAATCAAATATTTTTTATTAATAATAATGTACTCAAGTGTATGCGCAAGCACACGTGCACTCTCTATTCTCTCACTCTCATAGTCCGATGGGACAAACGAGGCATATTTTTATTACAGCAGCAGAATTAAGCTGCTATTTTACGCTGGTATTCTGTGAGAGCGTGGTCTTTCCCCGATCAAGCCAACCCATTCGTGCTACAACTATACTAGTAATATAGCTGCAGCATGGCTCTACCATGTATATAGGACGTAACTTTACTTTTGAGATAAAATATAATCTAATTTCAACGCCAGTTTTAAATTGCAAAACATAATACGATTAACAGAATACGAAAGCTTTTCACAAAGCATTGAAAATATCTCTACGCCCTCGTTCTCAGATTGTCACTTGTAAACGGGAACGCACTGGAAGGTCCCGGCCGGGATGCCGGGCCTAGTCAAGGGTTTAATTGAATCGGGCGAAGCGAGCGAGGGCGGAGGGCCGGGCGCCAGGAGGAGGGGCCTCCCGCAATCGATGGATGCGAGAACAAGCCGGCCCTCCGCAAGCCCCGGTGACGTCACCTCGCTTGCTCCAGATCTCATTTAATTTAGCTTTTTGACTACACCGGTTCATCTCTATTATCTTTGGTGTCTTTTGACTTATTAAAGCCACAACATCTTATAACGCTGAGGCACGTTTTGAAAAAGACTATTTATATCAATGAGGTGATCGCTACCATGCTGTTTCAAAATGTTTTCATAAGGTGTTATATTGTAAATTATTGTTTAAAAAATGTCTCGCTGGGTTTCTTGCTGGTTGTTCCCAGGATAGAAGCTTTTCCACCAGTGGTAAAGCTTAAATGACTTTCGATAAATATTCTTGTATTCAATTCTATTCTAATCATCTTTATAGAAGTGTACCTACTGTTGCGGCCTGTCAAAAGTCCACTGCTGAACATAGGCCACCCTTTTTACACACATTGCCTCATATTTTTATTAGGATTTTGTCTTAAACAGTATTTTATTGTTACTATTGCGAAATTCTTTCTAAAAAGTATAACATTTGCAAAATAAAGTTTCCAAGAATATCAAAGAAACACTACAAGAACTTGCAAGTTCTTAAAATTAAAAGACAGAATGTAAATAAATGCACACGCAAAATGATTTTTCCTTGAGAATCTAAATTTCCTATAATTAACCTTTGCTCCTCAATTTTGATTATTTTAGTTTTAGTGTAACTCTTATATGTAAAAGGATATTTTTTTTAAATATTTTGGGATACATACAGTGAAAATATTACATTCTTACCTAACATTTAAATTCAAATACATATACCAGTAGAGTAACCGCAGTTAAAATATATATTTAATTTCAGAGAGTATAATGTTGTATTACTTACTTAAAGGAATGATGTTTTACCTTCAATAATTTATGAATAGCATACAAAAAGATGCCTAAGGTAATGGTCGGTGAGACGGGGCCGGGTCTGATGCTGGCTGCACTTGGTGACAGTGGAAGACGGATGTCGCGAGCTGGGCCCCCGCCGCGCCGCCTGAGAACGCGCCACAAAAACCGCCTAGATGCCTATCGCGGACGGCGACATCAATCTTTGTGTCTGCCCCCTCTCCCCTCCCCGTGTCCCGGTTGATTCCAGTCACCCGATGCACCTCATCATTAGTCAAATGCGTGTTTAAAAAATGACGTAGCTGTGAGGCCATGACACCGCGTTTTGCCAATTCACCGCGCGCGCTATCTGCGGCATCTGTGTTACCGGACCGTCGCAAACAGGGTTGCCAGACGTCCTTTATTTTAAAAGACGTCCTCTATTTCAGACCTAAAAATTGATCTTGTTCCCTAATTTGAAATCATGAAAAGAGGATAAGGCAATATTGCGCGTATTCGACATTCCCTCAGCTAGTTAGGTCAAAGACTTTAAGATCACTTTGATGTGACGCGCGATTTTAAAGTGACAAACTACGTTACATTGCGTATTAATAATTTCCCTGTTCACGAAAAAGACACAATAGTTAAACAATCGAAATATTCATATATTCTCAGAGGACAGTGAAATGGTTAACATTGGTTTTCTTAATTAATCGGTAAAGATACCATAACAGCATTTTATTGAAAACAATATGATATCCTTTATTGACATTCTATATCCTTCAATTCATCTTATCAAATTGTCTAAAACATGAAACGGGAGCTGGCAATCCTAGCCGCAAACTAGGTTAGGCTCCTCACAGCCTCTGCTCTTACTTCGTTACTTGTTCGACTGGAAGAGCTATACTCGATTAAGAATTTTGCAAGTCATTGTTCAAATATAGATCATCTTTATTAAGCAGTATGGGACAACAACCGAGCTCGTTTCGATACCACACTACCGGTCACACATGGGTCTATGACAGTCTGAAAATAATAATAGTAATATTTTACTGAAAGTAAAAAAACAATTGAAAAAATGTTATATGGAAAAGGCAAATTGTCCATATTTACATTATTAGAATATCCATATTAAATTAGAAACAGTTTTTATACGTGGTAGTGCCATGCTGAATTTATATTATAGTTATAGCACGAATTGCTCGACCGGGGAAGGACCACGCTCTCAAAGAATACCAGCGTAAAATAGCAGCTTAAAGCTGCTGTGTTTCGTATGGTTAGTGTAGAAAACCGGAGACCCTTTTATTGGATCATAATCCTCATGGGTGACAACGGATCTGCATTTAGATTCTTTATCGACAATTGACGTAGATGTCTATAGGCCACAGCATTCACTTACTATCAGTTGGACTGTGTGCTCGTTTGTCACCCTTATTCTATAAAAAAACACAATGTAACTTTTTGTGAAGTCGTACGAAGGTTTCCGGTAAGCGTTGTTGTAGAGTTATATTTAGGCGATGGAAATAAATGGCGAGTTAATCCGTTCTGAAATAGATGCGCCGAGCGCGTATCGCCCGCGAGAGATTTATAAACATCTCGGAGAGCGATGCGGTGGAATTTATCCCATCAGACGATTCATGAAGCAAGCGGCCATTGTCTAGTCTTAATTACACTCCGCTAATCTACTTCGGATTCTTTACGCAGCTATTTCTTTTTAATCGCCAGTGATGCCTCGGAAACATATTTAGCTAATTAGTTGAACCATCTCAAGTGTTAATTATAGCTGCGTATATTATACATTTGTTCCTCGTGCCGTCTGTCAGTAATGGGGTCGGCAGATTCAAAGTTTATTTCGCGTTACTGAAATTGTAACCAATTTTAAAATATATTCTGCTTATATTTTATTCTTTCACTCTTTTTTTTATTCGCCCTGAACAGTCTACTGCTGAACGTGGGCTTCTCTCATTGGAACCACCCAAGGATGAATGTAACGTAATCCCTACATTTGGTATTAGCGAACTCATTTCTAAATATCTCGCAAATGTTACCCTGCTAAATTCTAGTATAAATAATTAAGTATAAATAAAGTTATAGTAAAAATAATTTACCCTACTAAATACAGTATTTTACGTGGTAGTTATAGCTATATTATGGTAGCGCGATTGGGTCGGCTTGATCGGGGTAGAACCACGCTTTAATAGAGTACCAGCGTAAAATAGCAGCTTAATGATGCTGTGTTCCGTACGGTGGGTGTAGAGAACCTAAGACCCTTTTTACTGGAAATGAGGCAATCCCTCTTAGTCCAGTGAGAGCGTGGTCCTTCCCCAGTCGAGCCAACCCATTCGTGCTACAACTGTACTATTGATATAGCTGTAGCATGGCTCTACCACGTTAATACTCTGACAACGCATCTGCATTTTGATTCTTATTTGAGAATAAATGTAGATGTCTATGGGTCACAGTATTTACTTATCACCAGATGATCTGCGTGTTCGTTTGTTATACTCATTGTTCAAAAAAATATTTATTCGCAATATCACCGCCGTAGTAGTAGAACCCACTACCCCATATCATACCGTGGGTGTCGTAAGAGGTGACAGAGGGAAATGAAACAGGCAATAGTTTGCATTATATTCCTGATAACGATGCTAAATAATAAAAACTGCGGTTGCTAACCAACCTGCCAAGTGTACCAACTATGCCAAAATACTCCCTTTGTGACAATATATGGGGGAGGTCTATGTTCAGCAGTAAAATTTTAGGCTGTAATGGATATAATAAGGTATCGGTTTATACAGGGACAGTAGTAGATAGTAGCGCTCTGAAGAGGCGTTTTTATCACAATTTGCGCGTCGCTCCCGCACCCTCTCCAATCTTCCACTCCATAACTTCCTCGCGACGCTTTACTTTAGCGCCGCTGAATTCATTTTCCGAACGGCTGCACCGAGTTAGAACTGTATCCGCAATTGTTGTCAAACTCTCTTCAAGCGCCTCCCGCGATTTGGCGTTGTTGTCAATTTTACGGTATTTACGTTCTGTGAATGCTTCAGTTTACGGTTTTATACCCAATTACGTTCAGCATTTATCATTGTGATTATTTGTGTTTACTTCTAATGTTGTCAAAGCTGGTTTCAGTGTAGAATTTTATTCTTGATAATTGCACGTGGTAGAGCCACTTTGCTGCTATATTATAGTAACAGAAACAGAAACGGAATCAGAAACTTTTTTATTCAATATAGATTATAAATAATACTTATTGAAAGTCACTCTTTTGTTTAATTACCACTGGTTCGAAAAAAAACCTCTGTCCTGGAAAGAACCAGCAAGAAACCCAGCGCGACTTTTTTGTTTTTTAAATAACAGCTTACAATCATGTATTTTACACAATTAACAAATACAAAAAATTAGAAATAGCTTGGTAGCGTTGTAGTATATATGGGTCGGCTTGACCGGGGAAGGACCACGCTCTCACAACCAGCGTAAAATAGCAGCTTAATGCTGTTGTGTTTCGTACGGAGAACCGGAGACCCTTTTTACTGGAAATAATTTATTGATTTAGATGTCTATGGGCCACAGTATTCACTTACCATCAGGTGGACTGTGTGCTCGTTCGTCATGCTTATTCTATAAAAATAGTATTTTCGCTTTGCAATCGCTTCTCGCGCCAAGCTACAGCACAGAATTTACGGGACGGAAAGCAGCCATAGTGACTGCTGTCACTTTCAGTGCGTGTGCGACACAAAAATGCTGTTAGTTTGGAAACGAAGCGGCGCGAAGACCGGGCCGAGTTCTCACAGAGTCCCAGAATGCGCGCAATCCGCGCGGTTCCCACAGCCGCCGCGAGATGTCCGCAGATAAGGACGATAAATTTAATTAAACCCCAATGCCGCGTCGCTGACGACGAATTTGTGTCCACAAGCTTACACGCAGATCAGGCTCTCAAATAAAGAAACAAAACAGTTGGTTAATTAGTGCTTAAAAAGATTACGCAGACTTTATTGACTGATAATACTGATTTAACTGTGCTTCTCCTAATTTTATTTTTGCAAACAGAATCATGACGTCGTTGAAAAGGAAATAAGAAAAGAATTGAGAGCATAGGATATGTACAGTTCAAAAACCATACATTTTACTTTATGCTGACGTGGTTCAAACCGCCGCGCCGCAAATTATTTATAATACACCTATTTTCGAAATAAAATCAATGTCTGTACTAAACTGTTAAAGTAACAACATATGTGCTTACTTTATACGCCACTCATTCTTACGTACTATCGTCTTAAACTATCTTTAAATTTAACTATCAAAGAAGTTGTACGAGTAGCAAACTGATCTAGAAAAAGTGCTCTTCAAGTTATATTAGACAAAATATCATTTTTTGATCAGATATTGGCTTATTAATTATACATTTTTATTGTACAATAAAAGTAAAGTTTCAGTCTATATACGAGTATATCTCACAGGCATTCTCTCGCTCCTGAGAAGGTTATGGAGCAGTTACTCTGTCGCGCTGCTTCAGTACATGTTGGCTGACTTCGTATGTCCTCAAAATATTTCCTTCAAAATAAGTCCTTCCTGATCGAGCCGTCACATTCGTGCTACAACCATAATATAACTGCAGCGTGGCTCTACCATAAAACTATAAGCGTAAAAAAGTATTAAGTGAAGGGATTACGGCTAAAAGAAGAGAATGCAAGAGGAAGACATGCTATGCCGACTCCAAATAGCCTAGAATAAGGACAGGAAGAAGAAGAAGGTGAAATACGTGTTTGATTATGATACTCAGCAAATAATTATAAAATGAAATTTTTTGAGCATTTAAATTATAGTTTCATTTAAATATGCTCAATTTTTTTTAATTGTTCTACATGCACCCATGATCGCGGGGGACTACCCCGTCACCATGGGTGCTGTAAAGTACTCGAAACTTCGGTAATTTTAAAATAACTTCATATACGTGATAAGATTCGTAAAAATTAGGTTCGTTTAAATATGTGTGTTCGCGTAAACATTAGAAACCCTTTTTTGGGCATAACTCAATTTTTTTTTAAAGTTAACATTATTTAATATATCGTGATAGTTAAATTGTTATATTGCATTAATTGTAATAACTTATGATTATATTTTGTGTTTTTGCAGTTTCTACTACTATCTTTCCCACGTGGTTATTTTTGAGATGGAATAAATCTCGTACATCGTACACCTATAGCTGGACACGGGCGTGAAACGCCAAGAGTTGCTATTAAATAAACGACTTTGTGAAGTCGGAGAAGATAATCTAATCGTTAAACTACAAATATTTTATCGTTTGTCTACTATCCCACCTAACAGTGAGTAGCCGAAGATAGTAAACCGCATTGACATATTTTAACAAAAGCCTTGGAGACACACACATTGTAATTGGATGGTAAGGCAGAAGCTGAAAAATTATTCCGCTCATTGTTTCGTTGATGTAAGTGCTGTTAGACTATGCGGCTCTTACAGCTTCACCTGACTCAGGGCTTGCAGGCCGCGAGAAGTGAAAGTTAAACATATTTTTAAATTTTTCACACATGCATGTTTCTTAGGATGTTTTCCTTCACCACACTTTTAGGTGCTGATTTACTACTTTAAATTGCCACCGACAAAAAGTGCCGACGGGAATCGAACTTGGATTGTTTGCGTATTAAGATATTAAAAATGCAAGCGCCCAGCTCCTGATCTACTACGATTCTATATAAAAAATGCAATACTAAATAATGATCCTATAGTTATTGTCAAATCTTCACTGAATATAACTAATAACATTAAAAGAAGCCTGGGATTACAGATAGACAGTATCAAACTTAATTTTAACTTCTGCGTACAGGTGATCGTATTTTTTTACAATCCATTAATTTTTTCTTATATTTAAGCGAACACTACACATTGAATAAAACTATTTTTACGGATATTACAAAATCCGTAAAAATAGTTTTATTCAATCCATTAATTGTTATTTATGTTTGAAAATAAATCTTGTGAGTCCGAAGTCCATTCAAATTCAAACGTGTGTAAGGTGAGCAGGCTTGCTAAGTGGGAGCAGACAGAGCGGTGGCGGGCGGGCGCGGACACTCGTAGACTTGTCACATGTCCTCTGGATTAATTAAGTGCGGGCGGCGAGCACAAAGGCAGCAACCGACGCCGCAAAAAACCACCCACCTTCCCCCTTGGCCCTTCTCCCCACCCGCCTCGCCTCTGCGCTAAACTTGCTGACCCTCAAATTCTTTCTATATGCTATTACCCACCTAATTCCTACTTTTTACTAACACGTCCTACTTTTCCCGGTACTGAAAAGTGCGCCGCCGTTAACCAAGCGGCACGTCCGCCCTAATTGTCATAGCTTAGTTATTTCTTATTCAGTAAATCCAATGTAAAACTTATCTATAACATTATTTAAATAAAAATATAAGTAATTTTTTTATCTTGCTTATAAGTACATTTACTCATCGTATTTAATACATTTTCAGCATGAAACCTGAAACAGCATCATAGTTTACAAGAGTTAAATTTGTAAATTATGTACTTATTATCTTACTGGAAGGAGGCAAATTTTATGTAAGTTTTAGAGTCCAAGTATGATAGAACCGCACACTGTAAATTTAATTTTTGTAAGGCCACACAATGACATCTTTATCGTGATATATTTTAGAGAGAAAAAAAACATAATTGAAATCGAAAAAAACAAATTGTAATCTAACTTATTGTAGGATGAATAGTGATGACATTATCATAAATACATCACGTCTTTGAATATAAACATAATAAATAAGAATTAATCGATTTTTTTTATGAAGCATGAATTATTATGAGTGACATTTATTGAATGTACTTTATAAATTTTCCTTTATTTCTATAACTAACCCTAAAATGTGAAATTACTTAGCTCATTGTGTCCACAAGAAATGAGAGCAATTACGGCAATAATAAATTACGAAGGAACGTCTGTGTCCTCGAATTTTGCCGTTGGAGTTGACTACAGTCTATTCCATTAGAGCTTACATTACAGCTTGCATAGATTGCCTCATAGGGGGAATATTACCATACTTGCCACGCTTGGCAGGCCGTGGTAGCTCAGATGGTTAGCGCTCGCTGTAAGTTACACAGTACGCGAGCAACCCGGGTTCAATCCCCGCCGGCATCAATGAAATTGTTAATTGCAATTTTAAGTGCTGATTTACTATGTGCTCGGCGGTGAAGGAAAACATCGTGAGGAAACCTGCATGTCTGAGAAATCAAAAAAAAAATATTTCGAAGACATGTGAAGTTCGCCAACACGCGTTGGGGCAGCGCGGCGGACATTTCCTTGCCCTAAAACCCTCTCAGAAATGAGAGGAGGCCTGTGCCCAGCAGTGGGACGTATATATAGGCTTGTAACTAACTAACTTGGCACGCTTGGCAGGCGGGTTGGCAACCGCAGTTGTTTATTATTTTGAGTTGTTATCAGGAAGATACTGCTGCCCATCGCCTGTATCATTTGCCTCTGTCGCCTCTTACGACACCCACGGGACGATATTATGGGGTTAGTGGGGATATTCTTACACCGTCACTATACAGTTATACCACTACACAGTTAAATTGACTACAGTGATAGTGTGTATTTAATGATTTGTTAAAGTTTCGGAAATTCTGCAGTAGGTATGTTAACATGTTTAGGATGCCCCAACCATTACATCAGATTTGGTGAACCACAAATCAACGCAAAAGAACGCCGATTCCTATCAAGTATAATTCGCGAGGCTATTGAAAGTTAAGAAAAACATCCTAATTTCAATAGAAAATGGCTGGATTCTACCATCCGCTTGGCATTCTATAAACCCAAGCATACTACTGCAAGACTTCAAGATACTGTAAACTCGTTCTGCAGATCGGACAAAAAATTAATATTTAAAAGTTGTAGGTAGCCTTCGTTAACTATGACACCAGGAAGTTAAACAGCTCAACTCAACAATAGGTGCTTTAAAGCAACTTCGGGAAATAAAAAAATTTAATTAAACGCGATAAAATCCGTAAAATTAGTTTTATTTCAGCGAGTTTATTTGGTGTTTAATGTATATATTATGGACCAAGTGATTAATCAGGGCACTATTTATAATGCCCGGGCAATATGAATAATGACAAGTCAAATCGGGCTATGTAATTAATACTGATTTAAACTTCATTATTTATCACATTGTCTGGTCATAACCTCATCTAACCTAATCTATCTTTTCATTACCCTGCCCAACACTCGTAAGTAACTGAGTTTTCCGGACTGATACGACTTAGGGACCTTCAAGAAACGAGCTTATTTCTTTCTAAAAGGCCGGCAACGCACCTGCAATTCCTCTGGTGTTATAGTTGTTCATAGGCGTCGGTCAACACTTACCATCAGGTGAGCCGCATGCACGTTTGCCCTCTCTTCTATAAAAAAAAATTGTTCATCAAGCCCAGTCAATTTAATTATTTCAATATATTGTCATCATATTGTCTGGACATTGTGAATAATGTGAAAACAGAGGGGTGTTCTAAGTTTGTTGTGTGTATCTGCGTATCTGTCTGTGGCATTATAGCTCCTGAACGGATGATCCGATTTTGTTTAACTTTTTTTTTTGTTTGAAAGGTATCTTATTTGAGTGTGATCTTAGGTGTGTTTCAAGAAAATCTGTTCAGCCGTTTGAAAATCATCAGCTCTTTTTGTTTAGGAGGTTTTTTAAATTTATAATTTAAGTTATCCGAGTGTGTTAACGGAAACGCGCAACTCATTAGTGCGCGCGACCTCTCCTCACTGATTACATTTTTTGCAACACATTCCTTGAAAAACTTCTCATGGGAATAAATCTTTACATTCTTAGTTGTCAAATATCCCCCAACAGCTTCCGCAATCCTCTCATTTCAGTATTAAACGGATGGAGCTTACAGTATTTTTTATTACTTGAATTAAGAAAATTTGTAGAGTAAAAATTAATCAATAGTTTAATATCTTGTGAAAATCAAGTGTTATAATATCCGGTCGGTTTTTTAATTAGTATAATAATAATATAAAGCAAATATTGTGAAACAAGTACAAGTGTTTATCGTTTCGCCAAGTGACAACAATCGCAGGTATAAATTATCCTGTACTTCAATCATACAACACTTTCATCTTTGTCTGCTTTTAAATTGATTTTTAAAAAGTTTTTGGAAAGAAATTTAAAAATAAAAAAACAGTATGTTTCAATATGTAACAGAAGGCAAACGAGCATGCGGCTCACCTCATGGTAAGTAACTACCGCCAACCATTAACAACTGCAATACCAGGGGAATTGCAGGTGCGTTGCCGGCTTTTTAAAAAAGAGTAGGCTTTTTTCTTGGAGGTCCTTAAGTCGTATCGGTCCAGTAAAGTTGAAGTGAATTCCACAAGGAAGATGTGCGAAGAAGAAAACTTCTGGTAAATCGCGTAGTCGTGGACCGCCAATCATCCAGATCCCGATGTTGGATAGAAATCAGAAATCAGAATATTTATTGTCAATAAACTGTATAAGCACAATTTGCGGGTGACATTGCAATGAAATCTTACACAGTTTACCTGTTCGGTATCAAAAATTAATAGCAAAGTTACGAAATTAATTTGAGTTTTAAATGAATAATTAATTTGAAAACAAACAACCAAACACATAAACATTACACGTTATACGAATAATAAATGTTACGTAGGTACTATCTTAGAGACAAAAGCGTTGTGTAAACTGTTTTTGAGGCTTCCCTCGTCACCGACAGCTGGCGGTGTGGTTTATCTCAATCATTTTGAACGATCGACATGCAAGCTATTATCCACTGTATCATTTAATATCATTAAGCATGCGTTAATATTTCTCTTTAAATATCCGAGAGAGCAGCAAGTTTTTACCAATCACCATCCGACCGCCGCATGGCCGCATGGCCGCAGCGGGTGTGAGTGTCGCCACTAATTAGGCAGCTCATCACGTGCCATAAAACTTTATGGCAGTAATTGTTGAGCGAAATTGCGTTTAATTGGATCGCAACAGAATGCAGCGGGCAACATTGTATGAGCGCTAGAGCACGGTCGCGCATCCACTCAAAGCCCTTCTTGACAACGCCGTGACCCTTCGACCTTATAATAAATATTTTGTATTTTTGGGAATAAGGGTAAAAAAATAAAAAGAAATACGAACAAATGAATGTAGAACTGTTGTCTCCCACCCGTTGTAGCAGTATAAAGTATCGCACAGGCGACTAAGAAGCATCAGTCGGTAATTCTACGAGTCAGTTATGCCTATGACTTAAGTAGATGTTAAGTTATGCTAAAGTCGTGCCTATGACTTAATCAGTTATTTTTAACCGACTTCAAAAAAGGAGTTTAACTGTGTTTTTTATGTGTGTTACCTCAGAACTTTTTTCTAGGTGAGCCGATTTTGATGACTATTTTATTGTTTGAAAGCTGGTACTTCTCATGTGGTCTCATATAAATTTGATCAAGATCTGACCAGTAGTTTTTGAGTTATTCTTAATAATACCTATTTAATTGACTTTTAATTTTATTTATGTTGAAGTCGGTTGTACAAAATTTTTAATTTTACCACTTGTGTTAAGTTATGCTAACGTAGTGCCTATGACTTACTCAGACGATACGTTGTGTTAACGCAGACCCATTGCCAAGCGCGTCGCCTGTGACCGACGCCGGAGCCTGCACCCCCCATGCCGTTGATGGAGACGGATATTCAAAGCCAAAGGGAGCCCGAGGACAGTCTCATGTCAGGAGTGACCGTGTTGGGAATGAAGGTAAAAAAATAAAAGGAAATACGAACAAATGAAGGTAGAATTGTTATCTCCCACCCGTTCTAGCAGTATAAAGTATCGCACAGGCGACAAAGAAGCATCAGTCGGTAATTCTACGTCTCACTGTCATTACTATGCCCGTTGGGGTATTTTACTAGGCACTAGGCTTGGCAAGGAAGATCGTGTTGCTCTGTTACATTAAGATGGGTGGTGATGCTGTTGGTTTGCATACTTTGGTGTTATCCTGTAATTGGGTCCTGATAGTAAGCAGGGTTTGTTACCGAGTAGTGTTCTATTATTTAAATAATTTTGAGAATAATTTCTAACATCAGAAGTAAAATAATTTCTTACAGTATATTTACTTTTCACATTATAATATAATTTAAAAAGCCGTGTTATCCAGGGGTAGGTGATTGTGATTTAGAGAAATTATTCGTAGAGTACAGAAGAAAATGAATTCGTCCAACTACAATTTGTCCGCTCTCCGCACGCACGTTCGAGCAAGACATCAGTGTTGCGTTAATGCCGTAAGCAGAACAATAGACAACCTGGCAGCGGTACAATTGGCAGGCATGGACCGCGGGGTGCTCTTAATAAGGCATCTACGACAGCGAGCCGCCTCGCCCGCACAGCCTCCACCACGTGCTTGCGCCGTGAGGAACAAAGGGACACATTATAATGTCTTCGCGCCATAATATACGACCGCCTTTGTGTTGGGGCATTCGGTGCATTCGCGCTGCACGCCGAAATTCTTCTACTCTTTGTCCCAAAACCGCGCTTATCGCGCCGACGTAACATCGATAACGGCGTGCGCTCCGCTGACATGTTTATCAGCACACGGCCGCGGGAGGGGGCGGGAGAGGGCGGCAGATGTCACCGCGCCGCCTGATAACACTTCCCCATATCTGGGATATCTGAATAGATAGCTCTCTAATTTTATTGGGCGAGCCCATAAACATTTTTTGCGGTTCCAGGAACGCAGTCGGTCGCGGCGGCTGCGCTTCTTGCTCGTGTCCTCGTGTCCTCGTGTCGGCAACCCATTACAAATTCCGTTTCGATTCCAATAGCGATATCTATTGATATATTCGTTTGTTTTTTGTCCCCGAGACAACGGTTATGAATAACTTACCCAAATAAATATTACCTAAATTCTTCTCTTTAATCGCGCCATTAATTTGGTTTGAGCATGTTCGTTAGTAAAATATCTAATTATTTACGTGGGATACGATATAGGGGCCCGCGCGTTGGCTTGCTCGCTTACAACAGGAACGAGCGTGTTTCATATAAATTTATATTGACAGTTTACTCCGTGATTCATACGAGTATACTGGCCGTTGGTAGTTTTATAGTTACTCAGTTTTAAAATTATGTTAACTTGTCTCACGAAGGAAGTCCCGGGGTTTTTACTAAAGATTAAATAATCGCTGTTCACTAGAAAAACTTTAGAAACTTCGTAATTAATTCTTTTGTTTTTGTCATACTGTATATTAGTAGCTTAAAGTTGCTGTGTTTCGTATGGTGAGTGTAGAGAGCCGGAGACCCTTTTCACTAGAAACGAGGCATTCCATCTTATTCTTCAAGAGTGACAACGCATCCGCATTTTGATTCTTAATCAAAAATAGATGTAGATCTTTATGGCCCACAGCATCCACTTACCATCAGGTGAACTGTATACTCGTTTGTCACCCATATTCTATAAAAATATACACACAAATGGCTACGTAGAGGCGGGTAGCCGTCTGTATGCTGTTTGATAAATTCTTACGATTGGTAAGAGTATGTATGTAAGTTAGTCCGATCTTAATACTTTTGAACTTTTTTGTAGAAGTAGGGATAATGATGTAGTTGTTTTTGGAGTCTACGACCCGGCTTGAATCTATGTTAAATGTGCTAGGTTAAGACTATGGGAACACTGGTTAGGTAATTAATACAATTGCATGGAAACACTGGGTGAAGAAAGTTATGAGTAGAAATTCCTGTGTAATGTTGGAAGGTGATGTGAATAGGAGACGTGTTGTTGGGTACTAAGTCTACCTTTTTTTTTTGATTTCATGACTTTTAAAGAACATGTTTATCTTATTTGAAACACAAATTTATAAAAAATATAATTATGATTGCTATTACACAGATATAAGTTTGTATAGCAGAATATATGTTGTATGTTAATAAAGTATTATTAACATTAGAAAATAAGTTTTTTAGGATATAATAATATAATTTTTGGTTTCATTGTCTATAGATAAAAAAAACTTATAATAATGGCGAATTCAAACTTTGGACTACCAAATTTGGTTTAAAATTGTACAAATTTTACATTAAAACAACATAACATAAGAAAGAAATTTAAGGTAGAGTTATTGTAAATAAGAATCAATGTAAATATGCAAAAATCTTGTAAATTCATATAAAATATGGTAAAATAACTAAATACGCGAACATGTGTTTATTATATTTGATTTTTTTCGTTTACGTGTGGTTGTGTGGATCGATAATATAGTTACTGCATGTGTGACTTGTGAGTGGCATTGTGGGTAGCATTAGTAGCCCCAATACAGAAATGCAAATAACTACACATCTCACTTTTAGATTTTAGGTCGATTTGTTCGGGATCCCCTTATTACCTCATTTTAATTATTTTCACGTCCTTTATTTTCATGCTAACAGTACTCTCATATCCTTTGTTTTCGATTATGACGTTCCCGTATATCTCCATTACTTATTTATGCAGGTCAACTTTTGTTTTATTTTTATTTATTTCTTTACATTTATAGTATTTATTAATCATTATTTAATTGTACCGTAATATACTTTCACGTACATGGCTCGCGTACATACATGATAAAGAATATGGACACTATTCCTATACAACTCATAATAAATTATCGTTCCCTCATTAAAACTCATTGCGTCTTTAATCGCATCAAAACAACCTTAAAAAATTAATCGGTTATTAGTTTTTCAAAACTCTCAGCTGATCAGGCTGACTGTATGTGGATATGCTAACCACCGACAATTTTCTTTGTCTATGTCACTCAAACCTACAACATTATCATTACTTTTCATTTCTAATTATGTATTCTCTTATTTATCCATAAATTTACTTAAATCTTTTACAAATATCACATAATCTCGTAAAATATTTACTTACATCATTGTCAGTCAGGGATTGAGGCTCACAATATGGGCACAACAAAATTTAAATCAATTAATTGTATACTTAATAAAATGAGTTTCAAAATCATATTAAACGAAGTAAATATTCTCATATTCTACACAAGGAAGTACTCTTTTCCGAGAAAATAATAAATTATAGTAGTTAAAAGCTTATGATTTAAAAGTTCAAACAATATAAAACCGAAAATAAATTATTACATTGCATATTAAAATGAATAAAACAAAGAAATAATAATGGGAACATAAGTCGTCATCACTATAACGGCTACCAAGTTTATACGAGTATAAACAAAACGTTAATTTATTTAAACATTGAGAATAACAATTTTGATTTTTAAGTAGGTTATATTAACTTTAAGGTTATTTATTAAAGGTTATATGTTTATTTATTTATAACTTTATATAAAATCGTCTAGTGCCTTAATACAAATGCTACTGAAGCACTTACGTAACTTAATTTATAATATTGTAATATGATTCCTTTTTTTTTTGAAACAATAATAAAATAAAGTTCGTTAATATTAAGTATCTAATAATTAATTTCAACTTAAACATAATTGTATGAAATACAGAATATTTAATACATAACGTTTTTTTTATAATAGTTAAAACTTTTTAAACAAATCTTATGAAGAAATAACAAAAAATAGGCTGATTCGATGTTACCTCAAATTTTCTTCTTTGTTCTTTTTGGCTTAATTTTCTAATTCTTCTGGACGAAGCTTGTAAAAGTACAACTGTTACTTTCCTTTTAATCTGCCGTTTCTTGAGTTTTGAACTTTGGTCATCATATTATAAAAAAATCCACATTTTATTTTCCTCATTGTTTGTTAGATGTTGTCTTCATATAGGTACTATACATACTTTTCAATTCTTAGTTAGTTTCTATAAAATTATTGTTGTGGCCTCTTCTCGTATTTGTCATAATATTATTTTCTTATCTTGTCCGGTGTTGTGTCATTTCCAGTTAATTTGTAATTAAATTATTTTTGTTAACAATTTTTTTAATTAAAATAAAATTTGCAGGCCGTGGCGGTGCGCGTGCATTCTAGCAGCGCACCGCCTGGCAGCGTCGCCATGTAATGTTGAAAGGTGATATGAATAGGAGACGTGTTGTTGCTACAAAGTCTTTAATTATACTACTGCAACTTATTCTACCTTAACACTAATATATACTATTGTGGTTGCTACACCTGGAAAGCTATGAAGGAGACTTTCACCCCAACTGGGGTCCTCAATAAATAAATAATAAAACAATACTAAAACAATAATAAAAATAGAGGGGTAGGCAGAGACTACGCACCTCCACTTGGCACGATCCTGACACACCTCTCTCGCCTCCTTTACATCCATATATCTACGCACACACGCTCGTCGGTTAAGGGTACTCCTAATCTGGTCCATTTTCAATATAACGCCAATTTGGTCGATAAACCTTCGTCTAGGGCGTCCCTTCCCGACTCTGCCGTTCACTACTGCAACATAAATTTGCTTTGTCACTCTTTCCTCGTTCATTCTTTCTACATGACCAAACCACCGAAGTATTCCCTTCTTAATCCTGGTCACAACGTCATCTTATAAACCACACTTTTCTCTTATCACACAATTTCTCACCCTGTCATTCAGATTCAGCCAGAGTATACTCCTTAATGACCGCATTTCTACAGCATTTATTCTACTCTCATGCTTCTTCTGCCAGGCCCAACTTTCACTACCATACATTAAAGTAGGGACTAACACAGCATTATGAATTGCCAAACGTGCCTTTTTTGACACTTTCTGACTCTTCATAATAGCGTGTAGAGCCCCATTCACTCTATTTCCTGCGTTCACTCGTCGTTCTATATCCTTATCATATCTACCATCCCTGCTAAATACACATCCCAAATATACGAACTCATCCACTTGCTCAATCAACTCCCCTTCTATTTTTATTTCACATAACGTTTTACTTTCTTCTCTTTCAAAAACCATCACTTTCGTCTTACTTGCGTTCACTTTCACTTTCTTTTAATGACCAGTTCATTAAAGTAACCATCATTTGCAAATCGGCTGCCGACGATGCAAATATGTAAATTAGGACGACGAAGAACTAAATCTACTGAAAACTGCTAATCTAAACAACTTTCAGGGTCCGGAAGTCAATGGACTGTGATATATTAAACTATGATAGGCCTGACGATGACAATCAAACAGTTAACGTTACAGAGCGTACGCGGTAGAGCCATGCTGTAGCTATATTATGATTGTAGCACGAATGGTACGGCTCACCAAGGTTGAACCACGCTCTCACAGAATACCAGCGTTAAATAGCTGCTTAATGCTGCTGTGTTTCGTATGGTCAGTGTAGAGAACTGGAGACACTTTTTACTGGATACCAGGCGTTCCATCTTAGTCCTCAGGGGTGATAACGCATCTGGATATTGATACTTAATTGAGGATGTAGGCATGTAGGAAAATGATTACTATGGGCCACAGTATCCACTTACCAGGTGAACTGTGTGCTCGTTCGTCACCCATTTTCTATAAGAAAAGAGTTATTTTGATAATGAGGTAACGAAGAAACGAAAAGAACTGTACAACGCCGTCTACCGTTTTAAAATTCTTATAATGTATTAAAATTTTATTCGAGGCATACCAAAGCTACAAAATAAGCAATTATGGAGAAAGGAGCATCAATAAATAAACACATTGCCACTGCACGTCGAGTATCCTGTGCTGTCAATGGAAATTAATATTTAATAAAATGTCGAGACAAGTTTTTTGGCTGACGTTTGTCCCCCGGCGCCACCTGCGGGTCATAGTTCCCGGACGGCAGGCACGGAACTAAATTACGTCTTTATCATAGTCGTCATCGTTGCCCGGGATTTATGTCTGCGCGGGAGGCGGCGCCCCGGACCGAGCCTGAGTAATGATCCCGCCCGGTGATTAATCGGCCGGCGATGCTATCGGACGGAGCCCCTGCCCGCCTAATTAATTCAAATGAGTCGCTGCTGCAGAGGCCCTAGGTGCCTCAAGTTCTGTCTGAGCAGCAGACACTAAGCCTATCGGTATGGACGCTGGCAAAGTGTTTAATAGGAAAACGTTCTGTGGCTATCCTAATAGGAGCACTCATTAACAAAGCGACTAACAAGTGGAGGTACTTTGAAATGATTTTGTATTCATTGCCTAAAATTCCGAAGTTTTAATTTTTTTTTTAAGTTTGTAAGGTTCATAGGAAATATACATAAATTGGTAATGTATACGCGTACGCGTAAAAGAAACTGCTTGTTTCTGATAATTCTCTAACTTGTCCTCTTGTTCAACCTTCAGATGAGGCGATAGTCTTTCTATCAGCTTTCACGCAGTTTGATTTAAGACATTTATGTAAAACTGCAAATATCTGTTGAGTCTTCTAGTATTATAAGTCAGTGTTTTACTGCTGTTCCACCTGATGTTAAGTGGTGATGTAACTGAAGATGATATATGTACTGACTTCGATAACAAAAGGGTATTCTGGCATAGTAAAGATCTATATTGTAATTAGATGGGAATGAAGTTCTATTGAAACTTTATACAGATCCGTGGTAGCCCCTGAGCTATGTTAGTAGTGGCTTAGTAGTAGCTAGTTAAGCGCTCGCTCTAAATTTCACAGTACGTGAGCAACTCCGGTTCGATCCCCGACGCCACTTATGATTTACCATATACTCAGCGGTGAAGGAGGACAGAGGAACATCGTGAGAAAACCTGCATTACTGAGAAATTAAAAAAAATATTTCGAAGGCATGAGAGTTCCACCAACACGCATTGGGGCGGCGCGGCGGACACTTCCTTGCCCTAAAACCCTCTCAGAAATCGTTGGAGGCCTGTGGCCAGCTGTGGGACGAATTCAGGCTGTAACATTACTTTTTTATATAGAAGAGGGGGCAAACGAACATGCGGAAGTGTTTACTTTACTTTTTTACTGATAACTATGTGTTTTTAATGAAACTATTTTATGCTAAAAGTAGGTGGTGGGATCGTGGGAAAAAGGTGAAGTGACAAAATGCAGTACAGTGGTCCAACGCAACGACGTGTCGGTACAGTGGTGACATAGCGGTCCTGGGTTGGGTTTCATTACGACGAACTATTGATTTGCTGATATCGATCGCGGGCGCGACGCACATTGATGCTGCGCTTACGCCGCCGCAACATTCTTGATCCCGCTACCCCTGCTCTGCTCATATCATATCTTTTAAAATAGTGGAGTTGGTTTCGATTAATATTGTAGAATATAATAAACTTTACTTATTATAATAAGTATGAAATAAGTGGGGTAATCAAATAAATTAGTAACAAAAAAAAAAAACAAAGAAGCCGACTGTCGATATTTCATATTGCACGTAATTTCATTTATAACTGTGCAAATTGACAGTCAAAAGGAAATTGTACCTCAGGTTTGAATATGATGCTTGGAATTATAATTTAATAAATTAAAATATAAGTAACTCTCGAAGATTTAAAATATTGGATGCAATATACTTTGCATTGAAAGTGATTTTGTACGTACTACGTGAAATCAATCTATTGACGATATCTTCAAAGATTTCGCTATTAAGAAGTCAAGGAAACAATATTTTAGGCACTAAAGTATATACCTTAAAAATTGTAACTATTGTACTTCAAATAAAAATTGTACGTGTCAGCTACGTCGCGTGACTGGAGCTTACTCCTGGAAATCAATTCTAATCTTCTTAGATATTAATCTTAAAATATAAACAATAGACAAGGAAAGTAAATGAACCCATGTTTTTATTTATATTGTAAAAATATATGACTTATATTACATTATAATTTCGCGCTATGAGATGCACGAATATGTTGCGCAGAAGCAAATCATAACGGCTTCACTTTTTGTTAACGCATAATTCTACTACTAATCTATTTTTCACACCGTGCGCTGTATATGGAACGGTTCCGGAGTAAACTCCAATAAACTCCAAAAATCAATATAAAATGAAATACTAGGGCACCATTTGCAATAAAATACTAGGGCACTAAAAACTTAAATCCGGCACTAGCTTCCGCATATATCATTTAATATATCTAGTCCTTCAATGGACTGAAACGGGCAGAGAAAGGTTTCTTTTGAAGTATAATCTTATAGTATACAAGATTATATAGGCTTCGCCTGGATAGAATCTATTAATGTCATTTTTTTATATACAAAACAAACAAAAATAAAGCCTAGATCCTCTCTCTATCTCTTCGTAAAATTTCATCACAATCGGTTCAGCCATCCCGAAGATTAGCTAGAACAGACACACAGATAAAATTCTAAAAAATGGTTATTTATATCTTATTAGCATGCAAATAACTCTCTGAGCTTAAAAGTAGTTAAGTTTTATTTATTTGTATAGATTTCCAAAACTATACAAATAAATAAAATTGAAGTGTCTGTTTGTAATGTTAAAATAACAGCTTTTTATTAAATGCGTATGAAAGTACGAGTATATACGGTACTTATAACAAAAACACAATTTTTAAAATTTTTGTCTGTCTATTTGTTCCGGCTAATCTCCGAAACGGCTGGACCGATTTCGACGGGACTTTCACTGGCGGATAGCTGATGTTATAAGGAGTAACTTAGGCTACTTATATTTTAGAAAAAGAATTATGGTTCAGCGCAACATAATTAAAACCCTAAATTACACGCGGGCGAAGTTGCGGGGAACAGCTAGTAAGAAATAAAAGGATCAAGTATAAGCTCATATTGGTCGGCCATTATATTAATAGATATTAGGCAGCGCAGCGGCTAGAAGACGCGGCTCTGAGCGCCGAAAAAACGACGAGTCATATTGATTTACCGCAACTGATTGATAGTCGATACAGAGCAGTGCTCTCTTGTGTCCCGCGCCCTCCAGCCGACCTCAGTTTTGTGGGATTTATGACGGTAGCATATGAATCCGCGCCGACACAAAGTGAGATATTCACTTATTTCACTGCTTTGAAAGGCAGACCTTTCTAAGCAAGCCTTCTTATAATGATTAACAAACATACTGGATGTTGGAATGGATGTGCATGTTGGAACACGCATCAGGCGTGATTTCACTAGCAGATTGCTTTGAATATTTTTTAAAGTTTAAATACTATAACTATCTTGTTATAGTAATAATCGAAACTTTAAAAAAATGCATTCCCTGTTTGCACGTACAGTATGTACATAAAATATATGTTTGCAATATTTCTTTATCTAAAATCTTTCTCTTAAAGAGATATACATAGACCTTTCATCGATTTTTTTTTGCGCCCAATGCATGGACACCCTCCGGAAGCGGGGGAGGGAGGTGGTGAATGCTCATAGCATACCACGCAGCCGGCTGCGTGGTTATGTGGGACTCACTTTGAAGAAGTGCCTTACCCACTAAACACCACCTGTGGGAACGGCTTTGGCCTGTATGGCCTTTCCGCCGAATCGGATACGACCCCCTTATCTAAGGGAAAGGGGGTGCAGGTTTTCATCGATACAATGACGATATTTTTATAGAATAAGGTTAACAAACTAGCAACCGTCCACCTAATGGTAAATGGATGCTGTTTTGTCTATAGACATTAACATCTATTCTCGATTAAGAATCAAAACGCAGATGCGTTGTCACCCCTGAGAACTAAGAAGGAATATCTAATTTCTAGTAAAAAGGTCTCACAGTCTCTATTCTTACGCACGCACATAGCTGTAGCGTGACTCTACCACATATGAAATTAACCCTTATTTTTTTAATTGTAAGTTTAAAACTCTAGCAGTTATGATAAAGTAATACGCAAAGTGAGGAGAGAACGAAATTTAATATAAACATAAGTACCTACATACAAAAACTCTTACGCCGTTCACCCATAGGGGGAAGGAGAGACAGTGTTTACTTGCGATTGTTTGTTAGCAGGTTTACGGTCTCATATAAAAGGTCTTGTAAACGTAAATCTCTGAAACGATTTAGATCTTTAATTTATTATAAAGAACATACACATCGGTTGTCGACGCCTACCAGTAGCTTTTAAGGTTCGATTTATTCCGCTGAAGGCGTGAGACCTTCCGCAGGCTTCCAATTATGAGCCGGCGTCGAGGGAATGTCAGGAATTCGGACGCTTTGCTTACGCGACACGCTTTAAATAAACTTTTATATCGTAAGTTCTTTGTACAAGTGCGTTTTATTTCCTCTGATTAGATTAAATATTCCACATACCGCCAGTTGCCGAGTATTTTATTTCATTGTTATAGCGAGCAAATGCAAATCAGAAAATGATTTACGAGCGAAGCGGAGCAATTAATACCAATTTACATAGCGGCGCTCGGTACAAATATTCTGCCTCGTATTTTGGTAGCTCTTGTTAACCTTATATTGTAGCAAAATAATGAGGTTTTAGAGGAATTTCGAAAAAAATGCGTGTAGAGGTATGATTTAGGAGTCGGATACGCCAATTAACACCAATTGGCATACCACGGTCCACGTTGTAGCCACAGGAATCTAAATAAATAGCTTTCCATCTATTTTTGTGGTATTGTGTGGGTAACATTTTATGACCATACGTTTTATTTGATACTTAATGTTAAAATGAATAATAATTTAGTCTTTAAACTTGATAATTGACTCATGTAAGAGTGAAGAAGCTACTAAATAAGCTATAAATTCGGATTAATATATCAAAATGTTCAATGATTCAACGTCACGATGTTTTGAACATTTAAAAAGGGTTGAGCAAATGAATGTGCTTAAGTTTACTTTTTATATCGATTTCCAAGAAGCATGCAATAAAAGTAAATATGTACACGATGTTACGAGGTTCCGTGACCAAACACATAAAATGCACTCCAATTTTTTTTTAATTTGGTCGACTAGGTTTGTAGTGTGTCAAACAGACAAAATGTCTCAGTTCTTATTTGGTTCATACATTTCGGTTCATATTTGGTACATATTTTTATAATGAAGTGAATCTTGCGCTCCTTATGTCTTGTCACACTTGATCCCACGTCGATGCTAAGAGATGGAAATCGGTAACACTTCATCATCATTACAGCCCTTCACAAGTCCACTGCTGAACATAGGCCTCCCCAAAAATTCCACAAAGCACGGTCCTCAGCCACCTGCATCCATCGACTTCCTGCATGTCTTACCAGGTCGTCACTCCATCTAGTGGGGTGACGCCCTACACTAAATCCGCCGGTACGAGGCCGCCACTCGAGAACCTTTTTTCCTCATCGGTTGTCGGTTTTTCGAGCTATATGGCCGGCCCATGGCCACTTCAGCTTACTAATCCGTTGGGCTATGTCGGTCACTCTGGTTCTACTGCGGATATCCTCATTTTTAAGTTTATCACGCAGTGAGACTCGAGCATAGCTCTCCATAGCTCGCTGAGCGACCTTGAGCTTCCTCATCCGGCCAGCAGTGAAGGACCACGTCTCAGTTCCGTAGGTCATCACTGGCAACACGCACTGGTTGTACAGCCCCGTTTTCAAGTTTTGAGGTATACCTGACGAGAAGATGTGCCGTAATTTCCCGAACGCTGCCCAGCCGAGTTGAATCCGTCGATTGACCTCTCGGTCGAAGTTGGACTTACCTAGTCGGACTATTTGTCCCAGGTAAACATACTCGTCAACAACTTCGAGCTTAGTGCTCCCAACAACTACCGGCATAGGTGTGACATGGACATTAAACATGATCTTTGTTTTGTCCATGTTCATCTTAAGACCTATCCGTTGGGAGCCACTATTGAGGTCATTGAGCATAGTGCTTAGGTCCTCCAGCGATTCTGCCATAAGGACTATATCGTCGGCAAATCGAAGGTGAGCCATTGATGTTGATACCGTATCCTTTCCAGTCCAGTAGCGTCTTCCAATGCAGCGATGAAAAGTTTCGGGGATATAATTTCACCCTGTCTTACACCTCTCTGCAGTTGGATAGGTTTCGTACTCCTGTTCTGTACTCGGATAGCCATCGTAGCCCTACTGTACAAGCACTTCAGCACTTCGATATACCGACAGTCAACTTGGCACCGCTGAAGGGACTGCAGCACCGCCAATTTCGACGGAATCAAAGGCTTTCTCATAGTCACATACGCCAGACATAGTGGCAAATTGTACTCCTCGGACTTCTGTACAATTTGCCGAAGGGTATGTATGTGGTCTATGGTGCTAAAGCCTTTTCGGAAACCGGCTTGTTCGGGAGGCTGGAAGTCGTCGAGTCTGCGTGCGAGACGATTCGTAATGACTCTCGAAAACAGCACGTAGACGCGGCTCAGAAGGAAATCGGTCTGTAGTTCTTCAAGAGCGTTGTCGCCTTTCTTGAAGAACAAGACCACCGCACTTCTGCTCCACGCCTCCGGTGTAATGCCACCATGTGGGACGGAATTAAAGAGCTTCTCAAGGACTTCAGTACCGGTTTTCCACCCGCTTTCAGAAGCTCCGCTGTAATTCCATCCTCGCCTGGGGCCTTGCCGTTTTAAGGTGCTGGAGAGCCATTCTAATCTCTCTCAGACTGACGTCCGGGATATCATCGAATAGTTTCCGATGAGAAAAGTACCATCCTTAGGAACTTCATCGCACGTGGACCCAGACCGGCAGTCTCTATATTATGCCCTTATTCATTACAGCCTTTGAAAAGTCTTCTGATGAACATAGGCCTTCCTCATAGATTGCCTCATAGTATAAATGTCCCCTAAATTTGCAATAGTAGCTACTCTTTTTAGACATGTTGACAACCACAGTTTTTATAATTATTTTGCGCTGTTATCAGGAAGATGCTACCAAGAAATATACATACCCATCTCTTATTTCAGTTTCTATAATTATAAGGGGTAGTGTATTATCTTCGGCCGCCATTACACGGCATTAAATGTGAAGAAGATCTGGTAGGAATTTGTGCTTAATGCTGATTTTATTGTGCGTGAGCCTTGTGAGAGTACCGGCAGGCTCGCGCGGGCTCGCGCGGACTCGCGGTGCGTGATCCACATTAATTTCTCAGGCGCAGCACAATTAATTAGCCTAATTTATTGCGCCCGGTCCCACTTGCCCTCTTTTCTGGCCCGGGAGCCATAATCTGCACGAACGACCGCCGTGGACCCACCTCGAGCTGTCTCGATACAAATTTTTACCATAATTACAGCCTATTAGAGACGTTGGAATTCGGAGAACGACCGGTAGATCAATTTAAGCTCAACGGACCGTTGAGGCTTTTTATTCCTTCTTTGTATATTAAGTGGCATGAAATAATTAATTGCTGGTTTAATAAAAGTAATTAATAAGTATGATATGGGTATATAAGTATATATATATATATATATATATATATATATATACTTTCTGACTCCGGGCTGCTACTGAGAATTTCTTGACAGAAAAACCCAATGACTGATTGTGAACCCGGGACTTATGTTCAGCAATCGCGCTTACGAGGAGGACGATGTCTCGGAAGCGGCCCCGAGACATCATGATAGCACTGCGAGGGTACTGGGGGCAGAAAGGACTGCCCCCAGTACCGTACGGATCCCTTGCATTCCGAACGAAAATCCCGGGATTCCTCATATACGCTGCTGGTGACCAACATTGAGGATTTCCCAAGTTAAAAAGGTAGAGTTGGTTATACTAGTAACGAGATATTACTGGTAGAACGAGGTACAGCCAACATCCACTCGATTGATTTATTGATTGTGCCGGACTAGTTTCAGTAACGACGTGGCGTTACTGAAACTAGTCCGGCTAAGCGCGTATTTTGCGAGTGCAAAGACCTTATGCTTATCATGGGGTGGGGGAATAGAATATACAATAATAACCTCGCTTTAGATAGCGATTGCACTAGCGGTGCGACACTAACAGTATCGGCTTAGGTGATGAACTACTTCTTACAGGTTCGGGTGTTTTATATAATAAGGGTGACAAATGAGCCTATGGACATGTACATCTATCCTCGATTAAGAATCAAAATGCATTGTCACCCCTGAGGACTAAGATGTAATGCCGCCTCATTTCCAGTAAAAAGGGTCTCCGGTTCTCTACACTTACCAAAGAAACACAGCAGTATTAAATGCAGCAGAATGGTATTCTGTGAGAGCGTGGTCTTTTCCCGGCCGAGCCAACACATTTATGATACAACTATAATATAATTGCAGCATGGCTCTACCATGTAAACATTTTAAATCTAACAGTGTTTTAGATGATTACTAGCGATTCCATTCGACTTCGCACGTATACCATTCATCCGGATTTATCTCTTCATGATTTCAGAAAATTTCAACATTACTTTACTATGCTCACATAAAATATGTGTGTATGATAAAAAAGAACCTTCCTTAGAGATTTTAAAATGATAGTGAAAATCACATCGAAATTCATCAAGTAGTTATAAACATTTAAGCAAAAATACAGACAGACGCGGATAAGCAACTCTTTTGCACTATTTAGAGGTTCGTTTTCAATCATCATTAATTAAAGATAATGGTAAATAATAAGAAATGTGTGAGGTTAGGAAAAAAATTAAATTTTCATATAATTATTTTAGTATCTATTTTTTTATAAGTACGGGCAACATACGAGCACAGTAAACCTGATGTTAAGTGGCTAGTGCACTCCATTGACACACAGTCAATTTCAACCAAAGGCTACAGATGCTTTGTCACCTATGAGGAATAAGATGGTATGCCTCACCGCCTCTAATTATACAGACTCTGTACACCTAATAAGCCGTGCTGTTGGTCGGCAGAAACAGGTGTGGGGTGGTACTTAATCGGATGGAGTACTGGACAAAAAAAGGAGTCCTACCAGCTATTAATAAGTAATGGGGTATCCTTGAAAATGCTGTGCCCAGCTGTGAATCTAGAGGGGTCGATGAAAGTGATAAGTAATGAAAAGCGATGTATAGAGTGGCCCCCCACTAGATGTAGTGACGACTTGGTAAAACAATTTCAATAATGTAGCTACATGTGACAGACTCATATTATCTTTAGTAATCCGTGATATGTTTCTTTATAGAATAAAAAGAATTACAAACGAGCACACAATCCACCTGATGGTAATAAGTGGATGCTGCGGCCCATAGACATTTACATTTATCTTCGATTAAGAATCAAAATGCAGATGCGTTGTCACCTCTGAGGACTAAGATGGAATGCCCCTTTTTCAGTAAAAGGGTCTCCGGTTCTCTACACTCACCATGCGAAACACTGCACCATTAAGCTGTTATTTCACGTTGGTATTCTGTAAGAGCGTGGTACTTCCCCGGTCAAGCCGATCCATTCGTGCCACAACCATAATATAGCTACAACGTAAATCTACCACGTTTAAACACAGTTTTTGTAACAAAACGCTATGCTCTAATGTCAGTAAACCCTAATGGTAACCGACCACACACAACTGAGTCTAGCTGATGCCTCATTCACAGTCGCCAACGTGCCAATTGATTATGAGATAGGAGAATAGGGCAGTTAGTGCGCTCGAGCCGCCGCCTCACCTTGCACCAATTGCCTTATCTTATCGACGTCATTAAGGCAGCTTCTGAACGTCCAACGTTGATTTCATATCAACGTATTGTCAACCTTATATCAAGGAGCGTAGCGTCACATCAGACGAGGTGTCAAACAGTAGCTGGATATGGTGTTCCGAGTGCGACCACCTAATTGAAAGACAAACGATTTGACATGAATGAGAGGGTTCAGGGGCATGACATAAAATTAAAGGAAAATTATCTTTTAAACGACGGCTCCGTGGCGGAATATTAGGCTTAGCAATAAATTGCCGCGGGTTCGAATCCACCATGGAACAAGTATTTGTATGGCCTACAAATAATTGTTCTCGTGAAATGTTTGCCCTTGTGATATTTATGTGTCTATGTAAATTACCCCCACGATACAGGAGAAAATCCAAATGTGGTGGTAACGTAAAAAAATATCCGACTCGGAACGGAGCAATTACTGCTACGATGGATCACGTGGTAAGGTTAGTGCTATTAAATGCTTGTTATGAAAACAGTAAGTTTTAGCAGACATCAAAAAATAGGAAGCTTATCAATTCGTTTTTATATTCTCTCTATTATTGTAACTAATTGTAACTAAATGTTGTCATGTCGTGGCCGCGGAAGAGGCTTTTCGATGAGATGAAGCACCATAGGGAGCGATTAAGACAAAAATCAAAAATACCTCATGGTCTCCGATAAACCATCTTTAAAAAAAACATAAAATGCCAAAACTGGTGCGGAGAGCAGCGTCAAAGGCGTTAGGAGACTACTGGTACTGCGATCTCCAATCGGTCTGCCAAGTGTAGGGATAACGGTGAATTGTAATATTGGAAGAGTAGATATCAGATATTGAATGAGCCTCATATACTCGTATTTAAAAATGTAAGTTGTACAGAATAGAATAGAATAGCATATTTTTATTGAATATAGATTACAAGAATACTTACTGAAAGTCATTTATGTTTTTACCACTGGTTCGGAGAAAAACTTCTGTCCTGGAAAGAACCAGCGAGAAACCCAGCGAGACTTTTTTTAAACATTAATTTACAATAAGTATATGTTGAGCAGTTACGTATGAAAACATTTAGAAACAGCATGGTAGCGATCACATCATTCCCAAGGGTTATTATTAATAATGTACATACACTTTAGTCTTAGTATGATAACCATTATTAATCGATTTTTCTTAATATAAAATTTTAAACTTTTTCATAGATAGGTCCTGCATATTTTATGGGACTTTGTTGTAAAAGCGTATAAAATGCCCCATAAAGGAATTACTCACTCTTCAGAGTCGAGTAACTGGTATAACTGGCTTATGCTTGTTCCTAGTTACAGAATGTACATCACTATTTTTCTTTTTGAGGACATACATTAAATTTTCTTAAATATACTGCAAATGAGAATAATATATATGATATATATCATTTAGTAAAATTAGTTTTGCTTCTGTGGACATACAATACATTTTCATAAATTTACTAGGAAAAAAGCTAACAAAACCGTGTGGTGGCGGTATAAAAATATCCACTAGCCCATGTCACCTTGTGGGTGTCGTAAGAGGCGACAGAGGGAAACAAATGAGGAGATGGGCAGTAGCGTCTACCTAACAACGACAAAAATAAAAATACTGCGGTCGGCAAACCGCTTGCCAAGCGTGGCAGCTATGGAAAATATCTATGGTCTAACTATGGTCGAAAACGGTCCTCCACTCCGGGTCACACGGGTATTGTAGGCAACGAACTTGCCGACAAGCTCGCATGGGAGGGCTCAAAGAGTACACAATTTGGCCCCTAGCCATTTTGTGGATCTCAAAATGCCTGGCCCGATTGACCATTGAAACTCTTTATCACAATAAATCACTTAAGATCTGGTCTGATACACCAGGCTTATAACATTCTAAAACCTTAATCCGGGCTTATGATCGTAAATTCGCTTCAGAAGCCCTGGGATTAAGTAAGAATAAACTGCGTATTCTGGCAAGAGCCCTGCCTGGACACTGTTGTCTAAAAAAGCATATGTCCATCCTGGGACTAAGCAACTCATGGACGTGCCGTTTCTGTTCCTTAAGGGAAAAAACGCCTCTGCACATCCTAACTGATTGTGGACCCTTAATGCGCAAACGAAACACTCCTCTGGGAAACTATGTACTTAGCCCAGAAGAAGTGAAATTGCTGAGAGCTAAGCAACTCCTTCAATTCATTGAAGACCTAAGGCAGTGAATCATAGCCATAGAAGCCATCACAATAGATCTTACAGGTCGCAGTGATACTGGTCTTTCTAGACCTGTATAGCTGCTCGCACAGAAAAGCAATCTATGGGGAGGCCTATGTTCAGCAGTGGACTTTAAAAGGCTTTAACGGTAATAGTAACGGATACTAGGAATGAGAATATTCATATCAATATGTCTCTCAATTAATAATTGTATCCTACGGTTTAGTTTATCGACGCTAACATAATAGTAGGTCGGGGAAAAAGTCTGTTCGTATTTTGTTTGTATAAAATTGAAGAAAAATCTCTTTAGTTGTACTGTTTGTATCTGGCTGGTTTTAATATCAATACATATAGAACATTAAGAAAAAGAAAAATAAAAAGTAAAAAAAACACTATCCCGCCATTTTTCAATTGTTTGTCTGTCCGCCAAAATAGATAGAAAAAAAATTGATTCACTATCTAACGAAAAATTTTCGATACATTCTGAAGTTTTATTACAAAAAAGGGAAAAATGCGACTCAAGCCGCGAAAAAAAATTGTGACGTTTAAGGACCTTAAGTAAGAGCACAGAATAAATGATAGTACAAGAAACTAATGGTAGCACAAAGTTAGTTCAAGCGTTTTCAGTCCGGGAATTTTGATGTCAAAGATGCAGCTCGCTTTGGTCGCCCTCATTCGGATAATGTCGATGCCATTTTTGAAAAAATGGAGCAAGATCGGCATATTAGTAGTTACGACATAGCCGAGGAATTGAGAATTGACCACAAAACAGTTTTGACCCATTTGGAAAAGTCTGGCTATACAAAAAAGCTCGATATTTGGGTAGCACACGAGCTCACTCAAAGAAACGTAATGAATCGTGTACTCATTTGTGATTCTCTATTGAAACGTAATGAAACCTACGAACCTGCGAACCTAATAAACTAAGAACCTAAGCGAAAAAGATCATGGTCAAAGGGTAGTCAAGCTCCACACACTATGGCGAAACCCGGACTAACACGCAATAAGGTGATGCTGTGTGTATGGTGGGATTGGAAGGGCATCGTTTATTATGAGATTTTACCGCCGGGCAAAACCATCGATTCGGATCTCTACTGCCAACAACTAGTGAGACTCAAGCAAAAAATTGAAAAAAAACGGCCGGAATTGATCAACAGAAAAGGAGTGATCTTTCATCATGATAACGTCAGACCACACACATCTTTGGCCACTCAGCAAAAATTGAGAGAGCTTGGTTGGGAAGTGTTAATGCATTCACCATATAGTCCCAACCCTGCACCCTCAGATTTTCACCTGTTTTGGTCTCTTCAGAGTTCTTTGGGTAGTGTTAGGTTGACATCAAGAGAGGACTGTCAAAACTACTTTTTTGATCAAAAATCCCAAGATTTCTACAGCAACGGGATTATGTCACTACCTACAAGATGTCAACGAGTTATCGAACAAAATGGCACATATATATATTACCTATTATTACATTTAATAAAATTAAAAAAAAATGTCGTGAATTTGTAAATTTTTTACGTGGTAGAGCCATAAAGTTACAGCCTATATACGTCCCACTGCTGGGCACAGGCCTCCTCTCATTCCTGAGAGGGTTTTAGGCAAGGAAATGTCCGCCGCGCTGCCCCAATGCGTGTTGGCGAACTTCACATGTCTTCGAAATATTTTTTGATTTCTCAGACATGCAGGTTTCCTCACGATGTTTTCCTTGTGGTAGAGCCATGCTGCAGCTATATTAATAGTATAGTTGTAGCACGAATGGGTCGGCTCGACCGGGGAAGGACCACGCTCTCACAGAATACCAGCGTAAAATAGCAGCTTAATGCTATTATATGTGTAGTATATGTGTTTCGTATGGTGAGTATAGAGAACCGGAGACCCTTTTTATTGGAAAAGAGGCATTCTATCTTAATCCTCACGGCTGACAACGCATCTGCATTTAAATTCGCAAACGAAGATAGATGTAGATGTCTATGGGCCACAGCAAGCACTTACCATCAGGTGGACTGTGTGCTCGTTTGTCACCCTTATTCTATTAAAAAAAAAAGGGAAGAAACTTTTTCCCCGACCTATTATAATTTAAATCGTCATGATGTGTGTTTTCACTATTGAAAAAGTAATGGACCATGAAATTCCCGACCTGCACGACTCTGTAATCAACATTCATTCATCCATGTTCATTAACAGCCTATAAAAGTCTACTGCTGAACGTAGGCCTCACCCATAGACACGCTTGGCAGGCGGGTTGGCAACCGCACTTTCTTTTATTTTGAGTTGTTATCAGAAAAATACTGCTGCCCACCTCCTGTTCCAGGTCCCTCTGCCGCCTCTTGCGACACCCACAGGAGGATATGGGGTAGTGGATATACTTACAACGCCTCCACACGGTTTACTACTTAACATTGAATGCAACAAATTGTTGTACGGATTTTTTTTAACTTATATTTCGCTGAATTCAAAAAAGGTTCTCGATACAACTCTCTACATTTTTGACGTGAAACGTCTTTAAAATCACACCGAAAAACCAACACAACGGGTACTTACCAAATCTGATAACCGTAACGAAAAGGTCTATATCGTCTTGCTTTAATAATTACAAAACTGTTAGTCTAGAGACCTTAGTGAAGTGTCATTATTTGATTTATATAGTCAGCTCACTGTTACAAT
The DNA here is from genome assembly GCA_029286625.1 of Parnassius orleans. Taxonomy (NCBI): domain Eukaryota; kingdom Metazoa; phylum Arthropoda; class Insecta; order Lepidoptera; family Papilionidae; genus Parnassius; species Parnassius orleans. Next base: position 1,902,681 of record JAGSMP010000181.1, on the reverse strand, counting down.
CTTGAGTTTGCATGAAGGCCGGGCGGGTTGGCGGGGCAGGGGCAACGCGCAGATGGACCAAAACCGGCGCTCGCTCTCCTTTCTAACACTAAAAGCGACTCGCTGACATAGACGTCACAGCCGTGTGCCCCAACACAGGCCCACATGATTTTTTGAAATACAGCAGCTTTGTGCTGGCATTCAGTGAGAGCGTGGTCCTTCCCCGTCGGGCCGACCCATTCGTGCTACAACCACAATACAGCTGCAGCATGGCTCTACCACGTATAAACTATGTTTTATTCTTTGTAGTTTTTTAAAGTCGAATTTTAATCTTTTAAAAGTTTGATTTATTTGATGATAAACAACTGAGGAGAGTCATAAACACGATTGTATGTACTTGAACCTCTGCCCTATGGTGCATGTGATTTCAAATCGTTCCTGACTTAGGTTAAGTAGGTTTTAGTTTACTTAAGTTTTTTTTTGCTAACAAATAGGTTTAAGATACTTGTATTACTAACGCATAATGTCCATGATTTTTTACCGTGTAGTGGCGGTATAAGAATATTAACTACTTCATATCTTCCCGTGGGTGTCGTAAGAGGCGACATAGGGAAACTAAAACATGAGACGGGCAGCAGCATCCTCTTGAAAACAATTTTAGTTAACAAAAAATCCAACCGGGTTGGCTTTTTTTGTTGGCATTTTGCCACTATGCCATAGTCACCCTTATGAGGCAACAATCTATAGGGGAGGCAGTAGGCAGAGGTTCACCAGTGGACTTTTATAGGCTGTAATGAATGTAATGGATGATCCATGATGGTCGAAACAAAATATTTGAATTTACTATTTATTTGGAATAAAATTAAGTTTACGCATTTTATCGCGTTTAATTTTAACTTTTTTTAATTCCCGATGTTTTGGACTTTCCAGCGCCAATGGTACTATTTATTTATAAACAACTGCGAGTGATCAGTGGTAGTACCAACTGAAGCGTGTAGTTGTTGGTGCGGTGGTGCGCTGTAAATCCCGCCACCACTTTACGTTAATAGTCGATAATTGTCGCGGCCGCTCCCGCACAGGGTTGGCACTCGCGCTAACATTAAAATGAAATATTCAAACCCGACATATTTTCATTACAACTAGGTTTCTAGTAAATATAACTAATTGGAGTGACTACTAAAACAGTGAGAATGAACGTACAAATGGTTTGAAATTTGGACGCGAAGGTATCATCAATAGACAATAGACATGCATTTATTCAGCAACTTACACTCGTACAGTTTTAATACAGAAAATAAAATGGCACATAAAACACCAAAGATAAAAAATAAATAAGAGAAAACAGACATGAAAAATCTGATTCCATGAGCAATGTGATGCTGAAAAGAGCACCGACTCAATATGCTATCGCACGGTTGCGGTAGCGTTGGTTTTCAGCAATACCTATTGAGGTTGGACTCGGCCGTTAAGTTCATTTTATAGAAACTAGAAATATCAGTCTCTGAAAAACATCAGAGAGATCGGAGAAAAACATTTGTAGAAATTTCGAAGTCAGTTCTCACAAACTAATGAAGAGAAAGGATCACCAGTGCGAGGATGCCGGCCGACTCACTAGCTCAGTGTGCGGAGTACAGTACGGAGGCAAGTGTTTTAAAAAATACATGCCAGCTGACGTTTTCTCGGAAAGGCCTGCGTCTTAAACTAAGGATTGAATAAGACAGGTTAAAGAAAAAAAGCATGTTATTATTCTTACAAACCACATCGTTTTCAATCGCCCCAGATTCTCTTCAATAGTTGCGAAACTTACCGGTAAAGGTATAGTTTAAAAAAAGACAGAACACGTTATTAATTGTTTGTGTTATTATTAAAAGCATAATGCTTCGACCTACTCAATACTGAAGTCAACACTTTATTTTGTTTTTTGTTACCTGAATTTTCAAAACTTAAATTATTTTATGAAGCGAGAATCAAGAGGAAAAATACTAACCTGCTATATTCCATAAGTTAGACTGTATTTAAATTTTATGTGTAAGTTTTTTTTTATTGGATAAGAGTGACAAGCGAGCACACAGTCCACCTGATGGTAGTGGTTGCTGTGGCCCATAACCATTTACTTCTAAGTACTTTATTATTTAGTGTCGCTTAACAGCAAAACAGCCAGTTTGTTTTTTTATACAGTTTATTAGAGGCACATTTGATACATGATGGCTAACGTGGCAGCCCTGGCAAGTTACGGGGCAACAAGATGGCGGTGGCGGATGCGGTAATTGTGTTCGTGGAACGGCCGCTATACATTGCGTCGGCCGCAAAAAGCAGCGCGATTCAGTCACGCCCCGCACACCCCCTCCCCCTCACCACCCGCACACTAAGCCACACTGCCCAGTAATTACCGTGCCGCCCCACCGCTACCTTTTCCTCCTCCTTGAGCCTCATGGATTACCTCACGTAATCAACATGGACATGTTTACGGTACGCGTGGACTGACTTACATCTCAGTCCTTGCTCTTATTTGTTAGGCTTTAAGGCTAGGATGTTTAATATCAACCTTTTTTTGATGCAACGGTAAACAATCAAATATTGTTTGTTATGATGGTTATGGTTACTTTTTCTCAATTAATTTTTATTTTAATAAGGAGAGAAGTAGCGTAATACCTTTTGCGCACGAATATCTTGGCTTACAGATGCGTTGTCACCTCAGAACTCAGATAGGAAGCCCCACGACCTGTAATTATACTAGCTCTCTATACCCTTCAGTCCGGCTCTTGGCCAAGCCACCCCCGCCAAGACAAGGCGGGAACTCGTTGGGGGTGTTCGCATATGACCAAAACTACCATGAAAACGGTAATCAAATACTTAATCTTTAGTTATTCCCTTCTTTTTTAAAATCTTAAAAAAATAAAGAGATCTTATCCGCTTGAAATAGAGGGAGGGATACACATAGGTACGGTGTAAATGGATTTATATACAAGATCAAAGGGTAACAACACTCTGGTACTCATAGAACCTATTTCTAAAATAAAATAATACTATACTTTAGTAGGCGGTGGGCTCCTATTTTGTCTAAGAGTGTATCTGGATTGGTACCAACCTGGTAAAAGTACTGGCACTAGGACTTTTATCTCAATTTTCAAGCATGTCTACTCACGGATTTCTTTGTATGAAGGTGGCTACAGTTGGTAATGGCTGCAGTACCTACCCATGAAATAACTAATATTAAAAAACACTTCAAATGCTTACTACATGCAAATAGCTTATTGATGCGCTGGAGTCTGCTGCATCATTAATCAAATAAACTACAATACGCTAGATAAGTATTTGTCATTTGGAGGCAGGGATGTGTGTGTGGAGCGAGCGCGGCACGGGATGCGCTGCGTAAAAAATTGCTCCTCGCGCCGAAAACAATCCTTCAATGTCACTAAATTATTTATTACTGCGTTAACACGTTTGATACACGGGTACGTTTAAATGTTGTAGATTAAATAGATATCTCAAATTGATAAGATTCTTCACGCATATATTAAAATTAAAAAAAAAAACGCGCTCGAATAACATAATAACATAATTTTGCTAACGTATGACCGTAGTAGGTACTAGAAGTCGGGTTTTTTTTATAGGATAAGGATGACGAACGAGCACACAGTCCACCTGATGGTAAGTGGTTGCTGTGGCCCATAGGCATCTACATCTTTCCTCGAGTACGAATCAAAATGCAGATGCGTTGTTACCCGTGAGGACTAAGATGGAATGCCTCGTTTCCAGTAAAAAGGGTCTCCGGTTCTCTACACTCACCACACGAAACACAGCAGCGTTGAGCTGCTATTTTACGCTGGTATTCTGTGAGATTGTGGTCCTTCTCCGGTCGAGCCGACCCATTTGTGCTACAACTATGCCAGTAATATAGCTGCAGCATGGCTCTACCACGTGCAAAATACCAGTAATATAGCTGCAGCATCGCTCTACCACGTGCGTAAAAAGGATCTCTACACTTACCATATGAAACACAGCAGTATTAACCTGCTATTTTACGCTGGTATTTTGTGAGAGCGTGGCCCTTCCCCGGCCGAACCGACCTATTCGTGCTGCAACCATAATATAGCTGCAACGTGGGTTTACCACGTTAAATCTGACAATTTTCTTGGATATTTTTAGATATCTATACACATTGCTCCATAAATGAATTACTAACTCTGTGAAGCCGAGTAACTTGATGATAACAGCAATTTAAGAGTATCGGCTTTGTTCTCACCAGCATCTGGCGGGTAAAATAGACTTAATTTTACTTATGGTGGATAATATAGGAATAATTCGCACTAAATATGAACACATCTTCAAATAAATGCATTTAAGCAGGTACCTTAAATGCATTTATCTTGGAAAAGCTTATGCCCGGCAGTGGAATAAAGAATGCTGTATAAGAACACCAATATATATCAGAGATGCCGTCTCTGAGTTATAGTCGTATCTGATAATTGTGTTGCTTATTTATTCTTTAACTACTAAGGTGCAGCAAAACATAGCATATGATAACATGCTGAACCTAAATCTGAACCTTATAGGTTTGATGAGTAAGTTGGCAAGTATCAAAATATGTGATATAAGTGGTTTGCATCTTAAGATTTCATCAACTAAGAAGCTTGAATTTGCACGCCTCCCAGGGAATGTAGTAATATTGTACAAAAAGTGTTATTATAATATTAAGGAATACATGTATGAAAATAACCAATGGCAATGAGGTGATCACTACCATGCTGGTTCTATTGTAATTCTTTTAAAAATTGTAATAAATTATTGTAAAGTTATATACGTTTAAAACTGCTGGTTCTTCCCAGGACTGAGCAATTTTCCGAACTGGTGGTAAATAAAAAAAAAATACTTTTAATAAGTATTATTTAATAACCTATATTAAATAAAAATTATTATTCTATTGTATTCATTCTGCGCGTTTTTATCGCGAGCGTATTTGTTTCTGGCAGTACAAGTAATGAACGTCTGATGTAGGAACAGGTGGCGCGCGCCGTCAACTCGGTAACACGAGGGTGACACTAAAAGTTCTTAGAAAATAAAAACTGAACAAACTAGCAAGTTATTACTTTTATTATATCTTTTCAAAATAATGTCCATTTACATCAATACATCGCTGCATCCGATGGAACCACTGAGAAAAGCACTTTGTCCACTCGTCCTTAGGGTCTCTTCGACGGCATTTTGAGCAGCCACTGCTTTCTCGGCGTCCATAAAACGTTTTCCTCGAAGTTTTTCTTTTATTTTCGGAAATAAATAAAATTAAATGAAACTAATTTTACGGATTATATCGCGTTTAATTTTACTTTTTAATTCCCGACGTTTCGGGTGCTTTATAGCACCCATCGTCACGGGGGACTGAGGTGTTTGACGTCCCAATGTCATAGTTAGCCCGGCTACCTTCAGTTTTTAATATTAATTTTGGTTCGATCTACGCAGAATAAGCTTTCAGTATTTTGAGGTCTAGCAGTGGTATGCTTGGGTTTGGATTTAATTCTCTAAAATACAATTCACAATGGAGTTAGAGGCAAACAATTCTTTAGCTTTCCTAGATGTTTTAGTCATCCGAAACCTGATAACACTATTGGTCACACTGTGTATAGGAAAAGACCCATACCAACCGATATTTAAATGGTGAATCGCACCATCATCCATCACAGTTAGCTACCGTAAGAAAATCTTTGTTTCAGAGAGCACGAGGGATCTGTGACAGAAAACATCTGGCCGCCGAGCTTCAGCACGTCAAGCAAGTACTGCAAGACAACAAGCTTCGGGTCCGCGCCTACGTCACAGTGACCGAGTGAAGCCGGCCACAGTCGAGCGTGTGCCTGCTGTACTACCCTATGTCAGAGGAGTCACAGACAAGGTTGGCTACATCTTGAAGCGAGCTCCATTAAAACATACTTCAAGCCGCCGAAGAAGATTAGTCAATTTTACCATCCATCAAGTGTCATATCCTCTACAAGATGCAGGAGTACAAGCTGGATTGTGAATGTGGTCTCTTACATAGGACAAACAAAAGATCTATAAAACCCGCGTAAAAGAACATTTAGCTGACTTGAAGCACCGACGTATCGGAAGTCTGCAGTTTGTGAACATGTTCAAGATCGTCCCCGCCATTACATTAGATTTGATAGACCACAAATCTCGCAAAAGAACACCGATTCCTACCTAGGATGATTCGCGAGGCTATTGAAGTTAAAAACATCCTAATTTCAATAGAGAAGATGGATGGGTGCTGCCATCTGCTTGGGATCCTATAATCCAAAAATCCAAACCCAAGTATACCACTGCTAGACTTCAAGATACTGTAAGCTCATTCTGCGTAGATCGTAGATGCAGACCGCCACCCGCGGGCGCATGCGGCCCGCCGGTCAATACTGGTGGCCTGCCGACAGCAAAAATAATACTCTCATACATTCGAAAAATATTGAATTATATTCCAGAATAAAACCAAAACAAATATGTTCGAAAAGTAATTTGAATCTCGAAAAATCTTTATCTCGCGCGCTCTTAAGTGCGCTTATCGGTGCGCCGTGCATGCGTCGGTAACAGCGGTCGGTAATGTTCGTGCTGATCTCGGTTAAATTCGTTTTCTTGAGGAACCGCCGCGGCCGGCGGCGCGGCGACGACGGCAGCGCGGTGGCGGCTTATCCACGGGTTATATTGTTAGAGCAAGCGAGATAGCAATAGTCCCGAATTCCCGATTGCTCGCGTAGGTAGATACACGAAGCTTCAGAGTCGGTTTCGTGATTTCTCCAGACAGTTTTCCTACCTATTTAATCAATTATTTTGGTAATTTAAAAGGATGGGTAATTTAAGTAGGTACTGTAATTGTTTTTAGGTGCTGTGTTAATCCTAGCCAGGATTAGAACGCAACATGGACAAGCCAGGATCTAGTAAAAAACGTAAGGTTAAAGATGAAAATCGGCAGTTTCAAGAAATTTGGACTGAGAAATACTTTTTGTATGGTCGCATAACAAAGTCGTTTGTTTAATTTGCAAAATTCTGTTGCGATTGCAAAGGAATATAATGTAAAAGGCACTATGAAACGCAGCATCCTACTTTTACCAAGTTTACAGGAAGTAAGGAAGCAAAAATGTTGTCTTTAAAACGGAGCTTATTGGTCAGCAAGCTATGTTTACAAAACCCATTCAAGATTCAGAAACAGCTACAGAAGTTAGTTATGAAATTTCTCGAATGATAGCAAAGCGAAGTCGCCCCTTCAATGATGGGAATTTTGTATGTAATGTAGAAATTGCCGCTAAGAAAATGTGTCCAGAAGCAGCAAAAAAGTTTGAGGAAATTCAACTGAATCGTATGACTATCCAAAGACGAATTATGTCTTTGTCAGGTAATATTAGGAACAATTAAATGAAAAACTAAGATCATTGAATTTTTTTCATTAGCACTCGACGAATCCACTGATATTAGTTCCACAGCTCAACTTCTGATATTCATACGAGGTGTTACTCAAGATTTTGAAGTCTTAGAAGAGTTATTAGGAATGTGTTCATTGAAAGGTCAAACCAGTTGATATACTCAATGTACTTTTGGATGAGTGTTCAAAACTGATTTGGACTTATCAAACTTATCGGGAGTTGCGACTGACGGTGCTCCTTCGATGATTGGTGTCAATTCTGGGCTAGTTACTTTGCTGATAAAGCATCTGCAAGAAAAAAACATAAAAGCTGAATATCTCATGCAGTTTCACTGCATTATACACCAAGAAGCCCTCTGTTCTAAAAAAATTGAATTTCAAAATGTCATGAAAGTGGTAGTTTCGACTGTAAATTTCATAAAATCACGAGGACTCAATCACAGGCAATTCAAACAATTCCTTGATGACATCGAAAGCGAATATGGAGATTTACTTTATTATACAGAAGTAAGGTGGCTAAGTCGTGGATTGACACTGGAACGATTTCTAAATTTAATAGAAAGAAAAAATTGGAATATTTCTGGCGGAAAAGCAAAGGAATGTCCGGAACTTAAAAATCCTGATTGGTTGTGTGATATGGCTTTTTAGTTGATATTACAAATAATTTGAATGTCTTGAACACACGGCTTCAAGGCAAAACTCAACTGATATCCCAGCTCTACGCTCATGTATCATCCTTTCAATGCAAGCTGACACTTTTCAGATCGCAATTGAATTCTGGAAATTACAATCATTTTCGAATTATAAGAAAATGGCTGAAAAATTCAACAAAACTGCGATTAATTTCAGTTATGTAGAAAAGCTAGATATTTTGATTTATTTTGCTAGAGCTTTTGAGCTAGATTCTTTTCAAGATTCCGAGTTTAAAAAGTGAAACCTCTGTTGGATATATTCAGCAATCCTTTCACGATTTCAGTTGAAAATGCGCCAGAGTCAATACAGTTAGAAATTATCGACATTCAAAACGACCAAGATTTACGCAACAAATTCAACGAAGAAGACTTGCTGAACTTTTACCGCTGCATTGATAAAAATACGTACAAAGAGTCGCTCTGAAATGTGCCAGCTTATTTGGTTCTACGTATATGTGAACAAACCTTTTCAATACTAAATAATAATAAAACAAAAAATCGAAACCGCCTTGCAAATGAAAGTTTGGAAGCAGTTTTACGTGTTGCTACAAGTAAATTTGAGCCAAATATAAAAAAAAATTGTAAGCAGTATGCAGTGCCACGCTTCAAATTAATAAATTCTTTTCAATTTTAATACATTATTATCAATTCTTTATTGTCTTTTATTACCTATACTTCTGGCGGCCCGCCATCAGTTCATAATTTGCCCGAGTGGCCCCTAGTTTTAATAAGTCTGTGCATCACTGGCGTAGATCGAACCAAAAATTAATATTAAAAACTGAAGGTAGCCGGGCTAACTATGACATTGGGACGTCAAACACCCTGTGACCATGGGTGCTGTAAAGCACCGAAACGTCGGGAATTAAAAAGTAAAATTAAACGCGATATAATCCGTAAAAATTAGTTTCATTTAATGTGTAGTCTTCGCGTAAATATAAGAAAATATTATAAACAAAAATCTCAAGGTGCGAGGTCAGGGCTATAGGGCGGGTGACCCAGTAATTCCACGTCTGACCTCGCCAAGTAGTCGATTGTTTTCTTGGCGGCGTGCGACGAGGCGTTGTCGTGGTGAAGGAGGATCCTACTGCGAGGTCGTTTCTCCCGAACTTTTTCCAAGACAAGTGGCAAACAATTGTTAGTGTACCACTCTGCAGTAACTGTTTTTCGATCCTCTAAAACAATTGTTGCGTAATGAGCTGTCCTTCCGAAGAACGAGGCCACCATCTTTTTTCCCACGCTTCGGCCTCTCTTCATTTTAGTTGGCTACTCCTCGAAAGGAAACACCCAGACAACAGACTGTCTCTTAGTTTCAGGATCATAACAATAAATCCTTTCTTTCGTCACCCGTAAGTATGTCGAACACAGTATTTGAGTCACCTCCTTTAAATCTTTGAACCATTTCACGACACCAATCAACACGACGGAGTTTTTGGGCCTCTGTCAAATTATGAGGTATCCACCGGGCACAAAGCTTCCTGACCGCTAAATGTTCATGGAGGATTTTGTGCATTTGACTCATACCGATGCCTAAGCTTGTCCGAATCTGCTGATAAGTCACTCTTTTGTCGGTCTCTATCATACGCCGCACAACACTGATATTATCTTCAGTCGTCGTCATAGAAGGACGTCCCTCACGCAGATCATCGGTGAAATTAGTGCAACCACGTTTAAACCCATTAAACCAGTTGTAAACAGTGGCACGAGATAGGGGTTCATCGTGAAAGGCCAATCGAAGTCTATCATAACTTTCTTGTTGACTTAAATGACATCGAAAGTCTTAAAAAATCATTGTACGAAAATTTTCTCGCGTTAAATTCATGCAGACGTGACACAAACAATTTTCAATTTGCCGCCAAATCGTAAACAAATGACAAATTAATAAAATACATACATAATAATATTGGCAAAGAGTTCCATTTTCAAAATTTGAACTTATTTTTTTATTATATCGTTTACAAGTGGCCAGTTCTAAAAACTTTCAGTGTCGCCCTCGTACACGCATGTTTTGGTTGTTCAAGAGCTGCACAACGTCTGTAATTGGTTCTCAGAACTATAGACATAAACACGGACCAACAACTTGATTAATGCAAAGGAATATGCATGATATTAATTAACAAGAATAAATGCAAATCTACTAAGCGCAAAACATGAATAAAAGTAAACATGTTTCTTATTTTCCGTATAATTTTGCAATACTGATGTTAAAAACTGAACTACTGTACTGCAAGTAAGAAACGAAAATATTTTTCATGCCATGAACAACCGTTAAAATTTCCTGATATCTTACTGTATAGATATCTGAAAATATTTAAATTTATTGTTAAGATTAGGTCGGACGACAACCGACAGATGGCGTTGTACAATTTTAAATCGCGGTATGGTTCGGTTCTCAAGTCTACATATGGGATCATTGATTCGAAGGAATAAATAATCTTTTACATAGCTCTGAGTTCTTTGGTTTTATTTAAAGTACCTATACCTCGAGTGTGTGAATAAACTCGTGAGTGTACCACGAGGGAGCGACCTAGTAGTGTGTACATGGTCCTTCGTTGCCGGATACCAGAGGCGTGTCGTGGATTCTCCGTCGCTACGGGCAGTGGATCGCTGTCGCAAACGTAGCGAACTACAGGGGTCAATTGGTTGGGACCTCGGACGGCGCTTGGCTGCAGTGACGTCAGTGCGCGTCAGGATACGTCATCACGGAGCGGAGCCACCCCCCGGTGCAGCGGTTGCAGTTGGTAGAAATTACGTACGGCGGCAAGGCAAGGCGAGAAAAGTACAAGTGAGGCAAGTTGTGTCAGTGTGGTTTGGAAGAGAAAATCGTGAGTAATTTTGAACCTTATTACCAGGAAGACTTTAACTTCAAAATTTTCGTGAACATTATTTGGACTTTAAAATTAAATTCAACTTAGAGTAAATTTGCATGTTTAGATAAGACTTAGAATAATTTCGATAAAAAGGTTAATACGGGGAACCTATGCCCGATTTTTAAGGGACATTGTAAACTTTAAAGACTTAGAAAAATTTTGTTAAATTTCACTTAGAAAAATTTTGTTACTTTCAACTTAGAAAATTTTAATACTTTACAATTGAGAAAATTTTGGTGTTTGATCTTACAAACTTGTGATTTGTTTATTTACTTTTGAAAGTTCTTGTTTATTTACTCAAAAATGGAAGCGTTGTTAAACTTTCAAATTGAACTATATGAGCGCATTATTAAAGCGCAAACTAACTTCAAAAAGAGCCCAAAAGATCGAATTACTAAACAGTATTTAGAGGGAAGATTAGAATTAATCGAACAAACATGGTCCGAATTTTTATCTGGTCATAAGGAGTTAAAGTGTAATTCAGATCAAAATTATTACTGAATACTAATTATGTAAAGGAAGACATTTATGATAAGGCTGAAGAGTGTTATTTGAATTATAAATGTGACTTGAAAACATCTTTAGAAAATTTTAATATTGTAAATGTACCTTGTATTTCAGAAAGCAACTATGCTCAATCGAATGTTAAGTCGTCGTCACACATAAAGTTACCAAAAATTAATATACCTAACTTTTCTGGGAAATACCCTGAGTGGACACCTTTTAGAGATTTGTATAAGGCGCTTATTCATTTGAATCGAGATTTGAGTAAGGTTCAAAAGTTACATTATTTAAAAAGTTATTTAACTGGTGAGGCAGAACAATATTTGAGGCATATTCCGATAGCGGACGAAAATTATGATAGGTGTTGGAAATTACTCGAGGACAGATATAATAACAAAAAATATATTTGTCATTTAACTTTAAAAAGAATGTTTAGTCAAAAGAACATTATAAACGAATCAGCCAGTAGTCTAAAGGATTTAATCGATACCACCAATGATTGTCTCGCTTCCTTGACCAATATAGGTGTTGACGTAGGAAGTTGGGACGTTATTATTATACATATTTTAACTCTTAAGTTGGACCGGAAACTAAACGACAGTGGAATTTCACGTTAGCAACAACAGCTCGGCAGATGAATTGCCAACATATGCCAACTTCAAAGAGTTTTAACAAATAGATATCGCGCTATGGAATTTCTGGATTCCGGATCCAACTTAGTCAAGAGAAGTCAGGCTCAAAGTAGTCCTCCTGTAAATAAAATGAAAGCCCTTCATGTAACTAATGTTAAATGTTTGTATTGTTCGGAAGCACACGCACTTGCATTTTGTAAAAAGTTTTCTAAAGAAACCGTGGAAGCGCGCAGAAACTTCGTACAAACTAATAAAGCGTGTTTTAATTGCTTGGGTGGCAATCACTCTGCCAAGTTTTGCCGTACCAACGTAAGGTGTCGCGTTTGCAAAAGGAAACACCATTCACTTTTGCACCCTAGTGGGCAAGCTATTTCTGAGACCATCGAGGATAGGGAACAGGGCGTGTCAGACGAAGCGATTGCATCTTCGTCGAAACAAGTAGTGGATTCAAAGGTTCCAGAAACGTCAGTATCTTGTTTTTCTTCAGGCAGAGTTTACAATCAGGCTCTTCTAGCAACTGCACTTGTAAGAGTCAAGTCGAAAACAAGTAGCGACACAGTCCGAGCTCTACTTGACCAGGGCTCACAATGTTCTTTCATAACAGAATCTACCGTACAGCGTTTGGGATTGAGAAAAACTCAGAGGTTAGGACAAATATCCGGATTGGGCGAGCACGAGTCAACTTCCAAGGCTATGGTTATAATGGAACTTCAATCACGTGTTGATTCTAACTTTAGAATCAAAGTAGAAGCCTTTGTTTTGAAGACAATAACGACCTGTTACCAACATGCAAGATCGACCCATCAAGCTGGATTGAACTTGAAGGCCTGGTCTTGGCTGATCCAGAGTATCATACTCCAAATCGTATCGATGTGTTACTAGGAGTAGGTATTACAATCAGATACTTATGGAAGGAATAAAAAGGAGTCCAGAGGGAGGGCTAGTAGCTCAGGCTACGTCATTGGGTTGGATACTCTCTGGACAAATTACCATGACTGCACAGCCAGCACACAAAATAAATGTCTTGCATTGTTGTTCAAATGATAATGATCTTCAAAAGGTTTTGGGAACTGGAGGCGGAACCTGAAACAAAAAGGGAGAAAATGTTCACTGATGAAGAGAAACGTTGTGAAGAAATATTTAATAAAACAACTACGAGAGATAATGAAGGCAGGTATGTGGTCCGACTTCCTTTGAAAAACGATCCTCCGCAAGTAGACGGGTCCATGGAGATATCTGAAAGGAGATTTTATACATTAGAAAACAAATTTAATAAAAATAAAAACCTAAAGGATAAATATACAGAAGTAATGGAAGAATACATAGATCTTAATCACGGAGCTAGTACCGAAGGAACAGCTGGATAATCCATTGGCAATTTATTTACCTCATCACGCAGTGATACGAGGATAAAGACACGACGAAAGTCAGGGTGGTATACGATGCTTCTTGTAAAGGTAAAAATAACATGTCTCTCAATGATAATCTCTTAATAGGACCTACCTTACAGCCAGAACTGCGACATTTGGTCATGCGGTGGCGTATTCCGCCCATCTGTCTCACTGCTGATATTGCAAAAATGTATCGGCAAGTGAAGATTTCCGATTCAGATGTGGATTTTCAGAGGATCATCTGGAGAGATAATGCTGACACTGAGATGAAACATTATAGAATGCTGAGGGTGACGTTCGGAACTGCCTCTGCGCCTTACCTGGCAGTTAAAGCGTTGCAGCAGTTGGCTCTCAATGAAGGTGATAGTCATCCTATGGCAGCTAAACGAGTTTTAACAGATTATTACATGGATGACTTATTAACAGGATGCCAAACTAAGGAAGAAGGATTGAGGATATTTCAGGAAATGAATGAATTATTAAGTAAAGGAGGATTTGAATTAATGAAATGGACAAGTAATTGCGAGGAACTAGTAGAATCTATGAAAGGGGGGAAAGGGAAAGGGGGATGTTCAGGAAGGATTAAAAATTAAATCAGATGAAACTTTGAAAATCGTTGGACTCACCTGGAACCGTAGTGAAGACTCTTTTCGCTACGCTGTCAATCTTCCGAAGCTGGAACAACCGGTAACAAAAAGAAAAATAATTAGTGACATTTCACGCTTTTATGACCCACTAGGCTGGGTAGGGCCCAGTATCATAAAATCAAAAATAATAATTCAAAAGCTGTGGTTAGCAGGGATTGAATGGGATGAAGCTGTACCAAAAAAATATACTGGATGAGTGGCTTGCTTACCGAGAAGAACTGAAACTGTTAGAGACGATAAACATACCAAGATGGGTCCACGCTAATGTTGACGATTCAGTTGAATTGCATGGCTTTTGCGATGCCTCTAAGAGTGCATACGCAGCGGTTATTTACACCCGTGTGATCGACTCCAGTGGGGCGATTAATGTAGCTCTGCTAACTGCGAAAACAAAAGTCGCACTGGTGAAACAAGTCTCTATCCCTAGGTTAGAGCTTTGTGGAGCTGTATTATTATCACGACTCATATTAGAAGCAGCAAAGGTGCTAGGCATCGAAAAACGAAATATACGAGCATGGACAGACTCTACAGTGGTTCTCGCGTGGATTAATAGCCATCCAAATAGATGGAAGGTTTTTGTCGCAAACCGTGTATCCGAGATTCAGTCTAATTTGGACTCTCATAATTGGTCACATATCAGCTCTAAAGAAAATGCTGCTGATGCTGCATCTAGAGGATTATCTCCATCAGAATTGGTAGAAAATCAAATGTGGTTCAACGGTCTAACTTTTGCGAAACAGAACTATCAATTATGAGAAGCCCAAAGAAGTAACTACAGATTTGGAAAAGGTTAAATCGCATTGTGCTGTTCTAGAAGATGGTATATGGGAGAGGTTTTCATCTTTGACGAGGATGAAACGAGTAATAGCCTACTGTAAACGTTTTATAAATAATTTAAGATCAGAACCTAACAAGAGAAACAGAGGCTATCTGACCACGCAAGAACTAACTGAAGCACAAAATACATGCATTAAGCAGTATCAAGCATTGCATTTTAAAGAAGAGATCTCGTTGGTAATAAAAAGGGGTAACTTACCTAAAAGTAGTAAACTCCGTTCGTTGAACCCAGTGATGGACGCTGATGAAATCCTAAGAGTAGGTGGGAGATTGGAGCTTTCTGGCTTAAGTCGCAACCAGAAGCATCCTATCCTAATTCCCAAGAAGTGCCATTTAACCAACTTAATTATCGCTGATGCCCACAAGAATACACTTCATGGAGGTCCCCAGTTGATGATCTGCTATATCCAGGCAAAATACTGGATCTTGGGAGCAAAACAGTTAGTCAGGTCTTATTTCCGAAAATGTGTAATATGCGCTAAAAATTCCGCCAATACTCAGACGCAACAAATGGGCCAGCTACCAGCAGCGAGAGTGACTCCAATACGTCCCTTTAAATGTAGCGGTGTGGATTATGCGGGTCCTATCCAGATAAGAACAGCAAAAGGACGAGGACATAAATCACAAGGGTATATATGCTCTTTATTTGTATGGCAACCAAGGCCATACACCTTGAAGTAGTCACTGATCTCAGCTCTCAAGGGTTTTTGCAGGCGTTTAAGCGATTTGTCTCCAGACGGGGTCATTGCTCTGATTTATGGAGTGACAACGCAACTAATTTCACTGGAGCAGCCAGCGAGCTGAAACGACTTTTCCTAACCGAAAACGGATCGATACTACAGGAAGTAGCTGAGTCAGTAGCTAATAACGACTGCAACTGGCATTTCATCCCTGCCCGGTCGCCCAATTTTGGTGGTTTATGGGAGGCGGGAGTTAAATCAGTCAAATACCACTAAAACGGGTAATAGGACAATCAACTTTGACATTTGAGGAGATGTCAACTGTTCTAGCACAAGTGGAGGCTTGTCTCAACTCCAGACCGCTGTCAGTTATCGGAGGTGACCTGACGATATCATGGTCTTAACTCGGGTCATTTCTAGTGGGAGAGCCCATTGTGACTCCGCCTGACCAAAATTATGAATCTCACACTGTTAGTTCCTTGAAGGTGGCAGTTCACCCAAAGAATGTTGCAAGACTTTTGGAAAAATGGTCTCAGGAGTACCTTACCAAGTTTTTGCACCGTTATAAATGGTCATCAGAGCAACCTCAGCCCAAGGTGGGCGACGTTGTTTTAGTGAAAGAAGACGGCTTACCACCCTGCCGATGGCTATATGGCAGAGTGATTGAAACTCATCCTGGACAAGACAATTTGGTCAGAGTAATAACCCTAAAAACAAAAAATGGAACATTTAAACGTCCGATTTCCAAATTGTGTCTGCTTCCGATTGCAATTGAATAATGTAAAAGCTGTTTAACTAGATCAGAGTATATAGATTTATAATAAATTGTTAAATTTAAGATGCTCAACTTGTATTGGGTAAAGTTTTCATGTGAAGTTCTAGATTACATATAAGTTAAAATGCATTTATGTTGTTGTTGAAGGACAAATGTCATATTTGTCCTTGGTGGGCGATTATGTTAAGATTAGGTCGGACGACAACCGACAGATGGCGTTGTACAATTTTAAATCGCGGTATGGTTCGGTTCTCAAGTCTACATATGGGATCATTGATTCGAAGGAATAAATAATCTTTTACATAGCTCTGAGTTCTTTGGTTTTATTTAAAGTACCTATACCTCGAGTGTGTGAATAAACTCGTGAGTGTACCACGAGGGAGCGACCTAGTAGTGTGTACATTTATTTATTACATTCTTCAAAAAGTGATGTTAAGAATAGTAACAACAAAAGTTTGTTACTATTTTTTTGTTGCTTTTGTATTTACGAGTAGGTATCTATACTACTAAATATAATAAATATAATACTATACTATACGTATTAATTTTATATGCCTTAATATATTTAGAACGGCTTATATTTATCTTGCAGACGACTTTTCGTGACATTTGATGAGTACCCGTTGTGAGCACACAGTCCACTTAATGGTAAGTGGATGCTGTGATCCTTAGAGGTGCGTCTAAGACTCGATTAAGAATCAAAATGCAGATGCTCTGTCATACCCCTCAGATGATAGTACGATATATGCTCTCAGGTGATACTAGGTCACAAGTGATACCAAGAGATGACTGGTTACCTGTGAAAGCGTCTCCGGTCTTGTCACTCATCATACAAAATACAGCAGAATTATACCGCTATTTTACGGAAGAGAGTTGTATTTTCCAAGTCGGGCCAACCCATTCGAGTTGCAAACATAATTTAGCTGCAGCGCGGCTCTACCATGTGTAAAATGACGTGAATAGTATGTGCTGCTCCACGGTAGAGGACATCAGTTTTATTATTTGCAAGGTATTAGTAGGAGCTTGATTTGTAAAATGAAATTTTTTAATTCCTATCGAAAATTTTCATTAAAGATCACATACTTACAGAACAACATACGTGGTAGATCCACGCTGCAGCTATAGAATAGAATAGAATAGAATCATTTTTATTCAATGTAGATTACAATAAATAATACTTATTGAAAGTAATTTTTTACTTTTACCACTGGTTAGCAAAAAAAACCTCTGTCCTGGGAAGAACCAGCAAGAAACCCAGCGGGACTTTTTTTTCATTATATATATTATGCTTGTAGCACGAATGGGTCGCTTCAACTGAACTAGGAACCTCGCTGTCACAGAATACCAGCGTAAAATAGCGTTAAAACGTCAATAGCCTAATGGCAGGGCGCGGACCGCGAACTCGAAAGGTCTTGAGTTCGAATCCGCCATTCGACTACTGTCGTGAACCACTTCTAACACAAGCATTTTAAGCTTACCAGAAGTGGTTAAAGGGAATATTAGTAAAGTTTAATAGCATTACTAGTATTTAAAAAAAATAGCAGCTTAGTGCTGCTGTATTTCGTATGGTGCGTGTAGAGAACCAAAGACCCACATTACAAAGAATGTGCGCCGTGCATCTGATGAGCTGATGAGACATTTTCTATAAACCACTGCAATTAACACGTTCAGGTGATGATATTCCGTTCTTGTTTTGGTTCAACTCACCGTCGCGTTGCACTGGCGTGATACCGGACCTAATTAACGGATACTTGTTTTTCAGCTCTTTGTACTTTAAATAGTAGGTACCAACTGTTCCCCGCGACTTCGTCCGCGTGGAATTTATTACGATTGAAATTCATGGGTTTTAATTTTTTTACACCTTATAACATCAGCTACCTGCCAGTGTAAGTCCCGTCAAAATCCGTCCAGCGTTTCGGAACAAACAGACAGACAGACAGACAATCATTTTAAATATTGTTATTTTGTTGTAAGTAAATTTATAATTGTTCAACCCTGACTGCCTTGTTTGTCTAGTGGTAGTAACACGGTAAACAATCGTGAGGTCCGAGTTCGAATCCCGGGTCGGGCCAAAAATCAGTTACCTATTGGGTAAGTTGTCAAGAAATTCTCAGTAGCAGTCCGGAGTCAGAAAGTTGGCGATGTTTCACCCCCGTGCCTCAGAAATCACGTAAAGCCATTGGTCCTGCACCTGATCTCTCTCCGGCCGTATCGGATTACCGTCCCATCGGACTATGAGATTGAGGGAATAGAGAGTACACCTGTGCTTGCGCACACACAAGTCTCTGTTCAGATTGGTTGCCGTGAACGAAATCGGTCTGGAGGACATTATTTTTAATTGTCCAACCCGGTAGTAGTATATAAAAACGGCGTTTAAAATGCAACCGAAAGTACTAAATGCGTAATGCGAGAGTTTGTTTAGCTGGGTGGGGCAGTGCAAGCGGCTTCGGATTGCGTTGGCACCGCCTTCTTACGACCTTCCCACACGCAACGTTCGCCGGCACGATGTCTTGCTCTGGAAAATAGTAATGTAAGAATATAAGCTAATATTAACGCGGTAGAGCCATGCTGCAATTACCAGCTGCAAAAATAGCGTAGTACCAGCGTAAAATAGCAGCTTTATACTGCTGTGTTTCTTAATGCGAAAGTTTGCTTAGCTGGGTGGAGCAGTGCCAGCGGCTTCGGATTGCGCTGCAATCGGCACCGCCTACTTAAGACTTTTTCACACGGTTACGAACACTGGCACGGTGCCGTGCTGTGACAAATAGTATTGTATGAGCGAATGGTTGTAGCTTGAATGAGCCGGCGCGACCAGGGAAGAACCATAGTCTCACATAATACCAGCGTAAAATAGCAGCTTAATGCCGCTGTGTTTCATATGGTTAGTGAGAGAATCGACGACCCTTTTTACTGCAAACGAGGCTTTCCATCTTAGTCCTCAGGAGTGATAACGCATCTGCATTTTGATTCTTAGTCGAAGATAGATGTAAATGTCTAATGGCCACACCATCCACTTACCGTCAGATGAACTCGTTTGCCACTCTGATTCTATATAGAAAAAATATAAATTCCTTCGCATGGTACGGTTGCCGCGCCCGCAATCTTGCGCATGTGAAAAGGTCCTTACTACGTAATTAATACACGTCTATCTGGACGCAGAAAAAATACTTTCAAGTGATGCCTGGGCTTAGTACGCCCACCCGCGAACAATACTCGTCTCACCACGGTTGTTACATTCGTAGCATCGTTGTTGCGAGTTATTCCTCATTATTCACCAACACTACAAATGCCCAGATCTACTTTTTAGCCGTCTTACGCACTCAATAATTGACTCAATCTAAGATAATTATATCGAAAGGGGTTGCAGATTGAAGAATTTTAGTGTGCAGTGGTAGATTTTGTTCTAGACATTAATATATTATAGATAACTATTCTGTATCCGCAGGATAGAAGACGTAACGGAATTCATCACTAGTTTTTTTCCCTTGGAGGTCGTAAGAAGCAGGAAAAGCCGTAAAAACCTCAGTCTCCGACAGGTAGCGATACCCCATCAGTATTATATAATGCCAGATGTGACATTCCAAGACATGGAGCCGGGTCAAAGTTGAGAAAAAATTAGTACTGCGATCATCAATTTGGCGATTACGACATAACCTTCTCGAACTGAAATAGGCTCATGTCTAGCGGTATATCTAGTATATCAGCGGCTGATAAAGATAAGAAAAAAATCTCCAGCCCGTAAAAGTCCAGTGCCTAATCGGCATGTTTCACGATCACATGGTTGGCAACCGCAGCACCAGAAATCTCGCACTTTAGTCGTGGCTTCCCGTCGTCGATCTGCTTATTTTACTTCTGGCTTGAATGAGATGGTTACACTTATTAACTTATTATTTATTCTGTGGTTATATCACTATTTATCAGAAGCCAAAAGATCTTCTCACAGTAGTCTATTACGATACCCACGGTAGAAAATGGCACGGTAATGAAATAAATAAATTTTATTTCTGGAACAACCTATTTTGAACTTGAACTAGTGATCGAAACAGTAGTTAGAGTCGACAAAAAGGAATAACTTTCTTTGGCATAAAATAAACTGAAACAAATGATGAATGAACTTGAATCCATTAGCACATAGAGAGCGAGAGAGCCTTATTCTGCTATTTGCGAATTTCAGATCGGGAGTTTTGGATTTTAGTGTAGGAAGGGGAACATTGCTGTGGCTGCAGGTGATGTAGGTAATATTTTTATTTTAGTTGTAGTTCAAGCCTAGGTGTATTTAAACTCTAAATATCAAAGGAGCCAAGCGGTCGCTTAAAAGTTCAGGATGGTGTTTTGCTAATAGCAACCCAACTGATAGGTTTATAAAGTCTATTTTATGCTAAATAATATAGTTTCTTTCTTCTTTTTTTATTTTTACGTACGTGATTCAAAAAAACTTTAGTCTGATAGATCGGATGGAATGAACCTATTTTTATGTGACACAAGTACTTATCTGCTTTGTAAATAATAACAGATCCCTTTACCTATTAGGATTTATTTAGCAACGTCACGAATTAACTTTTAAATTTTAAATCAATATGTACAAATATTATGCAGTATCTATTCGTTTCCTATTTCTCACTGTTTAGTGAGGGCAAGTCGGTTTTTGCGAGGAGAATGGTACAGGTTTGCAACATTATGGCACGGGTGTTCCCAGAAGCCGGCGTTCACAGAACCAAGAGCGAGCCTGTTCGTGGCTCACGGCTCGCCGCAGACCGCTACCGTAAACTAACTACACAACATTCCATTTTTAAGAGCTTGAACTAATTTAACACGTTTACATTCGGCGCACCAACGTACAACCGTAGAATTTGGATGAGCATTTACCCCAGGGTGATGCAACTCTGTATGAAAACCGAGAAACTTGCACACAATCATAATTTTGTCTATGTGTGGATTGGGCACATAAAATTAAAGCGAAAAAATATATCGCTGTTTCTTTCTTTCGCGTTGTTTCAGATTGTTATTTTAAAACATAGATTTAGTAACTAACTAATTTTAAAATTAGATACAAAAATATATATTATATCGGAAGAAACTGAAAATGTTAATTCTGTGTTAAGCTTTTTTTTTGGTTGCTCATTAGAGTATAATTACATACATATTACTCTGATATTTGTACAATTAATTCACCTATTAATTGATTAAAATTAAATTATTAAATATTAGCAGAATTCTAATAAAAGAAGCCATGAATTAAAAGAAGAAAAAAATGACATTTGTTTGTCAACGTCTTAGGCCCGCCGCTGATTGCAATTTTTTGTCACCGTGACTTATTATTACTGTCACCTGCTGTCACCCACGATGCGCTCACTGAATCTGTTCTTGGGTAACAAATCTCGTTCATTTTTGTAATGGACTTCAACGAGGTTGCCGTGATTTGTGCTCTTGAAATACGTAGAAGAAAAATGAAACGGAAAAAACGCTACTGGGTGCATCCTATATACACGGAAAGATTATTTAAAGGAAAATTCTACACTATATATTCTGAATTACGTCAGTATCCACCAAAGTTTTTTAATTATCTTCGTATGTTTATAAACTCTTTCGATGAGTTGCTGGCTTTGGTAGGTCCTGTGATTACATTTCAAGATACAACATTTCATAAAGCTATTCCAGCAGAAGAAAGGTTAACGGTAACTTTGAGGTAAGTAACAAAACTACATCAATTACTTATTTAAACAAAAATCTTTAATCAGAGGCATAAAATTTGCAATATCACAATCATCTACAGAGTAATTTGACACATGATTGTACAGTTTCGTTCGACCGCGGGGAGACATATTATCATAAAAGATTGAGTAGATGTAGAGGTGCAGAGGATTGAAATATTGTTGTGAAAGTACACGAGGTGGTGGTGGTGGTGGTTGAGATTGTGGTTGGGTTGTAGACATCATTGGCGGAGGAAGTATACGAGCTGGTGCTGGTTGGGCTGGGGATATTATTTGTTGCGAAATTATACGAGGTTGTTGTGGTTGAGGAAGAATGTATGTTGCAGCAGTAGAATTATAATTATTATAGTTACTAGAAGATTGTGTATAATATTTTAGGGTGTTCAAAATCGCAATCTGTGCATCAATTTTCTGATCTGGTGGAATTGACTTTAATAATGGAACCAATGATAACGCGAAATAGTTGTCTGGGTCTGGTGGTGTCTGGATGTCTTGGTGGTTGGTTTTATCTCTTAATATTTCTAATAAAGATTCTTCGTAACTTTTATTCTTCTTCTTTTCTTTTGTTGGTCGTGTTATTGCTGGTGTAGAAGAATCGTTCTCACTTATTGCTTCTTCGTCAAACGATGTCACGTTACTTGAGGTTTCTCTCCCCTGGCTCCATAGAAGGTACCAAAAACAGTAACTTATCAAAGTACACGTATCGTTTTCGTTTAGGTGCAGCTTGCCCTGATTTTACGTCTTTTTGACAACGAAGCTCCCTCGAAAAACATGCTCTTAAATTTTTCCAACGACGTTGTATCACTTTAACTGTAAAAATAACATTCTTTTATTTACAGGTATTTAGCAACTGGTGCAAGTTTCAATGCATTATCTTTTGAATACCTAATTGGGGCCACAACACTTCGTAATATTGTAAATTCAACGTGCCAATCTATATGGGAAGCATTGCAACCTCTGTACATGGCAGAAAAAAATGAAGAAGACTGGTATAAAGTTGCTGATCAGTTTTACGAGCGTACTAACTTTCCTAATATTATCGGCGCCGTCGATGGTAAACATGTTAGAATAACGAATCCAAAGCACAGTGGGTCCGATTATTTTAACTATAAAAAATATTTCTCTATGGTTTTGATGGCATGGGTAGACGCAGATTCTAAATTCATCTACATTGATGTCTGATCACAAGGAAGCGCAAGCGAATCGACGATTTTTAAAAATTCGAATACTGGCAGAAGGCAACTAAAGAATTTATTAAATATTCCGATTGGACGAATTCTACCTAATGATGAAAATGGAAAAATAATGCCTTTTTGCATTGTAGGTGATGAAGCCTTTGGTCTGTCGAAAAATATCTTACGACCGTTTTCTAAGAGAGGACTTACAGTTGCCAAAAGAATCTTTAATTATCGACATACAAGAGCACGTCGAATGGTGGAATGCACATTTGGAATACTGTGTAATAAATGGAGAATTCTACACAGACCTATCGATGTTAACATAGAATTTTGTGATAAGATTGTAATGGCTTGCTGTATATTACATAACTATGTACGCGTTAGAGATGGAATTCAATTCACAGATACCGCGTACGAATGTACGCTCAGCAATACGTCTACACATCAGTGGCATCGAAATATGTCCTGTGTCAATATAAGAAATTATTTTACTTCTTATTTTATTTCACCACAAGGATCCGTACCGTGGCAATATAAAAAAATATAACTAAACATACATGTTTAGTTATATTTTCATATTATATAAGTTAACTTATGATAATAATAGTCACAATTCACAAGTGCATACGCAATAATTCATTTAAATTTCAATCTTATGTCAATGTGGGTAAATAATAATTCCGCAACGCTCTAGTGATACCTATACCTAACCTATGCAAGAACTGTAATTGCCTATCGCCCTAATTTAATCTAATAATTATAAATAAGTAACGTAGTAAAGTATAATAAACGCTAATTAATACAATTACCTGCATTTTCTTTTTGTTCCTGTGATAAAATTCTTGTTGGAAACAAGTGTAATACTATTTCATCCCATAATCTTCTTTTTAAAATTATATCGGAATATTCCTTTAAATTTTTTGCATATAATGCTGGCCTCTTCTCTACCTCCTCTATTAATAATTCATTGTCAATGTCTTCCTCTTGCAAAGAAGACGACATCTTTAAAAACAAAACACAGCTACACTTTAAATATCAATATCATACGTCTACTCCGAACACAGAACACAATTACTCTCTACCAAGAGAAGAACGCCAACTTCATACTAAAAAAAAGAAAACACGTGTTTATGAATGTACACGAAAAGCGCCTCGGTGGGCGCCCATATAAAACTTTTTTAGCGGGAATTTCAAACCTTTGTATTGTGTAACTTTGAACTTTTTAAGGCATATTCGAGTAATTTTGGCTCAAGCCTCACAAACCTATGGCGTAAATTCCCATACATTTGAGAGGTTGCACCAAAATTACTCAAATTTACTTTAGAGGAGTATGTGGGATAAAATAAAACTAAAAATAGGTATAGTTATGTAATTTTATTTTTTGTAAGATATTGTTTTATACACTATATATTATTATTTATGTTTTTTATTGCTTTTGCAGATAATATTTCCACGCGTAATATTGATTTATAACATATGTTATCGTGAGAGCTATTCTTCACAGAACTTCACAGAATAAATTTAAATCAGCAAAATTCTCATGGTGAAAACTTAACTCAGCCCAAATACATGATCTGAAACAGATAAAATTCGAGTTAATATAGTAATAATCCCTACAAATAACGATGAATAAATTCAAAATGCTTAAAGACTTACCACAATATTATCAAAAGTTTTTCTTCTTTTATTGTAGGAAACCTGCAGAAAGTGATCGGATGATTTTGTGCTTTTTGTTTGCATAATTTTTTTAAATAATAAATTAATTTATAGTCAATATCTCATACAGAGTCAGTATCTCACAAAAAATCTTCACACACACAATCGCGAAGAATTGCCTACAAACGAAAATGAAGTATTCTGAACCGATAATAACTGAATTAAAGCAAAACGCAATAACAAATATTAAAATCTAAATCATTAAATAAATTTGAATCAATTTCAGAAAATATTTTCAGTATGAAAGACGTTGACAAACAAATGTCATTTTTTTCTTCTTTTAGTTCATGGCTTCGCTTGATAGAATTCTGCTCATATTTAATAATTTAATTTTAATCAATTAGTAGGTTAATTAATTGTGCAAACCTCAAAGTAATATGTATATAATTACTGTAAGATGCAAACAAAAGAAAAAATATAGCATATAATTAAAAAAAATCAGTTTCTTCCGATATAATAGTTATGTATATTTGTATCTAATTTTTAAAATGGCAATCTGAAACAACGCGAAAGAATGAAACGGCAATATCTTTTTCTCGCTTTAATTTTACAAGCCCACCCCACACATAGATAAAATTATGATTGTGTGCAAGTTTCTCGGGCTTCATACAGAGTTGAATCACCCTGACTCCGAACGCGCGGCGCCGGCCAAGTGACAAAAAATCACCAGTGAGCGGACTCCCATAGTAATGTACAGGGCGAGTGACAGTCACGTCACTCCGGTGTTGCCTGCCGCTGCAACTATTTGTCACCGTATTATCACGTCACCATAATGAGCGCATTCAATATAGTTTTCATTGACTTCATTGACACTTGACTAAGTGACAAAAAGTCACGGTGACAAAAAATTGCAATCAGCGGCGGGCCTTTCATGATGAAAATATTTTCTGAAATTTATTCAAATTTATTTCATAGGTTTAGGTTTAAATATTTATTATTGCTTTTTGCTTAAATTCAGTTATTATCGGTTCAAAATACATCAATTTCGTTTGTAGGCATTTCCTCGCAATTGTGTATGTAAAGATTTTTTGTGAGATGTTGTCTCTGTATGAGATATTGACTATAAATTAATTCATTATTTTGAAATTTCATGCACGATGTGTGATCAGAATCGAAAGTAAGTTAAATGTTGTGCAAACAAAAAGCAAGAAATGGTCTTATCACTCCGCAGGTTTCCTACAATAGAAGAAAAACTTATGACAATATTGTGGTCAAAGACATTTAAGTAGTAGTAATAGACCGGACATCAGCAACAAAATGGTCACCTCTTACTTATGTCCTATAGGATATATTTCGGATTTGTGTTATTTAGTCTTAGTGACATCGTTAAAAGCTCATGACGCATTCGTTTCCTAAATTTTAAAAATATTTATAAAGAAAATATGCTCGATTGTGCATTAAGGTAATCTAAGTCCCGATATGTACTCGTAGCAAAAACTGAATGTTATTTCGGTTTATTATCGCAAGTATAATGTATAATTTTTTAATTTTATTATTTCTGGTAGATTGTTCTAGAACATTTATCATTATTGTAATAAGCGCCCTCTGTTATTCAGTAATGTCACCAAATTAGTTAGTGATTGAGAACGTTTATCGATTGGTGCTATCGATAAAAAATATTATACAGGATGCAGATTTAATCATCTACAATATTTAAGGAGGTACCTATAGTAATAAAGAAATCGGGTGGGTCTGTGTCGGGGCACACGGCTGTTGGTTTTAAGATAAAACGTCTATGTCAGCTAGTACAACCAGTACAACCAGTCAACAAGATATCATTATTTTTAAAATTTTAATATAATTCTACAACACTTACCTACAACACCGAGAGTTACAGATGCGTTGCCGGCCTTTTAAAAAAGAGTAAGCTCGTTTCTTGAAGGTCCCTAAGTCGTATCGGTCCATAAAAATCGCCGGCTGGAATTAATCCGAACAATTCCTCAGAGCACTCTCCGTGGTAAATACGATAGAAAATGCAAAGGTATGCAACATCTCTACGCAGCGCCAGTGAATCGAGCCAATCAAAGAAAACTCGGTCGTCGACGATTCGAGCCGCCCTGCTCTCTATGCGGTCAAGTGGAAGGAGCTCGCATTGGGGAGCCCCGGCCCAGAGATGAGTATTCCATGTGAGGCCGAACCTGCACTTGTAAAGTTGCAAACGGTGTGCAGATATGAAATACTGTCCCGCTCTACTGAGTACGCCAAGCTTTTTAGAAGCCAATTTAGCTTTCTCTTCCAAGTAACCATGTTACTGCAGGTTATTCGATATGTCGACGCCGAAGATTCCGCTACTGGCTGCGGCAACAAGGGAAGTGCTCTGAAATTGAGGAGATACGACAAAGGTGTTCTTTTTAGCGATAAACGCGCAAACTTGTGAATTTGTATAATAATTTATTGTATAGCGACTTTTAAGTTCAGTGCTTTTCTAAAATATGTTAGATTTAAAGTGTATTTTTGTAAAAGAAACGAATTTGAAAAACATGGAGGCACTCCCTTATTGGATTTGACGTTTCGCGATGTGCCCATTCATATGCTATTATTATAGCATCTAATAGACCTAATGACGTCATCCAAGATGCCACCAATGTGACTGCTGTTTGAATTGATTCTTAGTTATTGGAAATTGAATATTTTATTTCATGACATTTCATTTCATTCATGACGTTATTCATGACTTAAAAGTTTATATGATTTTTGGTGTGATGGGAGTCATAATAAATAGATATATACTATTATTATATCGTAAAGAATTACAAACTAAGTAACCTTCAACAACATTATCGATACTTTGATGTCGAAACGGTAACATTCCTAAAACGGGTTTTTACCTTACATTTATTAGCGTTACCTACTAGGAATAACTGAAATGTTTTCCTAATAAATATTCAGCGTAGTTTTGCTATGTTTAGCTAGAGGGCGTCACACACGCGCGAGCTCAAAGTTTTTGTATGCAAATGTTTCCTATGTCCGCTCTATAGTATACCTATATATTTAAATCTGTTTGATTGTGGTAAATCTTTAAGCATTTTGAATTTATTGATCATTATTTGTAGGGATTATTACTATATTGACTCAAATTTTATGTGTTTCAGATCATGTATTTGGGTTGAGTTAAGTTTTCACTATGAGAATTTTGCTGATTTAAATGTTCTGTGAAGAATAACTCTCACGATAACATACGTTATACATCAATATTACGCGTGGAAATATTATCTGCAAAAACAATTTAAAAAAAACATCAATAATAATATAGTGTATAAAACAAAGTGTCTTCCAAAAAATAAAATTACATAACTATACCTTTTTTTTTCGTTTTATTTTATCCCACATACTCCTCTAAAGAAAATTCGAGTAATGAGGGCATCCACGACTTTTTCTGCCACCAGGGCGGCGCCACTAGAAAGTGAGGTATAATATTTGACAGATTTCATAGCGGGGAAATTAATTTGTTCGGAAGATGTAAAGGTTATTGTTTCTTTCTGTACTATTAGCTATATTTTATATTAATAAGATTAGAAATAAATAAACCAAACCACAGATATTCATAAAAGTAGAAAATTAAAAAAAAGTTAAAAATGTGCAAAAAATTAAAGAGCAAACCACTAACGCATTATTTTGTGTATTAATTTAATACTCTAGAAACTGACAAACTTTTATTAAAAAACAACTTCTCAATTAAATTACATTTTTTAAAAACTTTACCTCAGTGTCAACTAGCGACATCTGGTGAGCAGAAAATTATTAGCCCTCATTTTGGTGCAACCTATCAAATATATGGGAATTCACCCAATAGGTTTGTGAGGCTCGAGCCAAAATTACTCGAATTTGCCTTAAATAAACAAAACGTTTAAAAGTTACAGAATACAAGGGTTTGACATTCCCGTTAAAAAAAGTTTTATATGGGCGCCCACCGTAGCGCTTGTTGTATACACTCATAAACACGTTTCTTTTTTTAGTATGAAGTTGGCGTTCTTCTCTCGGTACAAAGTAATTGTATTCTGTGATTTACCCCTAATATATTTCGTGTATGTTGTTTGACGAATAATGACAGTGCGTAGTTTTTTAATTAATTCTCACCACAGAACACAATTACGCTCTACCGAGAGGTCGACGGCCAATTCCCTGCCAAAACTTTGAGTTGTATTTTTTAAACAAAAGATAAGGAGTTTTTTTTCCGGTATCTTACAGATTTATAGCCTTATCAGCCAGTAATTACCTTTTCAAGTTCCAAAGAGTGTGTACCGTATTCTTATATTTTTAAACGCCCTTCATACCGTATGTGTAACGAATTTGCTCAAATTTAAAGACTGTGGAGCTTAAAACACGCTTATTAAAATTCAGACCATTAATATTATGGTTGTAGCACGAATGGGTCGGCTCTACCGGGGAAGGACCACGCTCTCACAGAATACCAGCGTAAAATAGCAGCTTAATGCCGCTGTGTTTCGTATGGTGATTGTAGAGAACCGAATACCCTTTTTACTGGAAACGTGGCATTCCATCTTAGTTCTCAGGGGTGACAACGCATCTGCATTTTTATTCTTGATCGAGGATAAATATAGCTGCTTATAGGCCACAGGATCCACTTATCATCAGGTAGACTGTGGGCTCGTTTGTCGCCATTATTCTAAAAAAAAATGCTTTGTTACATTAAGACTGCGATCTAGGGCTTCATCACCACTTACCACCAGGTGAGATTGTCGATAAGCACTGGGTTATAATAAGTTAAAAATAGGAACGGTCTATCCATCTATGAAAATGACGGTACTGTGTTGGAACGAGGTTAAGCTACTTTGTAAGTTGTAAGCAGTTCGTTCGTTCAGAAAGCAATTCTCGGATCAGGTTGCGTAGCGCTTGTTCAGGAGGCAATGTTGCAATGTGTATCTAAAGAAGGCAACTCACAGTTGACTTCTTGGAATTAGCTATTATGCCATTAGGCAATAATTAGTAATGGCATGCTATTAGCTGTATGGAGCGGCGACACTATATTTTCCAAAATCATAGATAAGATATAAAATCAGACTTCCGCCATGTTTAAAAACTTTATTAAACAAATATTGTATACTATGGGTTATTATAATAAAAAGAAATTTATGGATGATAATAACCCATGGGAATTAGGTGATCGCTACCAAGCTATTTCTAATTTGTATGTTGTTAATTATTATGTAACATTAATGATTTTAAACTGTTATTTTTTTAAATCACGCTGGGTTTCTTCCTGGTTCTTCCCAATACAAAGGTGTGTTAAACATGAGAGTGACTTTTTATAATGTATATATTGAATAAAAAAGTTTCTATTTCTATTTTTTTTTTATAGAAGATGGGGCAAACGAGTATGCGGCTCACCTGATGGTAAGTGACTACCGCCGCCCATGAACAACCTCAAAACCAGGGGAATTGCAGGTTTGCAGGTGGGTAGCATATGTGCGCGTCATGGCAAGACGCGCGAGTGCCGCTTGCGATATTTATGGAAAGAACGCCGTGTGCCGTTAATGTCTTACCATTCATGCACTTGTTTACTCTTAAAGTCAAATTGTGCTAGACCAGATCTAATAGATGTTGACATACATAATGTGAAGCAAAATTGGAATACACGCATTTTAATTCCTTTATAAAATATTAGCAACCCGCCCTGACTTGGCCTGGATAAGATCGATTAATGTGAATTAATCGACTTTATGCTATTTAGATTTAAAATAATCAAAGACCGAATATATTTTACCAATATTTCTTTTTTTTAAATAACTAAGTTCTTTGGACGAAATATAGCCTAGATTCCTCCTGGCATTGCTCTCTCTCAGTTCGTAAAGTGTCATCTCAGTCGTTTCAGCTATTCCGAAGGTAAGCCCGGACAGACAGACAAAATTTTTAAAATGGTTACTTATGTCTTAATAGCATTAAAATAGCCCCCAGAGCTTAATAGTAGCCAGTTATTTTAATATTGGCTCGTGACCGTGCTTTGTGGTATTCCTTGGGGGGCCTGTGTTCAGCAGTGGACTTGTGAAGGGCTGTAATGATGATGATGTTGATGATGATAATTTATTATACAATATTACAGATAGACACTTCAACTTTATTTATATACGCAGATGTCTAAATAAACATAAACTGTTTTCTCTCTCCTATGTCATGTTAGTTAAATGCACGCGTCATTGCGTTAAAGTTCAAATGGTTCAAACATGTTGACACACGTGTAAAAATAAAATTTAAATTAACGTCCTATGTCTATACCATATAAGTCTTTATCGTTCTTACTATATAAGATTTATATGTATTAGTTCAGTGAAACACAGTGAAACTGAATAAGGCAATAAACATCATGCATAAGGTGGGACGGAAAACAATAAAAACAAGTTAAGCTATTTTTTACATGAAGTTTTTTCTATTCCCGATAACGTTATGTATTATAAGTATATAAAAGAAATCAGTTATTGAGCTTTTCCATCAATAAATTCTCAGTAGCTGCCCGGAGTCAAGAAGTTGGCGGTGTCTCACCCCCGTGCCCCGGAAAGCACCTGATCTCTCTCCGGACGTGTCGGCTTACCGTCCCATCGGACTATGAGAGTGATGGAATATAGAGTGCACCTGTGCTTGCGCATACACTTGGGCACTATAACCCTGTCCTGCGCCGATGGCTAGTCTTACCGAAATTCGGTCTGGAGTACATTATTATTATTACTGTAGCGTATAGACATCTAGAGTGTTTGTGGCAGATATGGTCACTTGCGTCGTCTACCATTATACGGCTCTTGACTAAAGTTTTTTAATGTCCAAAGATTATCTTTGACGAGACAATTTGCCGAACAAGTTTTTTTGTAGGTACAAGATTGTACATTCTCATATAGATTGCCCAGAGTTACTAAGAGTTATTAAGTTCAATTCCGGTACACGACAACGTGTTCAAAGAATATTTAGGTTAGATGTACACAAGAATAACACTTCCTTTTTCAACCCTGTTGTCAAAATGTGCCGTGATTACGACGAGATTAAGCGTAGTAACGTACATCTAGATATATTTGATAGTAGCCTTGTTAGATTTAAAAGAAATTTACATGTTTTTCTTAATTTTTAATGTATTTTTTTTCTTGTTTATTTTTGTTATTCTATTGCAGTTATATTATAATGCTGTGTACACTTTTTTTGGATTGCAGTTTAGATCAACACCATCATACTTTTAATTTTAGAACTGTCTATAAACTGTATATATATCTACCGTCTGTTTGTGTACCTTATTTAATAAAATAAAATAAAATATATCTTCGGTTAATAATTAAAATGTAGATGCACCTGTCACCCCTGATGACTGATGGAATGCCCCACAGAATACCAGCGTAAAATAGCAACTTAATGCCGCTGTTTCGTATCGTCAGTGTAGAGAACCGGAGACACATTTCGCTGAAAATGAGGCGTTTTATTTTAGTCTTCAGGGGTGACAACGCACCTGCATTTTAAATCTTCATCGAGGACAGATGTAGATGTCTATCGGTCACAGCATCCGATGACCATCAGGTAGACTATGTGCACTTTTGTCACCCTTATTCTATAAAAACCCACCCCTGCAGACTCCTAGACAGAGAACGATTTCTACCACCTAGTATAGTATATCTAGTAGATACCTAACTGTCTTAGACACACGACAAGGCATATTCCGAATCCTATTGTGACAATCATATTCCGAAGATGACAGTCGAGAACTTATTGTGGCAATGGCTTAAATTCACTAATTAGTGACGAACTTTCTGGAATTACATTTGTGCATCCATTACAGGCTATCAAATTCCACGTGTGAACACAAGCTGTTCCATAGATAGCCTCATAAGGAGGATATTTACCATAGTTGTCATGCTTAGCAGGCTGTTTTTATTTTCCAGCTGTTAGTAGAAAGCGCTGCTGCCTATCTCCTGGTTCGTTGCCTCTGAAGACACCTACAGGTACTATGGTCGTCCCGTATAGGGTAGTAATATTCTTACACGGCCACCACACGGCTATCTGTAATTTAGAGACGTAGACTAGACTTAGGCCCGTATTAATAAACGTTACTCAGCTCAAGTACACGCACTTGAGTACAATCTTGACGTTATGATCTTATTAATAAACATATCTCAAGATGCGGTTTAGGTTTACGATATGAGCTGAGTGCCACACTGATTAATAAACGAAACTCGACTCTCAAGTGTGTATACTTGAGTGCAAGTCACAGAACAGTATTCCTAAGTACAGTGTTTTGAGATACTGTTTTTATGTGTTCATTAATTAGCAACGATCTTGAGATGCTGATTTCGTAATGAGGGCGTATCAAATGATTACGCACTTGAGTTCGTCGTTGAGTAACGTTTATTAATACGGTCCTTAGAATCCGGTTTATAAACCGTTCGTTCACATTCATCCAAATCAAATAATAATGTCTCATAAGATGAAATAGTACCGTAGATCATCTCATATGTAATGTAGGTATAATAACTATTACACATCAGTCATGCGGTCATGAAGCATTCGTATTACTAACAAGAGCATATCGATGGGGTACACTTATACGGCGAACGGCACCTTGTAGAGCGTATAATAACGCCTAATATTTTTTTAATAGAATAGTGGTGACAAACGAGCACACAGTCCACCTGATGTAAGATGGTAAATGCTGTGGCGCATAAGCACCTACATCTATCTTTAAATAATAATCGAAAGGCAGATGCGTTGTCACCCTTGAGGACTAAGGTGAAATGCCTCATTTTGAGTAATAAGGGTCTCCGGTTCTCTACACTTACCACACGAAACACAGCAGCATTAAGCTGCTATTTTACGTTGGCATTCTGTGAGAGCATGGTTCTACCCGTTCGGGCCCACCCATTCGTGCTACAACCATAATAGCAGCAGCGTTGTTCTACCACGAACAAAATCTATAATAAGATTTATACACTCCGCAAGGCTCGCTGTGTGCCCACAAATGCTGCAGAATGTCTTCACCCTCTAGATATCTATGTAAGTACTTTATTCATTCATTCTTTACAGTCTATCAAAAGCTCTCAGTAAATTGAAAGAAAGAAAGAAACATTCATTTAGCACATACAGACAAAAAAGGCATATTTATATATTAAGAAATAAAAAAACACAAAAGAGTATTAAATAACAATACAAAAACCGACGATGAACAAATGCAGTATAAAAATTAAAGTTCCTCCATTACCTTTATAAACTAAGATTGTTTTATTGCAGTGAATTTTGCCATAGTTGCAACAGTAAGCGGCCGGGTTGGCAGCCGCAGTTTTTTATTATTTTTAAATTGTCATCAGAAAGATCATTTATCATTTCCTTCTGTCGCCACTTACGAGGGGAGGTCAAAAAGTTCGCGGAATGGCGGGGTTGGCGAGGGTGAGTTTACTCATCCAGGTATGCGCTAGTCGAGTGACTCATTGTTAGTATATACAAAGTTTCAGCCTGATCGGGTCATTAGCTTTTGAGTTATCAACGAGTAAACAAGTCAATCGGGAAGAAACTAGGCACTATGGAGAAAATTGAATATCGCGCCGTCATTAAGTTTTTCACCAAATAAGGAAAGACACCTCAAACCATCTTTCAAGATATGTCAGCTGTTTATAAGGACTCCGCTCCTGGGAAAATCATGATTTATAAATGGCACATCCTTTTCAAACAAGGGAGGGACTCCATTGAAGACGACCCCCGACCTGGACGGCCGATTGAGACCACCACGCCAGAAATAATCGAAAAAGTTGAAAAACTTGTATCGAAAAATGCCCGGCTAAAGAAAAAACAGCTTGCAGCATTAGTTGGAGTATCAGAAATAACCATTTTAAACAACCTACATCAATACCTTGGTATGACTAAAGTCTGTGCAAGATGGGTTCCAAAAATGCTTTCTGCGCATCAAAAACACGAGCGTCCTGTTCTTCCGCGAACTTTTAGACCTCCCCTCGTACAACCTACGGGAACATGCTTACTAAAGTATAGATCATGTAATACAATTACGATACTATTGATTGTTCTGTAGAAACATTAAAAGTATTTACTGTCGGCAATAATTTTGCTTTGAGTTGGCATCACCATGTCCATATGATCTGTGCACCACCAATATGTAACTAGTTGTCCCCGCGACTTCGTACGCGTGGAATTTATTTTGATTGGATTTTATGAGTTTTAATTTTTTTGCGCGGAACCCTAATTCTTTTTCTAAAATAAAAGTACCCTAAGTTACTCCTTATAACATCCGCCATCTGACAGTGAAAGTCCCGTCAAAATCGGTCCAGCGATTTCGGAGATTAGCCGTAACGGACAGACAGACAAAAATTTTTGTTGTTAGACTTGTCTTGAGTCCATCATATAGCATACAAGATTTAAAAAAAAATACTAGTAACATTATTAATCCTCCTTTTAACCACTCTAAGTAAGCTGAAAATGTTTGTGTTAATATTGGTTCATCACAGAAGTCGAATGCCGGATTCAAACCCACGACTTTACGAGTTTGAAGTCCGAACCCTACCATTAGGCTAATGTCGCTTATTAATAATAAATTCGCTGTTATCCAACGCTGCAAACGGATTGGCGGTCTCATTAATTACCTACCGGGAGACTTCAAGATCTTGTCCGCAGTTGACTCTGAAAAAGGAGATGGATTCCAGCGCTGCCATACAGCGAGCCATAATTTACAATGCCTGTACTTAAGTTTTAAAAACCAGACATTTATTTAAAATTTATTACTTCGAAATTCAGTTGCTAATTAAATACTAAAGACTAAAGAACCGTGCTGCAGCTTCATTATGGTTGACGCACAAATGGGTCGGCTCTACCGGGTAAGGACCACGTTCTCACAGAATATCAGCGTAAAATAGCAGGTTAATACTGCTGTGTTTCTTTTTGTGAGTGTAAAGAACCGGAGACCCTTTTTGCTGATACGACATTCATCCATCCTAGTCCACAGGGGGACAACGCATTTGTATTTTGATTCGTAATTGAGGATATATGTAGATGTCTATGGGCCACAGCATTCACTTACCATCAGTGTGGACTGTGTGCTCGTTAGTCATCCTGATTCTATAAAAAAAAAGTTGTCTCTAAAAATATATACTAAGCAATAAAGAATGATGGATTCTCCGTATAGCAATACAGCTAGCCATAACTTGCAATGAAATTTATTATGTAAGTTTTAAAAAACAAACATTTATTTAAATCTGTTGTGTTGAATCCCAGACGCTAATTAAATACCTACTAAATTACCTTAAACAAAATTATGTAATTAAAATTGAGCTGCATAGTTAAGAGTGAGCGTAATTTCGTTCTCCCTCCTCGTTTCTCATATCTCCTTTTAACCTCGTACCGGTAAGCGAAGTGTTGGGCGGCCCCCCACTAGTTGGAGTGACAAAGTTGGTAAGACATGCAGGATGTCGATGGATGCACGTGGTTCAGGATCGTGTTTTGTGGCATTCTTTGGGGATCTATCTTCAGCAGCGGACTTGTGAAGGGCTGTAATTATGATGATGATGATGTAGGTAATTTCTTTCTACCACGGAGTCGTAAAATAATGATATCTAGTGGTTTTTTGATTTGCTGAATGAAACAGGAATAATAAAATGAAATTATAGCCGACATACATACATCGCACTGTTGGGCTTTAGAGTTTTTTTATTAATCTATTCTAAGCCAGTGCTTGACTACTATCCCACTAGATCAGTGGTTTTTAACCGGTGGTCCGTGGTCCGTGGACCACAGGTGATCCCTGAAGGCACACAAAGTGATTCGCGAAAGCATCATAGTCATGCAATTCTCTCAGATACAAAAAGTGGACAACATTTTTAGAGCTGATGGATGGTGCGCACTGCCGCTTGCACTTTGCACGCTTGCACTGCGCTGCAGTTACAATGTAGGTGATGCTGCACTTCAGTAAAAGCACAATAACGTTACACACTTTTTTGATACGATTAAATTCTCTTAATAATAATATGTCTAAAAGTTGGTGGTCCGTGGCAAGACAAAAGTAGATCAAATGGTCCCTCGTCACTAAATCGTTAAGAACCACTGCAATAGATGGTAAATGGTGATGTAGCCGAAGATACTAAAGCGCACTAACTTATCACGCTTGCACTTAACAAGA
Source organism: Parnassius orleans (assembly GCA_029286625.1). Taxonomy (NCBI): domain Eukaryota; kingdom Metazoa; phylum Arthropoda; class Insecta; order Lepidoptera; family Papilionidae; genus Parnassius; species Parnassius orleans. The sequence continues at coordinate 1,865,564 of JAGSMP010000181.1, read as the reverse complement.
GCCTATTCACTACCTTCACCTTTTGTATGTTTCAGTGGTCATTAGAAAGATGCTACTGCCCATCTCCTGTTTCATTTCTCTCTGTCATCTCTTACGACACAGGACACCCCATACCCCATACCCCATATCATCTTGTCGTAGTGGATATTCTTACACCGTCATTACACGATCAGTTATCGAATACTAATTTGCTTCTATATGATTAAATGCATTATAAAGTTTAATAAGTAGAGAATATGTCGCGGCATAAAATCTGTGGACTCGGAAGTACTCGCCTTTAATTGAACATTACAAGCATAACATTCCGTAGTACGCTCCCGATCCCGTAGACGTAGCCTCCGTTCGCGACTGGGTACGGGTGCGGTGAGAGCGAGGTGGTTGAGTGGGCGTGCACCGGCCCCGCCCACCGCGCACACTGCAGCCACGCCGCGGCAGTGTGTGCGCCTGCTTATGCAAATCAGCCGCCAGATGCAAGATACTGGCTGCATACACAGGAGCGATGTCGCGACTCGCGATGCTGATCTCTGGACACGTAAGGCGGGGCACTACGCAACACGTGTTAGCTTGCATTTGCATTCGATACATACATTATGTAGATTAATCAATAAACATTCATACTGAGTTAATTAACGCAATGCAATGTTAAGGCAGAGTTTGAAATACATGCACTACCTACAATGAAAATATTTATGTCGGTATTTAAATGAGCCAACTATTTTGACAGCTTGTAGTCCTATAATGTTGGATGACTTAAACTTTGGCATTTTTTCGTTTTATAACAGGGAATACTATAACGCCATTAATTGATTCATTTTATTTATTCACCACCGTGTACCGGATCCACTTGAAGAAAAAAAATTCCATCGACACGTATAGTTGGTAGGAATACTCACTATTCCATATCGTCCCGTGGGTATCGTAAAAGGCGACAAAGGGATACCTACTGAAACAGGAGATGTGCAGCAGCATGTTTGTGATAATAACTCGAAATAATAAAAACTGCGGTTGCAACACTAGAGACACGCATAAGCGATCCCAGACAGAATAGAGGTGACAAGCAAGCACAAAGCCTCCCTGATCTAAGATGGAATACCTCGTCTCCAATGAAAAGGGTCTCGGATTCTCTACACTCACCATATGAAGCACAGCAGCATTGAGCTGCTATTTTACGCTGAAATTCTTTGAGAGAGTGGTGCTTTCTACAAGCATAATATAGCTGCAGCATGGCTCTACCACGTAAACCCGTGTCACAATGGTTAAGTCAGGATAACTAGACTACTTATTCTGAAGTCGGTAAAAATAACTTAAATGCTTTATCCTAATAAGCTCATGCAAAATATTCAATTCACGCTGTGAAGACGCATAGTAAGACATTAGTGTATCCATAAATAACAATTAAAGTCCTTTTTAATTTTCAAGACATATCCGAAGAGTTATTTGACAGGTACGGCTTCTTAGAAATTATTGAATTATAATTCATAGCTCGTTGATGCAGCGAAGTAACTTCAGGTGCGCGTAAGTGCGCAAAAAACGTATAGGTCATAGACGCGCGTGCCGCTTCATTATGTATATTTTATGTCGCGACGCACTGAGGGCGCTAGTTAGTATTGTAATAAGGAGATAGCAAAAAGCAGGGCGAGTTCGCGAGTGCAGTGCAGGCGGATGCGGGCCGCGACACTATTACTGTGCTCGTGGCGTACGAGTAGACTGCCTCGTTGGTCCAGTAGTCGTAAACGCGTAACACAAACGTCAAACGTAGGTGTAGCAGTAAAAAATATTAGAATCTAAGGCTCACCACGTGCTCAGCTGGAAAACATCGTGAAGGAAACCCCATGTCTGATAAATCTGAAATATTTAGAGAGCGAGGTGTGGAAAGTCCACCAACAAGCTATTTCGTAGCGCGCCACTCTTTTCAGCTTCAAACCCCTCTCAGAAATAAGAGGCCTTCGTGGGACATAAAGACTACCCACATTTGTAAAATATCATCATAATTGGCTATATAATATGCATTATAAGTATAATAAAACTGTTAAATGTTAATTAAGGAAATAAAACATCAGTGTCAGACGTTTCAAGAAGACGTATGTCAGTCGATCTCAAAATGAAAGGGGCAAATAAATCCAGATCAGCGGCGGCCCCGCGTTACTAACGAGCCCCGCGCTCTGTTTGACATCTTTTTAACTTGCCTCGTTATTTATTGTCATAACACGCACCTCCGTCCCTCACTCCGCGCACCCCTCCCGAAACCCTCCCCGCCCTGATTATGAAGCATCTTAACATGTAATTGATGCCGCATCACGGGGACCCTCCTTCCCCTGTAATTCATCCGAGCTGTCTCATAGATGTCTCTCAGTTTGAAGCGATCGCTTAATGTGTTGCTCTTTGTTTGCTCTTCCCCTAACATTATATTTATTTTAATTTTCACAAACAAAGGATATAACGGGGATTAATTTGTGGGCAAAAGTTTGATAACCGCCAAGGAAACGGTTTTTATTTTAACGATTAGGGTAATGCTTAAGAAAAATCTTTAATGTCATCATTATCAATTTAAAATTTAAAAAGCAAAATTCATTAAACTTTTTCTTTATTTTCTCTTATGTGAACGATAAAGTGCACAATTTTTTTATTTTTTTTTTAGAATAAGGGTGACAAGCGAGCACACAGCCCACCTGATGGTAAAAGGATACTGTGGCCCATAGACATCTACATCTATCCTCGATTAAGAATGGATGAGATGGAACGCCTTCTATCCAGTAAAAAGGGACTCCGGTTACATATACTAATAATGACCAGATCCAGTAACTTTTTAATTTCTTTTGAGGTTGTTCTTTGATCGTGATCTATTGTTTTCACAACCACACTAAATCAAACATTTATCAAAGTTTGTGGGCATTTGAGAATAAGTTAACAACCTATGGGATATCTATTCCATAGGTTGTTAACTTTCGCCTATATACGGTATGATTCGTCGTTTGCGCTTATGTTCAGCAGTGGACTTGTTATAAGCTGTAATGATGATGATGATGAAAAGTAAGACAGATAATACGAGGATAAGATTTTGCAAGATTATTGTGTAAATTTTTTCTACGGCTCGCACTAGCATGGCAACTTACGAATAATATTTTTTTAAAGTTTTGGGTTATGGTCATGCGCAAATCGTTTTCTTTTAAATAAAACTGAATTAACAAGCGAAGTTACACTCCAGCTGAGGGTAATCGACTACTCATTGAATAAAACTATTTTTACGGATTTTATTGCGTTTAATTTACTATTTTAATTCCCGACGTTTCGGGTGCTTAGTTTTATTCAATGTTTAGTGTTCGCGTAAATATAAGAAATCATTATGTAATCGACTACTGTCAACTTCAAACAACGAAGGCTACAGATGCGCTGTCACCTCTGCGGACTATGATGGAATACCTCACAGCTTGTAATTATTTTTGTACTAGCTCTCTATTCTCTTCAGATCGGAACACAGCTGCACATGCACTGCTATTTGACAGCAGACATAGGTAGGAGGGTTCCCGCTTATTTATTTTTTATTTTATAGAATAAGGGTGACAAACGAACACACAGTTCAGCTGATCGTAAGTGGATGCTGTGGCCCATGGACATCTACATTTATCCTCGATTAGGAATTAAAATGCCTCGTATCCAAAAAAATTCAACGGTATCATTTTTAAAAGGCTAATTCTATTGAATAAAACAATTTTTACTGATTTTATCGTGTTTAATTTACTTATTTTTAATTCGCGACGTTTTGGGTGATTTGCAGCACGCATGGTCACGGGAAGGAATGAGGTGATTGCCGTCCTGACATCAAATTTAACCCGGAGTAACTTCAGCTTTTTAATTATTAATTTTGTTCCGATCTACGCAGAATAAGCTTACACTGTTATGAAGTCTTGTAGTTATGCTGGGGTTTAGTTTTAATTTTATTAATTACAGCATCCCAAGCAGGTGGTTGTACCCAACGCCTCTATTGCTATTAGGATGTTGTTTAATTTCAATAGTCTCACGTAACATCCTTAGTACGAGTAGGAATCGATGTTCTTTCACGAGGATTTGTGGTCTATCAAATCTGATGTAATGGCGGGGCCGTCTAGGATTTGATCACAAACTGCAGACCAACCGAGCGTTGGTGTTTCACATCGGCTATATGTTCTTTTACGCGGGTTTTTATTGATCTTTTTATTTGTCCTGTATAAACGCCAGGAATTAAAAATAAGTACATAAAATGCGATAAAATGCGTAAAATAGTTTTATTCAATGTGTAGTGTTCGCGTAAATATACGAAATCACTAGGCTAATTTTAATAACAGACTGACTGCACCATTTGACCAGTACTCCTTGTTAAGAATTACATTGAGGGAGAGATAATTGATACGGGGGATGTTACAAGCGGCGTACAAGTCGACTAAAGCACTAACAGCGGCACGCCAAAAATGTAGCGCGCGTTCTGGCGGCCGGCGGGCGGGCGGGTAATGAAAGACGGGCATCAAAGGCGCTCTTGGCAGCGCCGCGCCGACATGATATTTATTCGTCGATGCTATGACAGCGATGTGAACAATTCGAACGATGCAAAATACGCGCGGTTGTTCGGCGAGTGCGTATTGAAGCGGCGTGTCACGCTCTAGTGCCGACTGGCCATTCATAACAGATATGAAGCCGCAGCACTTAGCCCGTGTATTTATATCCGCTGGCGGTGCGACACGACGCGATTTATTGAGCGCGCCACACGTGCACAAAGCTCGAGCTCATATCATTACGTTTTTTTATAAAAATAGTCGCGACACCGGAAACATTGGCAGCCCTATTGTTATACTCCCTGAATTTACGGACTGAAATGTGCCAATGCAAATCTAAAAACAAAAGTTTGAACGATATTTTGTCAATTTTTTATAGTATAAGGTGACAAACGAGCACGCAGTCCACCTGATGATAAGTAAATGCTGTGGCGTATAGACATCTACATTTATCCTGGATTAAGAATTAAAACGCAGATGCGTTATCATTCCTGAGGACTAAGATGGAATGGCTCGTTTCCAGTAAAAAGGGTCTCCGGTTCTCTACACTCACCATACGAAACACAACAGCATTAAGCTGCTATTTTAGGCTGGTATTCTGTGAGCAGTCCTTTCCCTTTCGAGCTGATCCATTCGTGCATCCATAATATAGCTGCAGCGTGGCTCTACCACGTTTATTTTTGCTTCAATAAAAATCGATCAAGTTAATTACTGCACTATTGCACCGTGTCACCAGACCGTTGTCTTATTTTATGATCTAAACTAAAACTTTTCAATTTGCCTTTGTCCACGGAAAGCATTGATTTAATTTCTAAAGGATTACGATGAGATGACTAATAAATCATTTTAAATCCACTACAGCCTATAATTTTTTATATAAGAGGGGCCAAATGAGGATGCGGCTCCTGCACCTGATGGTAAGTGACTAACACCGCCCATGAACAACTGCAACACCAGGGAAATTGCAGATACGTTGCCGTCCTTTTAAAAAGAGTAGGCTCTTCTTGAAGGTCCCTAGGTCGTATAGATCCGAAAATTCTAGTCCACTAATGAATTCTGCCATAGTTGCCTCAATTTTCTATAATTTTGAGTTATTATGAGGAGACGCTGCTGACCATATCCTGTTTCAGTTTTTCTCTGTCGCCTCTTACGACACCCACGGGCGTTATGGAGCAGTGGATATTCTAGCATCGCCCCTACACAATTAAATCATTTTAAATATGTAAGGGATTTTATTATTTGATTAAATGCGTTCCACACGGAACGAAATTACTTTAAATATTCTAGATAGTACTTAAACGCTTATTAGGGCTGGCAAGCCTGCTCTGTTCTGAGAGTGTAATGGAGTAGAGTTCCTCAGTGTGTTGGAACGTGTAGTAAGCTTACCTGACAATCTATTATTCATATATATGTCACATAATATCCATTATCCAGATATATAACATATACTTACGAGTACAAGTAACGCAAAACTCGTTTGCGTACTATAAAATTTGAGGCACGTACCCGTACGTACGTACCGTACGTCTAGTCTCAGTATTGTGGCAATTTTATACGAACATCTATATAATCCTTTATAGAAAACAAACCCGTTCGCCAATAAATCTTAGAACACAATATAGGCATTGTGTTGCGAGCGAGTCCGTGCCAATGCAGTACAATAATGAACATAGCGCTTTGTAACGATGGCTGCTGTCGCCTCGGACAACTTTGTCGCACGGTTTGTCCGACGAGATGCAAACGGCAACGTTCTCTGTTTAGGGCTGCCATATTGACCTATCATGCGATTAAAATGAGATTTTTAGAAGAGGGGAAAACGAGTATGCGTTCTCCTGATGGCAAGTGTCGACCGCCGCGCCGCCTATGAAAAACTGCAACACCGAAGGAATGCAGGTGCGTTGCCAGCCTTTTAAAAAGGAGTAAGCTCGTTTTTAAAATAAGTAATAAGACCGTTTCTTGAGTAGGTTGGCAAACTAATTTCGATGGTTTTATAATGCCACAAAAAACTGAGTTCGTTTGTCGTCGCCCATTACTTCACATAATTTAAAACACAAGTAAAGGATAAGTAATGAATAATAATATATAGGTATTGTTTTTAATCGAATGCCGGTTTAGTGGTATAAACGATCATAAGGTCCGGTTTGAATTCCAGGTCGGGCCAAAATCAGTTATTGGGTTTTTCTGTCAAGAAATACTCAATAGCAGCCCGGAGTCAGAAAGTTGACGGTGTTTCACCCCCGTGCCTCAGAAAGCCTTTGCTCCTGCGCCAGATTTTTCTCCGGTTCTCGGATGACCGTCCCATAGGACTATGAGAGTGTTCTTGTGTTGGCCCATACACTTGTGCACTATAACCCTGTCCTGCGCAGATGTCTAGTCTCCGTTGAGACTGGCCGCCATGACCGAAATTCGATCTGGAGGACATTAATATTGTTTTTATAAAGACTGCTGGAACGCTTATGTAGTTAGTACCTACTATTATAGTACATACTAATATTAATTATTTATTTTGTTTAAAGGGTTACCTAAACATAGAAGGTGGCCAATATTGCTCAGTTAAATTAATGACACACAGAAATAACGTAAACCTTTGCGTTTGGTCCGTGTTCAAAATATTAAAAAACGGACAACCCTGCGAGCAGGCCACTAGGCAACAATAAGAAGCCAGTTATTAACTAGCGATAAATTTACACGGCTTTGACTGTCCACCGGCAGCCAGCGCAGCATCCCGCGATCTTGATCTCACGAGAACACTTTATGTATCGCTCACAATACACACAAATATGAACGCTACTGATGTTTAACTGATGTACAGAATTGCTTACTAGCGTTTCAACTTAAATGGATTAGAAATTATATGTTACATTAATTTGCTGAAGATCCACGAAGTTTCGAACAATGGGCATAGTTATTTTCACTGGGGAGAAGTGATAACGTTATGGACGAAATAAATAAGAGTTTAAAAAACTTAAACAACTCGCATTGAGCTGCGGCGCTGGGGGCCGCGGGTTCGACCCGCACGTAAATATAATTCGTATGGCCTGCAAACAATTATTCTGGGTTTGGGCGTTTGTACTTTTATGTAAGTAAATTGACTCCATGATACAGGAGAAAATCCTAGTGTTGAGGTACCGTTTATAAAAAGAAATATAAGTAGATAGACAATCAACAAGCTAGGTCATAATGTATGCACACATTAGTATGGGCATCGTGTATACGTGATTCAAAGGCGAACGATCTGTCGACCGCTCTGCCGGCTTTAGGAAGTCGCCAGCGGGTGCTGCTGTTGCCATCAATCGAGACTAAGCGCTAGCAGCATATATCTATCGGGCGGTTGCTTTGTGCCGCGCCGCGGTGACTCCATTCACATTAATTTATTTGTCGCACACGCAATGCAACAAGAAGCGTTGCGCTGAGTCGGGAGGAGCGGGAGGAAGCTGACTCGTAAATATGTCAGCGAGGAGATGCATGCGCGAGAGCTCCGCCCGCCTGTGCACACAATTATTAGATTCTTGCACAGGCGAGATACGGGAGCTGACGTGGTCCGAGCCCAACAGTTATTACACAAGATTGCCTTCATTTTAGATAGCAATAACATTGCTGTACTGTTTTAAGAGTAATTTATTATCCTTTAACGTTAAAATTGCACGTGTAAATGCGTACATTTATTCTTCGGTCAATCGCCTTTACCAGTGTTATAACTGCGAAGTTAATAATCCTTTATTTGCTTAATAGCCTTATTAGTGCTGCAGTTATATTATGGTTGTAGCACGAATGGGTCGGCTCGACCGGAGAAGGACCACGCTCTCACAGAATACCAGCATAAAATAGCAGTTTAGTGCTGTTGTATTTCGTACGGTAAGTGTAGAGAACTGGAGACACTTTTTACTGGAATCGAGGCATTTCATCTTAGTCATCAAGAGTGGCAATGCATCTGCATTTTGATTCTTAATCGAGGGTATATGTAGATGTCTATGGACGCTTAATGTCAGGTGGTATGTGTGCTCGTTTGTACCAATTACGTACCTACCTATGTGTAACATTTACGCTTAAGTCAAACGTCTGTATCAGTTTTATAACTGCCAAGTTAATTATCACACTTCCTCAGTACTCTTATTACCTCTACTATTAACGATACATAGAATAACTTATAGCAGGAGGTTGTTAACTCGAGAGTGGAATTGTTAATTTTTTCCACTTATACATTTCAAAGCTTATTTTCGAATCAATCGCAGTTTTTTTTCTTACTATATCTGACGAAGCTTCCGTAGCACATTTACACTGTCCGCCCATCCACCGACAATACAAAACGAAGTAAGCACTGATGAGGTTTATTTTAAACGTGTATTCAAAATCTCACGACAGCTAATAAATTGCCAGATCGAGATGCACACTCGGAGCCATTACATCGACATATCATCAATTAAACGCCGCCGGTTCTATTTGGGGAGCCGATGTCAGAGCGAGCTTAAACGAGAGTGACAGACGAAGCGCCTGACCTACTGCAACACGTAACTTGCAGCAATAAGGAAGCGTGCGGAGCCGCGAGCCGCTGCGCACCTACGTGCTGCGAGCGGGCGGCGCGGCGCAGCGGGCAAGGTAAAAATACCGCCGATGGCCAAATCGGTCCAATTGTTGTCGCGAGATTAAGCGGCGGCGGCGGACAAGGGCGGCATTCCTCTAGCAATTTATTGAGTCGCGCTAGAGCAGGGCTGTCACCTGCTCAATTCCTAGTATTTCTTTTTAAGCTCCTGCCCAAACACGTACTATATCAACAATCATTAATTCTAACCTTGTGCGAGCTAAAAATATTGAGAATACATTATTAAACACTAGTTTTTTCCAGCGGCTGCGTTCGCTCGCTTTTTGACGTGATATCTTCTTTAGGTACGTGGACAATTTTTGGATGGGTAAAATTATACGAGTTCGCGTCACCAGCATGCCAGTTTTCATTCCGCTTCTGTATCGAGTAGTGAAAGTAAATCATAAATCTTTATTTGCATGAATTACGGTATAAGAAGATGTTACAATTTATAAAGTGCAGTCGTGGTTCGCTAACAATAGTGCATAGCATGGAAATTATCATTTTTGAACTGTTCATATGACAATATTAATTATTTAGTATCAAAAAACCTTTTAAGTTTTTAACTAATTGTACAAATGTTTCTTATATATTCTAATAGTAGCGAGACCATTGGCCCAAAATAGACACCGGGCGGCGTTATTGTGCGCGCGATTGAGATGCATCCACCTCGCCACCCGTGCTTGAGTTAACCACTTCCATTTTCCTGTAATATGCAGCCGTAATATTGACGATAAGGAACCAAGAGACGATTTTAAAACATTTTGCGCGACCTTAATATATTATTTTAATTCATTTCGTTCACAAACTGATCGCTACAAAGATCTCACTCACAGAATGCCAGCGTAAAATAGCAGCTTAATGCTGCTGTGTTTTGTATGATGAGTGTAAAGAACTGGAGATCCTTTTTACTGGGAACGAGGCATTCCGTCCTATAACCGCAGGGGTGACAACGCATCTGCATTTGGATTCGTAATCGAGAATAGGTGTAGATGTGTGTGGGCCACAGCATTCACTTACCATCATGTGGACTGTGTGCTCGCTTGTCACCCTTGTTATTCTATAAAAAATCTCATTGTTACTTGTTATATATAAACATTATTACAGTGTTCCTTTGTTAAGTGAACACACAACACACAAATTAATGCTAATATTATACTAAATGACTTTTTTAACTATAACAAGCCGGTACGGACTGCTATCCCACCTATGTAAGGTAAGGTTTTTACGTGGTAGAGCCATGCTGCGGCTATATTAGTAGGATAGTTGTAGCACGAATGGGTCGGCTCAACCGGGGAAGGACCACGCTCTCACAGAATACCAGCGTAAAATAGTAGCTTAACGCTGCTGTGTTTCGTATGGTGAGTGTAGAGAACCGGATACCCTTTTTACTGGAAATGAGGCATTCCATCTTAGTCCCCACGCGTGACAACGCATCTGAATTTTGATTTGTAATCGAGGATAGATGTAGATGTCTTTGGGCCGCAGCAACCACTTACCATCAGGTGGACTGTGTGCTCGTTTGTCACTCTTATACTATAAAAAAGTGGTGATACAGCCGAAGATGGCAGTCATGCAATTTCTGCGTACACTTTACGAAATGTATCCTGTAAAACACCAAATGGCTGGCTGCTTTGCACCTGTCTAACCCTAATGGTGTCACCCCTAAATTTGGCAAAGCAATTTTAGTGATGTTGGTATTGATATGTGGTTTTTCCTGTTATTAATATATTTAGAACTATCAAAATCACTATCACTACCGCCTACCACAAGTCCACAGGTGGAGATCCCACAGATTGCCACAGAGTACGGCAGAGCTACCTGCATCCTTTGCAGCACCACTACTGCCTGCGTGTTTCATCAGGTCGTCAAATATCCCTTCTATGTCTTTATCAATTATACATAATTATTTATGACATTAAATTGGATTGTTTGTTAAATACAAGTGTAAACTGACAAGCATTTGTTAGTACCGGTGGTGCGGTGAGCTATCTACAGCGACCGTCAACTCTGCGGTTATATAATTACAGGTTTATAACAATCTGGAGCCGTGGTAACTCAGGTGGTTGGCGCTCGTTGTAAATTTCACATTACGCGAGCAACCCGGGTTCGATCCCCGCCGGCACCAATGAAATTGTTAATTGCAATTTTAAGTGCTGATTTACCACGTGCTCGGCGGTGAAGGAAAACATAGTGAGGAAACCTGCATGTCTGAGAAATAAGAAAAAGTTTTCGAAGACATGTGAAGTTCGCCAAGACGCATTGGGGCAGCTCGGCGGACATTTTCTTGGCCTAAAACCCTCTCAGAAATGAGGGAAGCCTGTGCCCAGCAGTGGGACGTATATAGGCTGTAACTTTAACTTTTTTAACTTTAACAATCTGTATATAACACCTTTTAAAATTAACTTAAACGTGTGCTATCCTAGCCGTATCCTCTTCTTTTATTAAAAAATAGGCTTTTTATACTTACATAAATTACATGTAAGAAAAACCACAGACATGAAACTATGACATTAACTTTATACAACTATATGCAATATTACTATTAATAATGTTCTCCAAACCTAATCTACGTTACAGCGGCCAGTGAACAGAGGCTATGGCCATTTGCGCAGAACAGGATTAGGTAGTGCCCTTGCGTATGCGCTAGCATAGGTGCACTATCCTCACTCTCGTAGTCCGATGGGACGGCAATCTGACATGATCGGAGAGAATTCAGGCGCAGGACTAATTGCTTTACATACTTACCGAAGCATGAGCGAAAAACGCTGCCATCTGCCAGACTCCGGGTTGTTTTGAGAATTTCTTGGCTGAAAACACAATAACATATTGTATTGCCTCGACCCGGGATTCGACTCCGGGATCAGCAATCACGCTCACAACCACTAGACCAACAAGGCACTTATTAGACACTTTTTTCGTGCGAGATTTGAACCCTTGGACCGCAGCTAAATGCTTATCATTGCGCTTCCGAACCATCGATATTAACTTGGTGCTAGCATTTGTTTCCTGTATGGAAGTCTACCTTGTGGGGTAGTCTTTGGTTGTAGTGTTTTACCGGTTTCTGTAACTAAGAAGCAGTGTTCGGCAGTAAAATTAAAGACTTTAAAGCCTGCAGTTTTAATCCTCAAAGGTGATAACATTAATGGGTTGCAATATCTGCTTAGCATCGGTTGAAGTGATAACTCGCTCGTCACTCCAATGTTATACTAATTTATTTAAAAACTTTATTGTTTAACCATAAAGGTTACAAAGGGCGGACTTATTGTCAGTTAGCATTCTCTGCCAGTCAACTCATTGCGTGATGAAAAATTGTGGCGAGTGTAATAAAGTGTAATAAAATAATAAACAGAAATATACGTATATATTAAAGTTAAGCTTATAAATTATACAAAATTAAATGCATATGAAGTTATACGAAGTGTTAATGTAATTTTATGAAGATTTACATGTAAAGTAGAGCTTGCCTTTCATCGTATAATCAAATGTCAGTTTCCAAAGTAAGTTTTAAGTCGGAAAGATTTAGTGAACGTTGAAAAGTTGTTTTATATCGAAATTTTAATGCACAAATGAGGTAATTTTTTGCGGGTCAAAGTTGCGGAATCTATGCGCGCGCGCGTGACGGGTCGCGCAGTTTTTACTTCTTACGCCGCTGAGTTTTTGCGCACTAACGAATATTAATTAGGTTTGTCCAAAGATGGCTCATTAGGAGGCTGCCTCCGAGACAGGGCGACACCGCCGCAGCCGTACTTGTGTGAGCTCGCCGCGTCTATTAATTACGCAATTTAAAGTCATTAAGTCCCGCGAAACGAACAGATGCAAACTGCGAATCTGGCGAAACACTCACATAAATATATAAAAAATGACTAGGAACATCAATTCTAAATATCCTTATGATCCACCGAACGACAAAATAAAAACAGAAAAACATGTTGAAAAAATATTAGGTACTTTAAACATAAAACAATTTTTTAAATTAGTAACACGTTATCCGGTATCATGGAGGTAGGTACGTAGGTTCTCTACGGTCATAATATAAGTAATCCCAAAAATGAAATAAATATTGTAATTATAATTATAATTATTAATATCGTATCTGATATCGTACATAAATGTTAACTATATTACTATTTATTAGCTAACGTTTTTTTATAAAACTGAAGTAACCAACGAATTTACAGTCCACCTGATGATGGTAAGTGGCTACTACAGCCCATGGACCATTACCATACCATTACAGCCTATAAAAGTCCACTGCTGAATATAGGCCTCCTCCATACATTGCCTCATATGGTGGATTCGGTCATAGTTGTCACGCTTGGCAAGCAGGTATCGTAGTTTACATACATAAATTGCACAAAGACAAACATCCAAACCCCAAAAAAAAACATCCAACCAAAATTACTTGCAGGTTGTACATGCACTTGTTCCTTGCGGGATTCGAACCAGTGGCCCATTGCGCTATCGCGAACGCGAACTAAATATAAGCAGAATTATGTTAATGATTCTTATATTTACGCGAACACTACACATTGAATAAACATAGACCAAAAAAAAATAGTTTTATTCAGAATTATGTTGCTAAATAAATATAAAAAAAAATTGTTTTATTCAGAATTATGACTATTAATGTTAGTGACTTATTAATGATCAGTGTGAAGTTGCTGTTGGAAGAAGATACCACTCTCTAACAAGAGTTGCTGTTGCTTCTAGGCAAGGAAATATTGGTTATGTCTTAATGTCATACTGCATTTCATATTGACGAACCTTACCTAGATGTGGAGGTTTCGGGAGAGCTGTAAGGGGTGGTTGGAGGCTTTTCATGGACAAGAGGTCCGACAAAGAGATATTTGGTAACAAATATTCGCTAGTACAAAATGTAAGAATATATACTTGTCTTTCATCTAGTTTTAATCGCATAAAAAAACCTGATTTGAACCTAGGTTGTAACAAATCGCGATAGAAGGATTGGTTCTCGCGACATGCGCCACGGAGCCGTACGTGTCTCAATTTAAATCAAAGTCTGTCGTGTAAATATACTACTACATTACGTATATAGTTAAATTACGAGGTAGAGCCATGCTGCAGCTATATTATGGTTGTAGCACGAATGGGTCCACGTGGGAAGGAACACGCTCTAACAGAATACCAACGTAAAATGGCAGCTTAATGCAATTATGTTTCGAATGGTGAGTGTAGAGCACCGGAGACCATTTTTAATGGACACGAGGCATTCCATCCTAGTCCTCAGGGGTGACAATGCATCTGCATTTTGAATCTTAATCGAGGGTAAATGTAGATTTCTATGGTCCACAGCATTCACTTACCAACATGTGGACTGTCTTACTACCAAGTTTGCTTTTTGTCAACCCTATCCTAAAAAAGTAATAAAAGAGTTCGCTAAAAGCGGCGTCTTTTTGTTGTTTACAAAAGGCGGAGGCGATGTTATGCGCGTGGCGATAGCGGCTAGCGCGCTCTGAAAATGCGTCGCAATTAGGGCGATATAACATGCGATATTGTCCCGTAGGTGTCGTAAGAGACCCACGGGACAATATCGCGCCACTAAGAAGACCACGCTCTCACCGAACACCAGCGTAAAATAGTAGCTTAATACTGCTGTATTTCGTAGAGAACCGAAAACCCTTATTACTGGAAATGAGGCATTCAATGCATCTGCACCTTGATTCTTAATTGAACATAGATCTAGATGTATATGGGCCACAGCCACAACCATCAGGTGGACTGTGTGGCCGTTAGTCATCCATATTGTATAAAAAAAATTATAAATAAATAGCATTTGATTGAAACGCGTAAAACCAAGTGACTAATGTTAGTAGCGAAACTAAACATGAAATTCACTTAGATCCGCATGCAAATGACAACAACAATAGTAAAGCAGGCCGCGCCCGCACGCCCGCGTGGTTCTTACTGCAATAATGTGTGCACCACTTTTTAGTTTTGCATATCGTATTAGCAATTTGAATATGTTATTCTGATATCTTTACTAACAAATTGCTACGTAGATATAACGCATCTTCTGCGCTTGTATTTTTTTTTATTAAATTCCATCTTTTAATGCTATACTTTTTTTATAGATTAAGAGTGACAAGCGAGCACACAGCCCACCTGATGGTAAGTGGATACTGTGGCCCATAGACATCTACATTTATCCTCGACTAAGATGGAATCCTTCGTTTCCAGTAAAAAGGGTCTCCGGTTCTCTAAACGCACCATAAAACAGCAGCATTAAGCTGGTATTTTACGCTGGTATTCTGTGAGAGCATGGTCCTTCCAAGGTCGAGCGGATCCATTCGTGCTACAATATAGCTGCAGCGTGGCTCTACCACGTATAAATATGTGACCTAGAATAGTAACGTGATGGTCATTGAAGTAATACGATGTTACTACGTTCTAGAACATAACCGCGAACAAAATCTCTGCAGCAGTGCGGGGGGCGTGTTTGGAGGCACAGAGTATCTTTTTATGGCACAGACTAAGTGAGTTTGAGTACGTGGCTCTAACGCGTGTTGCTAACAACCAAGTCTCGGTGTCTCTTCAAGTACATAGTACATATTACATCAATGATTTTTTTACAGTGCACTGTACCTACTCATGGCATACTTTCCATGAGTAACAAGAGTCTAGCGACTGCTCGGCTCGGGGAAAATCCACCCAAATCCGCTAAACCTAGATCCTACAGGGAATGCACAGCCGTGTTGCTGTAGAGAGTCCACCGCTTCGTGTAGTCCTGTTGTAAATTGTAAATGCTAGGAAATTTAAATGGCCTCCTCCTAAATAAGTATCATCATATAGTGTAAACCAGATGTAAAATAACCAGTACGACGACGAGAAGCAAATTCATAGATGCGAGACTTGGTGCTGCGATTGACAATCAACCTGCTATGCGTTATTCATTGTTTTATTTCTGTCTATCAAAAGCCCACAGCTGAACATAGGCCTCCCTCATAGATTGCCCCATATATTTGTCGTATTTACCGCGCTTGGAAAGCGCAGCTTTTGCTATTATTATTGAGTTGTTATCAGGAAGATGCTGCTGCCCATCAGTTTGTGTAGTTTCCCTCTGTCGCCTCTTACAATAACTGCGGATCGATAAAGAGTAGTTACACCGCCACTACAAGGCACCGGTTACACTGCACAAAAGCTTTAATATACAAAGTTATATGATTTGAAAAACGTAATGTTTTGCCTGTTTACAATGTATAATTTTGTACGACAGTCCTACTTAAAAAAAAAACGGAGTAATTATATAAGTTCACTACAGTTAATACTTGAAAGAGATATAACTCTTGAGATGTATCACGCTGGAAAGGCGAAATGTTAAGAGTTGAACCGAGACCCTCGCAGTGGCAATGCCGCCGCGGACACTTCTTCGTCATCCTTCACTTTTCCCGTTGAAGAGAAAATTTTCCATCGACACATATAACGTTGCCGTGTATTGATGGCGTAAGAGAAACTCTACCCAATATCATGCCGTGGGTGTTGTAAGATTCCCTCTGTCACCAAGAGTGAAACTTTAACAAAAGATGAGGAGCAACAACTTCCTGATAACGTTTGTTGCCAACCCGTCTGCCATGCGTGATAAGTATGAGAAAATCCCCACTATGAGGAAGACCTATGTTCAGCAATGGACTTTTGATCGACTGTAATGATGATGTTGAAAGTATTTAAACTTTTTTTACTTTAAACAGTTAATTCTTCTTTAATCAGAGAGTTTTCTCGGCGTAAACTTATTTATAAATGAACTCGTTGTCCCTCAGTTAGAAGAAAATATTTTAATGCTTACGTATTCGACGTATTTAAGCACAACATGTTTACTAATTTTAAAAAAGGTACCGAATTCCGTTCCCGTATCCGCAGGGGAGCATCAATTTAGTGTCGGTGATCTGTCGCGGCACGAGCGGAGCTCGAGGAGCCGCGGCTTAGCACCGGTGATGTTAATCCGGGGCAGCATGCTGGCGACCGACGTGCCCCTCGCACTCTACCGGGGATTAGTTTGCCTCCTTTACGGTGCACGACACGGTTACGACGTGGATACGATATTTTTCATACACAATCTATAACATTCCATTTTTTCCATAAGAGTTATGTTATGAGCTTTTATTTATTCCATTGTATAAGGTCCGCATGTGTGCTAGCCGCTTTTCACCGGAGACGGACCGCATATGAGGAGAAAGTCCTCAGCCTCTAATTTTAGATTTTTATAGAATAAGGGTAACAACGAGTACACAGTCCACCTGACGGTAAGAGGGTGCTGTGGCCATAGACATGTAGGTACAGGCCATAGATATGCGTTGTCACCCCTGAGGACTAAATATTTTTATATAAATAAAATATAAAAATTAAATTAGGTATAGAATTTTTTTACAGTTTAAGTGAATGATACCTGTCTTATCAGCCTGTTTTCATGGTACACAATCTCTTCAGTACCTACCTTACCCTACCTTACCGTTTTATTACAGTGAAAGAAAAACCGTTTCTTAACCTGCCGATGTCTTTAGAACCTGACTGGAAAGCGCACAAAAAACCAAAACAAAACCTGAAAGGGAATTTCTTATTCATTTAAAAACATATGTAACTGTACCTACTTTAGTACAAGTCGTCGCGATCCCATGTCGCGGGTGCGAAGTACCGCGTGACTTCGGGGGTCGAGTTAGCGGATTATTTGACATAAACACGTCTCGTCAACCGGCTGGTAGGTCGCCTGTCGCCACGTTAGCTCTACTTTACGAGCGTTGGTAATCCCGCCTGTCAGCGGTCCGCCCCGCCGTGACTCCTCCGCGACGTGCTCTTTGCTACACTGTCTCCAAGAGTACGAAGTACTAATGGGGTCGTGCATGGGATTTTGGGATTAACTTTAATGAACTTATATAATTACTACTTGTTTTAAGTAAAGCTGTCGTACAAAATTGTGCATAACACTGCATTCTAATCTAATTAGTGTGAAGTACCTAACTAGAATCGTGTAGTGGCAATCTAGGAGAATCCAGTACCCTCAGACTGTAAGTGTCGTAAGAAGCTGAGATACAAGATGGGCAGCTGCATGTTCTGATATTATGATGACATGATGAGATGATGATAACAACTCAATAATAATAGTAAAATTACGGTTTCCAACCCATTATCATCATCATCATTACAGCCCTTCACAAGTCCACTGTTGAACATAGGCTTCCCCAAGGAATGCCACAAAGTACGGTCCTGAGCCACCTGCATTCATCGACTTCCTCCATGTCTTACCACAGGTCATCACTCCATCTAGTGCATTGCTAACCCGCCTTTATTAAATTAATCTTCTGCCTGTAAATATAACCGATTGCTTCTGGTTACCAACCCGCCTGCCAAACGTATATATGCACAACTATTATAGAGGGGAATGTGAGGCAATATATGGGGGAGGCCTGTATTCAGTAGTAGACTTTTATAGACTATATTGGATAGACAACAAAAAACAAAACCCTGTGGTTTACTTTTACGCTTACCAACCGATAAATTTTAATTAAATTAAATTTAAATAAATTTTTATTTGCAAATTGTTTTATACCTCTAACACAAGTAAAGTGGGATATTTAACAATACTCTTACTCCCCGGACAATGCAGAGATAATAAAACCACATACAATATGCAAATACAATTGTATTTGAATTTAATTAAAAAACATATTGTCGAATTTTCTGAAGTAAAGTTATTGCTATACATTTGAATACTGATGCTGATTACGCACTTAACAAGAACCATAGGATTTTTGTTATGTACACGTTGGATAGTGGAATTCCTTTGCGACGGGTTGGGTAAACAATGGTAATATCTGTTATCATTTCCTATGTTAAAAACATGTAATTTTTTGCCTTGTCCCAAGTTGGAAATGTTGCCGTTTTTACAGCAAAGTACGCCCATTATATCCAAAACGCTGCTCTCTGTGTATCGGCGTGGGTCGTGTTTATATTTGTGAAAGTTATGGCGGTATCTGATATGCTAATAGATGGAAGTAGTTCTCTTTTTCACATGGTAGAGCCACGCTGCAGCTATATTATGGTTGTAGCACGAATGGTTCGGCTTCACCGGGGAAGATCCACGCTCTTACAGAATACTAGCGTAAAATAGCAGCTCAATGCTGCTGTGTGTCATATGGTGAGTGTAGAGAACCGGAGACCCTTTTTACTGGAAACAAGGCAGTCCATCTTAGTCTTCAGGTGTGCCAACGATACTGATGTCTCTGAGCGACAGCATCCACTAACCATCTGTTTGATCTTTTGTGACCCTTATTTTATACAAAAATAGTAAATTGCTACATGACGTACACTGAATCAATGAAACTTTGATACAGGAAATGGAGAAATTATTAAATGAATCTATTATCTCTAGGTCGGCGGCGGCGAGTCTTCACCCCTTTGTTATTGATATTCCACGCATCAGAACCAAACGGTTTGCTTCGTCTTTCATAATGCGTCAGTAGTACGGCGTGGCTCTACCACGTTTATTAGGTATGTATATTAGGTGAAAGAGTAGTCTTGCTTCGGTTGAGCCGACCCATTCGTACTGCAGTCATAATTAGCTGCAGTGCGGCTCTACCACGTATAGAATCATATACTTATATCAAGAACTATTTTATTTTAATATGTCATACTAAGCAACGAGTTCGCAAAAGTCATTTTTGTAAAGTTCAAAGGAGTGGAATAATTTGCCGGCGTCTGTCTTTCCGTCCGAATACAATCTGGACGTTTTCAAGGCAAGACTGAATAGGCTTTTGTTAAGCTAAGACAGTGTGTTTACCATCTAGGGCTACATCACCACTTACCACAAGGTGGGATTATGGTCTAGCACTGGCTTTCAATAATTTAAAAATAAAAATAATATAAAAAATAAAAATAACAGTACCTATACTTTATATTTACAGTACTAAATTCGCCTTTTATATATTTTCTTTCTAAATAAATATGTCAAGATGAATGGCTTTTACAAAATTGTCCACGTTCTGGTTCTACGTGAGTGCGAGAGTGCGAATTGTGTCGTACTGATAGGTATCTGCGAGGCGACGGGAAGGGGACAGCCAGGACAGGCGATAGCATCGCGCTGAATTGAACGCACAGCTCTCCAGGGATGCACAGCGATACGCCAATCATTCCGATGCATTTTTATAAATTGAACTAAACTTGTTCACTACTAGCTACTATAAAAATCCTTGTAACCTAAAGCCGAGAGTCTCTCAGAGAAAAAATAAGAAATAAAATAAAAATATTAATTTGGCCTCTCAGTATATTTATACAAGAATTTAATGCATGTTCAAAAAAACAAAAGTAGTTTTAATAGAAAAAGTGATGTACATTCTGTAACCACCAAGAACAAACACAAGCTAATGATACCAGTTTTTCGACTCCACAGAGTCAAAAATTCATTCATGGGGCAATGTATACGATATTACGACAAAGTCCCAGAAATATACAAGGTATCTCTATAACAAAGTTTAAATATTTTACTGAACAAAAACGATATAAAAAGGGTTATTGTAATATAAATGAATACATGATTGATAATAACCCCTGGGAATGAGGTGATCGCTTCCAATTTCAAGCTGTTTCTTAAATAAGTTTTATAAGTAGTTTGTACAACTCGTGTTTATTGTATAATTTTACTTTGAAAAAAAAAGTCCCGCTGGGTTTATTACTGTTTCCTCCCAGGACAGTGTTATTCCGAACCAGTAGTAAAAGTAAAAAAAATGACTTTCAATAAGGTACATGTGATTAATTACATGTAATTTATATTGAATAAAAATAATTCTGTTCTATTCTATAGTCGATTGTAGAGATCCTTTTATGCCGAGGTGTTCTCCTAGGTTCATAACACCCTCTTAATTAATTCTGCCACCATACAGCAGGAACAGAACAATTACAGGTTATGAGGTGTGTGAGGAGGTGACAAACGAGCACCTGTCCACCTCATGGTAAGTGGATGCTGAGGTCCGTAGGCATCTACATCTATCCTCAGTTAAGAATCAAAATGCAGATGCGTTGTCACACCTGAGGACTAAGATGGAATGCCTCGTTTCCAGTAAAAGGGGTCTTCGTTTCTCTACACTCACCGTACGAAACACGGCACCATTAAGCTGTTATTTCACACCAGTATTCTGTAAGTGCGTGGTCCTACCCCGGTCGAGTCGTCCCATTCTTGCTACAACCGTAATAAAGCTATAGCGTGGCTCTATCACGTGAATATTCATTTAAAGTTAAGACAGAAATATTTAGTAATCTAAATACAACATTTTATATCTTAGTAGGACTTAATCTTAACTATTAGACCAATTTAGCCGATGGAATTTTTCTTAAGGATTCAGAATTCACAATCCTATGACGACTCGGTGGAGCAAGAGGCCCAGCGTTTGATTGCGGCTCTGCAGAGCTACGGGTTCTAATCCCGCACCAAGTGTTTGTATGGCCTACAAATTAATTGTTTCGGATCTGTATGTTTTTTCATGTGCAATTTATTTTGAAACAGAAACAGAAACGCCTTCACGATACAGGAGACGACCCTACTGTGTGAGGTAACATTATATTTTTAACTAGCTATTTCCCGCGACTTCGCAGGCGTGGAATTTACTAAGATTTCATGGGTTTTAATTTGTTTGTACGGAACCCTAATCATTTTTCTAAAATAAAAGTATCCTAAGTTACTCCTTATAACATCAGCTATCTGCCAGTGAAAGTCCTGTCAAAATCGGTCCAGCCGTTTCGGAGATTAGAACAAACAGACAGACAGACAGACAAAAATGTTAAAAATTGTTTTTTTGTTATTAGTATCGTATATAATTTAATATGCATTTAGTAAAAGCTGTTATTTTAACATCACAAACAGACACTTCAATTTTATTTATTTGTATGCAGTATGTAGGTATGTATGTATAGATATAGATTAAAAACGCGACTTTTGTATCAGACCCATTTAAACTTTTGTAATGTAAACACCTTTTGTCACTTAATGTGTATGAATAATTAGATAAGGTACCCAATAAATGTAATCGTGTATTGTGACGTAGAGTGGCAGCCCTGACGCTGGACCGAGCGCGGCTGCTGCGCGCCTCGCGCCGCGACATCTCCGCTGATTATCTCTTGTAATACAATTGTTCCACTTCTCCGCCTTTCTTTAGTCGTTGTGCAAATATCGCCACCTCTTTTTGTTCCACCTCGACACGGAGTAAGGTCTCAATAAATATATCTACTAATAATATAATAGAGTTTTTATTATATTGAAGAGACAATCTACTAGCTCATATCGTCGCGTGGTTGTCGTAAGGGATGACAGTGGGAAACTGAAGCAAGTAATGGGCAGCAGCATCTTCTCGATAACAACTCCAAATAATAAAAAACTGTGGTTGCCGAAACCGCCTGCCAAGGCTATGGCAATATCCGCCCTGTGAGGCTATCTATGGGGGAGGCCTATGTTCAGCAGTGGACTTATATAGGCTGTATTGGATAAGTAGCTACTACAAAGTGGAACTGGAAGTGTGTTATCTCCTCTGAAGATTCAGATGAAACACCTAAAACCCTATAATAATACTGGCTTTAAATAACATTCAGATCGGAGCACAAGAGTGGATGGATGCTTAATAATAATATCCTAATATAATATGATATAAAATAGTAGACGGTCAGTCTCAACAGAGTCCTAGCCATTTGCGCAGAGCAGAATTATAGTGCACCAATGTATGTCCAAGTGCATGTTCACTCTCTATTACATAATTCTCATAATCCGATGGGACGGCAATCCGGCACAATCACAACTGAAGAGAGATAGATGCAGTACCATTTACATGCTTTTCAAGGTACGGGGGAGAAACACTGGCGACTTCCTGACTCTGGGCTGCTCCTAAGAATTTCTCGACAGAATCCCGGTATTCGAACCAGGAACCACTAAGAGACATTGCGTTTACGACCAATTAGACCAATGAGATAGTGAAATATCTCTGATAGTCAAATATATCTGCTAATTTCTGAATATCACAGATCAACTTAAAATTGAGTGATTTAAAAAAGTTATGATCAGTAACTTAAATATTATAATTGCTGTTTATTTCATCAAATTTGTAAGTTGAATGATGTAAAGATTGGTGAGACCATGTTTTTTTATAATCGATAACAATTTTTGATAAAGTGTTTATAAATTAATCATTCATGTATTATATATTGTGCTAGCGATCCGCCCCGGCTTCGCACGGGTGATTTCTGGATCTCGACAACAGCGCCACCTACCGGGTCCAATTGTGAATCTAAACTAAAAGACACTAAACTAGTGACCCGTTCAAACACACACGAAAAATTTCATCTAAATCGGTTGATCAGTTTTTGAGTTTTAGCGAGACTAAGGGACAGCAATTAATTTTTATATAGGTAGGTATAGAGATTTCAACTAAATTGTGAGTTAGAAAATAGTAAAAATTGGCGAGACAATGTTTTTTTATAATAATTAATAACGATTTTTTGATAAAGTGTTTTTATAAATGAATCTAAATCTAATCTAATAAAATCTAAATGAAATCTCTCTATAAATAATATTTCTGAACTAGTTCACAAAGGCTAGCTTGTTATTTCTATGTTTTAGTTTATAGCCTTATGGTACGTACTCTGACTAAGGTCTGAGTTATCTGTCGTATTAGGGCAATCCTGCAATGATAGTCGCAAGTGGATGTAATAATATATAGATAAATAAATTATGTAGCTTTAAATATCGCATTCCACTATCAATTCAGCCAATGAACGTATATTAAACGTAATTATTTATTTTATCATTAATTTAAGCTGCTTCAGTGGCAGTTCTTGGTAATTAACAAATAGATTTGTAGACGGCGCGGAGGCTGGGTCGGGGCCCGCAAATAAATCTCCGAGTGTCAAACGTAGCGCGCGTTACCGCCACATGTCGGCATTCTCCTGGTCCATATTCTTCCTGTTCACATTCGTTGGAGCGCACGTCAGAGCGCACGCTCTCATCTGCAGCCAGCTGCTACTTTTTGTATTTTTATGAAATAGTAAGTCTTGAAAAGTAAAGAAAAAACGAAAGAGTACATCATAATATACTAATTAATTATTATGACTGCCTCGTTGGTCTAGTGGTCGTAGCGATTGATGATCATTTTGAATCCCGATCCAAAAATCAGTTACTGAATTTTTCTGTCAAGAAATTCTCAGTAGCAGCCCGGAGTCAGGAAGTTGGCGTCACGCGCTTGATCTCTCTCCGGCCGTGTCGGCTTCCCAGCCCATCGGACTATGAGATTGAACGAATAGAGAGTGCTCCTGTGCTTGCGCACACACTCGAGCACATCTTGTGGTGCGTAGATGGCTAGTCTCCGTTGAAACTGGATGCCGTTGCCAAAATTCGGTCTGAGGAGATTATTATATACTAATTTATAACAAAAATACGAAATTTAATCAATTTGGTTTGGTAAGTCGAAGGCGTGCCAAAAAAGGTGATTTTTAGTAATGATCAAAAATATTGGTCTCGAATTATTATTTTCTGATGTTACTTAAAATGTTCCCATAGCAAGTATGAGTAAACACAAAGTTCTCTACATAAACAGAGCCCATACGAACTATAGACGTAATTATTTCATGATGCTAAATTTATAAATTCACTTAACTTTATATCAACCCGTTTAGTACTTTCCCAAGTGTGGCCATTGGTACCTTAATCATTGAATATTTTTATGTAAAGGTAATATAATATTAAATAAATCATTATTATATAAAAAATATAATATTGTTTTTAACTTTAAGATTTTGTTAAGTAGTTGGTATGAATTTGTTTTAACACTTCAAGTGGAAACTCGAATAGTTAGATACGAGTACATTATAATTTTTTATTATTAAAACAAGTAACTGTTTTAAGTTATCCAAATAAAATAAAATAAAATAAAAGTGAAATTATCGAAATAACAAAAAAGAAAAAAGATTTTTATTGAAGTAAGGTCCCGCTGGGTTTCTTGTCGGTTCTTCCCAGGAGAGGTTTTTTATGGTACCAGTAGTAAAATTAAGAAAAATACTTTCAATAAGAATTTGTTGTAATCTATATTGAATAAAAATTATTCTATTCTATTCTAGTAAGGAGGACAAAAGAGCTCACAGTCCATCTTATGGGGAGTAGATGCTGTGATCCATAGACACTTAGATACATCTATCCTCGACGAACGATGAAAATGCAGATGCGTTGTCACACCTAAAAGTAGAAAGATGAAAAATCTCGTGACTAGTAAGTCAATTTTTCATCTTTTTACTTTACTAAATAGGTCTCCGCTCAGATTATATAACAATGGTCTCCCGTTCTCTTCACTTATCACATGAAACAGATTTAGGTACCTATGCTGTTTTCTACGCTGGTGATCTCTGAGAGTCTGGTCTTTCCCCGGTCGAGTTGATCCGCACCTAATTTGTGCTGTTTTAAGGTAAGATTACAATTTACAATTTTTGTGTAAAGTTTATGCAAAAAATACCCCGCATCTAGTTTATGTACCATAACAGTTTAACAAAGTACCGAATCTATTAGTTCTGTCCATTAACTTTTACGAGCAGCAAGCGGCGGCACTCGACGCGTGTTGTCGATACGTGATTTAACAGCGCAAACAAATTGTAAGCGACAGTCAAAATGTAGCGGCCTTAAACTAATCAGCTTGACAGGGTTTAGAGCGCGGGAGACAAGTGGGCAGCAGATGCGCAAGCGTGGGGCGGCGGAACTCCTCGCCAATGAGGGCATTTACCATTATTTCTGCTTCCAGGGCGGCGCCACTTAAGAATGAGATGAAATATTTGATAGATTTTATGGCGGGGAAGTTAATTTGTTAGAAAAATGTTAGGGTCAATATTTTTTTTTCTGATATGTAAACTAAACTACGGAAATTTCTAAAAGTAGAAAAATTAAAAAAAGAGCAAAAAAAATTCAACTTTGTTATAAATCAGCTTGTTATTTATTATTGTAGTTATTTTATATTTACTGCTTTAATTCTAATAGTAAATTTTCCAACATGATAAAATAAAATAAAAGGTGCAAAAAGAAATTAAAGAGCAAACCTATGAGGCATTGTTTTGTGTACAACTTATTGATACTCTCAATTATCCGATAAACTTTTATTTAACACACAATTTCTCAATTATAATGACCTCGTGTAACAAATGACTTCACCTCACTCCCAACTAGCGACATCTGGTGAGCGTAAAGTTATTAGCCCTCATTGCTTGGCGGTTGGCGGCACGACTGTAACTCGAGCGGTTTTTTCACTTTAGAGACGCGCGCTGCGGCCCGTGTCAGTTCACACGTGCGCTACAGACGCGCGACACCGGACTCTCTACTTTACGAAACCTAACAAACACCGACGGACCGATTGTCATATATTTTTTTTATAGAATAAAGGTGACAAACCGGCACACAGTCCACCTGATGGTAAGTGGATATTGTGACCCATAAACATGTACATAATATGTCGTCGATTAAGAATCAAAATGCAGATGTGTTGTCACCTCCGAGGATTAAGATGGAATGCCTTGTTTCTATTAATAAGGGTCTCCAGTCCCCTATATTCACCTTAAGAAACACAGCAGCAATAACCTGCTATTTTACGCTGGTATTCTGTGAGAGCGTGGTCCTACCCCGGTTGGCGCGACCTATTCGTGCTACAACCATAAAATAGCTGCAGCGCGGCTACACCACGTATACATTTGAGTGCCTACACACACAGTTTCATATGTGGGCCTGTGAGCTTGTATATACTCCAGATCCCAACACTGCCAAGTGGCATTTTGCAGCACCATCCCATATGTGACAGAACTAAAAATAAATTGATAAAAGGAGGTAATTCGCCGGCATTATTTCGCTGGCTGTCTGTTATTGAAACACGATTTACGGGATGACGGTAAATTACATTGAACGCATCCCATAGATTTATGCAGCGTCCGGACAGACCGAGCAAGTGCTACAAGAAACATTGGGACACTGAAGTATTTCGTTTATTTTGAATACTTCCTTTATGAGGGATACCTTTTTTGTCAAAACTTTAACCTTTGTCAAAACTTTTTTTTTAAAAACGTGACCTTCACACCTTCACATTAGGATTTTCTGCTGCATCGTGGGGGCAGTTCACATACATAAATTTCACAAGGATAAACATCCAGACCCGGAACAATTATTTCTTGGCCATACAAATACCTGTAACGTGCTGGATTCAAACCCCCGGCGCTTAGCGCTGCAACTCATTGCTAAGCCACTGCGCCACGGAGTCGTCAAATGGTTTAATAGTTTGCGTAAACTATACGTTGACATAAACTATTAAGTCATGGACTTTATACGGATGTTAGGCAACTTCACTAGAGATGTTTTTAAGTTCTTAGATTTTTTTACAGATTATCTTACTATTCCATTATTATACTAGTATCAAAAAATATTCATGAGAATGAAAAACAATTCAAACTGTTTGTGCTTTCTAAAAATCAATTGGAGTCAAAAGTCAATGAATGCAAACGACTTATTCCCGCGTTGGACCGTGTCGCTCGTTACCGGCTGTTTGCGGGCGAGGCCGGGGCGCGCGCGAGTCAATTAGCAGCTTAGTATTCCCCGGGGACTCTGACAACGACGCGCCAGCCGACTCCGCCACAGACTCACTAAATTAAGACATTAGTATTATTGGGGAAACACAAAAATAAAACAATGTACCTACTAAACATTCGTTAAACGGGCTCGTAAATTTAATAACTAGTATAATTACGAGAACAAGGGAAAAAATTACTTACAAACATATTTTTTATTTATATTTTTTATAGAATAGGGGTGACAAACGAGCACAGAGTCCACTTGATAGTAAGCTGTTATTTTACGCTGGTTTCTGTGAGAGCGTGATTTTGTGTGACTCATTCGTGCTAAAATCGTAATATAGCAGCAGCGTAGCTCTACCACGCGACTGATTTAAAAACCACTCCAACACGCATTGGAGGCGGCTTTTTTATTTATAAATAAATAAAAGTTTAAAAAACTAAAAAACACGCTTTTGTAGATAACCGAACTAAAAAGTAGATAATAATTTTCAAAAAGTTTAAAATAAGAAAATAGTGATTAACATAAAAAGTTTATTTTGTTGTTAAAAAGCGTGGGGTGCTTTTTCAGACATTTTTTATGATGACGCTAATTTACAAATATCCACAAAAATACTTACAACAAATGACATCAAGCACCCCACGCTTTATTACAAAAAAAGGATTTTTTTAATGTTTTTTTTATTTTTTTTATGTTAATCACTATTTTCTTATTTTAACTTATTGAAAATTATTTTCTAGTTTTTAGTTCGGTTATCTACAAAAGCGTGTTTTTTAGTTTTTTTTAACTTTTATTTATTTTCTATTTTTTAGTGCGGCTAACTACAAAAGCGTGTTTTTTTTTGGAACGAAGTTCTTTTACGTGATTCACAGTAGATTGAACTGGCAGAAATCGCAGTCGTTTTATGAATTATTTGCAAATACTGAGGATCCTGGCAAGGATAATGGGACAAACTATTTAAAAAATTGCATTGTCATCGGTCGTTGATAAGTGTGCGAAGTTTCAAATCAATCCGACGTTTTAAAGGGGATGAAAATCACATTCAAAAATTCCGTTACACAGATACATAGATACATAGCAAGCTAATAAAAGCGTGTTAAAAAGACAAATCACTTTGTAAGCGATTTCTACAAAATATATTCGTAAGATAATCACCACACATAGCACATAGGTACTTCAGAACATTTACTTTACATTTGCAATGTCTTGAAATTTGTAACAAGAGAAAAATATTTTAGTTTAAGTACACGTTAGTGGTTTTCTTGTAGGATTTTCGCCTGCATCGTGGAGGCGGACTACATATATAATTTGCACAAGGACAAACATCCAAGCCCGGGATGATTATTAGTAGAACATCCTACAAACACTTGCTCCGTGCGGGATTTCAATCCGCGGCCCTGCAACGTCACGACCAAACTATTCAACCTAACAAACAAACTGTTTATACAAATAACAAGTGGTGAAATTAAAAATGTTGTACAACCGACTTCAATATAAATTATTAAGGATAACTCAAAAACTACTGGTCAGACATTGATCAAATTTATATGGGACCACATGAAAAGCACCAGCTTTCAAATAAAAAAGAATCATCGAAATAGGTTCACCGAGAAAAAAGTTATGAGGTAACACACATAAAAAAAAACATATAGTCGAATTGAGTACCTCCTATTTTTTGAAGTCGGTTGAAAAGGAATTACTTTTTGGAGAATTAAGAAAGTCATCAAGTACAAGGTTTCATCTTAACACATGTACATTTCACTAGTGCTAGGACTGCTTTCCTGCCAAGGAGTCCGTCTGTGCTTGTGTTTTGGTCTGAAGGGTACAGAGAGCCAGTATAATAACGGATTGTAAGATATGCTATCTTAGTCTTCAGATATGACAACGCATCCGTAGCCCTCGTTGTATGAAGTTGGCTGCAGGTTTCCATGGACTGCGCTAGCCACTTACCATCAGGTGGACTGTAAGTGCGTTTGTCACTTCAGTTTTATTAAAGAAACATACATCATCTTAACTAGCCTTGTGATATTATTGTCTTGTTATTTTAACGTGTTTAACTAAAAGTTATTTATGACTAGCTTGTCCCCGCGACTTCGCCCGCGTGGAATTTATTACGATTGGATTTCATGGGTTTTCATTTGTTTGTACGGAACCCTAATAATTTTTCTAAAATAAAAGTATCCTAAGTTACTCCTTATAACATCAGCTATCTGCCAGTGAAAGTCCTGTCAAAATCGGTCGAGCCGTTTCGGAGATTAGCCGGAACAAACAGACATACTGACAGACAAAAAACATTTAAAAATTGTGTTTTGGTTATAAGTACCGTATATACTTTCAATATGTATTTAGTAAAAAGCTGTTATTTTGACATTACAAACAGACACTTCAATTTTATTCATTTGTATAGATTTTGGGTTCAAAATGCAATGGATAATTGAGAAATTATACTTATATGATGAAGATTTATATTTGTTGATATCAGTTATTGAGGCTTTACTTATAATAAGAGTATATTCTTAAACTAAATCTCCTTTTTTTTCTTATTCTTAGGTATGTTTTTTTAAAGTTGTGTTTTGGTTATTGTAATAATATCTGTCACCAATTTA
Source organism: Parnassius orleans (assembly GCA_029286625.1). Classification (NCBI taxonomy): domain Eukaryota; kingdom Metazoa; phylum Arthropoda; class Insecta; order Lepidoptera; family Papilionidae; genus Parnassius; species Parnassius orleans. Next base: position 1,835,273 of record JAGSMP010000181.1, on the reverse strand, counting down.
TTAGTACTTGCATTATTTTGTACGTTAGCCTTGCCTGATGTAGCATGTTGGCAAGGTAGACCAGACACAATATGAATGCGGATAGAATAATTCGACTTAGAGACCTTCAAGAAAAGAGGCTAGATACCTACTCTTTTCTAAAAAGCCAGCGACGCACCTGCAATTCCCCTGGTTTTGCAGATGTTTGCGACGGTGATCACTTACCATCAGGTGAGCCGTATGCTCATTCGCCTCCTCTTCCACAAAAGAAAAAATAAAGCCATTATGTTTTTATTGGATAGCTTCTAACAGACAATTTCGACTTCCCTATAATAACTTTAATAACTGTATTCCGTATTGTACGAGTACATCATTCTATATTCTTTAGAGATTATTATTCCACACAGTTATACAGTGAGTTGTAATGGTACTTATGTGTACCTACTCGTTTGTTCTTTGTGTTACTGAAGTATGACGCTGCGGTTCATACCCACCAGCAACAGGACATGATTACGACACATAGCTACTTATTATGTATCTTGCTAACAAGCCCATATTTGTTTGTCCATTGTTGTATATTTTTAATAATTAGCAGATCATCATCATCATCATATTCATCAATAACATCAACATCATGATCATCATAACAGTCCTTCACAAGCTTACTTCCATTCCTCTGCTGAACCTAAGCCTCCCCCAAGGAATGTAACAAAACACAGTTCGGAATCACCTGCATCTAGGGTTACCAGATGATTGAAAAATCCTAGAAAATCCATTCAATCCTCCAAATCTATAGAAAATCCTGACATTTTGTTGCAAACATAATTAACCAGCGTGAAAAACAAATTAATTCATTATTGGTTTTGTGCACTCTTAATCCACGCTGCAGATTCCATCCCTCCCATGCAAAAACCTACTGTATTTTATTGAAAAATCGAAAAAAAGTCCACATTTCGAAAATCCGACCGTAATCCTAAGAAGAGCTTAAAAGCCCTGAGGACAAATCGTGACGTATGGTATCTCTACCTGCTTCCATCGACTTCTTATTAAGTTGTAACTCCATACAAAGGATAAATAATCACAGCATTTTAACTCCATCTAGTGGGAGGCTACGTTACTAGTAGTATTGCTAGTAGGCGATAGATAGTAGTAGTACACTTGAACCTTTCTTCCCCGTCAGCTGCCGGATCTTCGAGTTACTCGGCCGGCCCTTTGCCAAATCAGCTTACTGCTCCGTTGGATTATGTCGGTTACTCTGATTCCACTGCTGTTCTAATTTATAGATAATAAACAATAATCATCACAGCTTAACCAATTTATAGATTTAGATTTTGAATTTTTGTACTTGACCTCTAATGTTCTCCAGGCCGAATAACGTTCACGGCGGTCAACCTTTACGGAGATTAGCAATTGCGCAGGACAGGATTATTGTGCCCAAGTGTATGCGCAAGCACAGGTGCACTCTCTATTCCCTCACTCTCATAGTCCGATGGGACGGCAATCCGACACGACCGGCAAACATAAGACGCAGGACCAAGGGCTTTGCGTGCCTTCCAAGGCACAGGGGTAAAACTTCGCCAACATTTTGACTTCGGGCTGATACTGAGAATTTCTTGATAGAAAACCCCAATTTTTGTTCAACCCAGGATTCGAACACGGGACCCCGTGATCAGCAGTCGCATTTACGACCACTAGACCAACGAGGCAGTGTTGACTTGTATATTTAACGACTCTCACAGATATAAAGGCGCAAGTTTAACTTTGAAAGTTTGCATAAAGCGAGGTGCTGCGTTCTGCAGCGGAGATGAGTGACGCGCCGCGAGCCGCGGCTGAGCGCCGCCGGCTAATTGCCCCGCGCCTCATTAGCATAAATAAGGCGCCGCGACAAATTACCTCATCGCTCTATAATATATTTATTGGCGCGGATGCTGAAGGGAGAGGAATGCGTCGAGAAGCGGTAAGTGCTTTATTTGCGGGCTATTGTCGCGCGCGTGTTTACAAACAGCGAGCTAATGGCGCTATTTGTGGCCGCGCCACGTCTATTGTTTATTTTATCTTCGCGCCCGAATCCCGCGCGATGTACGCACCGCCGTCTTAAAAATACAAGAGCCGGAGACACGTGTTAATTTGTGATTAAGCGGCGACACTAAATGTGTCGCGTCCGCCGCGCCTATATTTGTTTAAGTAGCGGCTTACTTAAGGATACGTAAGAATAGAAATAGACACCGCTTACCCCACCCCCCGCGCGACCCTTGACATCGTTGTTGCCAAGCGCACTGTCTTCTGTTCACTAACAGTGTTGTATACCTAGAGTTACCAGATAGAAAATTGAAAAGTCCTGACAAATAACCCGATTTCCATAGAAATTCCATTCCTCCCACGTAAAATATCTAGTGTATTTTATTGAAGTTTTGAAAAAGTCTGACATTTCCAAAATCCGACCGCATTCCTGACAAGAGCCCAAAAGTCTACATAAAGATACTATATGTTAGGACTAATCCTGACATATAGTATCTCCATGTATACGCACTCAATAGTGCGAGACTGCGAGACATACAAGAACACGCATAAGTAGCTTTATCATTGACGTAAGTAAAGACGTCTCTGAGCGATGCGCGCTGCTTTTGTAATCTCCATGAGAAGAAGTATTTAGGAGAAAGGGTTTTTAAGATTATGCACAGTTTACGCAGTCAGTTCCATTTCTTCGGCAGCAGTGCTGTGCTACGAAACCTTGTTGACTTCAGCGTAATAATTTATTGTTATTTCAATAAAATATAATATTTTTAAAGTGTTCACTAATTTCAATGGGAGAATAAACTGAACATCAAATTAATTTACCTGGTTCATAATAAAAAAAGCCTAAAGTTCGCCGTTTCATGGTCTCATTCTCTGGACGTCGAAAGAGCCCGTAATGGATATACTAGAAAGTTTAATGACTAATTAAAATTACCGATAATTTCATTAAATTTTCTATAAGAATGGCTTGAAATTGAAGGGTAGAATAGAGTCAAATGTATATCACACTATAAGATACGAACCTAGTTGACTAGGTCACTCGTAACTTGCACAGGTGATGGTGCGTTGAATATATCTTAAGAGACCCTTGAGACTTTATACAGTGGATAGAGCATATACATAGATGGTACGCCAGTGTGTTCTAAGTCTATGGAATAGAGCATGCTTCTATGCCATTTTATACTCGTGTAATATCTGTATGGAACCTCCCGCGGCAGATGATGCGGCCGTAGCTTCATCTAATAGAAAGAAAGAAATATTCATTTCATACAACAACAATATAATAATATATCACAAAGATACGAAATTTTAATAAATTTCTCTTTGTACGTCAAAGTCATCACTCAGCAGTAATGATAGTAATGACAAAAAGTGAAACTTTCAAATAAAATGAAATATAAAAGAAAAATATTTCGCGGCAAATGTTTTATTTAATAAGATAATTTTCAACGACAAGTTTGGCATAAAATACAAGAAAAAAGTTTAATTTTATAGCAAATAAATGTTACAATCCTTCTTTTAAGACTACATTTTAGTGCAATACATCAAAAGAAAATTTTCTTGCGAGTAGAATCGCTTTGTAATACCGCCATCTACTTTGTACAGCATTCTATACTTACGTATCTATAGTATAGTCCTTTGATTATATACCTGTAGGTGTATAATCAAAGCGTATAGTCATTTTATCGAACTAAAATTGATGGACTTTCTAGGTGGTACAAAAAATAGACGCTAGATGGCCTGAAGTTATTGAATCTTGGATTGTTATGAATGGATTGGTATATGAAGATAATTTTGTATAAAATATTTTATCATTAATTTTATTTATTTAATAAATTTGTTATTTTTTATATCGTTTATATTGCACCGCACAAAAAGGACACCGAGATAATAATAATAAGAAATGCCTCGTTTCATGTAAAATGAGTCTCGGGTTCTCTGCACTTACCATGCGATACACAGCACCATTAATTTGCTATTTCACACTGGTATTCTGTGAGAGCATGGTCCTTCCCCGGTCAAGCCGGCCCATTCTTGTTACAACCATGATGTAGCTGCAACGTGGCTCCACCACGTATAAAACGGGTTTATCTAAGTACATAGATACAGTAAGTATTAAAGAACCTTCGTAGCTTAGTCGGTAAAGTTTGGTAGTATGCGAGCGATCAGAGTTCAATCCATCACCATCAACAATTAAATAGTTAGTTTTAGTTAACACCAGTTCAGTTTCAAGTGTTGATTTACTATGTGCTCGGCGCTGAAGGGACACATCGCGCAGAAGCCTGCATGTCTAAGAAATTAAATAAATATTTCGAGCTCATGTGAAGTCCGTCAACACGATTTGGACCAGAGGAAGCTCCTGCTCAACAATGGGACGTATATGGACGATTAATATTCTTTTACTTTACTGTACCTGTTGTGTGTAAGTGAGGAAAGGCGAGAAGAAAATAAAACAGCAAATGCATTTATATTGTTACATTTATTGAGCCCGCTCGGTAGGTACTACATGACGGTCAGGTAACGCCGGGAGCGGAACACGCAGCCTGCCGATACACACGTGTACGAATGTTTCACTATATCAAGAAACTTTCAAAGGCTTTATGTATACTACTGGAGTGGCAATTCAGAAAAAAAAAACTGTATTACAGCTGTAGATCGCGCGGGCGCGGGCGGGTGGCAGGCACATGGTAAATATGCAACGCAGTTGTAATTTCAATTAAGACAGTTACATACTGTTTTTAGGCAAATATGAAATAAATTTACACTATCAGAAATAAATTTTCACATTAAAGGAAATTAGTGTTGGATTGTCGAAAACAACGTTCGCTGTTTACAACACAAAGAACTAGTCTTCTCGGCCGCTCGTAGTTCACTAAAGAAGTTACGGAGAATTCAAACGAAACTTAGTGCGCAATTTATTAGTACCGTAGTGCCATCTAGTAGCATACATAGAAGTCTTTGCAAACTTCTTATTGATGCGTACCGTACAATATTAAACCCTAAATTGTCGCATCATACATTTAGTTTGTCAAATTGTCATCAGCAGTTCAACTGCAATTTTATTGAAATTTTTAGAAATTACTTATAAACAAATACATTATCTGTGTAATAAATACAATATGCCATAAAGCGTCCCAAACAAAAGTCACAATATTATATCTCTCTATTCATTGACATCCTTTATGAGGTTCCGATAGGGACACAAAGTAACCATCGCAGTTATTTTACAACTCTTAGATCATACATATTTAACATTTTCAATTAACTACCTAACAATTATGTGTATATTGTGATTAACATACGATTAGACGCATATAATGTACAGATTAGGCGTATTACAAATTAATGATGATACATAGAGAAAAAAAGGCAGGAATTGTACGCAGAGATATACATATTTCAGCGTACGATTTCTGCCTTTTGTGTTCTGTAGAACAGTACGCAATTTAGAACTAGCGACCCGGCCCTGATTCGCCTGGATTGATATACTACTAATAATAAGGTATTATTAATAAGGTATTATTTAGATTTAAGATAATCAAAGATCATTTATTTTATAAACTTTTCTTTTTTTTGAATAATCAAGGTTTTCGGACTAAATATAGCCTAGATCCCTCCTGGCATTCCCCTCCATCTGTTTATAGTATAGTAGTTTTATCACAATCGATTTAGCCATTCTGAAGATTAGCCTGGAGAGACGGACAGACAAAAAGTTTTAAAATTGTGGTTTATGTTATATAAAACAACCCCTTGCGCTTAATAGAAGCTATTTATTTTAATATTACAGACAGATATTTCAATTTTATTTATATGTACCTATAGATAATCTAGTCATTACACCTGATTGTTTGTACACATGTAACACAACACAAGCTGTGTGAGTAGCACAGTAGCACAGTAGCACATACATTGTGGTTGAGGCTCGAGCGGGCCCCGCTGCCAGCCGCTAACTATTTACAACTCCCGCTACCTATCTATTCGTATATAAGGATAAATTTATCTATAGCTATAGGTATGTATTTACATACGTATGTATATACTAATTACATAGTAGTGGAACGCTGCGGCCGGGGGGCACGAGCCTATATTATGTTACTTAGATACAAGTTAGTTGTCTTTACAATCCATGGATAATACTGCTTAAATAATTTATTTGTAAAGTCACAATTAAAAGTTTGTATAAAAAATCATTTTCAGAGTAATAAAGACTGCCTGTTACATGAATATTTAGGTAGGTATATACTATTGCAATTTTTTATTTCTGTAACTTAAGTAAAAGTATCTAAGTAAGTAAAGTTTGTTCATATAAAGAACCGTCGTGGCCCAAAATTTAATTAATATGTAGATTTATAAAAATATGTTAAAATTTAATTAACTAAGATCCGCATAAAAAATAAAATGCTGTGCCTTACCTAGTTTGAAAATCACTTCCCAAGTTGAGAGCTTGTGAGGGCGCTTAGCTTAGCTAATTAATATTTAACATCTTTAAAAAAAATCTAAATTTTAATTTCCGCAAAGTATCTAATGCCTCATTCTATGAATTATTTTGATTTTTTTTTAAATATCTTTAAAATCCGTCGCACAAACAATTAAATAATGCAATAAATACATGAATATATTTCATTTTACAGCATCTTTATCTCAATGGCAATAACCACTTAAAGACTGTACCGAAGTTAATTAACACAAATGTTACTGTTACTTAAAGACCCCAGCATCTTTAAGTTCCACATCGGATCACTCTCTGAACAAACTTTAATAAGTAACAATTTATTGAATAAGCTCTGTATAATTATGTACAAATTAGTATTTATTGGAACATGGGTTAAGTTTTGTTTATGACTATAAGTTGTGCGGCGTGCGAGAGACCAATAAAAATACAGAGAACGACATTCCTACGGTAGTACAAGTGGATTGGTATTTTAGGAACAGCCGTAAAATGTTTATAGTGTTGAAGGTGGCTCGCGTGCCGCACTACGTGAGCACTCAAGGCACCAAGCGTGGACTCCATGCACTCGCACCCACCGGGGCGCTGCACCCGAGATCACCAGCGAGTCCTTTATCATACTAAAGTCCGCGCGTTTTATCTTGACCGGGCTGAAGTTGGCTCTCCGAGATTCGCACATGTTCCGATCATATCGATAGAGATGTACCACTTCATATTTGCTCCTAACATTAGGTACTTAGGGAAACGTTTGTTTTGTCTACTATATCGATTATAGAATAAACTGAAAATACGTTAATTATGACAATGTGTTTATGTATTTCAATGAACCAATAGTATATTTTAAAGAATTACGATCAAAGAATATACAGAATATACAGTGAATAGCCGATATTGGCGGGGACAACAAATTCTTTCAGTAACCCCAAAATAACAAAACTTTAAATTTTTCAATAAAATCTTTAATGCACATTATCATAATCACTGTATTAAAACGACATGTTGCATTTACACACAAATAAAAACAGGAGCAATAAGAAATATAAAATAAAATCGAATTATAATCGATAATTGATTGTTAACGTTGAAAAACGTAACGTAAAATTGTAACCGCGCAATATGCGTATTCACATTTCTAGTCTTAATTACCGCGCGCAATTCCCGCTTCTTGTCACCATTTTGTTCCTAAAAACTATATTAGCGCAGCCGCTCGCGACTAACTTCAGCCCGGTAGAGATAGAACGCGCGGACTTTACACTTGGCAACTTCTGTTGCACGTAATCAACTATAACCATATAGTGTCCTTCATCTCTAAAACATTTACAACTTTATCAATGTTAGAGATAGCGGAACAACAGAATATTGCTGGCATAAGCAAGAAGGATCGGTTACGTAAAGAACGCAGGATGTTCCCGTAGCCCCTCCCGCTGTAATACGTCGAGGAAGAGGGACGTGAACGTTTCGTCTGTAACATGATCGCTCCTCACGAGTGCAGCTTTCACAGCGTGATTATATTCGCGTGTTTCGTAGCTCGCGCGGCGAGGAACACGTAGACTGAGGAGGTTGCCGGGTTAACGTTTCAAAGGTTCATGATTCGATTAGTTAAACATTTCGACAATAACTTATACTTAATGCAACTAAATTACAATAATTTATCAGATTCAAATTAAAAAAAATGACGTTATGTACAGAAACGCACAGCACACCCCTCGGACCACCGCCCCGCCGACTCTTGTAGTTTATACCTACTACTCTAGTTTATACAAGCTAAGCCTAAATACATCTAGATCGGTCGCTACGTAACTCTATGCCTACGACTATTAATGTCTTTCTTTACAGCCTTGCGGTTTGTTTCACGGCTCTGACCGCAATGCAGGAACTGCGTACGTTGCACACGCACACGCACACGCACACACGTGCACGTCACACGCGTCACGCACGTTACACACACTCGGTGCGCTCTCAGAACCAGTAGAGATCCTTAGACGTGTCCTGGACCTGCGCCTCCAGACCTGTCGACAAACAACACGCTGTTAGAGACACCATACGGATAACAAGTTATAAGCTTTTCCGACATGAAACCTTAAAATGGAAATGCCCAATTTTGGCCATGAAGCGCCCAACAATGTGCATTTGTTAAAAAAATACATCTTTTTTTATGGTTATTTATCGCGGTATTCATTTATCCAAACAAGATCGCAACATTTTTGTAAAAAAAAAGATAAAACTGAAATTACGTAAATCCGTAATTCATTAGTTTGTGGATAAAATAAAAAATGTTGCCAATTACAAATCTCGTTAAAAAATCGATTCTCTTTTTTTCGTTCGATTTTTTATGGTGTCATTATTATAATGTTAATATTATTTTTCGATAATTATTATGATGTTATGATAATTAAACAAACTAATTGCTAGTTGTTTTACCATTAATTCTTTAGAGCATAACAAAAACGCAACTGCACAATTTAACTGTTATTCTTATCTGTTCTTAAAAATACATTTAAAATAGAACTTAAAGCGTCTCAAAGATTAGGTATTCTTTTTTATTAAATTATAAATCGAATAAAAAATCGATATCGATTTATCGATTTTGTCTGTTAAGTGACAACAGCGTATCTGAAAGCTAGGCCCAAAGAGTATAGTAACTGTCCTATACAGGAAGCTAGGCCCCTGTCATGTGAATCGCAAGTTGACACATCAGTCGTAAACTATATTTTATATATATTATAATTAGTGGCAATGATTCTGGTGGAAGTGCAATTTAAAAGTAAATATTGTTGCAATTACTGTATTGTCGGCCGTCGAACGGTGGGATGATATGCCCATGTTATGACAGTTATATGGTATTTGGGTTGGGCACGGTATCAGACTTGCCTACTGCTCAATTCCTGGAAGACGTACTGATTTTGTATGATACAAATGATGTATAAGACCATAAAATACCTTACAGATCTTATCAAAACTTGATTATGTATATATGTATTACAGTAAAATTATTGTTAAAAACTGTATTTGTGAAAATAAAAACCTTTATATCTTAAAATTCCGGACTTTTTTTAAACCTATTCCTTAACCATTTCATTCTTTTAATTGCATATTATCATTTCCATATGCTTTTATATGTGTACACCCATGGCCGAAGTGTCTATGAACGGTGGGCATTCCCCCGTTCATAGACACTTAGTCCTTTCAGCTATGAGTGAGACCTGTGCTTAGCTGTGAGATGCATACACGACTAGACTTTTATTAAACAAAACGGTTTAAAAAGGGTTATTATAATATAAATGAATACATGTTTGATAATAAACCCTGTGAATGAGGTGATCGCTTCCAACCTGTTTCTAAAATAAATTTTGTAAATAGTTTGTACAACCATTCATGTAAAATTTACTTTAAAAAAAAGTCCTTGAAAAGTTTGCTGGTTCTTCCCAGGACAGAGGTTTTTTTTGAACCAGTGGTAAAGTAATAAATGACTTTCAATTTTTACTTTTGTGTTTGGGCTAAAGAATATTAGGAGCTCAATGTATCTAACCACAATATAGCTGTAGCATGGTTCTACCACGTATAAAAGTAAACAGACACATTATGTTAATTTAAATAACGTTGAAATATAAGTACACAATATTAAAATAAAAACTACAGTAAAATAACTAAAACTAAAAATTTTACAGTCCTACTTCCCGCGATATCGTGTCAAGAACGCTGGCTGCGTTTTCTCGCACAATGGCTATACTTAGCCTTTGAGCGTGAAAAGAACCAGCCCTCTTATCACCAGCAGCGACGACCATAGAGTTCCTTTAGGAACTTCACCGCACGTGGAACCCACGGACCGGTAATCTCTACAACAAATTGCACAAATATGTAGTCATCTCTCAGAGACTCATATTTGCGCAAACTTCAGTTGAATCTGATGCCGCCCGGCTCTAAACGAGAAATAAACTTAGTATCTGATTTAAATTGGTATAAGATATTAAGTGTCGATTGATTTGTCTCATATCGGACGTGGACACATTTGTTGGCACAATGAGTGCCGGAGGCTGGCAGGCTGGCCGAGGCGGCCGGTGCTCGCACGTCAATCAGTTCAAAGACGCAGCGAACTAAATCAATCGCGGATCATTGACAGACACGCATTAATCACGCGTTCGCCGCCATCTCACGCCCCGTCGCAGATCGATTTGAGAACATTGCGAGCGGCGATAAAACTTCTATTAATAATTGGTGTTGAAAACCGAAATGCGACAATCGCAAAACCTACTGCTCTTATGTTCTACATAAGTACTCTTCAAAGTAGATTCAACGTTACAAATTCTCTACGTCTCTATAAGCTTTTGTAAATCTGTCATTATAAAATATTTTAAAAACTTCTGCAAATTATATTATTTTAGCAGACAGAGCTAGTTTGTACACAATGTAAGAAACAATGTTTCAAACAAACAACAAATGTTTCTTCTAAATAAGCAGGATCATTTTATTAATACATATTATAAATTTAACTGATGTTCACCTAAGTGGCTTATTCCACAGAAATAGATGTCTGCTCATACCGACTCTAACTTAGAAAAGGACACCTTTCTTACTCCATAATATCCATTCCATCACATACTATGTGTACATATATGTAATGTTATAGGCTTACTATGACGTCGGGACGTCAAACACTTCAGTCTGACCGTGACCATGGGTGCTGTAAAATACCCGAAACGTAGGGAATTAAAAATAAGTTAAATTAAACGCGATAATGCGTAAAATTCATTTTATTCAATGTCTAGTATTCGTGTAAATATAAGAAATCATTGTCAAAACGATTTCTGAAAGTTCAATGTAGAAAAAGAATTCGAGAATATGAATGGTTGCTGCAGATGTGTTTACGTCCGTTGGTTTATCGTACGAGTAGGTTGTGGCGAAGGCGACGCGGCGACCGGCGCACTCCAGGTGCCTCATTTGCATCGCGTATGATTTACTTTTTTTTCTTTGGCAATGGACTCGTACTGTTTGTACTTTTGCCAGTATGAAGTATTTAAGAAATTATCCTTTATACTAATTTGTTTAAAAAACTTGTAATTTTTTTGATAGATTTTCACGGCAGCTACATTAGGTGTACCTATACCTAGATGCCTGACATTGACATTAACTTGAGGTTCACATCACCATCGGAGCACTTGTTTCATCGTTTCCACTAATAGTTCACATGCGCAGACATTTAATATACAAAATTGCACCATTTAAGTATCAAATCTACCTACTTCAAACCATTATTTTAACATACAGGAGCAGCAATCCACCACCGACGAAGCTCCCGCCAAAACTCCCTATGATTTACTTAAAACCGCGGCGCAGCAATGCAGTGGTCTCAAACGTAAAAATGCAAAATCGATAGAGATGCCAAGAAATATTAGAAATGTACCCAAAATGGGTAAATATCGATATCTATAAATTGTATTGTATTTATTTTAAACATAATTTTACAACTTTGTTAAATAAAAGGAACATAGGTACCTACCTACACAATATTACGCAATAAAAACTAATATGAATTAGGTATGATATTTTAAATATACGTAATAACATAACTGAATTGTGAATTTATAAAACTTTCGTGAATATTAGTAAAACTTCAATCAATGTATCTACCAATAAAGTTATCTAACATCAAATATGGTACATCATCTTAAAATTATATTTTAAGATCCTTAGGATCATACTAATGTACTTTGGCCATTACTGCAGTCATTACTGAACTAATGTAGACAATGATCGATGATCGTCATTAACTAATCATTTTGTATGCAACAAAGCAGTGATAAACTCAGTAGACAGCCTTATTCGCTGCTTTGTTTTCATAAGATTAATATGCTCTTAACATTGGCTGAGCAATGGGGGAGTAATTAAATCGTAAAGGTGAAAAAGTAGTTATGTCATTTTGACAGCAAAATCCACACGCTTGGCAGGCGGATTGGCAACCGCAGTTTTTGCACATCTCGAACGCGAAGCAGAGATATTGGACTTTATTTTCAACTTGTCAAGGTCACTACCCTCTGTCGCCTCTTACGGCACCCATGGGTCGACATGGGGTGGTTGATATGGTACACCGCCACTACGCGGTTCTAATACGAGTACCTACTAACACCTACATAATATTTATTTAAGCAAAGAGATTATAGCAAATATGAATTTATATGCAATCAACACAACAATAACGCGTGAATTAATTGGCGTCATTTTTTTGCTTTTAACATCGCCATTTTGCTTATAATTTGATTGATTGTTATTCTCATACTTATTTACATGTTGTTTTGAATTTAGATTAGAATGTTACGACAGTTGTTAAATATACCAATTTAGCTTATATTTTGAATTTCACATGGCTAACTAAATCGTTTCTCGGTTCAACGGTATATTTTAGAAATGATCAAAAATGAAGAGAAAAGAGGGCTTATCTAATCTATCAATCACAATGATGTAGGGGGATAAATGAGTGTGATTGCGGTACCGGGACAGCAGCGCTAGAGAGGTAGAGAGCAGTAGAGGTATTAATTAAATTGGCCGCGCCTGTTGATTGCGGCGCATTCGACGGGGGAGGGGCGGGAGGTAATTGACAGTGGACGTGATTTAGTGGTTGCGGCTGTTGTGACCGCCCAGGGGCGGGGTCTAGCGACGCCGCTATTGGCCCAGCGGTAACTTGGCGCGCAAGTCCCGCCCCTTTGCGTCTGCCTCAGCCCGCCACCGCCCGCAACTTATGCGTGCCTGGTAGCGGGCGGCTGCACGAATGCCGGACAGGACGATGAGAGCGCCCGAAGCTTCGTCAGCTCGTCGAACTTTTTAATGGACGGGACTTTAATGGAATCAATGGGAAATTTATTTTAATGACTTTTAAAACTGAAGTGGACAATGGCCCCGTGCGGTTGGTTCGCTTGATGAGGCAAGTCAGTGAACGTAAACACAATAAATACCCAGTAATGCGGCACGGTTCGCTTGTCATACCGCTAGATGGCGCAATGGTGGTTTTTACTGACCACTTTATTGAATTAAAACTTTTAATAAATTAGTTTTATTTAACAATGTCAATGTTAGCAATATATTATGATTTTAGTTATAACTTAACGTCGGACTTAAAAAATATGTAGATATTCAAAGTCGAATTTAATTTTCTAAGATTGTGTGTGAGTGCGAACGAATAAACTGAGCAAATAGTATTTATTATCTGGTTCCCACTCTTAAAATACAAATCTGCTCTGGATCTACTTTGAGAGTGATGCCATACAAGTCGCAACAATATTGTAGGCGTTGTATCTCACCGGAAAACGACCGACCGTCATAACCCCTCTAACTCCGCTCATTCTCTCTGCGTTTGTAAAACAACCTCCCTACACTACTCCCTACTTTGCCTGAATGATTTCAATGTCAAAAACAAAACATTTTTATTAAAATATGGGAGAGTTACAAATCATTTTTTGGTAGTCAAGAACTCAAGAGACCTTGTAAGAAGAAGCAAAGAAACTTACAAGTAGAGTGTTTTTCTCCCAACAGTTACAATTTAACCTTATAAAACATATACTATATTAAACTATATTTATAATAATATGACGTGGTAGAGCCATGCTGCAGCTATATCATGGTTGTAGCACAAATGGGTGGCTTCGACCGGGGAAGGACCACGCTCTCACAGAATACCAGCGTAAAATAACAGCTTATAACTGCTGTGTTTCGTATGGTGAGTGTAGAGAACTGAAGACCCTTTTTTCTGGAAACGAGGCATTGGATCTTCCTCAGGGGTGACAACGCATCTGCATTTTGATTCGAGGTTATATGTAGATGTCTATGGGCCACAGCAGCCACTAACCATCAGGTGGACTGAGTGCTCGTTTGTCACTCTTATTCTTAAGTTCTCTTATTATTAAGGGAGCGTTTTAAATTAATGCAAAGGCAAATCAGTAATATTGCAGGGAATCTCGTTTATTAAGAGTTGCACATCTAACTAAAAATGAGGCGCTAGTTTCATTAAATTTGTATTTTGGAAAAGCATGTTAGACATCATTCATTTTGTTAGAATAGAATAGAATCATTTTTATATTGAAAGTTATTTTTTTTAATTTTACCATTGGTTCGAAAAAAACCTCTGTCCTGAGAAGAACCAGCAAGAAATACAATGGGACTTTTTTTTAAATAAAATTAATTTACAATGTAATATTTTGTACAATTAGTATGAAAATATTTAGAAAAATCATGGTAGCGATCACCTCATCCCCAGCATGGGCAGGAGACAATTTTATCCCCGGGGAAAGGAGAAAATGTTTATCCCCTCGCTTAGTTTTATCCACACTTCGAGCATGGGCACACCGCTAGATATAATATCCACAGTAGATAAAATGGAAGATAGACTTAGATAGATTTTTTTGTATGAATATAAACTTAAACCCAAGTCCAATGAACTAGGATAAAATTGTTCCTTTCAAATGTGAAAAGAGCATAATTTCTTATCTTTCATTTGGCTCCATGCTACGGACGGGGATACTATATGTCTACTCGTTATGTCAAACGGGGATATACTTCTGCCCGTTGCCGTGTTTTAGCATAAGGACAAGATCATTTTATCTCTTGTCAGTGGATATAATCGGGGATAAATTTTGTCCCCAGCCCATGCTAGCTGTACCTACTGAGGAGTTATTTGCATGTCACTAAGACAGGAATAACCATTCTATTGGAACGGAGTTCCTTATCGGACAGTACGAATTTAGCGGATGGGGACTAGACGAGAAAGTATATTTTTCCGTCACGGCCCCGTGTAGACGTAGTGTAGACGGCCTTGGCGGTTATAAGGAAGCGAGATGGGATAATATCCATCTCCTCGCACTTTTTCTTATCTTGCCGCGAAAGAAATATTATTTTATTTTAAATGACGCTTCATTTTAATAGTCGCTAGTAATTCATTTTATTTGTATTTGTTAATCAATAATATAATACGTTTATCAATAATAATATACTACGAAAGGTACTTCGTTCCAACCGAGTGTTCCACGACACACACGCATGTTTTTAATTTATTTATTTAAAACTTCATATACACGTGGTATATAGGCGGACTTAATGCCTAAGGCATTCTCTACCAGTCTACCTTGGGGTGATGCAGAGATAGAATGAAGTAGGTGTAGTAAAAAGTTATGAGAATGCTAAACTAATATAACTGAAAATTTGTAATACTCGGAAATAAAATACATAAGATATAAATGGTACATCACAAAAATATATATAAAATAAACTATAATAAAATAATAAAATGAAATATAAAATAACTAAGATAATAAAATCTATAATACATAAATACCTACATATTATAATGTCAGATGTACATAAACTCATAAAGATATACAAATATACCTATAATCAAATAAATTTACATAATTATATTAATATATATATATATACATATTGGGCAGTAGGGCTACGATGGCTATCCGAGTACAGAACCAGAGTACGAAACCTATCCAACTGCAGAGAGGTGTAAGACAGGGTGACGTAATATCCCCAAAACTTTTCACCGCTGCATTGGAAGACGTTTTTACGCTACTGGACTGGAAAGGATACGGTAATAATGTCAACGGCGAGTACATCACTCACCTTCGATTTGCCGACGATATAATCCTTATGGCAGAATCGCTGGAGGACCTAAGACCTGTGTAATTACCTCAATAGTGTCTCCCAACGGATAGGTCTTAAGATGAACATGGACAAAACAAAAATCATGTTTAATGGCCATGTCACACCTATGCCGGTTATTGTTGGGAGCACTGAGCTCGAAGTTGTTGACGAGTATGTTTACCTGGGACAAATAGTCCAACTAGGTGATTCCAACTTCGACCGAGAGGTCAATCGACGGATTCAACTAGGCTGGGCAGCGTTCGGAGATTACGACACATATTCTTTGTTCATTCAGATTTATTCAGACATACCTCAAAACCTTAAAACTAGATTATGCAACCAGTGCGTGTAGCCAGTGATGACCTACGGATCTGAGACGTGGTCCTTCACTGCTGGCCGTATGAGGAAGCTCAAAGTCGCTCAGCGAGCTATGGAGAGGGCTATGCTCGGCGTTTCTCTGCGTGATAGATTTAAAAACGGGGATATCCGCAGTAAAGGCAGAGTAACCGACATAGCCCAAAGGATTAGTAAGCTGAAGTGGCAATGGGCCGGCCATATAGCTCGAAGAACCGACAACCGATGGGGAAGAAAGGTGCTCGAGTGGCCCCACTAGATGGAGTGACCGTGCTTTGTGGCATTCCTTGGGGGAGGCCTATGTTCAGCAGTGGACTTGTGAAGGACTGTAATGATCAATGATGATACATACATATATGTATATAAAATATATAATGTGTTCCCGAACCTTCATCTTGAACGTGTAACGATTAATAGCCGTCCTGATTTCGAGAGGATTTTAAAACACTTTTGTCTGTCTGTCTGTCCGGGCTAATCTTTGAAATGGCTGAACCGATTGTAATAAAAATTCACGAACAGAGAGAGAGCTATACCAGGAGCGATCTAGGCTATATTTTATCTTTTGAGACTTTAAAAAAATGATAATAAAATAAATGGGCTTTGATTCTAAATAACGCCACACTTATAAACGAAAGACCCAGGCGAAGTCAGGGCGGGTCGCTAAAAAAATCGCCAAAAAATATTGACGCAATAATAAAGATAGGTAGAATTCATTTCTTTATAAAGTTCTCTGAGCAAGTCCCTTGGTCTAATACTGTAAATATCACTTATAGATCTTTTCCTGCAGTACCTACATATAATGTATTTGATGACTTGTTGTTCCCCACAATAATGGATATATAACACAACACTGGAATCATCTAAAAAAAACCAATCCTGCTGTACCTACATCAGTAACCGCCTTATCTTTCTAACTGCTTTTTATCTCTTTAACTCTATACCTTACTTATATATGTGAGGAATATTTTGTATACTATATAAATTGGTTTGTCGGAAACAGCTTTAATAACGATTTAATCTTCATAGTTTTCATCCATCAGATAACTTTTTTTTCCGTAAGGCCGAGTAAAGCTCGATCGCAAAGAAAACTTCGCGCACAAAAGTAGCAAAATCACATACAATTTGTCACATAATGTTTTACTCGTAAATGCGGCTCGTCGGAGTTATATAATACCATACTAAAATGTTGAACTCGTGCCAAGGATCTCTACACTCCTCACGGTGTCTACTGGTATCCGTGTTTCACATGAAAATCCAATACAATATATATTATGTATAAAAAAGAGTTATTACTAATAAGTAAGTGCAATAATTTGTTTTTGTGATTTGTATTTTGGGAACTCTTGTACCGGTTTCACAATATTTATTTTAAACTAGCGATCCGCCCCGGCTTCGCACGGTTGATTTCTGGATCTCGACAACACCGCCACCTACCAGGTTCAATTGTGAATCTAAACCATCGAGGGACACATTTTTTATACGTGGTAGAGCCATGCTGCAGCTATATTAGTAGCATGAATGGGTCGGCTCGACCGGGGAAGGACCTCGCTCTCACAGGATACCAGCGTAAAATAGCAGCTTAACGCTGCTGTGTTTCGTATGGTGAGTGTAGAGAACCGGAGACCCTTTTTACTGGACAAGAGGCATGCATTCCATCTTAGCCCCACAGGTGCATTTTGATTTTATATTGAGGATAGATGTAGATGTCTATGGGTCACAGCAACCACTTACCATCAGTTGGAATTTGTGCTCGTTTGTCACCCTATCCTATAAAAAAAAACAATAATTGGTCGGGCCATTTTTGAGTATTTGCGAGACTAACGCACGGTAATTGATTTTTATATATATAGACTAGCGATCCGCCCTGGCCTCAACAGCGCCATCTACTGGGTCTAATTCTGAATCTATATCATCCAGGGACACACACAAATCACAATCGATCGATCAGCCGTTTTTTAGTTTTAGCGAAACTAATGGACAGGAATTGATTTTTATATATAGAGATTATTACTATACTAATTATAATTTATAATATACCAATAATTATAATAGTTTAAAATTAACATTGTGAAACTAGTACAAGTTAGTGTTCCCAAAATACAAATCACAAAAATAAAGCTGGAGCTTCACCAAGTGACAACAAACCCAAGTATAAATTATAATATGCAATAATAACGGTGATGAGATGCCGCCGAGATAAGATTACCGTTACCGTAGTACCAATAATTGATGACGGAGTAAGCTTATTTAGGACAATCTCTTCGGTTATTTTGTTGTTTAGTTTGCCCAATTCCTTTCTTGGTTCGGTTATGGGTCCATCCGTTCGTTCGTTAGTTTGTCTGATTGACTAACTGAATGTTTTATCCAGATAAGTACGAAAAGTTAATTTTACTTTTGAGTACAAATAAATTATCATCACTTATCATGACAAAAGTACTAATTCGCGAACGAAGTCGCGGGCACAGCTAGTAAGCAATAATTTACACGCCGCGGCTCCGGGAATGAATCTTCCGAACGCCACACATTATACGCTCGAGTGTGTTAATTATCTGTGTGTGAACGCGGATGCCGACGTCGCATGCCTGTGTCTATGTCATATCTACTAGTGCACTAACATCATGCAACTAATCATAGATACATAATGTCACGCTTTAACTATTTGGATTGCACAATCATGTACAATGTACATACAAACACTGTCCAATGTTTTGTGGAAAAAATTGCGTTAACTGTTGATTTATTCGTTTCACATTTATCGACACACGCTTGTGATTGAACCGTGTTGATCCAATCCGTAAACTGGCCAAAATAATAATCCAAGTGCTCTTTTAATAGTTTATTTCCGAGTATAAAAGACTTCTGAAAAATAACAAGTAATCCTAAAATCTACAACATAACACAATATAACAGAGCTTCAGCCACAAGAAAAACGTATTTATCTTTCAAATCTGATTAAGTTTATGTTTTTTTGGATTATTTCTGTACAACACAGTCCATTTAGATTTGATCCATAGTTATGTCTACTTTTGTTTTCTTTTTATATATAAATGATTTTCCACTGATTGCTTAGATTCAACTCACGCGTTTTGCCATCACTTGTCTTACTTTTGCACAGAGCGTTAGGTTCAGTACCCACAAAACTTATGTTTAGACTTTTATATGAATTTCCTGCTATATTTACTTTAAAAAATATCAACATTTTTTTTTTATGCACGAATTTCGGTGTATGGTATTCTTAACTTTTATATTCATTAGTTGTTTCAATTAAAGAACAGTTGAAAAATCCCACTCACTAAGTGCATATTGAAACAACTTGTGATAGCAATGATCTTCATTCAATGTTGTTCTCCAATGAGTAGGAGCTTCATTGACAACTATTACGGTACATTTGTTTGTACTATTCATTTAATACAAAGTACAATTAAATTTGCACCGTGTAGTTGTGGTGTAAGTATATCCACTACCCCATATCGTGCCTTGGGTGCCGTAAGAGCGGCAGAGGGAAACAAACTAGGAGATGGACATCAGCGTCTTCCTAGTAACAACTAAAACAATAACCATGGTAACAATGGCAAATAACTCCGCTATGAGTTAACCTTTTGGGGGGCCTATGTTGCTGTAACAAATTAAATTATCCGCAGGTACTATACGACCTTTAAAGCAGTTCAGTACGAAACAAACATACCTGTCAACGGTTGGTACCATTTTCTGAAATATTAAAAGGGCTAGCGTGTATGCGAGTGGGGTCACCCCTCTGCCCGTCGCGGGTGCAGCCCCCCCCCCCGCCCTGCCGCACCGGGGCAGGGGTGCGTCCGTCAACGGCTCCTTTATCTACCCACAGTACTGTCACCGTATACACCACACGTAGGTAACGTATAGTCGAGGCATGCCATACGAAGAGGTGGAATGCCCTTTTGGAGAATGATACATAGGTAGGTACTTATAATTCTCAAGAGCTCTCTGAGAACATTTACAATTATATTTACTCTGAGAACAGTTATAATTTATTTGATGGATAACTTTTAACTGATTATTAAAAATCGGCCCTCAAAGTAATATTATAATACAATAACATTAACCTTAGGAATTTGATTCCGTCTAATTTGAAGTTATTTCTAATTCCACGTACCTATGTTTTATATATATATGTACCTATTCGCCTACTTCTATTAAAATTAATTTATAATATTACACTACATTTAAATAATCTAACAGAAGAAGTAGGTAGCTAGAATTTAGTAGTGTTGAACGAATAGTGTTGACTTAAAAATATTTTTCTGAAATAGTTGGAACGCAAATTCGGGGTTTCCTTACCATAGATGTGAACAGTGAGCTTATGTTACGTCTCACAGCTTTCTCTCGTCTTTATAATCAATTTTATATTGCTTTTTGGAATTTCTATCACATTAATTTGTTTTTTCTTACCTATTTTAGTTGTCAATAAATCTAAATGCTTAACCATAATAAAGGAATATTTGAGCTAAACCTCAAAAAATTCAAAGAAGTATATAAACATACATAATCCACATGTATATTGTACATGTAAGTACATATAAGCTTTAGTTGTTGCCAACATCTGACAGGTATTGTCGCGCTGCCCTAATACGTGTTGACGGACTTCACATGTCTTCAAAATATTTTTTTTAATTTCTCAGACATGCAGGATTCCTCATGCTGTTTTCTTTCACAATCAAGCACGTCGTACATACGCACTTATTTAATTGGTCCGGCGAGAAATTGTTCGAACTAATTCCAGCCGCTAAATTTCACCATCGCACATCGCGACAAAACTCCCGATACCATCCATATTGCCTATCTGAATGATTGGCGGTCCACCACGGTGCGATTTACTAGAAGTTTTCTTTCTCGCACATCCTTCCTTGTGGAATCAACCAATACGACAACTCTTTTTTGAAAGACCTGCAACGCATCTGCAATTCTCCTGGTGTTGCAGTTGTTCACTGTTGTCACTTAGATATCATTAGGTGAGCTGTATGCTCGTTTGTCTCTTCTCATAAAAAATAAGAAAAAGAGGATCGAACCCGGATTGCCCGTGTTTTACGACGAGCGCTGAGCTACCACGGATTCTTGTACAAAGACAAAAAGCGAGGTCAGGCACTTGACAGGGCGGCACGGTATGTCCCCGTCCGTGACAGGGTGCCCGTCCACCACCCTCTCGAGGTTGTTACAACGTTGCGACGTTTGTGTTAGCAAAACAAGCGCACCCGATGCGAGCGGTGCGCGGACATTTTGTTACATTGCACATTGTTGCGCACATAACTGCCCCTGTGTCCTCAACACAAAGCGCTTCAACCGTACAGACACACCTATATGTTGGATATATGTTCCCTTATATCTGTAGGGATTTTTTTGTTGTCTTACAACATTTAAAATAATTTAGTTCCTATATATTGTACAAATGGACTAAAATGATTAACAAAAGTTGGGTTTCAAATTCGTTGAGAACGCCTCTACAATATACCTACTAAGTATTTAGTTTATTTTTTACATTAGGTATTTGTAACGAATAATATTATTATTTAATCCTTAAAGTTCTATTGCTGAGCTTTCCTTAACGTTTTAACGCGGAAGTTATGGAGTTCAATATAATTAAAAAGAATAATCATTTTATTCGAACAATGTACGAGGTGGATTGAAAAGTACTCGGCCTAACCAAGAAAATAAACACATACTAAATCAGAAATATTTTTATTTTTCTACATAATCACCATCAAGTTCAATACACTTTTGCCACCTCCTTCCAAGCATTTAGACCGTTGAAAAAAATGATTCTTCCTTAGAGTCAAAATATGCGTCTACAGCTGCTTTGACCTCGTCGTTTGTCGAAAATCTTTGACCTCCCAAGTGCTTTTTAGGTTAGGAACAGAAAGAAGTCTGATGGTGCCAGATCAGGTGAATACGGCGGATGCGGTAACAGTTCAAAGCCACAGTTGTGAATTTCAGCCATTGACTGTACTGACGTGTGAACACGGGCGTTATCTTGATGAAACAGGACTTTTCTTCTGAGCATTCCTCGACGTTTTCTTTATTTCCTCTCGTAAACGACGTAGTAAGGTGCAGTAGTAATCAGAGTTTATAGTCTGACCCTTTCAAGATAATCAATCATAATCACACCTTTCGAGTCCCAGAATACTGAAGCCATCACCTTATTTGCCGACAAAATCGACTTAGCCTTTTTAGGGTGGTGAACCAGGTCTTTCCACTGTTTTGATTGTTGTTTTGTTTCCGGTGTACAGTAATGAACCCATGTTTCGTCCATAGTAACAAAACGATTCAAAAATCATCTGCATCGGCTTCAAATAACTCCAAACAGTCGCGTGAAATAGTCAATCGCGTCCTTTTTGTTCAACTGAAAGCAGTCGCGGAACCCACCTCGCAGACACCTTGTGGAAACCCAACTCGTTGACAATGATGTTTTGAGTTCGTTCATAAGAGATGCCTATAATCTCGGCTATCTCTCTTACTTTTAATCTGCGGTCTCCCATTATTAAATCAAGTACTTTTTAATATTTTCGTCAGTAGTTGACGTCGAAGGCCTTCCAGAGCGGGGTTCATCTTTAACACTCTCTACCACGCTTAAATTTGCTATCCATTTTTGACGGATGAATATGACAGAGCACAATCGCCTAATGTACTGACCATGTCATCATGGATGGCTTTTGATGATAGCCCTTCTTATGGAGGTACTTAATGACGGCACGCTGCTCGATTTGCTCCATTCGCGGAAATTATGTCCGATTACTTTGTTAATAAATTTATAAAATCACAACTAATTATTGCACACGTTTCGAACTTCACACAATGAACTAGTCTGAACTGAACTAAATAATGTGGGTAGATTTGATTTTAGAATTGAATGGATCTGTGTTAGGCCGAGTACTTTTCAATCCACCCTCGTAAGTACGCTTTCTTCCTTGTTTGTTTTACAAAACCGAGTTCGAATAAACGAGAAGGTCCTATAATCGACGCGTATGTTTTTAATCTATTCGTATGTTCACAGATTTCTTGAAAACGGCTGAACCGATTTAAATTATTCTTTTTTATTAAATAACTTATACTTTAGCAATGGTTCCATATAAATTTAAAGAAAAAAATCTATCCCTAAGAGTGGCAAAATAGGGGATGAAGATTTTAATTTAGCTATTTAGCCGACGTTCTAGTTGTTGTCTTTTGAAGTCGATTTGTAGATACCATTAAATTATCTATATATTTTGTGGTTAAAACTTGAGAAAAGATTTTGTCAAATGAATGAAAATACCTATACCTAACAGCAAAAGAATAAGAACTAGGTGGTAAGATTCCTTATCTACCTAGGAGCTCGTCTGCCTTAGTACCACATTTTACCTCTTTCTGCCACCTAATAGCAGTGCAGTGCTTGCATCGTGAAGGGTATTAGAGCCAGTATAGTTATCTACAGGTAAAATGAATAATGACAAGTCAAATCGGGCTATGTTAATTAATACTGATTTAAACTTCATTGTCTACTTACATTGTCTGGTCATTATGAACATTGCTAAGTAGATACCTACCTAACTGTTGGACAATTTAATATAAACTGTCTCTGTCCAATAAGTAACGGACTTTATTCTCATAGCCAGGTCAATTTAATTATTTCAATGGTTATTATCACATTGCCTACTCATATTGGGCATTATTCATATTGCTCGGGTATTATGAATAATGTTCTATTAATCACTTGGTCCAAAACATACCTACTTATATATTTTCCCGCGCAATCCATTATTAAAACGGCCACAAGGTAATATCTCGTGGTCGGCTTGATTAATTAAAATCATGTGATAGTAAAGAGTAACGTTAAAAGTGATAGAAAAGACCCTTTCATATGTTAAGATGACATAATATTTTTTATTCTATATTTAATAGGAGTAACGCTTCCCAGTGCGCAGGAAGCCGCCACCACGCATAGGTAGTAACATTATTTAATCTGTGACGTAGAGTAGAATGTAGAGGGACAAGGGGACGCGCTCGACACAGAATAATGAGGGAAGTCGAACGTATGAGGTCATAAATAACGCGCCGCCGCGCCGCCCCTAACTTCCCCCATTACGCACTGACGAAATATTTACACCGAACGCACAGCCTAACCGCCTCGCGTATAAATACAATGTTGTGAATAGAATATAATAGAATAGAATAACTTTTATTCAATATAAATTATTAAATGCATAATAGGTAGGTACGTACTTATTGAAAGTATTTTTTTTTTATTTACTAATGGTTCGGAAAATACCTCTGTCCTAGGAAGAACCGACAAGAAACCCAGCGGGATAACAAATAATTTTGTCCATCTTTCTATTTTGATATAAATTTTAATAGAACCAGCATGGTGGCGATCACCTCATTCCCAGGGATTATTTTAATTCATCCTACCTATATCTAAAAACTGCGAGAGGAATTTCAATATCTTTATTTATAACTAGCAACCCACCCTGGCTTCGGCTGGATAAAATTTGTTAATATGGCGTTATTTAGATTTAATATAATCAAACACCATTTTATTTTACCAATTTTAAAAAGAAAAACTGGAAGTTTTTAGGAAAAAGTTCTAGATTTTCGAATAAAATATAGTCTAGATCCCTCCTCCTCTAACTGTGCGTAAAGTTTCATCACAATCGGTTCAGCCAAAACGTAGATTAGCCCGAACGGACAGACAGGCAGATTAAAATGGTTCTTTATATCTTAATAGCACGCAAATAACGCACATATATATAAGCCAGTTAATATTATATGATAACTGGCGTTTTTATAAATCAAAACGATGAGAATTTTAGATTCCCTAAGACCTGACCGCACGATTTTTCTTCTGTACCTATTTGTCATACGATTGGAATAACTCAGTGAAATTAAAAAAATAATATAATCAGACACTGAAGTCATGTAAATAGAGAGACTATAGAAATTATGACGTTTTCGTGGCGTAGTGGCTTAGCATTGACTTGTGGCGCTGAGAGCCGCGGGTTTAAATCCCGCGCGGAAAAAGTATTTTTATGGTCTACTAATAATTGTTTCAAGTCTGGGTGTTTGTCCTTGTGCAATTTATGGTGTTAAACTGCCTCAATGATATACCTACAGGAGAAAACTTTAGTGTGGGGGTAACATTTTGTTTTATGAAAACTAGAATGAGCAAGTTCTATTTATTTTATCGTCTTGCATGAATGGTCTAAAATCCCTACACTACAAATATTGGTGGACTTTATTCAACAAAGTCTCGACTTCAGACACAAGTTTGTTCTAGTACTCAGCGACGTTTTCTCGAGAAATATTGGCACGGCTGGTGTATAAAGTATCACCAGTGCTGTCGGGTGCATAGCAATGAATGTTACCGGTTTGTAACATATCATTGATATGCAGAAGAAACAGCGTTGGTGATATCACGCAGCCTTGTGGAACACCAGCGTTAATGGCTTGTAATCAGAGCATGCACCGTCTACTACGACCTTGATGTCCGATCTGCAAGAAAGCTGGTGATCCAAATTCTCGGGAAGTCCATAGGAAGGAAGCTTCGAAAGAAGCGCTTTGTACCAAACCCGATCGAAGGCCTTCACAATGTCCAAACTAACGGCCAACGCCTCCCTGACTCCACTGCCTCCGCCCATCTATGAGTTAGGTAACCTAGAAGATCACCAGCTGAGCGACCTTGACGGAAACCGTACTGGCGGTCACTAATCAGCTGGTGATCCTCAAGGTACCTCATGAGCTGGCAGTTAATAACAGTTTCCATTACTTTGGAGAACAAGGAGGTGATAGCGGTCTGTAGTTGGACGGATCTGAGCGGTCTCCTTTAGGGATCAGGTGCACCAAAGCTGTCTTCCATGAGTTCGGGATTACGCCTAGGAGTATGAGTACCGGAAAACGCGTTAAAACCGGTGCCAACCTGAGCACACGCCTTCAGCACAATAGGTGGGACTCCATCAGGCCCACTCGACTTGTTGACGTCCAGGGAGGAGTGCTTTACGCACCGAGCGCTATGTAAACAGCACTTCCTGCATGGAGCACTCACACCGCGGGATGGTAGGCGGTGTGTTCTCCCGTCATCAAGAGTCGAGTTAGAAGCAAAAGAGAGCCTAGCAGATCGGCTTTCCTTTGCGTCATGGGCCAGTGAGGCGTCCACCCTGTGCAGAGATGGCAGAGATGGCTGACAGAAGTTCCCTTGGACAGCCTTGGCGAGAGACCAGAATGCACGTGTTCCCGAAGGGAGGCGAACTAGTTTCTCGCCAATTCTGCCGATGTGCTCTGACTTTGTCTTGGCAATGACACTTTTGAAGGACCTGGAGGCGGAATTATGCTTCTTTTTAATATAATATAATAATAAATATAATAATTTAAACAAACTAAACCTTTATTTACATAACAAAATTATTTACAATATTTATTTTAATAATAAAATACTAAAAACAAAATTATCATTCAAACCCACACCCCACGTTATAGTGCCGAAAACGCAGGCTGCGTTTCCTGTAGTTATTGAGTAGCGCACTATTGATTCAAGAGAATTTGTTGGAACTTGTCCGTCGCCGGATTGCTGCTCCTGTATTATTGTTTCAAAATAATGCTTTGAAATAGGTTGGGTAACAGTGATGCGAGTTTGTGTATTAACTGGCTGCGCACGTGAACCATTAGTGGAAACGATGAAACAAGTGCTCCGATAGTCATGTGAACCTCAATTATTCCTTGAGATACCTACTATCGTCATTGACTGCCGTCAAAATCTCCCAAAAACTTCACAATGTGAAATAGAATAATTTCTTATTACTTGACACTAGCAAACTGATAACCGTACGAGTCCATTACCAAAGAACTTGCAAATTAATGATGGTAAAAATTAATTGACGGTGACCAACGTAGCTCAAATGAAAAGACAAGCACCGACCCAAGCCTTCAATCCAAATTGTCTCGAGCGGGCATTCATCTAGTGATAGCGCGAGGGGTTGTGACAGCAGTGCCTAGGGAATGCGGGGAGGGGGGTTGAGAAGCTAAAGAATTTAATTCGGCAGCGCGCCCCTCGCAGCGCAAATTAATTTTAATCACCGTCATTAGAGCAGAGCCGCCGCCTTTCAAGTCGCCGCCGCGGTTTTTGCCCGCGCGCCCGCAGCGGCTTCAGCGACCGATCTTTGTCATCACACCGCTTATCCACATCTCTTTACTTTATGAATTATCTGAGCGCCGTAATAATAATGCATGAAATATGTCCCAGCAATACATGCAAAGAAAACGATTATTCCAGCATATTCAGATTTTTGGTCGCTAACATTTAGAAATTCAAAATAAGCAAAATGTATATTTAGGTAATTTATAATGTACAAAAACACTTTAATAAGGATCACTTTTATCGGTTCTATATAGACAACACTGAATTCATCAATTTGAACCTAGATGATTTGGTATTTTTTGGGATTAAACACATTTAACATCAAGTTAATTTGGGCGATAATACATTTGTTAAAAGAGATTATTTAAAAAAAATATGAATCGACTTTTTTATCATCAGGTTTGTTTCAAATTCATATCGGATTAATGCGAAAGTATTCTTTTTTTTTATTTAAAAACAAACGCACCCCCCACTCTAGGATTTTCTCCTTTATCGTGGGGGCGGTTTAACACTGACCTCAGAGCTGGTGAGTTACATACTTACCTAAAGATATAGTCAAATTGATAGCCTGTTACTTTTCAAATTATACTATGTCAGTTATATTATACTTATTGTATTAATTAACTGACGTGCATAATCGATTACTAGTTAAGTCCTATTTTGAAAACAAAGTTACAATATGAACAGGTTTATAACTAAATGTTTCTAAATTTTAAACAAAGGGCGATTCCTATTGCAGTCGCCACATATTGCTACCTGTTGCCGTGTTCTAAATATCTCGCTATACGCGAGAGTTACAGTTTCCTAACGTACCTATTCTAAGTTTAACTTTATCCTGTTATTAAACTATTGCTAAAATGTCGAGGTACTTTAACCAGTTAGAATCTTGTTGAACTGTTTGTTTACATAGAACGTAAAACATTCCTTATTATAGAGCAGAAAAATAAGTATAATTAACATGAATATCTCGATGGGATTTCTATTAATTTTATTTGATTTAGGAGTAGGTGTGACGGGTGGAGGGGTAGGGGAGGTAGGGGGGGGGGTAAGGCGTTTCAGAGCGCGCCGCCTCGCTCGTCACTGGCGCAGCTAAATCATCACAATTAAAGCATCCGTGCCGCGCGCGGAATCTCTTTGAAAATGAAAATATAACCGCCCGGCTTTTGCTCTCAAGACACCGCACCGCCACGTCGTCCGTCACTCGATTACCTGTGAGGAGGCGTGTCTGACGGATACCTAGATATACATTTATACGAAACTAATCAAAAACAACAACGCACACAAACAACATATTTACTTTAATTTCTTGTACTATTATTTATTCTGTGCTTTAATACAGTCAAGAAGGTTTATTATTCAGACTATCAAACGTATCGCATACTTTAAATACTAGGCACAAACATAAACCTGTAATGCTAGACTCCACCATAGAATTAGTAATTCATTTATGGGGCAATGTCTATACCTACGCTTTTACAACAAAATGTCAGAAAATGTTCAGTTTGTCAATCAACAAGTTCAAAAGTTTTATTAAAGAAAAATTGTTCAAAAAGGGTTATTATACCTAATGTCAATCAATACCTGAATGAAAATAACCCCTGGGAATGAGATGATCGCCACTATGCTGGTTCTATTAGATAAGTCATATATAAATTGTACAGAATTATTGTAAAATTATATATGTTAAAAAAATATTATATCGCTGGGTTTCTTGCTGGTTCTTCCTAGAACAGAGGTATTTATCGAATCAGCATAATCTATATTGAATACAGCAAATCAGCAGATTTATATTGAATAAAAATTATTCTATTCTATTTGTCTAATTCAGGAAGATATTCTTGTCCTCGGCTAAAATATCTTAGTCTAAGATGACTAAGATAAGAAAGACAAAAAACCAATAAACGTTGACGTAACTAAATGTAGAGGAGTGTTCGGGGACCGCGAGGATACTGGTCCGTGGCCCGCGGGCAAAAACTGCGCGCCGAACAATGCTTTGATCTGGTGCGGCGGCCTCGCTCGCTCTAATGGCTCTCAGGTTTTAAACTGACCCTAATTTTGTAACGAAAGTAGAAAGAAAATCTCCAAAAAACATGTGTGCAGTTCACACGCGGTAGTAGTGGAACCTTCCGAAAATTAAACTTCGAGAGAATGTGACGAATACAGAGTATTAGGAGTAGGATAGTAATTGTAGGGTTTATTTATTATAATATTACCAACATTAAAAATTATTTTACATTACATATTACATACATAGATACCTATACATATTACACAGACTGCAAGTTTTCAATTTCATCATCGTAAGTACCTACTTAAATATTTTCTAATCAAGTATTCTATCTTATTTTCTCGCAGTTGAAAATGAAAATATAACCGCCTGGCTAAATTCACAGGCTAAATTCATTCCAAAAAAATTTCGTAGTCTCCATACCTTTAGATCCGGCCTGAAAATACTACTCCTAAGACGGATTGGTTGAAAAATTATCATCATCATCATTTCAATCCTTCACCAGTCTACTGCTGAACATAGGCCCGCGAACATGCCCGCTATAATGCTTTAACCACGGAAGACACATGCATCCATTGATTTGGTATATGCCCGGCACATCGCATATTTTATCATGTCGTTATTCAATCTAGTTGGGAGCCATTCTATACCTCGCTTACCAGTACGAGGCTGACTCTCGAGAACCTTCCTTTTCTATCGGTTATTGTTATTTCAATTAATTGATCCGTTAGGGTGCGCCGGTTATTCTGATTATGTTATTGATAGGTTATTGATAGGAAGTCGCAATGTGCGTGTGTGTGTGTGTGTGTGTGTGTGTGTGTGTGTGTGTGTGCTACGTACCGGGCACCGCGGGGTAGGAGTAGGGCGCGCAGGCGGCGGGGTCGAGGTGCGCGTGGGGGTGGTGCGCGTGCTGCGCGCCCCACTCCACCGGCTTGTACTGCGCGTGCAGCCCGCCGCGGCCCAGCAGCAGCCCGCCGTAGCCCACGTGCTGGTAGTCGCGCGCGTAGCCGTACGGCTGGTGCCACGGGTCGTACTCGTACAGCTCCAGCCCGCAGCCCGCGCCGCCGCCGCCGCCCCGCCCCGCCGCACGCCGCCGCGTTGAAGAACGACGCGGGCAGGTTGCGGGACGCCAGAGGCACGCTCTCTGCAACAACAACACTACGATCAACAGACATATACACACATCTTTTGATATTATTAATTTTACAGAAACGTAGCTAGCCATAGGTAATACATACATGCAATACGTGGTAGAGCCACGCTGCAGCTATATTATGGTTGTAGCACGAATGGCTCGGCTCGACCGGGGAAAGACCACGCTCTCACAGAACCAGAGTGCAGAGAACCAGTGATCCTTTTTACTGGAAACGAGACGTTCCATCCGAGTCCTCAGGGGTCACAATACATCTACATTTTAATTGTTAATCGAAGATAAAAATGTAAATGTCTGTGGGCCACAACATCCACTTATCATTAGGTGGACTATGTACCAACTCATTTGTCACCCTTATTCTATAATAAAAAAAAAACATAATGCGTAGGTATATGCGTTGTGTATATGTGCGGGCAAAATCAAGGAATTTCAATGGCCGCACAACTAAGTTTTCTAATAATTTAGTCACCATGAATCTGGATCAGAAACAGAAATGCAGAAACTTTCAATATTGGGAAATTTCAATTTGCCAAATATAAGTCGCCTTTTGAGCGACAGTGAGCAATTTATAATACCAAGGAATATACAGGGCCCGATTCAGACTAGTTCATTTGATAATTTTAGTATTCTCTTAATTTATTGCAGTATAATTCTCATATTAAATATAATATATTGGACCTTTATTTATCTACCTAATAGTCATGTTCTCGTCTCTCATTGCTCTGATCCATTAGTCAGGGAAGAATTGCTCCACAAAACTCTGTGGAGTTACGCCTGATTTTATTAATTAGCGACTTCGTCCGCGTGCAATTTATTACGATTGGATTTCATGATGGGTTTTAATTTTTTGCGCGGAACCCAATTTTTTTCTAAAATATATGTAAGCTTAGTTACTCCTTATAACAACAGCTATCTGCCAATGAAAGTCCCATAAAATTGGTAAAGCCTTTTCGGAGATTAGCCGGAACAAACAGACTAGCGATTTCTGTGTGCCATTTTTTTAAATGTCAAAGTCTTTCCCACACTTTTGTTAAGATGAAATCAGTTCTTATGTAAGATGAAATTGGTGTAAAGATCTGGAATAAATACCTATTATTGTTACGACATCAAAATAAAAATAAACACGACGAAAGCGAAATGAGGTGTTAAAACTTGTTTACAGCAAAAATATGAAGTAATACATCACGATCTAGTGTACGAATTAATAACATTACTCAATTAAAAATTACTTAATTAAACACCGCGAAATGTTTACAATACAAGCGAGCACAAGCGACACTAAGAGGTGAGAATTTTGTAATTGTTATGTGGAATATTATTAATTAAATTGAACCTTATATCAAATACATTGTGACACATTATCGATAATATATTATTACGAATGCAAAAATTAAAACAAATTTAATGGATTAATGAATAATTAGATTTACGAGTACATATTACAGTGAATATTGACTTATTTGAAATAAGACTTACCTGCTTACATTGCTCGACTTAAATTTAACAAGACAGTGTCCTTAATTAAAAAAAAAACTATAAAAATCTGCACTGCACAGTGACCAAATTTCAAAACCGGTTCGTGCGTACGTTCACCAAAAATTAGCAGAAATTAAGCAGTGTAATAAATACCGAACGTATTAAGTTCTGATTCAAATCTAGACACACGGCAGTGTCAGGCAAGTACGAAAAAGAAAACTGCAACGCACTTCTAGGTGGCTTAGAAACTTGGAATTAAGCATCGAGATAGATTAAGGGTTAGGGCATTAGTCTTATACAAGATAAATAATCTGAACCACAAATTATCCATATTGGGTGTTGACAAAGTTATTGGTGCGGTTAGTTTCAAGTGCTGTACTTACGAGTATATAACTTTCACGCAACAACTATCTTGACAGTTAATTCTTACTTAGATACAGTTCAAATTAGAAAAGGAAAACAGTGAAGCATAAACGAAAGAAAAAACATGCGTGAGTGTCGTGGAACACTCGGTTGATACGAAGTTCCTTTCGTACTATTATTATTGATAAACGTATTATATTATTGATTAATAAATACAAATAAATGAATTACTAGCGTCTATTAAAATGAAGCGTCATTTAAAATAATATTTCTTTCATGGCAAGATAAGAAAAAGTGCGAGGGAGATGGATATTATTCCATCTCGCTCGCACTATAGAAAGGGGTCGTGACGGAAAAATCTTACACTTTTTCTCGCCTAGCCCCAATCCGTCAAATTCGTACCGTGCGATAAGGAACTTCGTTCCAAAAAAACATTGATGGTCAGGTATTTATTTCATTAAATAAAAGTGTATACCTAACTTTTTTCAAAAATTAATGTCAACCCACAAAAACATAAATGTGAAATGTGGGCCAAGTTCATTACAAACGACGTTCATGGTTGTCGGCGTCGCCGATAAGTGTTGAAGTCTAAACAGGTGCCAAGCTCTTTATCAGTTCCTTAAATCATAACTATAGCAATGTAGGTACAACATTCTACAATTTATTTTAAAGAAAATTTGTTACATTCTTTGATGCTAAATTTATAACTTGGCAAGTTTTAGTAGTCAATAAATTACGTTTAATTTGATGATGTACATATATTACAAGCTTAAAATTTTACTGTTTTAATTGTTTCTTTTCTATACAATTACAATTCAGTTAAATATAAAACTTGTCACGTCACAAATCCATATATTACTAATACGTTTAAATAGTAGTAGGTAATAGGCCGGAAATCAGCAACAAAATGGTCACCTCTTACTTATGTCCTATAAGATATATTTCGGATTTTTGTCATTTAGTCTTAGTGACATCGTCAAAAGCTCAAGACGAATTCGTTTTCTAAATTAAAAAAAAAATTTTTTTAAATAAAATATGCCCGATTGTGCATTAAGGTATTGTGAGTACCGATATGTAGCAAAAACTGAATGTGATTTCGGTTTAATCGCAAGTATAATGTATGTTTACCCCATCATTTTAAAATTTTATTATTTCTGGTAGATTTTTCTAGAACATTTAACATTATTGTAATAAGCGCCTCTGTTATCCAGTTACGTACTAAATGAGTTAGTGATTAACAACGTTTATCGATTGGTGCTATCGATAAAAATATTATACTGGATGCAGATTTAATCATCTACAATATTTAAGGAGGTGAAACAGTAAACGATACTGTACCCATACTAATAAAGAAATCGGGTGGGCCTGTGTCGGTTCTTGGTTTTAACGTGAAACGTTTATGTCAGCCAGTATAACCAGTCAATAAGAGAGCCTTCTTTTTAAAAAATTTATATAATTCTACAACACCAGGAAAATTGCAGATGCGTTGCCGGCCTTTTAAAAGGAGTAAGCTCGTTTCTTGAAGGTCCCTAAGTCGTATCGGTCCATAAAATCGCCGATGGTAAAGGATTCCTAAGAAAACTCCTAATAAATCGCACGGTAGTGGACCGCCAAGCATCCAAACTATGTGGATGGTAACGTCACTTTGGTCGCGATGTGTGTTAGTGAAATTTGTTGGCTGGAATTAATCCGAACAATTCCTCAGAGCACTCTCCGTGGTAAATACGATAGAAAATGCAAAGGGATGCAACATCTCTACGCAGCGCCAGTGAATCGAGCCAATCAAAGAGAACTCGGTCGTCGACGATTCCAGCCGCTCTGCTCTCTATGCGGTTAAGTGGAAGGAGCTCGCACTGGGGAGCCTCGGCCCAGAGATGAGAACAGTATTCCATGTGAGGCCGAACCTGCACTTGTAAATTTGTGATTTTGTATCTGTAAAGATTTATCGTGTAACGAATTTTAGTTCAGTGCTTTCCTAAAATACTCGTATGTTAGACTTAAAGTGTATTTTTGTAAAAGAAACAAATTTGAAAAACATGGAGGCGCTCTCTTATTGGATTTGACGTTTTGCGATGTGCCTTCGACGCCGACCGATCAATCATATGCTAGTATTATAGCGTCTAATAGACCTAGTGACGTTATCCAAGATGCCACCAATGTGAATTGATTCTTAGTTATCGGAAATTAAATATTTTATTTCATGACATGTCATTTCATTCATGACGTTATTCATGACTTAAAAAAGTTTATCTATATGATTTTTTTGGTGTGATGGGAGTCATAATAAATAGATTTATATAATAAAAAAGTATGCATATTCCCTATTATTATATCGTAAAGCATTACAAACTTAGCAACCTTCAACAACATTATCGATACTTTGATGTCGAAACGGTAACATTCCTAAAACGGGTTTTTACCTTACATTTATTAGCGTTACCTACTGGGGAATAGCTGAAATGTTTTCCTAATAAATACTCAGCGTAGTTTTGCTATGTTTAGCTAGAAGGCGTCACACACGCGCGAGTTCAAAGTTTTTGTATGCAAATGTTCCCTATGTCCGCTCTATGGTATATATATATATATATATATATATATACCATAGAGCGGATTTGATTTAATTTATTGTACTTTATTGTTTACGTTCATACTGCCAATTTTAAACACATACTTGTCGCTTAGACAAATTATGTCGTTTGTTGACGTTCACATTATAGTTTATATTGCTAATGCCTTAGAGTAATTACAAGCATATGTATGTATGTTATTACTCTAAGGCCAATGTCAAATACTTAATAGTCTATAGTCAAACAGTCGCACAGAGGTTGCAGTCAAAGAATTTCAAAATGTTGCTCGCAAATAATTATATACTGACAAATTAACTGGAAATATTGTGTGATTTTAAATGTTCCTTTTTCTAAAATGTGTGGAGTGTATGTCAAGGCAAAATACTTTTAATAATACGAATCTATGACTTTAATAAATTACGGTCGAATTTCGAACACTAAGTGACCACTAGTTAAATATTAAATAAACATTAATTGTAACAATTTTCTTATAAATCGAACGACAAACGTAGTTATGACTCGTGGAACTGCAATGGAGTGGAGCTTGGCATCCATAAAGATCGTTACAATATAAACAGATTTTACTCTATGCACACATAAACATTTAACTTAGTGCTCTATACCTACATGTAAAGTGTCCAAGATGCACTTCCTTGTTTTAATTATTAATAGACTAAGTCACCGATGCACTTTCTTACTAGTTTTATAAGTAGAGCAGGTCACCCCTGGCTGCGAGGAAGTACAGTTTAAGGTTGAACAACAACTGTTTTGTAATGATTTCTTATGTTTACGCGAACACTACACATTTAAATAAATATTTAATGTTTTTAACTTTTTTCTTAATTCTTCTACTTTTAGGAACATACGTGTCTAATCTAATATATATAAAATGTAACTAATATTCCAGAAAGAAATACCTATGTAACAACAATTAACAAATTATCTTTTCCCGCCATCAAATCTGTAAAATAAATCACCTCATTCGTAAGTGGCGCCGCCATAGTGGCAGCATAAGTCGTGAGTGCATTCATTACAGCGTGTGGGTGCGAGTGTCGAGTGAGCTGTCATTGCGGTCATTGCATACGCGCTTTACATTGCATATTCATTTCATATTCCATAACAGATATCTACTTGCAAAAACTACTGTCTGTTTCCATTGCAGCATGCTTCATCACTCTGTAGTGTAGCCCACATGTCATAATATAAAAAATATGTTTGATAGACTTATTAATCATACCTTATCACCTCTTATCACCACATTATATATTATCACTTTATATTTGGCCTCGTGGGAATCTAAATAAATTTGGAAAATGGAAATTGGTCACAAAAATCGTGTAGTTTTCTACTGATTACGGATTTATTATTTTACTTTAGAATTTTAAATATATTATAGTTAATATTTTTATTTTCTTTTTTTAAGTGGAAGTGACAAACGAACATACAGTCTATATGATAAGTGGCTAATACACCCCTTGGGCACCTGCAACTTCAAACATATGTAGAAGTCTACGCATGCGTTATTATCTCTGAGAACTAAGATGGAATCTCTTATAGCTTGTAATTACTAATAATTAATAAATACCGACTCTTTATATACCGTTCACCGAAATAGATAAGCTTTACCTGACGGACCTAGACCGACTAATAGGCAGAAAAAAAGAGTCTAGTCCTAACACCTAGAACCTTTCATCATTCTTTATTTATTTTACTTGATGACTTAAGAGAATACTAAAAACGTCTTTAACACAAATGATACTTTCGTTAACGACTTCAAATTAGCTTAAAATGCTTGTGTTAGGAGTGCATCACAAAAACGGTCGAATGTCGGATTTAAATCTACCATTTTTGATCGACTCCTTTTTGCAGTTCATGATTCCATTACGCTGATGTCACTTCAACTTTATTGCTAAGAACATTCTTTTTTCCGACTACGGCAAAGCCAAAAGAAGTTAAAGGCGTGAAGAGTAGGTAATAAATCGAAAAATTTCTGCGTTGCTCCAATTAGCACTAACAATTGTGACTAATAGTTTAATTGGTGCTGGCTACGATCAACAACGGGTTGCTCCCGTACTAGGAAATATAAAGAATAGCCATTTGCAACAAACTTTAGTTAATCAATTCAAACTAATTCGTGCACAAAATATACAGTTATAAAAATTGGGAAAAAAACGTAAAACGCTATATATTTAAATTACGTTTTATAGATAGGGTCATGCTGCGGCTATATTATGGTTGTAGCACGAATGGGTCGACTCGCCCGGGGAAGGACCACGCTCTCACAGAATGCCAACGTAAAATAGCAGCTTAGGTAATACTGCTGTGTTTTGTATGGTGAGTGTAAGTAAATACCTACTGGAGACCTTTTTTACTGGAAACAAGGCATTCCATCTTAGTCCTCAGGGGTGACATCGCATCTGCATTTTAATTCTTAATCGTAGATAGATGTAGATGTCTATGGGCCACAGCATCTACTTACCATCAGGTGGACTGTGTGCTCGATTGTCACCCTTATTCTATAAAAAAAACGTTCCAACGAAGGCTAAATACAGTTAAGTAATTCCAGTTGAGTGCTACTTAATTTAAATTACCCGTGTCAACGATTTGCAAGTTGAAGACATTGCTGTTATGCTACGTCAAAGAGATTTATACTGGAATTCAGTCAAGATAGGTGCTAGGAAGTGTGAAAAAAAAAGACAAAAAAGTTAAATTAGCTTTCAAATTGCTAGTTTATCTGCGACATTGCTTGCTTATCCGCTTTACTTCTGTAATAAATTTCATTTTTTGCTGCCGTCAAATAATTCATACAAATAGAATAAATATTTTTTACCGTTACCGTTGCAGCCTATTTAAGTCCACTGCTGAATATAGGCCTTATTAGGAAGACGCGGCTGCCCATCTACTGATTTGTTTTCCTCTGTCACCTCTTACGATACCAATGGGGTAGTGGATATTCTTACACCGCCACTACACGGTCGATAACTTTTACAAAGTTGTAATAAACTGTGTAAGAACTTTGTATTAACTTTCAGTAATACAAAGTACACTACAATATATAAAAGAACTTAAAATAATCAGCGAAATTTTTAGAATTATGATTTTACTTTTATTTGTTTTAATTTTTATTTACTGTCAAAGTGACACCTAGCAAGAATTCTCATGGGAAAACTGCATACATATTAATATTATGTACCTATGTAATTACTCTAAATGGAAAACATAATTAAATAACAGTCTATGACGCATGAAATTCTATTCAGCCAGAGGATTTTTTCATAGAAATATTGATTCAACATTGAACTGCGCACCCATCGCCTATGAATTGCAGTGTTAGCTCTTTGAAACGATAGCAGAACAGGCCGCTGACTATTTTTATACATATGTAACCAGAGTGATCGCTATTACACTCTGCCAGGAAAACATGCCGGGAGTGTAGTTACAAAGCATACTCCGACGACCAACTGCCCTCGGCCGGCCCTCCCATCCGCAGCGAACTACCGCGAAGTGCGAAAAAACACGCGACGGATTCGCGGAACACGCACCCGATAAATCGGCACTTGACCCGTTCTTACTCCAACGTTTGATTGCCAGCCCTTCCCCTCGTATCTTGCACCCCGCGTGCCTAAAAGCCATTTCCGACAGACATTTACAGAATCCGAGCAAATGCTGAGGATCATTAGAAAAGACTAAGTATCATTTAATATTGAGATTGGAAGCGACAAGTTCCTGACAACAACTCAAAATAATGTAATAAAAGCGGATGGCCACCCGCCTGCCAAGCAAAGCATCAATCTGTAACATATATGGGGGAGACCTTTGTTTAGCTGTGGACTTTGATATGCTGTAATCATGATGATGAATGATGATGAAGTAGTTAAGTGAAACTGTACGTGTCGCTCTACTATTTCCGCATGCTTCAGCAACAATTATTACAATTACGCAAGTGCCACTCCATAGTGCCTGCTCTCTTGTGTGCATAAGGCTGGGAACTTATTAAATACATTTTTTTTTCGACAAGAAATTTATATGATATTCTATTAAGAGGATACACAATAACTTTCCGAAGCACTAAGAAAAAGAAAACTTTCATCGGAAATCAAAAAAGGTTTATAATGGTCGCATTGGAACACTACTTACAATTAACCAGAGCTTCAAAGAAACAACAATGAGCAAAAGTCGATGTGGTGTGTGAATATCAAATGGATTTCTTGCTCAGAATGTGGTGTACCTGCGGTCCAGATTCTCCAAATTGGCAAGAAGTGCGCAGTTAGCATTGAGGCACGTAGCCCCGAGGACATAGCAGGCGAGGACGCCGCGGAAAAACGCGATTGCACTGCCCGCCCGAAACAGCGGAGGGAAGAACAAAAACGCCTTACTACCAAGTAGTATCGTCGCCGGCCTCGCTTTGAGAGATCACACAAAAACCGCGCCCCCGCTCCAGTCATTGGTGCTTAGACTGTTTAGAATCTGCGATCGCATGGCGGTTTTTTTAAAGGAAACGAGTCAACAATACTTAATATATTTCTTAACTTGTTCGAACATGAATACGAGAGCGTCAAGTTTCATGAAACACCTTGCCAACTTGCCAGCTTTTACATCACAAAACGTTTGCGCTTGCTTTTAGTAGTTAATAGACATTCCAATAACGTACCAAAATATCACAGCTTTTGGGCCTTACACAGAGATGATCCTTTTTATAGAAAAAGTGTGGCAAACAAGGACTCCACTGATGGTAAGTGGATCCTGTGGCCTATAAACATCTAATCTATTTTTAATTAAGAATCGAAATGCAGATGGTTTATCACCCCTGAGGACTAAGATGGAATGTCACATTTCCAGTAAAAAGGGTCTCGGTTCTAACTATACGAAACACAGCAGCATTAAGCTGCCATTTTACGCTGGTATTCTGTGAGAGCGTGGTCCTTCCCCGGTCGAGCCGACCCATTCGTACGATAACCATAATATAGCTGCACAGTGCCTCCACCACCCTTTCCCAAAATAATCGATGGAGTCTTCTTTTGTGAGCTAACAAACGCTGTTGGTTTATATGTATCTTGAATTTCGAACCTGTATGTGTCAGGTTTAAATTTATCAGAAACTATATCAGAATGAAATAAATTCAGAGCGAATCAAGCGCGTTTAACACCACAGTCACAAATTTATAGTTCCCGGGCATAGTTAAAAATTAGAAGCATTGTCTACGGAGCGAGCCGGCTTCCAATAAGAGCATTGTGAAGAGTGAAGGAAGCGCTCCCACGGGTCACATTCCGAGAAGCGACGCTCGTTTTATTGGCATCGGGAACGATACGTTCTTGCTTTGATCTCTTATCTCTATCTGCGGTGTGAGCTTGGGTTACCACTGCTTCCCTCACAGTGAACTGAACTAAGCTGAGATGTAAGTCGGATACTCTGGAAAATAAAAGGTGGAAATCTCACCGTAGTAAGAGGTTAAGTAAAGCTTGCGGCAAATTGGCAAAATATTGCGTTCTTGAAACATGTTTACACTCTACAAAAATACTGTTTTATATTATGCAAACAATTAGGTACAGTGCTTCACTTAGAAGCATTAGTTATTATATTTAATCGTTAGGTATTATAATTATTTGTAGATATTATGTATTACCTTAACAAATTTAGCAGTTTTAGCAAACATTATTTTTGATGATCCAATATAGCGAAAGTTAAAAAAATGCAAAAGAACGTTTGCACAGTTGATCAAAAATAAAAGAATAAAATTATTGATGAGCTATCCCACCGAATTTGCACTTAATCTTCCATTATTGGTTATCCAATAATAATTCAAATTCAAGTGGTAAAATTAAAAAATTTGTACAACCGACTTCGATAGATATAATAGGTAAGGATAACCCAAAAACTGCTGGTCAGACCGTGATCAAATTTATATGGGACCACATGAGAAGCACCAGCTTTCAAATAAAGAATCATCAAAATCGATTCACCTAGAAAAAAGTTATGATGTGACACACATAAAAAATTCAGTCGAATTGAGGACCTCCTCCTTTTTGAAGTCGGTTAAAAAGTCTTTCTTACCTAATAATAAGCCAGTGATTAAATCTATCCCTATATAGTAAGTAGTGATGTAGCTAAATTGGTTATATAAATCGGTTAGTATGTGATATAAAAAATCATTTTTGATCGACTATCGAGTTTCTTCGTTTTATTAGTAATAGATAGGGAACGTAGGGTTTCCGTCCACAGAAGAGTTGCGAGTTCATCTGTACACGGCACAGACAGTATTAGTAATACTATATGAGACAATCTATAGCGGAGGCCTATGTTCAGCAGTGGATTTTTAATAGGATTTTTTTATAGAGGAGAGGGCAAACGAGCATGCGGCTCACCTGACAAGTGACTATCGCCGCCCATGAACAACTGCAACACCAGAGGAATTGCAGGTGCGTTGCCGGCCTTTTAAAAAGGAGTAAGCTCATTTCTGAAAGGTCCCTAAGTCAAATCGGTCCGAAAAAATCTCCGGTGGTAAACAATTCCACAAAGAAGTCGTGCGAGGAAGAAAACTTCTAGTTAATCGCAAAGTAGCGGATTGCCAAGCATACAGATGATGTGGATGGTACCGTGAGTTTTATCGCGATGTGCGTTGGTGAAATTTGGCGGCTGGAATTAATCCTGTAACGGCAATTTAATAAAAGTCGATGTTTGTAACAATGTCAGTAGTTAAAGCAACGACCTACCCGTGCCTGACACAGAAGGTACCGACGCGTCGCTTTCAGGATCCACGGCCTAGAGTATCCAATAAAGATCACGCGAAAAAGTATTTTCAATTTTGTACTACTTAATATTCTACTTCAATTATTACTGTTATCCATGCAAAACTGTACACTGATAACCTTTTTTGCAATATAAAAACGTTTAGCTTAGTATGATGAAAGTACATATTGGATCGGAATGCCCAAAAAGGATTTTAACTGTTAACTAGTTATTGATAATTACACTGAACTGAAACATTATTTTGATTTTTAGGTAAACATGTATGCAAACTGTTGTTATTAACTAAAGTGGTCCGTTTCGTCTTATTTGCATGTTGAAACTTCCGACTAACAAAAAAAGATAGACGGAGCGCTACGTACATTTTAAGTGACGCTGAAACCAAGGCAAAACTATTCTCAACTTATTGTAAGAAAGAAGAACTTAAAAAAAGAAAAGGAAAAAAAAACATGCGTGCGTGTCGTGGGACACTCGGTTGGAACGAAGTTCCTTTCGTAGTATATTATTAGGTATTGATAAACGTATTATATTATTGATTAACAAATAAAAATAAATGAATTACTGGCGTCTATTAAAATGAAGCGTCATTTAAAATAAAATAATATTTCTTTCATGGCAGGATAAGAAAAAGTGCGAGGGAGATGGATAATATTCCAGTCAAAACGGGTCGTGACGGAAAAATCTTACACTTTTTGTCGCCTAGCCCCCATCCGCCAAATCCGTACCGTCCGATAAAGAACTTCGTTCAAAAACTTACAAACTTAACTTAAGAACTTATTCTTAACTTATTCTCTAGCACACATAGCATCTAAAGTAATTGAAATAGAAACAAACTTTTTTATTCAATATAGATTATAAATAATACTTATTGAAAGTCACTCTTTTGTTTAATTTACCTAAGTGGTCATCATTTGCAACCAACAACAAGGTTTTAAGTGCATATGTGTGCGTCTTACTGTGTTATTTTACGGGCTGTTAAAGAGAGAAAGAAGAAAGATGTATACTAGAGCTACGTGTTAAGTTGAGCATGGTTTCGGCGTCACTTGTAGGCAACGCTGCATCTATCTTTCTTTGTTGACTTGAGGTTGTAACTAATATACATACCCTGATGATGTAATTCATGTATCTATCCTATAATCAATGTTGATGAAGTGTTAGCAAGGGACAACAATCGCAACTATATTTTTTAGATTTATTTATTTTGAACGATACAAACTGTGTTGAATAATTCATGCAAAAAAAAAACAATTAAAATGCTTAACTATCAAATTTACAATTATATAAAATTACAGTAAAAATTACAAGTCAAATCTCATCACTTAATTAAAATAAAGTATAAAATATCACAAAATTATAATAACATATTTGTCAAAAAAAATCCAGTAGGAATTCTTTTAAAGTATTTTTGAAACTACTCTTATGTAACATACTTTTTAAATCAATAGGTAATCTGTTAAATAGAAGTACTGATTGATATTGAGAATAGCGTCTAGTCATGACCATACGGGGAATTATTTTATTATGGAAGTTTTTTCTCCTAGTGTTTTCTCTTATGGTTTTTTGGCCAAAGTCTCATATTCGCCAATAACTTTTGCAATTTGCATGAGTTACAGACATGGAACAGTCAAGATCCCAAGTTTTTTGAAATATACTATATAAATATATAAATTAAAAACTTTTCTCAGATTGACTCAATAAGTAGAACGTTTAGCGCACTTTATATAATCGTTTCTAATTTGTCTATACGGATTAAAATTTAGATCGTGATGATTAGAATGACTGTCATACATTTTGAAGCTGGATGCGCTTA
Organism: Parnassius orleans; assembly: GCA_029286625.1. Lineage (NCBI taxonomy): Eukaryota > Metazoa > Arthropoda > Insecta > Lepidoptera > Papilionidae > Parnassius > Parnassius orleans. The sequence continues at coordinate 1,791,592 of JAGSMP010000181.1, read as the reverse complement.
TAAGTTCGCTTTGAACAGTGCACAGTAGTTCACTAGCAGTCAAATACCGTAGAATGAACCACCTTCTTTTTTAAATAGGCATAAAGACTTCTGTGATAGACAATTTGAATTTGTTTTATTCTGTAAATTAAGGAATTTCTCTACATTATTCATCTACATAAAAGAGATATTAATGTGCGCAAGTAACCTTTTACATTTCAATGAAAGTTTAAGTTTTGTCTTTTATTCATTATACTACAACTGAAGTCGGAGCGACTATATTATTAAGAATGCTTTTAATCCTCTAAGAGCTCTGGATCAAAGCCAGGCCTGGTTGTCCCGTAATTTTCTGTTTGACCTTCCAGATCGTGTTGTCGTCGGCTTCTTTGTTCTTGCTCTTAGTTCTTTTTGTTTAGTAAGCGACTACTCACCAACTGCTCGTGATGCTAAGAGTTAAACTTTCTGTATGGTTTAGTAGTTAATACACCTGGAAACTACACAGTCCCCAGTTCCAAATCCAGCCGAAGCCAATACTTTGACATTTGAGCATAAAGTCCATCTAGTAGTAACTGAAATATGCGTTACCACCTCCTGAAGGTCAAGATTAAATTCCTCGTTACTCATCATACGAAATATAGCAGCTAATAATTTACTTTGATGTTCAGAGATAATATGGTCTGAAATACACCATTCTGATAAATGACGATATATAACCATCTCGTATATACCAGATGTAAAATAACCTAGCCAATGACCAATGGCTAGGTTATTTTACATCTGGTATATACGATGCAAATGGTCAGGATGCAATTATTAACGTTTATTTTAAACATGGCCTGCGATATTGCCTAAGTTTATAAAAATCTTGTGTAACACAAATAAGTTACAATTGTGACAAACTTTGAAGAAGAAAATATTATTATGGATCTATATGATTATTTTCAAATCAGTCCTCAAGACCAAGAATTTCGGTCACGGCAGCCAGAATCAATAGAGACTAGGCATCTGCGCAGGACAGGATTATAGTGCCCGAGTGTATGCGAAAGCACAATTCACTCTCATAGTCGTAAACAAATAGTCCGATATGGTGGCAAACCGACACGACCGGAGAGAGATCAGACGTAGTAGGTACCAACGGCTTTACGTGCTTTCCGAGGCACGGGGGTGAGACACCGCCAACTGCCTGACTCCGAGCTGCTACTAAGAATTTCTTGACAAGAAAACCGCATAACTGATTTTGACCCGACCCGGAACTCATGATTAGCTACCGCATTTACGACTACTATACCAACGAGTCAATCAAAATTTCAAACTAATGATTTAAAAAGTTTTTTAAGTCATAAGTTAAACCCTTCCACTAGATAGTTTGATATCAAAGAGCAATATTTCTTGCATTTCCTCAATATATTCATCAACTTCAAATTACTAGGATAAAACTGAATGCGCCATTCATCGGTGCGCGCGCACCGGTATCCCACGGCTCGCCGGCGTTGTTTTTCTCAGCAGAATCACTAATTAGCCGCAGCCGTTTGATCTCCCGAGCTACCGACAGCCACTAGCCCTTGTCAGCCGTCCCCCACCGCTACTAGCTACTTGCACATTTTCATATTAAAGAAAAAGTTTTATTAAGTAAGAGCATTCTTAGAATAGCTAATGATTTATATCAACGGGTGAATTGCTTTGCGATAAATAATGTGTGAAACATTCAATTTCAGCAAGTAAGTAGGCATATCGTGTACAAGCTTTTAGTAAATTGTTTAAGAAATCTACGTTTATCAAATATTTTATACCCACTACTAATCTTTGATCACAATATACTATCAAACTATTCTCAATATTAATATGTCAATATATTAAAAACATACACTAACCTGAACTGTTTTACATGTGTAAGACTTATGTATGATTAAAAGAAATAATATTATAAATGTATATTTACAAAAACAAAGGTAGTTTTGATAAAAAAAGGGCTAATACACACTCTGTAAAGACCAGGAACAAACAGTCTAGTGATATTCGAATCCACGGAGTCAGTAATTTATTCATGGGCCAATGTATATCATGCTTCTACAACAAGTCCCAGAAAAAATACATACAAGGCCCTTCTATTACCAAATTTAATATTTTCGTTAAACACAAGTTTCATTACATATCCCAGTTGAAATGATATAAATGAATACATGGTTGATAATAACCACTGAAAATAAGTCCATCGCTTCCAAGTTTTTTTTAAATTAACTTTATACGTAATTATTATAAAATATTATGTTTTTTTTAAATTTTAAAGTTAACTGTTATCTTATTTTGAATTGAGTATCAGAGAAAACAAATCGGATTGCAACAGTCGCATTACCATAAGACACGCCGAGAGTACAAATTGATTAAAAACTGGTCTTTTCAAACGGTCCGTTTTCCAAATCATGGCGCTTTCGGTTGGCACGGGTCGTCCTGTATTGAGAATACTTAAGTAGGTATACTTGGTTGTCAGCGGCCAAAATGAGTCCTCAATTTATTTATATAATTCATAATATCACTTAGATAGGATTTCATTTTAACATAAGTCAAAAAGTAAGAATAATGTCAGACATTGCAATGCGGCGTCTTACATAAAAAAAAATTAATGTATTTTTTTTAATATACCACGTTATTCATATTCTTACATTGTTATCCGATTCAGAGCTATGTTCAAAATTTCAAGTCTTTAGCTCATCGGGAACTTAGTTTACGAACAGACACACACACAAAAGCAATTTAATAAAAACGTGGTAAAAGCCGTGAAATGTGACACAACTACCAAATTGACCACCACCAGTGCTACCACAAGCGCATTATACTGTTTTATTCGTAGGAACACGTTTTAGCGCTATATGTGCCGCCGCGGAGCGCGGCGCGCGAACCCAAGCCAAAACGTCGGCGACGCGGTGCCAGGTGCAAAGCGACGCATCTTCTCTCTAACTTATGTTATTTAAATATACCAATTACGCATATTTATTTATTTATTTAAAATTTATTGTTAACACCTTAATAAATAGGTAATAAATAGGGTAACAAACAGCGGACCTAATGCCTATTAAAAGCTTCTTATATATATATATATATATATAAATTATATATGTATGGTGTATCATATATAATTTATAAATTAGATAAATGTCGGCGGTTTTGCCGCACCTTAACATATTGTCGCTGATATAACTTGATACGTATATCCGTGTTTTTACAAATTTAATAGTACACCTAAATTTAATCAAGTACTGCTGGTCGCACCTAGTTCTAGCCGGCTAGAACTAGGTATAATATATATAACACTTCAGATTTTAGCCGTAACATAGGTGTATAAATATTTCCCAAATGTACCTACCATACAGCCTATATCGATTTTATACTTTGTGTAAACGATTTATTTTGGTAAACATTATTATTTTATTTCCCTGTTGGTGACACTACCTATTAAAATAATAGAGAGCTAAATTGAAAACACATAAGTAATATATTTTAAAAATCAAAATTAAATGATACGCTCATGAGGCGTGCACTTTTGGATTTTCCAAATTATTTTATAAATGCTCTAGGTATCATGTAAGCTTGGCTTGTAATACGCATACACTGATAGTATTTAATAAATATTCTAGGTGTCATGTAAATTTGTAATATGTACTCGTACTAGTACGAATACATTGATAGTATTTGATAAATGCTCTATGTGTCATGTAAGTTTGTAATATGTACTCGTACTAGTACGAATACATTGATAGTATTTGATAAATGCTCTATGTGTCATGTAAGTTTGTAATATATACTCGTACTAGTACGAATACATTGATAGTATTTGATAAACTCTCTATGTGTCATGTAAATTTGTAATATGTACTCGTACTAGTACGAATACATTGATAGTGTAATAGTGGTGTATGGGGTCCACTATTAACAGACTCCGAGTGGTCTAGGAGCGGAGAAATAAAACTATTTTTCTTGATATGTCTTACTATGTGCAGGCGACTGAAGGTGTTTATTTTAGTGAACCCTGCCTATATTTATATTACCGGCTACATCCCTAGTTACCCAATAGCAATATCTTTTATTTATTTAGCCAATTAGAATTTCTACATTTTGACCAATGAAATTAATCAATTACAATATTATATACAACTATTATGTGTCGCGCTCCATTTGCCGGCGTAAGACTCGTGGATCGCTTCTCGTAGCTGCGTTGCTCGACGAGGCTATAAAAGTGATGCAGTCCGACGCGCGCGCATTCCGCTTGCGCCGTCGCTCCCGAGCGGTCGTGTGCTTGCGGGGTCCGCCGCTGACCGGGCACCCGTCCCCGTACGGGTCTTCTCCCTCGGTCGGCACAGTTTCTTAGAATAGAACGTCAGTCCCGTCCCGTCCCTTCGGCTGGCGCCGCCGCCCCCGTGCGGTTGCGTTGGCTGACCGCTCTTCCGTCCATGTACGGTTGGGTGCCCTCCCACACTCCCGTCCTTGCACGGTCGAGTTTTGCCCTCCCGCTCGGCTAGCACAGCCGTGCCCGTGCGGTTGTGCTTAGCTGTCTCGCCGTCGCCGTGTTTCCGTTCCCATGAATATGGGTTCGGGCGACGGCGGGAGCATCCCCGTCTCCGCCAGCCGCCCCCGTGCGGTTGTGTTGTGCGTCCCGCACTTGCCGTTGGACGGTGAGTGCCTGCCCTCCCTGTCCCCATCCGCCACGCCGCTGGCAGTCAGTTCTCGCACATGCGATTCCCACTCACATTTCTCCAGCACCGTCGCACTTTGCGGCTGTGTTGGTTGATCCGCGCTTCTGTCCCCGGACGGTTGTGCCCACCTCTCTCCCCGAGGAGGTCGTCTCAGATGCGACTGTACAGCCTTCAGGCTAATGTCGATCCCAAGGTGGTGTTTAGTGGGTAGGCACTTCTTCAAAGTGAGTCCCACATAACCACGCAGCCGGCTGCGTGGTATGCCAGGAGCATTCACCACCTCCCTCCCCGCTACCGGAGGTGTCCTTGCATTGGGCGCAAAAAAAAAAACGCGCGCGCGTAATCGGCGGGCGGCGGCGGCGTGGGACACATCTCCGGAACAGCAAGAAGAAGCGAAGCTACGGCGTTGAAGAAACGGCTCGAAAATGGTCGACGGATTCACGAAGATAGCCGGCGTGTGAAGACGATGCGGCGCTGATGATATTTGCGACTGTTTCTTGTTTCTATATTAGAACGTTAAATATATACGTCATATTATCACGCATCGATATGCAGTCCGCAGTATCTCAGTAGCCGGGGGTAATTTGGAAATAAATGTTTTCTTCAGACCTTCACCTTCTGCGTTATGGTAGCACCAGGGTAACATTATTTACTACCGTTTAGGGTTGATTAGCCTGGCTGCTACAATAGTATTTGATAAATGCGCTATGTGTCATGTAAGTTTGTAATATTTTTATTTTTTTTTATATGAGAGTGGGCAAACGAGCATGCGGCTCACCTGATGGTAAGTGATTACCGCCGCCCATGAACAACTGCAACACCAGGGGAATTGCAGATGCGTTGCCGGCCTTTTAAGAAGGAGTAGGCTCTTTTCTTGAAGGTCCCTAAGTCGTATCGGTCCGGAAAAATCGCTGGTGGTAATCGATTCCACAAGGAAGTTGTGCGAGGAAGAAAACTTCTTCTAAATCGCACAGTGGTGGACCGCCAATCATCCAGATGGTATGGATGGTATCTCGAGTTCTGTCGCGATGTGCGATGGTGAAATTGAGCGGCTGGAATTAGTCCGAACAATTCCTCAGAGCACTCCCGTGGTACATGCGATAAAATACGCAAAGAGATGCAACATCTCTACGCAGTGCCAGTGAGTCAAGCCGATCGGACAGAACTCGGTCGTCGACGATTCGAGCTGCTCTGCGCTGGATGCGATCAAGTGGAAGGAGCTGGCACTGGGGAGCCTGCCCAGAGATGGGAACAGTATTCCATGTGGGGCCGAACTTGCGCCTTGTAAAGTTGCAAGCGGTGTGCCGGCATGAAATACTGTCGCTCTGCTGAGCACGCCAAGCTTTTTAGAGGCCAATTTGGCCTTCTCTTCCAAGTGACCACGAAACTGCACATCACTCGATATGTCGACACCGAGTTTCGATACTGGCTGAGGCAACAAGAGGTGCCTTGAAACTGAGGAGATACGACAAAGGGTTCTTTTTGCGGTAAACGCGCAAACTTGTGTCTTCTGGGGATTGAAGTGGACTAGATTTAGTCGCCCCAGTCTGAGACTTTGTTCAACAAAGTCTCGACTTCGAACAAGTTTGTTCCGGTACTCAGTGACGTTTTCCCGAGAAATGTTGGCACGGCCGGTGTATAAAGCATCACCAGTGCTGTCGTCTGCATAGCAATGAATGTTACCAGTTTGCAACATATCATTGATATGCAGAAGAAACAGCGTTGGTGATAGCACGCAGCCTTGTGGAACACCAGCGTTAATGGGCTTATAATCGGAGCATGCACCGTCTACTACGACCTTGATGCTCCGATCTGCAAGAAAACTAGTGATCCAATTGCACAATTTCTCGGGAAGCCCATAGGAAGGGAGCTTCGAAAGAAGCGCTTTGCCAAACCCGATCGAAGGCGCTACGTCCAAACTAACGGCCAACGCCTCTCTTGGACTCCACTGCCTCCGCCCATCTATGAGTTAGGTAACTAGAAGATCACCAGCTGAGCGACCTCGACGGAAACCGTACTGGCGGTCACTAATCAGCTGGTGATCCTCAAGGTACCGCATGAGCTGGCAGTTGATAACAGTTTCCATTACTTTGGAGAACAAGGAGGTGATAGCGATAGGCCTGTAGTTGGACGGATCTGAGCGGTCGCCTCTTTTAGGGATCGGGTGCACCAAAGCTGCCTTCCATGAGTTCGGGACTACGCCTAGGGAGTAGGAGTACCGGAAAAGACGCGTTAAAACCGGTGCCAACTCCGGAGCACACGTCTTCATCACGTGGGACTCCATCAGGCCCACTCGACTTGTTGACGTCCAGGGAGAGAAGTGCTTTACGCACCGAGCGCTGTGTAAGCAGCACTTCCCGCATGGAGCACTCACACCGCGGGATGGTAGGCGGTATGTTCCCCCCGTCATCAAGAGTCGAGTTGGAAGCAAAAAGAGAGCCTAGCAGATCGGCTTTCTCCTTTGCGTCATGGGCCAGTGAGTCGTCCACCCTGTGCAGAGATGGCAGAGATAGCTGACGGAATTTCCCTTGGACAGCCTTGGCGAGAGATCAGAATGCACGTGTTCCCGTAGGGAGGCGAACTAGTTTCTCGCCAATTATGCCGATGTGCTCTGACTTTGCCTTGGCAATGACACTTTTGAAGGACCTGGAGGCGGAATTATACTTCTTTTTAAGAGCGCTAGTGTTTACATCCCGGGACGTTGATGCGTCAGCCCAGGCCAGTAACACTCCTGCTTATAGCGTGATGCAACTTTACAGGAGCGACCAAACCATGGCTGAGTTCTGCCTCCGATAGGCACCACAGATGATGGAATAAATAATTCCATTCCTGAAGTACCACATCAGTGACAGAATCAGCAACAACGTTGGGATCATCCGGCGAGCAAACCCGCCCCAAGGATAGGATGCAAAAAGACCGTATCCCATCCCAATCGGCTGACCTATAGTGCCAAACACGGCGGCGAGCTGCAGATCGCAACTGCGATGGGAGCGTGAGTGGCACCGTGCTCCGGATCAGACAATGGTCCGAAGAGCCAAGAGGGCATCGACGGAGACCTGATATCCGTCCGGATAAGAGGTCAGCAGAAGGTCCAACAGGAAGGTACATGGTCTTCCACATCTGGGATCCGCGTAGGCGAAGTAACCAGTTGTGTCAGACCATATGCCAAAACAAAGTCATAAACAGATCTACCCGCATGATCGGTTAAACGGGAACCAAGCCATTCAGCGTGGTGGGCGTTAAAATCACCGAGCATCACGATCTCTGCAGAAGGGACCTGTTGTAGCACGGAGTCTGCAGCCATTTGGACGTGGTCGATGAGTCGGTCTGTGTCGGCATTACCGCTATGGGACCTATAGAGGCACCCGTAGACGCGAGGATGGTCGTCGCTGTCTACGCGCAGCCATAGGATGGACAGGTCCGTACCTTCAAGACTGCCGAGGCGTCGATAACAGATGTCTCTCTGACGTACGCAAACTCCAGCCCGGGGCACAAAGGAGTGTTCCAATTTGTACCCCGGGCAGGAGAGATACAATATCAGCCGGAGAGGACACCTGTGTCTCGGTTAGAAAGAGCAAGGCCGGCTTGCCGTCTCCAGATGGTAGTGGACGGCGTTAAGGTTTGAATGAAGTCCCCTGATATTGCAGAAATCCACGGAAAGCGTAGCAGGGGTTGCCTTTGTCTTTTTGCTCCGCTTGCCCCGAGCAGGTTTCGTCTTGAGCGGAATTTCGCCCCCCCCAGAATACGCGGGGCAGCCTGAGCACCCACGCTCAAAAAAAGTAGGGTAGCATGGGCGTGGATGCTCAGCGAGGGATTCTCCAGGGATGCTGGTACCCTCCTGGGGTAGTCTTCTGTTAAATTCCACTACCATGTTGATTGGGGGGGGGGGGGATTGGGCCTCCGGCCACCCGCACTCACCAGGCGAAATGCGGAAGTAAACCTCTACTTCACGCTGGTATTCTGTGAGGTCGTGGTACCACCCCGGTTTGAGCCGGCCCATCCATGCGACAGCAAAAGCTGCCGCGTGGCTCTACCACTGTTGTTGTTGTACAATGCTCTATGTGTCATGTAAATTTGTAATATGTACTCGTACTAGTACGAATACATTGATAGTATTTGATAAATGCTCTATGTGTCATGTAAGTTTGTAATATGTATTCGTACTAGTACGAATACATTGATAGTATTTGATAAATGCTCTATGTTTCATGTAAGTTTGTGATATGTACTCGTACTAGTACGAATACATTGATAGTATTTGATAAATGCTCTATGTGTCATGTAAGTTTGTAATATGTACTCGTACTAGTACGAATACATTGATAGTATTTGATAAATGCTCTATGTTTCATTTAAGTTTGTGATATGTACTCGTACTGGTACGAATACATTGATAGTATTTGATAAATGCTCTATGTGTCATGTAAGTTTGTAATATGTACTCGTACTAGTACGAATACATTGATAGTATTTGATAAATGCTCTATGTATCTTGTAAGTTTGTAATATGTACTCGTACTAGTACGAATAAATTGATAGTATTTGATAAATGTAGGTATTATATTTGTATTATATTTATTATGTAGTATATTTGATAATGTAAGCTTGTAATATGGAAAAAGTAGAATCATCGCTTGTCTGTGAAGGCTAAAAAGTACTTTAGATTGTCTGTTTGTCAAGGTAGGTACCACCACCAGCACCCTAGCAGAGGTTAAGACCTGTGATTCGTTTCAAAGAGAGATTACAGCCCTAACTTTTGTTTGAAGTTGACAGCAGGTTTCCATGAGCTACAGCCGACAGTGGCTAATCACTATGTGGTGCATTGTTAGGTTTTTTTTATAGACTAAGGGTGGAAAACGAGCGCACAGTCCACCTGATGGCAAGTGAATGATGCATAGACATCTTCATCTATCTTCAGTTAAGAATCAAAATGCAGATGCATTGTCACCCTTAAGGACTAATATGGAATGCCTCATTTCCAGTAAAAAGTGTCTCCGGTTCTCTACACTCACCATAGGAAACACAACAGCATTAAGCTGCTATTTCACGCAGGTATTCTGTGAGAGCGTGGTCCTACCCTGGTCGAGTCGGCTCATTAGAGCTACAACCATAACATAGCTGCAGCGTGGCTCTACACCACGTATGGTGTTTGGATGGCGATGGCGTACCTTTGGGCTTGTCGACGGCGAGTGCGCGCGCGAAGTGCTCGTCGACGACAGCTGCCACGTCGCCCGCGTAGTGCGTGAACACGACGCAGTTCGCGCTGACGTACTGCGCGCGCCCCCGCGCCGCCCCGCACTCCCCCTCAGACTCCGACGAACCGCCGCCTGCGCAACCACCACCATCATCATCATCACCCTTCACAACTAGCGTACGCGAGGGTAATATGGTCATCCAGTTAATATAGTCACTTTGTTATAACTCAAAACCACAGCCTTGTTTGCATATATAGGTCTGTGATACGATAGCTCTTCATCAGTCAGTCAAATAATAAAAGGTCAAAAGGGCGTTGCTTTATCGACGCTATTTTGACAGTTGACAGTATAGTAAATATTAACTGGTTTTTTTTAAGTTGAAATTTCGAAGTATTCGTTATGGGGAAGTGGATATTCTTACTTCGCAACTACACGGTGTCATATCAAACCGTGGGTGTCGTAAGAGGCGACAGAGGGAAACAAATGAGGAGATGGGCAGCAGCGTCTACCTAATAATGAGTAAAATTAAAAAACTGCGGTTGCCAACCCGCTTGCCAAGCGTGGCAACTATGGCAAATATCCTTCCTATAAGGCAATCGATAGGGGAGGCCTATGTTCAGCAGTGGACTTTTATAAACTATAGGTAATGGATGGATGGATGATATTCTGAAGTAGGTGGCCGACATTAGAGTATGAAATTATTTTATTCCAAGATAATTAATAGATATCATCATATACAAGATGTTAAAAATAGTAACAGTATTATCGACGGTGGTGTGTCTTTTCTATGGTAGTGGTGACGGGGATAGTGCACGCAATTGAGGAAGGGCGGGAGGAACTCTTTAAACTAGGTAAGACACATAATAATTTTACTACGCATATCTCAGCTAATTATTTTTAACATATTTTTTTTTCAATCAAATCTAAGCAAAGCAGTAGACAAATGTCCACTGCTGAACATAGGCCATAGTATGTTCGGCAGTGGATATAATAGGCTGATACGGTAACGGTATTATCAAATGTTTAAGCACTCACCGTCAGCACTGGCGCGTCCGTGCGCGGACAGATCCTCCTCCTTAGCGCGCAGCCGCGGCGACTGGTGCGCTGCGTGCGTGCGGCGCGTGCGGGGCGTGCGTGTGCGCGTGTGCGTGCGCGTGCGCGTGTGCGTGTGCGTGTGCGTGCGCGTGCGCGTGTGCGTGCGGCGCCAGCGGCAGGTGCGCGTGCGGGGGCGACGCCGGCGACTGCGCGCCGGAGGACGCCGAGCCCGAGCTGAGCGCCGCAGCGCCCGCGCTGTACTCGCCGCCATTACCGCCTTGCACGTTCAGCTGCAAACGATTCACTCATCAACCACTTTTCTAGAACCTTAACCTGTCAGTCCAAGGGATGACTGTACAGTTTTTACGTGATAGAGCCACGCTGCAGCTATATTATGGCTGTAACACGAATGGATCGGCTCGACCGGCGTAAGACCATGGTCTCACAGAATACCAGCGTGAAATAGCACCTCAATGCCGCTGTGTTTTATATGGGGAGTGTAGAGAATCGGAGACCCTTTTTACTGGAAACGAGATATTCCATCTTAGTCCTCAGGGGTAGCGACGCATCTGCATTTTGATTCTCAATCGATGATAGATTTATTTACATCTATCCTTGTCTATGGGCCACAGAATCCACTTACCATCAGGTGAACTGTGTAGTCGTTTGTCACCCTTATTCTATAAAAAAAGATACCTACAACCTGTCACCTCTCTACTGTCACCAACGAGGACTCTAATCAGCTACCTAATTGTCTTTAATTATGCTGACTCTCCGTGTAACCTTTGAAACAATAAACAAAATTGATGGGAAGGCCCAGATCAGACTCTTTATTAGAAAAGGGGATCCACCAAGCAATAAAAAGCTAACTATTGAAAATGACAGATAAATCTCGTGACTTTCGAGAGAAAGGGGAGTAAAATTGTCTCGTATATTATGCCAATTATAAAACATCCAAATCTGCAATAAGGACCAAAAGTTATGTCTCAGGAGTAGCAATGCATCTGTATTTTGATTTTTGATTCTAATTTAATATGTCTGTGAGCCACGGTATCCACTTACCAATAAGTGGACTGTATGCTCGTTTACCACCCTTGCTTCTAAAAAAATTGCCTATCATGACAATTGCGCAAGCGTATTTATTAGGAAGTTAAGTCGTTACAAGCAATTATAAATTTAATAAACATCAGATTATGTCGTACATAAATTACAAAAAATATTTTGACTTTGGCACATGTCCAGTAAAAGTCAATTGACAAGCTGAATAAGATTTAGATTAGCATATTTTCGCAAGTGCAATTTTATATTATTTAACTAGCTGTTCCCCGCGACTTCGCCCGCGTGTAAATAAGGGTTTTTATTATGTTGCGCGGAACCCTAATTCTTTTTCTAAAATATAAGTAGCCTAAGTTACTCCTTATAACATCAGCTATCTGCCAGTGAAAGTCCCGTCGAAATCGGTCCAGCCGTTTCAGAGATTAGCCGGAACAAACAGACAGACAGACAGACAAAAATTTAAAAAATTGTGTTTTAGTAATAATTATATACTTTCAAATGGATTTAGTAAAAAGCTGTTATTTTGACATTAAAACAGATACTTCAATTTTATTTATTTGTATAGACATACAATAACACCGCACTTCAAAATGTTTAGTATTTTGGAGAGGTCCCTCTTTCGTTCTCAGTGAGTGCAAGTGCCCCTATATTATCACATATACTTGTAACACTAATCGATTCTGTAAACTTGTTAATTTAGCCACGTGACTAGTTTTTTTTTTTCGTGTTAATTTCAGTACACGAATAGCTTCTACGAAGCCTTTTTTATTTATTTTTTTATAGGAAATGGGGGCAAACGAGCATGCGGCTCACCTGATGGTAAGTGACTACCGCCGCCCATGAACTACTGCAACACCAGGGGAATTGCAGATGCGTTGCCGGCCTTTTAAGAAGGAGTAGGCTCTTTTCTTGAAGGTCCCTAAGTCGTATCGGTCCGGAAAAAACGCTGGTGGTAATCGATTCCACAAGGAAGTTGTGCGAGGAAGAAAACTTCTTCTAAATCGCACAGTGGTGGACCGCCAATCATCCAGATGGTATGGATGGTATCTCGAGTTCTATCGCGATGTGCGATGGTGAAATTGAGCGGCTGGAATTAACCCGAACAATTCCTCAGAGCACTCCCCGTGATAGATGCGATAAAATACGCAAAGAGATAAAATATGCAACATCTCTACGCAGTGCCAGTGAGTCCAGCCGATCGGAAAGAACTCGGTCGTCGACGATTCGAGCCGCTCTGCGCTGGATGCGGTCAAGTGGAACGAGCTGGCACTGGGGAGCCCTTGCCCAGAGATGGGAACAGTATTCCATGTGGGGCCGAACCTGCGCCTTGTAAAGTTGCAAGCGGTGTGCCGGCATGAAATACTGTCCGCTCTGCTGAGCACGCCAAGCTTTTGAGGCCAATTTGGCCTTCTCTTCCAAGTGACCACGAAACTGCACATCACTCGATATGTCGACACCGAGGATTTCGATACTGGCTGAGGCAACAAGGGGAGTGCCTTGAAACTGAGGAGATACGACAAAGGGGTTCTTTTTAGCGGTAAACGCGCAAACTTGTGTCTTCTGGGGATTGAATTGGACTAGATTTAGTCGCTCCCAGTCTGAGACTTTGTTCAACAAAGTCTCGACTTCAGACACAAGTTTGTTCCGGTACTCAGCGACATTTTCTCGAGAAATATTGGCACGGCCGGTGTATAAAGCATCACCAGTGCTGTCGTCTGCATAGCAATGAATGTTACCAGTTTGCAACATATCATTGATATGCAGAAGAAACAGCGTTTGTGATAGCACGCAGCCTTGTAGAACACCAGCGTTAATGGGCTTGTTTTCGGAGCATGCACCGTCTACTACGACCTTGATGCTCCGATCTGCAAGAAAACTGGTGATCCAATTGCACAATTTCTCGGGAAGTCCATAGGAAGGGAGCTTCGAAAGAAGCGCTTTGTGCCAAACGCGATCGAAGGCCTTCGCTACGTCCAAACTAACGGTCAACGCCTCTCCCTTGGACTCCACTGCCTCCGCCCATCTATGAGTTAGGTAACCTAGAAGATCACCAGCTGAGCGACCTCGACGGAAACCTTACTAGCGGTCACTAATCAGCTATTGATCCTCAAGGTACCGCATGAGCTGTCAGTTAATAACAGTTTTTATTACTTTGGACAACAAGGAGGCGATAGCGATACGCCTGTAGTTGGACGGATCTGAGCGGTCGCCTTTTTTAGGGATCGGGTGCACCAAAGCTGTCTTACATGAGTTCGGGACTACGCCTAGGGAGTAGGAGTACCGGAAAAGACGCGTTAAAACTAGTGCCAACTCCGAAGCACACGTCTTCAGCACAATAGGTGGGACTCCATCAGACCGAATCGACTTTTTGACGTCCAGGGAGTGGAGTGCTTTACGCACCGAGCGCTGTGTAACCAGCACTTCCTGCATGGAACACTCACACCGCGGGATGGTAGGCGGTGTGTTCCCCCCGTCAGTTGGGAGAGTCGAGTTGGAAGCAAAAAGGGAGCCTAGCAGATCGGCTTTCTCCTTTGCGTCATGGGCTAGTGAGTCGTCCACCCTGTGCAGAGATGTGAGATGGCTGACAGAGTTCCTGGAGAGCCTTGGCGAGAGACCAGAATGCACGTGTTCCCGAAGGGAGGCGAACTAGTTTCTCGCCAATTCTGCCGATGTGCAATGACACTTTTGAAGGACCTGGAGGCGGAATTATACTTCTTTTTAAGAGCGCTGGTGTTTACATCCCAGGACGTTGATGCGTCAGCCCAGGCCCGGTAGCACTCTTGCTTATAGCGTGATGCAATTTTACAGGAGCGACCAAACCATGGCTGAGTTCTGACTCCGATAGGCACCACAGATGATGGAATAAATAATTCCATTGCCTGAAGTACCACATCAGCGACAGAATCAGCAACAACGTTGGGATCATCCGGCGAGAAGCAAACCCGCCCCCAAGGGTAGGATGCAAAAAAAGACCGCATCCATCCCAATCGGCCGACCTATAGTGCCAAACACGGCGGCGAGCTGCAGATCGCAACTGCGATGGGAGCGTGAGTGGCACCGTACTCCGGATCAGACAATGGTCCGAAGAGCCAAGAGGGGCATCGACGGAGACCTGATATCCGTCCGGATGAGAGGTCAGCAGAAGGTCCAACAGGGAAGGTACATGGTCCTCCACATCTGGGATCCGCGTAAGCGAAGTAACCAGTTGTGTCAGACCATATGCCAAGGCAAAGTCATAAACAGATCTACCCGCATGATCGGTTAAACGGAAACCAAGCCATTCAGCGTGGTGGGCGTTAAAATCACCGAGCATCACAATCTCTGCGGAAGGGACCTGTTGTAGCACGGAGTCTGCAGCCATTTGGACGTGATTGATGAGTCGGTCTGTGTCGGCATTACCGCTATGGGACCTATAGAGGCACCCGTAGACGCGGGGATGGTCGTCGCTGTCTACGCTCAGCCATAGGATGGACAGGTCCGTACCTTCAAAACTGCCGAGGCGTCGAAAACAGATGTCCTCTCTGACGTACACGCAAACTCCAGCCCGGGGACAAAGGAGTGTTCCAATTTGTACCCCGGGTAGGAGAGATACGAAGTATCAGCCGGATAGGACACCTGTGTCTCGGTTAGAAAGAGCAAGGCCGTAGCTTTACCGTCTCCAGATGGTAGTGGACGGCGTTAAGGTTTGAATGAAGTCCCCTGATATTGCAGAAATCCACGGAAAGCGTGGCAGGGGTTGCCTTTGTCTTTTTGCTCCGCTTTCCTCGAGCAGGTTTCGTCTTGAGCGGAATTTCCCCCAGAATACGCGGGGCAGCCTGAGCACCCACCCACGCTCAGAAAAAGTAGGGTAGCATGGGCGTCGATGCTCAGCGAGGGATTCTCCAGGGATGCTGGTACCGTCCTGGGGTAATCTTCCGTTTAATTCCACTACCATGTTGATGGGGGGATTGGGCCTCCGGCCACCTGCACTCACCAGGCGAAATGCAGAAGTAAACCTCTACTTCACGCTGGTATTCTGTGAGGTCGTGGTACTACCCCGGTTTGAGCCGGCCCATCCATGCGACAGCAAAAGCTGCTACGTGGCTCTACCACTGTTAAAATATTGAAACTGTTCTTAGTTATTAAAGCAGCAATCATCCATATTATTTCATAGATTGTGTTGTTGTCTTCGAATTCCAGAAATGATGTTTATAAAAAAAAATTTAGCACATGCAAATAAGTTCAAGGCACATTTTATATGAGACTATCGATCCGCCCGGCTTCGCACGGGTGATTTTATCACACAAAAATTTTATCAGAATCGGTCGAGCCAGTTTCGAGTTTCAGCGAGACTAACGGACAGCAATTTGATTTTTATATATAGACAAAATGTCGACACCGTGTGACACAACAATTAAGCGCGTTTTTTTTTCTAGTTTAGTTTAGCGTGACTTTGTTCAACTTGACGTGTAAGACGATCGTTATAAAAACATACAAGTGACGGACGATTCAGCTTGGACAAGTTTATTATAATTTATCTAAGCCATTCGGTTCATAATCCTATCATTTGTATGACGATTCAACAAAGCTGTCTTGCAGCTGTTATTCGCCAACTTTCCGAGCATCTTCATTTTCTTAAATTGGCGGAAATTAACCAATATAGTTTTGTCACATATTACGAACTGTTGTCTCATTAATGAACTGTGTATGGTTTTGTATTCGTCATTCACAACTTTAGTATCTGTTCGACCACAGAGAATGTTGTTAAGGTAGAAATTTCCAGAAGGGAAGCAGTCAAACCAATTTGCGGTACCTGTCGTTCATATTGCGTGCCGTCTTTGTAGCATTGCATTGGTGCCACGACGGAATTAATATGCAATCATTTTTCATTTTTTAAAATGAAACGGACATAACAACACGCGGACGCGGCGGAATCAATGACAATACAGTTGGCAAGAAAATAAATGAACAACAATTTTTTACGAGATATTTTTGAATTTGGAATCCCAAGTCCATTGCAAGATAACTTTATACTAGACCTATTATACTAATAATAAAATGTATACAGTGTAAGTTACAGGCATAAATTATGTAATGATATAATATTCAACTACTAGTAATTAGGCAACATCCTGCAAATAGTCCCGGGACGATGATAATAATAGCAAATTCGATGCTGTAGTAAAATTTTAACTAGAGAGTCACAAGATAAATTGATGCAATTACAGAGCGGCAACCAATCTTTATATAATATACTCGCTGGCCAGGCAGACGTTGTTCTGTCCTCTCCGACGACCTTTTGTCCTATAAAAATCCTTAAATTCGTTTCCCTTATCTAGATAAAAACTATCCTATCTCTCAAGTTGGACCAAACTGCACACAGTGTGCAAAATTTCATTGAAATCAGATCAGTAGTGTAGGAGTTCATCACGGACAAACAATGTGACACGTAACTTTTATATATAGATGTAATTCTTTTGTACTTGTGTTTGTCACAGAAGTCCTTAATGTTTGGTTCGATTTTGATGAAATTTTTGTCTGAGTTTGAGTGGGTCAATTGGTTCCGGTAGGTGGCGCTGTTGTCGAGATTCAGAAATCACCCGTGCGAAGCCGGGGCGGATCGCGAGGCGAGTCATTCCATCTAATATCTCAAGGGTAATAACATTTTGATTCTTAATCGATGAAAGATTTACCGTAGTAGCCACTTACCGTCGCGTGGACTGTGTGGTCGTTTGTCTAGCTACTGATATGTTTGCAAGTCAAATAATTTCGTACCTTTTTCTATTAAACTGAAGTGACGAACGAACTTACAGCACACCTGATGATAACTGGCTACTGCAGTTCATGGACACCTGCAGCTACCTTCAAACAAAGAAGGCTACAGACGCGTTGCACCGCTGAGAACTAAGATGGAATGCCTCACGGCCTGTAGTCATAATGGCTCCCTATACCCTTCAGACCGGAACATAGCAATACAAGCACGGCTATTTGACGGCAGAAGTAGGTAAGAAGATGCTACCTACCCAAACAGACTTCTAGACAGAAAAGAAATACCATCTAGTAAAAATCCTCACCTCAAAATTGATACTAATCTAACTTACGTAAATATTGATCAGAGACATAAGTTTGTGAAACCTCTAATAGGCGTATCAGATTCCTCGTAATGTAGGAATACATCTGCACACCTGTCTGCCCGTCCGTGTCATATCAATTATTCATTCCCATAAAGAATGTTGTTAAGCATTGTGATTTAACTAGTTACGTATAATGTATAATATATGGAAATATATATCAAAAGAAATAGAACTATGAATGGAATGTTTACATTCACAATGTATCTATAATTGTTTGTGACGTCATATGAAAATTAAACTTCGAATGAAAAGTTTTTTTTTTTTTATAGAATAAGGTGACAAACGAGCACACAGTCCACCTGATGGTAAGTGGTTGCTGTGGCACATAGACATCTACATCTATCTTCGTTTGCGAATTTAAATGCAGATGCGTTGTCAGCCGTGAGGACTAAGATAGAATGCCTCTTTTCCAGTAAAAGGGCCTCCAGTTCTCTACACTCACCATACGAAACACAGCAGCATTAAGCTGCTATTTTACGCTGGCATTCTGTGAGGCGTGGTCCTTCCCGGTCGAGCCGACCCATTCGTGCTACAACTATACTATTAATATAGCTGCAGCATGGCTCTACCACGTAAATAGTACATTAGTTCCTAGTGTAGTGGTGTTGGGAGTAGTGATGCTGGGATAAGTGGTGACCGGGGATAGTCCACGCAATTGAGGAAGGGCGGGAGGTGTTTTTCAAACTAGGTAAGGCTTACCGATCTTAGCTAGCTAAATTTTTAACTTTTTTTTAAATTAATTGTAAAATCCGACTTCAAAAAGTTACAACTAATAAAATAATTACACATAACAGCTTCAGAAGTCGGTGCTAAAACATAGCGCATAAAAGAATTAAAGCGCCGAGTAAATTCAATGGCGGAGTCGACAAGAGACGCCCGTTAGACGGAAGTTTATCGAACAATTGGCGATATATTGTAGATGGGTCATTTTAAAAGTACCCTGATCCGCAGAGCATGTATGCGAATATATATGGGTGTGAAAGAAGCGAGAGAAGTATGTTAGGTTCATGCCAAAAGAAAGTTTCTGATGAGCACTCTCTGCCTGCTCTTCCACGTAACAGGCGTGAGTTTATACATGTATGTAATAAAAATGTAGAGCCTTTTTTAAGCATAACGCATATTAAAGACATGAGGCACAAGAGATTACTGCTGTGTTTTGTGTGGTGAGTGTAGAGAACATGAAACCCTTTTTTACTGGAAACGAGGCATTCAATTTTAGTCCTCAGGGGTGACAACGATTCTGCATTTTGATTCTTAGGATAGACGTCCATGAGCCTCAGCATCCTCTTACATTCTCGTGGAATATGTGCTCGTTTGTTGGCCTTATTATATAAAAGAAAAACACGAAATAGATGTCATTAAGCGACACTGAGGTCGTTCCCTAGCCAGTAAGTACCCACGTGGTAATGTTAGCAAACCGACAACTTTCTAGGCGAGGTGGTGTCGATTTTTGAGAGTGTGTTATCGCTTGACCAATCTGTCCATCACATAAAAATGCAAAGCAGGAACAACAGCCCGCTGTCCGCACCGGCCGAAATCCGACCCGCGCCAGCTGCCCGAATTGCTAATATCCACTTATTTCAATCGCATTTTCTTTAATATTCAATTAAAAAGTCAAAAGACTGATAAAGAACACTTAAGACCCATATTTTGGTTAAATTAAACGCAACAATCCGTTGACAAAGGCACATAAAATTCTATCGATGTGTTAATATAACCGAATTTCAACAAACGGCTTTTTCACTTGTTAGGAAAGTTCCAAGTTCCGCCGCACTATTATCAATATTGATATCTAATGAATTCGTCAGCGTTGAAACTTGCATTTTTAACATATTTATGGGCTACACTTGAATAAAGATAACATTGAAATCGAATTCGTTATAGATACGTTAGAGGCAACACGCGCACGCCGCACGCGAGAAAAAAACTATCACTTTTGTTTGAAGAAAACAAGAACTGATAATTTTATAGATTTTCCGATATTTTACATTTTTGTTGTATTAAAAACTAGAATACAATGTTATCAATTAATATGAACAAACCCAAAGGTTTATGCAGTAATATAAACAAGTGGTAAAATTAAAAATTTTGTACAACCGACTTCAATATAAATAAAATGAGAACATCATTAATGTAGTCGAAGTCAATTAAATACGCGTAAAATAATACGTTATTATTTTACGCGTATTAAGGATAACTCAAGAACTACTGGTCAGATCATGATCAAATTTATATGGAACCACATGAGAAGTACCAGCTTTCAAATAAAAAATCATGAGAATTGGTTCACCTAGAAAAAAGTTCTGAGGTAACACACAAAAAAAACAGTCGAATTGAGTACCTCCTCCTTTTTTGGAGTCGGTAAAAAATGCGACTGCCGAGGTACCAATATTAAATAGAGAAATAAATTATACTCTAATACTAATACTACTCCCACCACCACTACACTAGGAAAGTGGTGCTGGGATTAGTGGTGACGGGGACAGTGCACGCACCCTTCAAACTAGGTAAGACATCATTTTATTTTATTGAGCGGATATTGGCAAAGTAAATTTTTCCAACTTTAATATAATGGATTTCCTCAGAGTAACGACTGATTCTAGCTTCTTAGTCGTGAAAGTGATACTCTTGGTATGTCACTTTCACAACTAAGAAGACTATTAATACATCAAGCTTTCTAGGCTAGAGACCGTGCCAAAGAAATAGACATACTTACGTAATAATATTAATAATAATGATTTATTTTCTTACCCACAATATTACATAATGCATCCATAGATACATACATACACTCTGGGACAGTCGGGTAATTGAATGTTGAGAAAAAATACTTATTCATTGTAAATTTTATAGTGTTTTACTGGAAGATCTAGACGTTACTAGTGCAATAATAAAAACAGAAAAATGCGCGCACTGCATTGTGCGCATACCTACCTATCTGCGGAGCCACTCTCCCCGCTGCCTCGCTCACACACTTAACAATCAATTAAAATTATAACAAATACATATGGAACGGTTATATCATATTAATATGTAGTATTTAAATCTATACTTACGCTTAACAAGGAAACAATGTGAATTGATACATACTTCACGTATCAATTAATTGTTTAAAATGTATTAAATTGTAATTAGGAGTATCAATTTATCATTTTCTATTATGAACTCAATTTCTGCTGCGATGTACTCTATTAACACGATATATGTAATATCGTGTTAATAGAGAACATTTCATAGAAACAAGAAGATTTTTGATAGATGTATTTTCAAACTTACACGGGGGCCGTGTTGAGAGCGTTTGGTTGGCACGGCCACATTTGACTGCACTGTTCTACAAAAAACATTAATTTCAAGTCTCAATAAAAAAAGAAAGCGGTACAAATACTCAAACGACGATTGAAGGTGGCCGCGTCAGGCAAACGAACGTAAATATCTATGAAGAGTCGATGGATGCTAGAGGCTCAGGGCCGAGCGTAGTGACAATCTATGGGGGAGGTCTATGTACAGCAGTGGACTTGTGATAGGCTATAGTAACGATGATAATGATGACGATGACATTAACATTAAAAATAATGCATATAAATATCGTTTACAATTTATTCTTTATGATATGAATAGAAAAATAATGAACTAACATTTAATATGAAAATATCTTTAAGCAGAAGTAATCCTTTATTGTGATCGGTGAATCCATCCATCCCAGCCCCTAATTCGTTTCGTGGAAATCGTAAGAGGCGGCTATGGCAAATGTTAAATATAGCTTTTGAAAGATGACGATATAACCATCACGTTTTAGTCAGACGTAAAATAAAATAACCAGCCGGGCCATCATGGGCAATAACGTCAAAGGTAAATTCTTATTTTTGTATAATAAAGGGTAAAAAACGAGCACGCAGTCCACCTGATGATAAGTGGATGCAGTGGCCTATACACATCTACATCTATCCCGATTAAGAATCAAAATGAAGATGCGTTGTCAACCCTGAAGATTAAAACGAAATGCCTCGTATCCATTAAAATGGTCTTCGGTTCTTTACACTCACCATATGAAACACATAAGCACTAAGCAGCTATTTTACACTGGTATTCTGTTGAGACCGTAATCCTATCCCGGTCGAGCCAACCTATTCGCGCTACAACCATAATAGCTGCAGCGTGACTCTACCACGTATATACTGTGTTAGATATGAAAAAATAATAACAGTGCAATGGGGTTGCGTCACCAGTTCATCGGTTTATACAAAGAGATACAATCAGATTCTTGTAGAAATATCGCTCTCAACCACAAGGACTGCATAAAATCGTACAATAAAATAAACCAAAAACGTGCGCCCTGTTAGTCTTTAATTAGCTAATGTTTTTATTTCTGATACAATTTACGTGTGTGTAATTACGACAGCAGTTTCCACTTAACCTACGATCAAAGACGGGACGCCGCCATGAGAGGATTCGCACGGAGCCCTGCAAGGTTCCCACCTTTCTCTGTTTTACAATAATTATATTTATGCGATGCAATAATGCAACCGTGTAGTAGCGGTGTAAGAATACCCAGCACCTTATATCGTGCCATGAGTGTCGTTAGAGGCGACGGAAGGCAACTGATATAGGAGATGATCAGTAGCGTCTTTCTAATAAAAACTCTCAAAATAATAATAAAACTGCGGTTGCTAACCCGCCTGCCAAGCGTGCCAACTGTAACGAAATCCCCTATGAGGCGATCTATGGGGGAGGCCGATGTTCAGTAGTAGATTTTATAAGCTGTAATAATGGAATGCAATATACTCCGAATATTTAGACGTAAGTTAATAGACAACTGATATTGTGGCCCCCTATACCTCTTGTACGCCATAAACTTTGTATACAATAAATTAAATTCTTTGTATACAATAAATTAAATAAAATACTTAAAATATATCCTATGCAATTAAATATATGCAAAAAAACTTTAATGCATTGGTTGTATACAGTGACTCATGACGAAGTTGAAAATCTTTTAAATAGAATTGTCTGAAATCTATCTCACCAACATCTTATATCTACATTTACAGGTAACAGTCTAACAGTATGCCGTCTTTCATATTTGATCAGTAAAATTTTATTTTGCAAGGCAACTAGTCTTCTTACTTATGCTCACTTCATCCACCAACACATACACACACACACACACCACATCATACATACAACAACACTCCTACACTCACATTCAGACACTCCTTAATATACACGTATTAATTACAAATTCTCTAGAGGTTAAACTTTTTGTAATGTTACTTTTTGTAATCCTTAAGAGAAGTAGCGGGTCATTCCCAACACGAGTATCCTCTGATTACTCACTGGGAAATCTCAGTATTATGTTGTTAACAACATTACCGAAATAAACGCATTATTTATTTATTTATTTAAACTATTTTAACTGCTTTGTTGGTCTATTCGTGGTAAGTGCGATTGCTGAACATGTAGTTCCGGGTTCAAAAGCCGTTGGTCATGCACCTGATTTTGCTCTGATAGTGAGATTTCCGTCTCATCGCATCTCATTATGAAAGCGAGGGAATAGAGAGTGCACCCTATGCTAGCGCATACACTCATGCCCTAAAATCTTGGCTAGTCTCCGTTGAGATTGGCCGCCGTGACTTCAACTTGATCTGGAGAACATTGTTATTAGACAAACAAGAACATTAGAACATTATTATTAGTTCCTTTTATGGCATATACCATAGACTTAGAATATACTGACGTATAGACCACCTGACAGCCCGAAAACGCGTGACCAATTTTGATTTGTCATTGTGTGCGTTAGCTAGTGATGTATATTTTACTTAAAAGGACTATCGAAAATGATTGTTAAGAAAGCGGTAAAAGATTATAAAAATTGTTTAGTGCATGAAGTTGAAGAACTTCATGCACTAAACCATGATAGTTCTAAAATAATTAAAAATATTCATATAACATGTTCCTGGAATAAGCTGAACCTACCTGCCTTTTGTTGGATTTTAATTCAAATGTATAAAATCCCAGGTGACTTTACCGAAAACTTAAAAACTCCCAATAATCAGATCAGAATGTTGTATTTTCGAGCTATGATCTTTGAAAAATATTTACTGCCGTGGGCAGTTTGCCCGGAATTTATTTTAACATATTGTTAATATAAATAGGTAGATACATAACTAAGTATATACCTATTTATATTTTATATATTTTATAAAATGTTTTGATGGTGAAACAAAAACGGGGACACGGAGTACATAATGGCTGCTTTATTTTTCATATAAGTATTACTTGTGATAATTACAAACATTTATTAATTAATAATTAAATAGATTATAGAAGTTTATTTTCACATTCGACTTAAGTATGAATGTAAACTTAATAATTTAAGGGAGGAAACTTGTAGGAATCAGTTAAATAAGATTGCTCTGTTTAAAGGCCAATATGTTTATGACGCTTCACCATGCTTCATGTTTATATTCTTTCATCTGTCCCTGAAAAGTATAAAGTAATAATAAACTTATTATCATTTTAGCCATGAATTTTAAAAACATAATGATCTTAATTACCGTGTAGTGGCGGGTTAGAATACCCACTACCCCATATCTTCCCGTGGGTGTCGTAAGAGGCGACAGAGGGAAACTGAGGCAGAAGATGGGCAGCAGCATCTTTCTGATAACAGCAAATAACAATAAAAACTGCGGTTGCCAACCCGCTCGCCAAGCGTGGCAACTACGGCAATATCCCCAATGAAGAAAGTTACGAAGAGACGGCCCCAGTCTCGGCGGCCCCGCTATTCCTGGCTACGGTGGCGACCATGGTAACGGCGGGGCAGGGGGTGCTAAGAATCTCCGGTGGAGGTTCGGTTGCCACCTACGACGACTCGACCTGGCAACTTATAACGCACGCACTCTGAGGACTGACGAGAAGATCCTGAGTTGGAAGAAGAGATAGACAAGTTGCGCTGGAATATTATAGGATTATCCGAGGTCCGAAGAGAGGGGGAGGACACGGTAATCCTCGAATCCGGCAACTTGTTCTATCACCGGGAGGGCGACCATCTGTCCCAAGGAGGTGTCGGATTTATCGTCCACAAGTCTCTCGTTAACAACGTTGTAAAATTGGGAGTGTGTCGACGAGGGTTGCGTACCTTATACTCAGAATCACCAAACGGTATTCGCTGAAGGTCATACAGGTTTACGCACCAACTTCGGCACACCCCGATGAGGAGGTAGAGAAATGTATGAGGATATCTCTAGAGCCATGCATTCTCTAAAACCCACTATACGGTGTTAATGGGAGACTTCAACGCAAAGCTAGGCACAAGAGAGAACGGTGAGCTGAAAGTAGGGAAATTCGGATTAGGGCAACGGAACCCAAGGGCCAGCAGCTGGCCGACTTCATGGAGAAAGAGGACTCTTTATGATGAACTCTTTCTTCCAGAAGCGGCCCCACAGGAAGTGGACCTGGTCGAGCCCCGACGGCTCGACAAAAAATGAGATTGACTTCATTATGACGACTAGACGCCAACTGTTCAGTGATGTCTCAGTGATCGCGAGGGTGAAAACTGGTAGCGATCACCGAATGGTTAGAGGCACACTGAACCTAAACGTTAAGTTGGAGAGGTGTCGTCTAATGAAGTCAACGCTCCGTCCCCCTCGTGCTCTAATCCAAAGTCCCGAAACCTTTCAGCTCGAGTTACAAAACCGTTTTCAGTGCCTGAAGATTGCAATGCAGTGGACGATATGAATGACAAGCTCGTGGAAACTGTCCATGCGGTCGGAGCTAAGTTTTGTAAGACCCGCCGCAGAAGAACACAAAAACTCTCCGATCACACTCTTAATCTCATGGCTGTTAGACGGGAAATGAAGCTGCAATCTTCAGTAGATTTGATAGCATACAGGCAACTGAACAGACAGATCTCCAAATGCATGCGGCGGGACTTGCGCAACTTCAATACAGCTCGTATTGAAGAAGCGATCGAGCGGAACCAGGGCTCCAAAGTCTTTGCCAGAGATCTGTCTGCCAGAAAGAGCCAACTGTCGAAGCTGAAGACCGAGTGTGGCAGCGTCGTTTCCGGGACACCTGAGATTTTGAGTGAGATTGAGAGGTTCTATGGGCAGCTGTACACATCATCGTTGGAGCCACACGCAAGTGTGAGTAACGATCCAAGAGCGAGTCTTATCCGACACTATTCCGATGATATCCCGGACGTCAGTCTGAGCGAGATTAGAATGGCTCTCCAGCACCTTAAAAACGGCAAGGCCCCAGGCGAGGATGGAATTACGGCGGAGCTTCTGAAAGCGGGTGGAAAACCGGTACTTGAAGTCCTTCAGAAGCTCTTTAATTCCGTCCTACATGGTGGCACTACACCGGAGGCGTGGAGCAGAAGTGCGGTGGTCTTGTTCTTCAAGAAAGGCGACAACGCTCTCTTGAAGAACTACAGACCGATTTCCCTTCTGAGCCGCGTCTACGTGCTGTTTTCGAGAGTCATTACGAATCGTCTCGCACGCAGACTCGACGACTTCCAGCCTCCCGAACAAGCCGGTTTCCGAAAAGGTTTTAGCACCATAGACCACATACATACCCTTCGGCAAATTGTACAGAAGTCCGAGGAGTACAATTTGCCACTATGTCTGGCGTATGTGGACTATGAGAAAGCCTTTGATTCCGTCGAAATTTGGCGGTGCTGCAGTCCCTTCAGCGGTGCCAAGTTGACTGTCGGTATATCGAAGTGTTGAAGTGCTTGTACAGTAGGGCTACGATGGCTATCCGAGTACAGAACCAGAGTACAAAACCTATCCAACTGCAGAGAGGTAAGACAGAGTGACGTTATATCCCCGAAACTCTTCACCGCTGCATTGGAAGACGTTTTCAAGCTTCTGGACTGGAAAGGATACGGCATTAACATCAATGGCGAGTACATCACTCACCTTCGATTTGCCGACGATATAGTCCTTATGGCAGAATCGCTGGAGGACCTAAGCACTATGCTCAATGACCTCAATAGTGCCTCCCAACGGATAGGTCTTAAGATGAACATGGACAAAACAAAGATCATGTTTAATGTCCATGTCACACCTATGCCGGTAGTTGTTGGGAGCACTAAGCTCGAAGTTGTTGACGAATATGTTTACCTGGGACAAATAGTCCGACTAGGTAAGTCCAACTTCGACCGAGAGGTCAATCGACGGATTCAACTCGGCTGGGCAGCGTTCGGGAAATTACGGCACATCTTCTCGTCAGGTATACCTCAAAACTTGAAAACGAGGCTGTACAACCAGTGCGTGTTGCCAGTGATGACCTACGGAACTGAGACGTGGTCCTTCACTGCTGGCCGGATGAGGAAGCTCAAGGTCGCTCAGCGAGCTATGGAGAGGGCTATGCTCGAGTCTCACTGCGTGATAAACTTAGAAATGAGGATATCCGCAGTAGAACCAGAGTGACCGACATAGCCCAACAGATTAGTAAGCTGAAGTGGCAATGGGCCGGCCATATAGCTCGAAGAACCGACAACCGATGGGGAAAAAGGTTCTCGAGTGGCGGCCTGTACCGGCGGACGAAGTGTAGGGCGTCCCCACTAGATGGAGTGACGACCTGGTAAGACATGCAGGAAGTCGATGGATGCGGGTGGCTCAGGACCGTGCTTTGTGGCATTCCTTGGGGAGGCCTATGTTCAGCAGTGGACTTGTGAAGGGCTGTAATGATGATGACGATGATGAATGATCTTAACACAGTAAAGTGCACTAAGTGTCTGAGGATACAGATGCACTCTCTATTCTCTCAATCTCGGTATGTTAAGAAAATGGTCACTCATTCATGGACTGACCGCGGCAAGTGTAACTTAATTTCGCAGATCTATTGATCTGCGCAGCTATTACTTAACCACGAGTTCCTCTTCTCTACGACTAACGCTGTAGGGGATGAACCACGCTATTTAAGCCCTCGCGACAATGTCGTCGGCCATCAAGCATGAATCGGGCATTGACCGTTGTGAGTATCAAATACTATGGAATTTATACTATCACGTCTCATGCGCGGTCGTCTAGTAGCGCTTGAGGAGCATTACTAAATATCTATACCTAACTACGCTAAAAGTTTTATCGTTATGATTTGGGAATATAATCCGAAGTTCCGAAGCTCCGCTCAACCCTTTGGGGAAAATAGCATGATGCTATGAATATTGTACTAGTGTGACCGTGGGGCTGCGGTTGGTTAAGCAAGGTTATACATTTATTTTGGTTGATAAATAGATACTTTGTTGGGTTCATAATGGCTTAAAGAGGATAATCTCAAGATTTTTTTTGTCTTTAATGTACTACAGTTTTATAATGTATGAAAATCTGTCTCTCTATTTATCTAAAGTTTTGAAAGTTATATTTTTAAAGTCTTATTATAACAATATTTTACTTACTGGTACAAATAATGTAGAAATGACTCCTTTTAATAAAATCGTTTTTATTCTACTTTTTCTTTTATACTTCTCAAGAAAATGTTTGCTGCAAATTGTTGAGTTCTTCTTTGCATTCCAACCAATCCGTCCAATGAACCTTAACCACTTTTTCTAATTATAGAATCCGGAGGGAATCTGACAAACGGCAAAATAAAATTTCATTTTAGAACGCAAACCGAGGATTTATTTTCTTGTTGTGTAGGCAAGTCTATCGATTCATTATAAACATTCAAGATAAATATCGACATTAATTTTGATATAGTTGAGTCAATCCCTAGCGTACATGTAAAATATTTTGTATAAAAATGTATTTACCAAATTCATGCAAATTATCAACAACGTGACTTTTTCTTTGCAAAATATTAAAATTAACAAAATAATTGAATATATTCTATATTTTAAACAATATGTAACATAAATTTTAACCAAAATAAACGCGTCATAACATTGACGACGTCTTGAGAATTTACCTG
The DNA here is from genome assembly GCA_029286625.1 of Parnassius orleans. Lineage (NCBI taxonomy): Eukaryota > Metazoa > Arthropoda > Insecta > Lepidoptera > Papilionidae > Parnassius > Parnassius orleans. The sequence continues at coordinate 1,762,615 of JAGSMP010000181.1, read as the reverse complement.
TGATATGTGAAATTATCAGATTATTTCTATTATTAACAGCACAGTCACTCACGGAACAATTAACTATTTTGGAAAAATTACTTACTAAAAATAACCACTATTATATTTTAAAAATTACAAAATATCTCGGAGCTATTTCTTGTGCTGAATTGTGCCGACCTGTCATTCAAAATCGGTTACAGAGTCATGAGATTTGGTATCCTTTTCTATCTTGCATTTTTGCCATAGGAATTTTCTTCTCCTTGCATACTATGTTGGTCTATACGCTAGTATATCCTAAGTCTATGGTATATACCTACCTACATAGTAAATTTAAAAAGTTGAGCTTGTGAACAGTGATCATTTCTTATTTTTTATGATCGGAAAACGTTTGAAATTGTTTCATCACTTTTAATCCTATAGCTAACTGAGACCTGCCTGAGAAATTAGTAGTTGTGGATTTATTTCATTTAAAGACCGAAAATACCTAATTGTGTGTAGAAAATTAATATTTATGTAGTATATAGGTACCTTAATCTGTCCGTAGAAATATCGTTGACTAGTGTACTTGTTTTACAGGACAAATCCCAGTTTAGTCAAAACATGTCCGCGGCACTTGTTGATTTGTAGGTTTAGCACCCAGAGCACCGCGGGATAAGGTTACTTAAATGGCACATATATACATACACGCACACACAAGCGCACGCACACACATAGACACACACGCACGCACACACGCACACACAGGTTTAATCTTTATGCATGCGATCTGTGTATCGAAAAATTGTTATGAAAGAGCCGGGTCCCCCTAACACAGGTAGGTATAGATATAGGTACTTAAAAGGTAGCCAAGTTAACGTACCTATTTCAATTTAAGATACTGAATAAGTATTTTGAATTCAATCGGAACATGACGGACGAGTAGGACGGAATGCTGGTTGCATTGGTATCAGTGCGCCAACTGTTTACAAATCCGCTTAATGATCAATTTAAAATGTATACGAAGCATTAATTACAAGAAAAAAATTCGCAGCGGCTAAAACGGGCAGGAAATTACAATTATAAATTGTTAATGATTTCTTATGTTTACACGAACACTACACATTAAATCGAAACTAGTTTTTAAGGATTTTATCGCGTATAGTAACTTATTTTATATTCCCGACGTTTCAAGTACTTTACAGCACCTATAACAATAATAATTTTAAACTGAAGGTAGCCGTGGTTAACTATAACATCGGGACGTCGAACACCTCAGACCCTCAACACCCGTGACCACGGGTGCAGTAGTGCTCGAAACGTCGGGAATATAAAATAAGTAATTTACTAGACTCCAAAAATAATGTAAATGAAAATTGCAATATATTTATCCAAACTTTGTTTAACCTACTAGACAATTGTATACCATTAAAAACTTTAAAAATTAGAGCAGTAATGAAAAAAGCGTATCTTACCTATCGTTAATCTTACTTATCGTTAAGATTATTTGCGACTTAATCAAAAAAATGATATACTAAAAAAATCATTATAAAATCTACACTAAAATATTAAAGAAAACAGTAGGTATATATACCGATAAAAAGATTACAAATATAAGCAGATTTCAAAAAAAACAGGCGACAAAACTCAAATCATGTGGAAAATAATAAAAAATGAAACTAATAAAAATACACCTAAGACAATAAAAAATCTAAGAATAAAATCGGGACAGCACACTGTCAGTGAACCGAAGTCTGTAGCGGATTATTTAAATATATTTTTGCATCAATAGGAAATTCCTCTAGAAATTAATAAAATAAAACAAATATTGACAACATTGCAAAAAATACCTTTTTGTTAAGTCCTATGGAAACTTATGAGGTATATACACTTATACTGAATTTAAAAAATAAATAAAGCATTGGGGTTGACGGAATCCCACCTATGTTAATAAAGAATTGTGCACCTGAATTCACTATACCGTACACGTACTTAATAAATGAGTGAGAGATATAACCGATCCCAACAATTATCGTCAAATAAATTTATTCTTTTTATGAGAAATATAACATAGTCCACGATAGCCAAAATGGTTTTCGAAAAAAACCGATTTACTATTTTGGCTATATACAAATATATACAAAAAGCTCTTGACATAATTAATAGTAAAAAATATGCTGTACATGAGTAAGGCATATGATCGAGTAAGTTACAAAATACTTTTAGATAAACTTTATGCTACTGGAATCCGCGGCATTGCTCATAATTGGTTCAAATCGTATTTGGAAAATCGATCACAAATTGTTGAAATCCAGACTACAAACTTCAAAACAGGAGAAATCCAAAAAGTCACATCAGACAAAATCCCGATTATAGGATCGATTCCTCAAGGTAGTGTCTTAGGTTGTATTCTGTTTCTTACATACACGAGTATATACAACCTGCCACAACAATTACAAGAATGTATTATCTTTGCAGACGATGTGTCTATCTTGCTTTCATCTACAGACAATTGTGAATTAAACGAAAAATTAAATACATCACTCACTAAAATACACGACTGCTTAGAATTACATAATTTAGAACTAAACCTTAACAAAACTAAATTAATCCTGTTTAAAACTTATCCAAAACGACCTCTACAAATAAACCTTAACTACAAAAACTTTACGATCGATACGGTCAACTCTACAACACTACTCGGTATTGAAATAGACACAAATCTAAATTGGAAACCCCACATTCAAAAATTAACGAGTAAATTGTCTTCATTTATATTTATATTTGCACTCATACATTTGAAAAAAGTTACCGACTTAAAAACAGCTCTTTCGGCGTAATATGCGTATGCTCAGTCTGTACTAACTTATGGAATAGTCATCTGGGGCAACTGTACTGACATAGATAATATTTTCAAATGCAAAAAATGTATCAGAGTCTTGACAAATATAGAAAAACGGACTCATGCAGACCACATTTTAGAAAACTTGGTATACCCACACTTACATCTATTTACATTATTGAATGTTGTAAGTTCGTTAGAAAACATCCACATCTATATGATCCTGTAAACACTGTCAAAAGAAATAATCGAACTCAAAATAAATTGAATATTCAATCCTCAAAATTTAAATTATTAACAACAGGTTCCAAATAACCTATAAAATATAGACAACACTAAGTCTTTTATAAAAAGTTAAAGTCATTCTTAACTGATAAAGTTATTATAATTTAAGTGAATTCTTTATAGATGCGAATAAATAGTAAATGTATGTGTAATAATTATAAAAAATAATATGTTACACTAGTAAATGTTAAGAAATATGTTTGTTGGTATTTGGTATGTAGTAGTTAATATTTAGTATTAAAAAAATACACTCTTATATATTAAGGGCGTCACTTGATGTATGATGTACTTCTTGTGGCATGCAAATTATATAAATAAATAAGTTAATATATACGCGATAAAAAACTTAAAAATTAGTTTCATTTCAATCGTAAATTATTATTATGTAGGTATTGGATCATTGGACGGCTCCGTGGCGCAGTAGCTCAGTATTGACTTGCGGCGCTGAGGGCCTCGTGTTCGAATCCTGCACGAAATACTATTAGTATGGCCTACGAATAATTGTTCCGTCCTTACGCAATTTACGTAGGTCAATTTACGGTTAATTACGTGGTAGAGCCAAGCTGCCGCTCTATCATGGTCATGGTGAAAGGGTCGGCTCCACCGGAAGAATACCAGCATAAAATAGCAGCTTAATACTGCTGTATTTCGTATGGTGAGTGTAGAGAACCGGAGATCCATTGAACTAATACTCACTCTATCTTAATCCTCTGGGGTGACATTGTTATGATTCTTAATTGAGGTAGATGTAGGTGTCTATGGTCCACAGCATCCACTTACCATCAGGTGGACTGTGTGCTCGTTTGTCACCCTTATTCTATAAAAAAACTTAGTCATTGTCATGGAACAGGGAAAGTAAAGCACTTTTTTTTCTTTCCTCCTCCACATTCCTTCATCTTGAAATAATAGGTATAATCCCTACCAATTTATTTCTTAACTGGGGAAAACTTGACAAGATTGGCATTTTTTATTGAAAATGACAATATCAGTTGACTGAGAATGACATAGAATCAAACTCTACGACATTTCACATAAGCGTCCCGCACTTTGACTGTAACAACTCTAAACAAATTGTTCTATTTTGCTGCATATATATATCTGATATTTGAGAAGCGACCTTCTCACAAGGTTACGCTTTTGACTTCCAAAAAGTGCATGTAAAAGATATTTTTTTTTAATTTTGCAAAATCCAGGCCCCTGAGGAACAAGTAATGTCTCGTTTCCATAATTTCTCTACACTCACCATACGAAGCACAGCAGCATTAGGCTGCTATTTTACGCTGGTATTCTGTGAGAGCGTGGTCCTACCCCAGTCAAACCAACACATTCGTGCTAAAACCATAATATTATAGCTGCAGTGTGACTCCACCACGTATAAAGTATTGAATAAAAATATTTTGACATTTGATTTAGACTTCGATTAAATCCATTCCAAACCCATTACTTCATATTTTTATTCAATCCCTAGAAGACGAAACATAATTTTTATAAATATATCAAATAACTAACAAATAATTATAAAGAAAGGCAGTACTACACATGTATAATTATCAAGGCAGTGCATACATGAAAGCAGGCTCGCGCTTACTCGGTTTTTACTCAGTTCGCATAAGGCCTAATGTCTCGTAATGCTTTGAAACTAAAGCAGTAGAGGCAGCTTAATACGACCACTTAATACGATTTTCCGCACAAGACGCGCCGTTTTGTCGCTCTCGTGAATTTAACACATTCTTCATCTGGTCGGTACGCGCGGTCCATATGGCTAGTGCAAATGTATGTAGAGGCCATTATCCGATACTTACAGAAATTACAATATTAAGTATCGAATCACCCACTTGGACTGCTGCGAATTTTATATATAAGTACCCGACATAGTTGAACTTAATTTTCGTCATTAGGGTGACATTTGGCTAAAATTAAATTACAAATAGAACAGTTGATTGCGACATCAGAGCAATAAACTAGTTCGCGGTGTGTTTTTTTTCTAATAAAAAAACTGAAGTGTCAAATGAACTAACCGTCCACCTGATGGTAAGTGGCTACCGTAACCATGGACACCCGCAACCAACTTCAAATAAAGAAGGATTAAGAGCGTTTTCCTTCCGCGAACCAATTAAATTGACTCACAGTCACAGCCCGTAATTGAAACTATTGTCTCTCTATAGACTTCCGACCGTAAGCAGCAACATAGAAAGCAATGCTGCTTGGCGGCAGAAATAGGTAGGAGGGAGGTACCGACCCAGACGGACCCCGAGGCAGACGAGCAGTCTTATCACCTAGTTCATTAGTTCATGGCGACTTGCAGATATCTCAAGATTAACTGAACAAAAAAGAAGCCCCATCGTCTTTTTTAGTCCATTTCGTAAACTGAAATACATTAAAGTTAAAATCTCCACGAATATAATTCTTTACAGTGCAGTGAAGGCTTGAAGAATACGTTAGTATGTGAATATTTCAAAAAGTTCAAAGCTCGTTCATGTACGTTTATTGATCTCGGCAGAAAGTTGCCGGAAAGTAAAAAGTGCATGAAAGTGTAAACTGTCAATAAGCGACCCCTCCCCCACCGTCGCACCCACCGGCCCCACCATGCCATTAATATCGGCTCTCGGAAGCGGTGACCGGTGGCCGCGTACAAAGGCCCATTTGCACGAGCAAGACATTCAGCGCGAAACGGCACCACTCCCGGACGTGAGCACGCACACATGCAAGACTTTCGTTCACAGATCGATCAAATGCTGCAATATATAGATATAAACCTTATACGACGACTCGCACACATATGGATGGACAAGCAAGCGTGTGCGTTCCACTCGTCCATACAGGTTTGCACATTGATGCCCATAAAAGTAACAAATTAAAATTCTCATTTATGTCATGCTCACGGATTGCTACCGCGGCTGGAGGCTGGGGCACAATTGAACTTGCACTAAATAGCGCCGTACCGCTAGACACGGCGTGTATAAGACACAGGTCTTATAGCTTGCGTAACAAGCTATAAGACCTGTGTCTTATAGCTTGTTACGCAAGCATCTTTGTGTATGTTCATGCATGTTTCAAAAATGTTTACTTTAAATTATTCAATAGTCATTTTATTTTTAAATTTAAACAAACACAAAAGAAAGACAGATTACTATAAAGAAAGATGTACAAAATATTGGCCTTAATGTAAAATAACTCTCCAATATTTTTACAAGTATCCAACAAAATAAACAATTTTAGTAGGTACTAAATTGAGTATTATTTTGTAGCCATCAATGCATAAAAATTTGAAACATAAATTATATAGGACCCAGTTGATTACCTTGCAGTACACACTTTGTACAACCGTATGATTTGGCCTTCACGTTGACAGTATTATATCGACATTTAAGACTTAAAATTTACTTTAATATCTTAACAATCTGTTGCCTCCTGCTAATGTTTCATTAAAGAGAATGATCAATAATTTATACTCTGTTCAATCAAATGTACCGCGAAAGAATATTGTAAGTTTGATCAATACAATTTTCATTACATGCATTGTGATGACTTCGTTGCATAGTGGTTACAGCACAATTTGAAAATCATAAATAGGTACTACAATTGGTCGTTTCCGACAGTATAGTCAAAATCAGTCAGGAGGTCAACAGATACAATTGAAAGCTAAAAACATTCTTAGAACTTATTCCTAGTAACTGTAAACAATCTTAACGGTAACTAACTACCAACTATAATATTTTGAAACCTTACAATATTTTGACAAAAGTTATTATGGCGAGGATTTGCCACATTAAAAGGCTTTTAGCACTCCCTCCTCCGTTGCATGCGTATTTGTTCAGCACTGTTTCGTTTTAGCTTATTATCAGGAAATAAATGATCGAAATAAAAATGTAGCCGATTAAGAATCTAATTCAATAACATGTCATTCATATTATGGAAAAATATTATATGGTTATTGCTTAAAAACTCTTTCGTCCAAGTTTTTTCCCGGCTATCAAATTATATTTTTTTATTTTGATTAATATAAAGTATTTTAAAAATCCATTAGATCAAAAACTTAATTGAGTACCTATGTCATATATGTGCATATTTTTTCCGAGCATATTATACTGTTTCAAGTATCAATTATCGACCGACAAGATCGTGACTAACATACGACATTTTAACCTGGCCTTAATGTAACAACATTTTTGAGATAACTCCTCTAATAGAGTAAGATTGTTACAGATACTAAATGCCGAAGTTTCAGATTTGTTCTACGCAAATACGCTGATTAGTTTTTATTAGAACTGACACTTAGGTATTTTAAAGTCAGTTGAGGGATGATCTTTTTACTTTGAAAATCCGTTTTCTTGGTAAGGAGTCATTCCAGATAATTACTCAGGAATTAAAAGTGATAACGTATCTAGATTTTGATTAAAATAGAATAAGAATTAAGTATATAGATACAGCTATCTATATGTTTTCGCATTCACTAACCCTTAGCATGGACTGTGTGGTCGACCTACACAAGTTCACAACTAAATATGGACCTTCCCTAAGTAATGCCACAAATCACGTCCCTGAACCACCTACATTTCGCTTAGATGTTATGAGACAACTACTCGAGAACCTTTCTTTCCTCTTTTTTTTACGTGGTAGAGCCATGCTGCAGCTATATTAGTAGTATAGTTGTAGTACGAATGGGTCGGCTCGACCGGGGAAGGACCACGCTCTCACAGAATACCAGCGTAAAATAGCAGCTTAACACTGCTGTGTTTCGTATGGTGAGTGTAGAGAACCGGAGACCCTTTTTACTGGAAAAGAGGCATTCCATCTTAGTCCTCACGGGTGACAACGCATCTGCATTTTGATTCTTTATTGAAGATAGATGTAGATGTCTATGGGTCACAGCAACCACTTACCATCAGGTGGACTGTGTGCTCGTTTGTCACCCTATCCTATAAAAAAAAAAAAAAGCTGTACTGGATCCTTTGACACTTCAGCTTCCTGTATATAGTATCGTCTCCTTTTCCTGTAGAGTGTAGAGTGTAGAGTGTAGAGTGTAGAGTGTAGAGTGTAGACAATAGGCAGCGACTCACCCGGTCGTACTGGAAGTGCGGCGCGTGGTGGAAGGATCGCGCGGCGCCGCGGCCGTACAGGTAGGGGTAGTAGGCGCCGTACATCCCGCGCCTCACCGCCGCGCCCGCGCGCGCGCGCGCCCCATGCCGCGCCGCCCCGCCGCGCCCGCCGCGCCCACCGCACCCGCCGCGCCCGCCGCACCCACCGCACCCACCACCTGCAACACCTGCAACAACACCACTCTAATTACACACCAGCAGCGTCAACAAACCCTGCCCAACACCGTTAACACAAACGTTACCCTTCAATTTGATATTATAGAATAAAAAAATACAGCTAAAAGTACCAATATGGAATAAAAAAACAAAAAAAAATATATTTGAACATTGTATTCATACACATATATCGCAGTAAGATGGTTGAAGCCGTGATATAGTTATATGAAAGTGGTACATAACTGTCTCACTAGGAATAGGTACTTATATATAACTATGTATGATACGAGTACGATCTAGTAATAAGTATCTTACTGAACCAATTTAGGGACATTATAAGTATATGTTACAGTCAAAACTCATAACCGGTAAAACCACTTTTGACTGCAAAAATCAGGCAAAAGTAGTTTTGACTAAAGACTGTCAATACCACTTTTAACTACTTTGAATTATACAGTCGCATCTTAACCTATGGTCAAAAAAGTAACATGAACAACAACAAAAAAGAAACTGAAGATCCAATGTCAATGTCACGAAATCTGTTGGAGGACTCTTTTTTAATTTTTCTCTGGTTCTGAATGATTTTTCGTTGTTGCATTAATTGCACAACAGTTGCGATTCGTAACCTTCACCACATGACGATATTCCACAAATAACATGAAAATTTCATCTACACGAGTAACACGAGTGTGCTCCTTTAAGTTTTCATATAATTATTTCACTAGATTACTCTAGTAAGATACTTATGTTACTAGATCGTGCTCGTATCATACTTATATTCCTAGTAACACAATTAGGAACCGCTGCAATAAAACTATATTACGGTATATAGTTATATCCCTAGGAGTATAATTATATCACGGCTTCAACCATCTTACTGCGACATATATATAAGTACATACAAATAAATATGAATACCTATATACCTACATTTAGTAATACATAAGACATGGATGAGCCATGTATCAAACGTTGTGTTTGATAGGTAAATAATCACGAATCAACTGTTTACACTTTACTTTTACTTAAAACAAAGTGTGCTTACTTCACAGTTTTTCGTTATTTTTCGCTGTATTCGATGTAAATCGGTACTTCAGCTGCCACGAATTTTAGCCACCGTAGGCACTTTTCTATATTCTCACTTTAGAATAGAATAAAATATTTTTATTCTTTTCTGAAATTCTATTTGCTATTTTTCGTACACTTCAAAACCGTGGAACTTTATCTCCGAGGTTAGTTGACCGACTCACTCGTAGCATTTCTTTTTTTATTTACAGATAAGCTGTTACTTTTATAATGGTCCCATACAAATTTCAACCAGATCCATGGAAATAATAATAATATAAATATAATGAAAATATAATTAAAGTGGATTTTTCAAACAAAAGTAAGAGAACATTACTTGGGCTCATCTGACACAAATATACACATACCTATATAACTTCATAAAAATAAATTCATAAATAAATTAAATATATAATCTATTATATCCTTATATATATTTAAATAAGTATGATCTAAATGTATAGAGTAGTCCTTTTTAAAGTTTTTTTGAGAGATATTCACCTCACGATAACACAAAGGGAATGTGTATCGCTTCTCCCGCTTCCTACCCTCTCCTTCGTTTTTTAACTCCACAGATTATTACAACGCATGTTACGTCGCAATGTTGCCACTAGGTATAACCGGCGCTCAGATCTCAGCAGATCATTGTGCCTCGGTATAAATTTTGTGAGTTGGGGTTTATTACTGAACAAATGGTATGATATTATTATTTAAGGAAATGTTTTTGTGACAACCCTTGCATATTTTTAGCGACTTGGACGTCGAGACAGCCTTATAGGTATTTTGCGGTATAACAAAGGAGTTGACCCACTATTAGTATTTATTACGAATGGTATTGTTCTGTAAACAGTCAATTGCTTTTAAAAATATATTTTATATTGAATGAAACTAGTTTTTTTTATAGATTTTCTCACGTTTAATTAATTTATTTTTATATTCCCGACGTTTCGAGTACTTTGACTTTGCAGCATCCATAGTCACGGTGGGACTGAGGTTTTCAACGTCCCAATGTTAAAGCCTTAACCTTAAGCTTAAAAATATTTATTTTTAGTCCGATCTACGCAGAAAGGAACTTATAGCAAAGACGACATAAGCGAAAAGACTAAAATGTATAATTTTTAGTCACATACACACGCAAACGCGCGCGCGCGCGCTTGTGCGTGTATGCGTGCGTGCGCCCGCGCCCGCGTGTGTGTGAAAATACCATATGGCATTAAGTACGCCGTTTGTACCTTTAGTACAATAAAGTTTAGTGAAAAAATAAATAAATTATAATTGAATCACATGTCATGATGTCATGTACAAGTAAAAGTTTAGACGATACTTGCGTAAAAGAGATTACGCGTTAACAATTTATCAACGTAGGGAGCGGTTGAGGAATCTCGACGGAGGCACTCGCGAAGGCATGCTGGTGGCAGAGCAACGGATAATATTCTCATGAATTTTGTTATGGGCAGCGCAAGGTCACCTTATATATTTCCTTAAGGAGCTCTAACGTTGTACCGCTCTGTTGTACCATCATAATGTACTAGCGGACAATTAAATTAGATTCCATGAACGCGGAAGCCGCCAGTGCCTCCGCCGCGCGGTTCATCTGTCATCTCATCACTCATACATTACACACTATGTCATCACAGAGCGCGGACTGCTAATTGGATTCCATTATGCTAGCATATTTAAATGCCATCACTATTTTCATAACAATAATAATCATTATTAGAATTTTTGTAATTTGGATTAAACATTAATACTAGTTTGACAATATCTATTTAAAATTAATAAATTAAATACTAATTATAAAAACGTTTCGCCTCGCGGCATCATCAGGGTATATAAGAATAAGAAGAAAATTTCTTACTTTTATAGGTTTTGATAATTAGTAATTTAATAATGGAAAATAGGTATATATTGTGTAAAAACTAGTTTTACACAAAAATTAAGCTGGAGTTTCACCAAGTGACAATAATCGCAAGTATAAATTATATCCTGCTGACAAAACTTCATAGAAAAGACCCGTATAATGTTGTTTCCAATTGGATTTAAATCTTTGATAGTAATAATTTGCAACATTAACCGCGGCAAGTATTTACAAGGCATGCCTACAATTTGATCGATGTCAAGGCGCAATTAAAGTAGAACATATGTTTTGCAATTAACGTTTCTGGACGCGCGCACAAATAGAACTGCAAATGTTTATAAATATATATATATATATATATATATATATATATATATATATACTGTCGTGTATCTTTCTAAATATAATAAAAGTTTAAAGTTAACACAATATGATACTATCCCATGTGATGGTAGGTGGTGACGCAGCCGAAGATGGTGAAGCGCACTGACTTAACAAAAGCCTATTCATTCTTGCCTTGAAGATACCCACATTTTAATCGGATGGAAAGACAGATTCTGGCATTTTCAGACTCCTTTGTTGTACGCATGACGAATGATGAAACAAACCGTTTGGTTCGAATGCGTGGTAAGTTGACAAAGAAAGGGTGGAGACTGGCGTGAGCGTTTGGTTGTCCGATGGTGGAAAGTGGAGGAGGTGAAATGATTTGTCAGAATAAAAAATATATTAAATTAATAGATATGATGGCACATTGGGGCACAGTGATCATTAGTCAAACTGAAATAATGGTATAGGCTAAGACTAATGTCATATTTTTAATTTTGTTTTTATGGTCTTAAAATGGCGACAATTTGCTAAATAGCCTAAACGCTATTTCGAGGGTCTTATAGTCTTAGTAGCTGTATCTACTATGTATGTTATGGATTATATAATGCAGTCATTGGTTTTTAATCAGTTCTATAATAGGATATTTTTATTATTTACGCTGTATAGCAGTTTTTTCAACATAACATATAACTCTCTTTAGATATACGTATAAAAGATGAAAAATCTTGTCTTAGGAACAGTGTTGAATAAATTTAATTTAGATTTAACATGTTAATGGTCTTTTTACTGCACCAAATCTTTTTCTTTTTTTTCACATATTGATAACAAATTAATTTTGTTCAGTAGCACAATATAAACACGCAGTGCATGCAAATATTCTGTCACTTATACAGATTTAAGTTGTACTATGGCTGTTATTTATTTTTTTAGTTTTATATACTCTCATAGACAGAAGTCATAAAACTACTGTATTTACAAAAGTGTACAATGACACCATAAGAATAAGTTTTAGAAGAGAGTTTGCATACACCATTGTCCAGAAATAAGATTTTAGTGATACTATAATAACACTTAGAGTTGTATAAGCAAGGGGCATCATGCAAAAAAAACAGCTTCTGTACAACTTTAATGATAAAATCAGATTGAAGTGTTACAAAATACTTAAAGTTGTATAGGTACTAGAGATTTCATATTCTGATTAAGAACCCTAAGCTTACTTAGATCCCATAATACAGACTTTATACAGCTTGAGCTGTATAATAACTCATAAACCACTCTTATAAGGATATAACCCCTTTTCAACACTCTTATACGCTTTTAAAAGAACTCTAAAGTTCTATGTGTCTACATCTATCCTCGCATAAGAATCAAAATGCAGACGCAATGTCACGCCTGAGCACTAAGATGGAATGCCTCGTTTCCAGTAAAAAGGATCTCCAGTTATCTACACTCACCATACGAAACACAACAGCATTGAGCTGCTATTTCAGGTTGGTATTCAGTGAGAGTGTGGTCCCGTGTCGAGCAGACTCATTCGTACTCCCACCATAATATAGCTGCAACTGCATCATGGCTTTACCACGTATAAAAAAGCCTTTTTAGCTCGCCTTCCCATTAAGTCTAAAAATAACTCGCGATGTTACGACTTCAATGAGAAAATTACTTGCATCAAACGTCTGAAAACCCCACGTCACAAAAAGCTGTTGACTGTACATTTTCCAGTAGTCGCCAGTGCTTTCGTTACTGCATCGCTCGCTACAATGTTGCGACTTGTTTGCCAATATAGATGTCACGTGTCGCAAACCGATGAAAAAACTTACACACAGGATTTAAGTACAATAGCAAACATTATTCTTTTACTTAAAAAAAACATTACCCCATACAAGGCATTTTTCCGATATCGTGGAGGTACCTACATACATAAGTTACACATAAACAAACATTCGGACCATACAAATACTTGCACACCGCAATCCAAACTTCGGTCCGTATCTCTGCAACCGAATGTTTAGGACCCCAAGATACAGGTTTATCCTAGCTTAGGATCCAACGGGAGATATTTTTACGTGGTAGAGCCACGAGAGTACGAATGGTTAATTGTAGAGAAACGGAGACTAATTAGTTAATGGAAACGGAGTTAATTGTGGAGAAAGACTTGTGAGAAACATTTGATCACAAGTCTTCTCTGGTGACAGGAAGTTGGGCGGTGATTGTTACTGATTAGTGATATTCTTCAGGATGATTTTTCTACAAATATTACAAATTTTTATCAGATGCATTCACGTAACATAAATACAAGAGCTAGATAGATATTAGATATATAGTGATAGTAGTAGATAATATGTAATTCTATCAGTCACGATGATTTGAACTTGAAAAATTTATCCGCGGTATGTTTGTCGCGAAATTTGATTCCTAAACCAGTGCGGTAGCAGAAAAGTACGATAAGCACTAAACTATGTGCTCGTCAGTTGGAACTAAAACATAGAAATGAAAATGGGAGTGGTAATGAGAACGCACAGGCCGTCGCGTTCAGAGAACTCGTGGAAATAATAAAAACTTGCTGGACTCAGCTCTTTACCCAATTGAATTCGTGCTGCCGCTAGGCTCACCACGTGACGCTCATTTCAGGTTTAATATTTATCCGGTGAAACTGACAAATGATATATTACGTTCACATTATGTCATATAATAACATATTATATAAGTAGCAGTCATTAAACCATTCTTAAGATATATTTTTTTCATTTTTTTGTGCTCGTTGGTCGCCCTAATTCAATAAAAATAGAAACATTTGATTGCGATTTGAAAAAACATTGTCATCAGATGTATAATATAAAAATCCACTCATGTATGTAGGTTTACTAACAACTGAGAAAAGGTTTGTCCTGGCGTGCCGCACCCTTTTATGAAATTTATAAGAACTTGCCCAACGCTACGATTATCAATCTGCCTACCAGGCGTGACGATTAAGGATTAAATCCTCCATACAACTGGTCTATGCCCACCAGTGGACATATACGAGCTGATGAAATCGAATCAAGTAGAAGACACAACGCTAACGCTTGATAAGTAATGGCAATTCTCCACTGGGAGGACAATCTCCGCAGAGTAAACACGTGGCAAACACGCATTACAAATTATTTACTTTACACTTATCAAAGGCAATGATGGCTTTATAATTAGGCACACTAGGCACTAGCCTAGGGCATCACCAAGAGAGGGCATAGCTTATTAAACTTCTCATTAAAAATTATATGTTTTATATAAAATGCAAGGTACGAAAATAAGGTACAAGTAAATCAAAATAAAAATTAATTCCAAGCAATTACAAATGCATTTGATTTATTGCGCAACAATTCAAAACGAAAAAAACGATTTTTTTTTGAAAATTTAGCGATCGTTAAATACCTATGTATGTGATATCAATAACCGCAATGTATTTTTCTAATATTTCATACTGCACTGTTCATTTAAAACTATGCAAATTGATAGTCAAAAGGAAATAAATATAAAATGAAAATCTAGGGCACCATTTGCTATAAAACCTAGGGCAACAAAAAGTTAAATCCGGCGCTGATTAAGCGGTGTTATCATAAACTGAAACAGCAATTATTTACACTTCTCTAACAGTACTATATGTATAGATTTTGTATATTATATGTATATCATAGTACGTATGTATAGGTACGTATGTATGTTATTGCACTTGCCACAAAATCTCATCACTCCACGGGTAGGCTGGTAGAGAATGCCGGTAGGCATTAAGTTAACCTTTTGTTACCCTATTTATTAAGGTGTTAACAATAAAAGTTAAATAAATAAATACATCTTTTAATTAAAAACCTCAAAAACTCACAGATAGTTATTTTACAATTTACTTTTTAGTCAAATCAATTCGTTCATAACACGGCCGCCGGACAGTCCGCCCAGAACATGACGCGTGGTCATCCTTGTCGGTCTCGGCCGGTTCCCGCGCTCGTCCATCAGCCGGTAGCGCTCGCAACGCAGTTTTTAACTCTGCTTTAATTACAGTTTTTCCTGCCATATCCTTTGTTATGCTCATTAAAACTTTCATACATACAGACGTCCAACGATGTGCCGTACGATGTTATGATATACACAATGAAGTAGTAACTATTTCTTTTATATTATACAATCAACATAAAGTAAATCAACAACCAAGTAAATAAAATAAACTTTCTTGTCATTTTAATACAAATTTTAATATAGGAAATTTCTTATTGTTAAAATTTTCTCAATCAGTTCACCTGAGAATGCAATTGTTACCTACTACCAAATAAGTAAGTTTAATTTTTAGTTTTACCACGTTTTCACCCGACTTCAAAAAAGGAGGTTCTCAATTCGACTGTATTTTGTTATGTGTGTTACCTCAGAACTTTGTTCTAGGTGAACCGATTTTGATGATTTTTTTTATTTGAAAGCTGGTGCTTTTCATGTAGTTTGACCAGTAGTTTTGAGTTATCCTTAATAATGCGTATTTAATTGACTTCGACTGCATTGATGATGTTCTCATTTTATATATTAAAGTCGGTTGTACAAAATTTTAATTTTACCACTTGTTATTAACTCGCTTTCGTGTATGCCTGTTCGGGTCGAATTTAGTTATTGATTTTAAACTAACTTCCCGATGAGCTAAAAACTTCGAATTTTGAACATAGCCACACATAGTTTAGAATCGGATGACAATGTAATAATATGAAAAACAAACGTGGTATATTAATATTTTTTTACATCAATAATTACTTATCGTTAAATAAACTTTTATTTTCTTTCCTTTTCATATAAAGCAGCTGTTATCCACTAGGCGTCAAATATTAACATAATTTTAAGTTACTGTCAAAACTACGGAGCGTAACTCCTTAAAATAAAACTTAAACAACCGAAACGTAGACGATTTAAAAAAAGATAGTCGTGATAGTCATTTAGTCTCGTAAATGAATGCTAATGCACTGAGTTGATATTCCATCCGTACGTATAAAATGAACCACGTGAGACTCTATCGTACACCAATGCGGATTGAGTGGACAGTTTGAAACAACTCAATAAATTTGGAAACCTTCAATGTATGTTATGTTAATTTTTTAATTAAATTAAGGTAACGAACGCGCGCAACCACCTGTGGTTTACAAGTGGCTTCTGCCGCCCATGTGCACCTACATCCTACTTCAAAAATAAGCTAGCTACAGATAGGATTACCAGAGGGAAAATTGAAAGTCCTGATAAATAACCTGATTTCCATAGAAAAATCCTGACATTTTGTTGCAAACATTTATTATTAACAAGCGTGAAAAAAATAATAGAATAATAATAAAAACTAATTAGGTTTTGTGCACTTTCTATCCATGTCGCAGATTCCACCCCTGCCACGCAACCTGCTGTATTTTATTGAAAAATCGAAAAAGCATCACATTTCCAAAGACCGACTGCAATCCTAACAAGAGCCCAAAAGTCCTGACATGTCAGGACATATCTTGACATATAGTATCATTACCTACTGGTGCACTATCAGCTCCGAAGACTAAGATGAAATGCCTTACAGCGTGTCATTTCAGAGTCATTCCACATATGTATATGACTATGAAATAGGTTCCACCTCCACACGGACCGCACTCCTAAGCAACAAAAGAGCGCTAACAAGGGTGTTTAGGTACCTATCGATTAGGTATCGTTTGGATATGGAAATTCCAAAAGATCTAATGGCTTTCCGTAGATGACGGTATATAACCATTTCACCTACGCCAGACGTACATTACCCGGATATTACATCAACGGTAAGTAGGTACCATCAAAGGTCTGCAATTACAACTAATCACTCCCGTTCCATCTACAACTAATCACTACAATCGAATAACAAAATAAAATATTATATTAACAAAAGTTCTTTGCAAGGGACACGTGCGAGTAATGTTTTTTTTTTTACTTATTATAAGTCAGTGCTTGACCACAATCCCACCTGGTGGTAAGTGGTGATGCAGCCTTAGATGGTAAGTCACACTGTCTTAGCTCTTAGCGTAACAAAAGCCTATTCACTGTTGCCTTGAAGACGCCCAGATTGTATTCGGACGGAAAGATAGACGCCGGCAAATTATTCCACTCCTTTGCTGTACGCATTACAAAAGATGAAGCAAACCGTTTGGTTCTAATGCGTGGAATATCATCAATTTTTAAAAATTTTTAGCACTTTTATTTAAGACAGGTGTTAAGTACCTATTTAGATTTAAGATAATCAATGACCTTTAGTTTTACCAACTTGTATTATTTTAAAAAAAAATCTTCAACTCTCTCGGATAATATACAGCCAAAATCCCTCCTGGCATTGCTCTCTATCTGTCGTGAAATTTCATCACAATCTGTTCAGCCATTTTGAAAATTAACCCGGACTGATAGATAGGCAGACAAAATTTAAAAAAATAGTTATTTATGTCTTAATAGCATGCAAATAACCCCGTAAGCTTAATAAAAGCCAGTTATTTTATTATTATAGACAGACACTTCAATTTTATTTATATGTATAGAAGATACAAACGGAAAGAACTTGGAGATCTTGCCACTATCACTTACCCAAACACGTTTTACAAAAGTAAAAAGTCGTCTATACTGTATGAGGACATTTCCCGCTAGATTATGATCTAAGAGACCTATTTCGTTTGTGGATTTTATACTAAGTAATCACACCCAGCCTGTAGATTTTCTTTTGAGTTTTCTTACTATTTTTACGTTATATATGACAGCTTGGCCGTGACTTGCAAAGTTTAAAAAAAGAACACATTCTTCGCGTGTCAGCGTGAATTTTAGTAAACTGCACTATTTGTGGAGAGATCTACGGTTAGAATTTCAGAGATCATTGTCACGGGCGTACAATGCACAAGGAAAATGGTGTTATAACATTTAAAAAGGAACTGGTTTCGGAAAAACGGAACTGGTTTCGGAACGCATTCCGCGATTTCCTCTAAAACGAATTGAGGTCATAATGTTCCATTTTAATATATTATTCGACATTTATTTCACAAAAATAGTTTCATAACTCATTTGTACACGAACATAAGCAAATTTGAATTTTTATTGTGGGTATAATTTGTGCGTCCGTATCACCAACAAGGAGTTTCTTAAAACCTGAGTCTAGACGAGAACACAGCTAGTGGAACAGTTATTGGTGTAGGTACTACGTAGTTCTGTGCCTGCGTTGTCTCGCTTTTACGCGCTTGTGCCGCCTCTAATTTAGGATGAATAGTGACCGAATCCTGGAAGCTAGCCAATGTAGATCATGTGCCAAAAAGAGTATTCATACTGTCTCTGACCCTGATGATGATGATGAATTTGTAGGGCGACTGTTTATCAAAAAACTACTACTATACTAAAATCACTACTATACTAAAATCCACGGATTATAATATAATGTCAAATAAAAACTAATTGAAAGCACCGGTAAGCGGTGAGTATGGCGCGTATTCAATATTCTGAGAGTAGGTATTCATTCATTTCATTCGTTACAACCCATTGAAAATCACTGTTGAACATAGTAGGTCTTTTCATAGATTGCTTCTTAGTGGGGATAGTTTTTTTTTATTTTCTACCGACTTCAAACAGGAGGACGTACTCAATTCGACTGTATGTTATTTTTTTTTTACGTGTGTTACCTCATAACTTTCTTCTGGGTGAACCGACTTCGATGATTCTTTTTTTATTTGAAAGCTGGTGCTTCTCATGTGGTCCCATATAAATTTCATCAAGGTTTGACCAATAGCTTTTGAGTTATTCTTAATAATTTATATTGAAGTCGGTTGTACAAATTTTATAATTTTGAATTATTAATTTATTTTGATACAGTATCAGGAAGATACTTCTGCCCATCACCTGATTCATTTACCTTTGTCTCTTACGGCACCCACGGGATAATATGGAGTAGAGGGTCTGATCTCAGAGTACATGTACTCGAACAAATGCTTTAATTGCCAAAATGTTTATGCCAACACGTCATTCTAAGAGATTTTTTAAGGACTCGATCAAAAATTACATTTATATAGCAACATTAAATATTAACAAAACATTACCAAAATTAAAATATATACATAGGGGAGATATTTGCCATAGTTGCCACGCTTGGCAGGCGGGTTGAAAGCCGCAGTTTTTTTAGTGGTTGTTTATTTATTTAACCTTTATTATACACCTTATAATAAGGGATATGCTGGGCGGACTTAATGCCTTATGGCATTCTCTACCAGTCAACCCGGGATGATTTGAGAAAGTGTGGCAGTTGTAAACAATCACTTCATGAATAGGTATTATCACTCTCCGAAGTGCATTCTGTAGAAATGAGACGAGTAAGCTGTTAGTTATTATTTACCTTCCTGCCTCCTATCGTATCATACCTACTTTAAACTACCAAGCTTTAGACAAAACCAGCAAAAAAAATTTAATATAAACAAATATTTTATTTGTAAGTCTATGGAATCCATCTATCCAATGATCTATTCTACAAGTAGGTATTCTCCGAATCCGACAAAGTTTGATCAGGTTGCTTATACAGAGTATTCAGAGCTAACTTTCCTAGTGGTTCGTGTTTGGTGTCACTAAAATATGGGATTTTTTGGACGACTTCAAAAAAGGAAGAGATTCTACTGTATATACCTACATAAAAAATACTGTATGCATTTTTTATGTATGGTCACCGATTTCTCATTTCTAGTGAGACCAGATTTTGAAGATTCTTTTTCTTAAATAGGCTACTTCAGGGGTGGTCCTATATAAATTTGGAACAAATCCACCCTAAGGGTAAAAAACCATAAAGGTAGCAAAATAAGGAATGTAGTTTTTAATGTAATTATTGGAGACATTGAGATTGTGATATTCTTAGTACACTCAAAAGCATAAAAAAAACTTAACAAAAAGTAAAATCCAACTTCAAAAAACTAAATAGTACCTACCTATAAGATAATTTCACATTCTCAAATCGGAGCCTTAGTTCTTTGAAGTCTGCTTTTAGATACTTTTTGTTAAAAGTTATTTTTAATTATCAGCGAAATAATGTGCTCAATTCAGCCATAAATATGCACAACACTGGTTGTTTTCCCTTTATGTCGATCTAATCTATTTCAAACTACAACCACAGCACATTTATCTACTCTAGTTGTAGCTTATTGCTACAATATTCAAAAAGTCAAGGCTACAAACAACGAAACTACCGGCGTTTCTAACTACGCGTAATATATATACAAGTACGTAACATCTTATAGCTAACGTGAAGCACCAACGCTCCGGGAAGTCTGCAGTCTGTGAACATGTTCAAGATCGTCCCCACTATTACATCTCATTCAATAAGTCACAAATCCAAAAGAACACCAATTTCTGCCAAAGATATTTTGCGAGGCTATTTAAAAAACATCCTAATTTCAATAGAGAAGATGGATGAGTGCTACCATCTGCTTTGGATAATATAATTAATAAAATTAAATCCAAACCCAAGCATACCACTGCAAGACTTCAAGATATTGTAGGCTCGTTCTGCGTAGATCGGCCCAAAAATTAATATTCAAAGTTGAAGATAGCCGGGCTAACTATGACATCGGAACGTTAAACACCTCAGTCCCTCCCATGACCATGGGTGCTGTAAAGCACCCAAAACGTCGGGAATTAAAAAGTTAAAATTAAACGCGATCAAATAAGTAAAATGAGTTTCATTTAATGTGTAGTATTCGCGTAAATATAAGAAATTATTATATGAGTGAGTAGCTCAGTGAGCAGTGAGTGAGTAGCAGTGAGCAGTGAGTGAGTGGACAAATGCGACCGCGACGCATCTGCCCGCGACGCGACTCATGCATGCTCACGCGACAGTGTGATTTAGTTCAGGCGGTGGTCAGTGGCTGTGGGTTAATGTCATTACAATAAAACGTGCGCGCGCAGCTGCCCGAGCCACTCCTCCACATTTCAACGTCTCAAAATAATGAGCCGCCATGTAAACACGTCGGCTAAACCATGCTACTATCACACCTAGCTAATTATATGAATTCGTTATTAATTTTTTACGATTCTTTAATTATAATATATGCAAACAACCTGTTCACGGACTATTTTAAGGCACGAATTTTAAATGTATCAAGATGTGTTCATTTAGTGTACTGATTACGTGGTGTTTTACGCAATTTTCTGACGGTTTCGTGGCGCAGTGGCTTAGCAATGAGTTGCGGCGTTGAAGGCCGTCGGTTCGAATCCCGCACGGAACAAGTATTTGCATGGCCTACAAATAATCGTTCCGGGTCTGGATGTTTGTTCTTGTGAAATTTATGTATGTAAACTGCCTCCACGATACAGGAGAAAATCCTAGTGTCGGGGTAACCTTTTCATTAAAAAAAAGGAAAGTAGAATTTGCGCGATATGTAGAATTTAAATTTTCGGAATTATTAGAGCTAGGAACAAGAAGTGTTCAGAGGCGGGTGCGACGTGGCCACCACTCAGAACCTCAGGACACTGTCACAGACTAACTAGAGAATACAGAGATTCAATCTAATGACCTTGTACAAAAGCATATGATTGTCATTCACACCAAATGTAATTATATTTATTCTCAATTAAAAATCAAAGTATAGATGCGTCGTTATTTTTGCGGTACTAAGATGTAACCACAGTGCCTCATGTGCTAGTGCTTCCATCTCTACAGTATCTAATAATACAGTATATAGGTATAACCTTTAGTTTTAAGACGTTTTGACGAGATAATTTCCGTAATAATGTACCTAAATTTGTATAAATAAATAAATTTAAAAAAATACTACAACACTTTGTGATATTTTAATTTCACATGCAGTACATAGTTTCGTTACAAATTGTTGCCAGTGCACCCTAAATAACGGACAGTATTTCTTGTAGGTACTCAGGCCCTAAGTTATAAGACAGCAAATTCGAACTGTTGAATAAACGTTACTTCTATTACATCCATTCTCCGCATTTTGAGGAAATCCCGTGCCTATTTCTTCGATGCATTTATTGGATAATGATTTAAAATGTAATAAATATGCGAGTTTAATTGCATTGCGACTGCCCCGTTGGTCTAGTGGTCGTAAACGCGGTTGCTGATTATGACACTGGGTTCGGATCCCGGGTCGGGCCAAAATCAGTTATAGGGTTTTTCTGTCAAGAAATTCTCAGTAGTAGCCCGGAGTCAGGAAGTTGGCTGTGTTTCACCCCGTGCCGAGGACATTATTTACAAATATGCGATTTACTCCAAAATAATAGTGACTTATGTCCTACATCGAGGCCGCAACACACAAAGTAGGTACTGTGCGCCCGAAATAAAACAAGACTACTGCTAGGCCGAGGAGCACTTCGAGGGGCGCATTCTTAAATATGATTAGCTCGCAGTCGCACCTAAACGCTGTCGCCGATCTAAACGAGGCAAAAAGCGACCGCTGTCCGATGGGAGATGAATCGGCGATAGGACGCTGAGCGGTGTTCCCTCTGTAACCATGGAAATAAAGGCGCTTCTGCGACACGCAAAAACTTAAACCTTTGTGAGACGCAGCGTGCCGCTTTAGCTCACTTTAGGTATAGTTTGCTGTAGTCATAGTCGTAATCATTAATTCCAAAAACAATATAATTTGTGTGGGAAAGCTTTATTAAAACATAAAATATAAAATTAAATTAATTAACATCATTCGTATTTACTTCAAAATGTCTTGAAATTAATTAATATCTAATTAAAGTATGCACGCAATAGGAATCACTTTTTGTTATTATAGATTAATATAGAGTAAGAGTGACAAGCGAACACACAGTCCACCTGATGGTAATTGGATGCTGTGGCCCATAGACATTTACATCTATCCTTAGTTAAGAATCAAAATGCAGATGCGTTGTCACCCCTGAGTACTAAGCTGAAATGTCTCGTTTCCAGTAAAAAGGGTCTCCGGGCATCTACACAGCAGCATTGAGCTCCTATTTTACGCTGCTATTCTGTGAGAGCGTGGTTCTTCCCCGGTCGAGCCGACCCATTCGTTCTACAACCATAATATAGCTGCAGCGTGGTTTTTACCAAATTCAATGTAAATCATTCACTATATAGAAACTTTTCCCAATAAAAATTATTTTAACCTTTGTATAATTATGTTAACATTCTTTTTAGGGCAATAGGCATTCTGTTAAACAGTGTTATAGCGTTAGACTCAATTACATGTAATTAAAAAAAAATTGAGTATATCTTTTCGTCTTGTATGGTATCGTCTGGCCATTTCATCGTCAGTTTTATATCTGTTCGGATATTCGACAAGATCAGTGAGTAGGTAAGGTTAGAATATAAAGGGCACACAGAGAATGTACAAATTTAAAAAAGTTCTCTACATGATTGCCTCTGGAGTGTGTGAGACATGATTCTTACTGTTCTTTATTGTTTATTAAACGATTTTTTTACATTACTACTGATTCTTAAGTGAGATTCTAGTAGAACGTAACATATGTATACCTATCATTTACTATATATGCTACATATTAAATTTTGTCAAGTATTGGAGTGACTAGTTAATGTAACTTTTATAAAATAGGAAAAGAAAAAAGGTTAAACGTATTGACTATTATATAAACCTTGCTAAGTTATATATAGATACTAATATCAACGAATGTAACAAATTTTCTTTTAAATTGAAGAACGTTGCATATTCCCAAGGAATTTCTATGGTATTTGGCACCGGTTCAGATCTCAAGTTTTTTGTCGGCTAAGCCAGCAACGCCGATTGTCGTTCGCACCGAACTTGGCCTCGTTTTCACATTCATGTATTTGGTGGGTTCGTCCCTTAGCTAGCGCGGTTTATATTTCATTCGTACATTCGTACATTCGTAGTTGGTCACACGTAGTACATTGTTTAATTATCAATATAAATTATAGCAATTCATTGAGCCTGATTCCCCGCGCAACATTAACATAAGTGGGCACGCTCTCGGAGCAACAGAACGTTCGTGGTGCCCGTGGTGCCCGTGGTGGCGCAGCAGGGGCGGCTGAATATGTTCCAAAATTATAATAATGTTGTCTTCATGACCGCGACTACCGGTTTCCAAAAAATGAAGATGGAAGAATGCGGTGGAAGAAGCAATTTATGCAAACTATCGAGTGCGTGGAATTTATTACGATTGGATTTCATAGGTTTTAATTTTTTTGCGCGGAACCATAATTCTTCTTCTAAAATAAAAGTAGTCTAAGCTACTTTTTATAACATCAGCTATCTGCAGGTGAAAGTCCCGTCAAGATCGGTCCAGCTATTTCGGAGGTTAGCCGGAACAAACAGACAGACAAAACTTTTTTTTTTGTTACCTATAAGTAGCGTATACTTTCATATGTGTTTAGTACAAAGCTGTTATTTAGACATTAAAAACAGACACTTCAATTTTATTTATTTGTATTCGTCCGGTTTCCAAGGGACGGAATGCGGTGGAAGAAGCAATAATTCATACAAACTATCGAGTGCTAATTAAATTATTTATGAAAAATGAATAATCATACAGACAGTTCGCAGAGCAGCAACTAGACACCGACCAGCAATATTATTGAACGAGGGAGTAACAAGTTGCTTTGCTTCTTGTATATTGGCAGTGTGGACCTTTTTTTAAGTCTACACAACATTTTGGTGCTTGTTAAGAGCGTGTTATGAATTATGAATAGTTGATGTGTTCGATTTAATTGCATAGGTACTAAACTGCATGCATGACCATAATTTGATTTTCTGCGATGCAATATATCCGGTAATTAGCCCTTCTATCGGAATCAGAATGCGCCTGCTAGAATTTTACACATTTATCCGAGTAATCACGTCTATCTCGTTTAACATTAATATTTTACATGATATTAATAAATGTAAGTTTTCAAAATTATTCTACGAAATAGATTTCTAATTTAAAATAACCCTTAACATTGCATGTAGTTAGATAGCGGGGGAAGCAAGTTTGTTAGAAAAGTGTAGAGATTAATTTATCTTTTTGAAATATTATTAGAGGTTAATGTAGGTATCTTTCTGAGATATTTCTAAAAGCAGAAGAATTAAAAAAAATGTGTAAAAAAATAAAGAATACAGCACTGAGGCATTGTTTTGCGTACCTATATATGTCGCAGGTTTATAAAATCAGGTTTTTGATCAAAAACCTAGGCTTTTGATCTAAAACCGGAAGAAGAAAGTTATTACTTAATCTTATCGTTATCCTGAACAAATCCTGTTTTTTGATCAAATACTTGAACTTGTTTTGGTTTATGATAAAATTTAAGCTTAGATTAAATTAGATTAGGTTAGGTGAGGTTAGGTTTATTTTATCATAAAACTAAATCAGTCTAGGCTTTTGATCAAAAAACAAGATTTTCTCAGGTTCATGATAACATAAAGTAGTAAGTTTGTCTTCTTCTGGTTCTTGATTTAAAGCCTAGGCTTTCGTTCAAAAACCTGATTTCATCATAAACCTGGGACATATACATACCTACACTAGAAACCGAAAGCTTTTATTTAAAACGCAACTTTTCAACGATGATGAAACTGTGTGCCCATCTGCATGTGTGTGTTTTCAATTTTTTAAAATTAATTTGGTGAGCGTAAAAATATCAGCCCTCATTATCAGCGTTGAGACTAGTTCTGTAGTTACAAAACTAACTTCGTATCTATCTATAATGTAACTGTAACTATCGTAGTAAAATGGCTTCTTAGAAAGATAATTTATATTCATTGTTAAAATTTAAAATAGAAATTCACATAATAAGTAACAATATTTTTATATTTTGTATATAATATTAAAATAATATTGTTAATATTACAAAAGTGGTTATGTTCAAATATTTGTAACGGATAATTTATTTTTACTATTGATCACTCACATTTTCCTTTGATCAAACAAAACGATGATTTACCTACATTCATATTGATTGTTAAAAATATAATATTAATTTGCAGCAGTACATAAATGAAAATGAAAATGCGGCTTTCGTGCATATCCAGAATAAAGCTTTTATCTAATGAATAGATATATATAGGCAATAAAACAAGGCAGTAAAAGGAACGGTAATTAAAAAAATGAGATTTGCCTTGAAATTAACGAATCACCTGAATTATTCATAACTATCTTATAACAATAGCTTGCCTCTGAAAATGTAACAAAATGTTTCTCTTCTGATAGTTAAAACGCACGACTTTGTAAGTTTTTACACCAGCTCTCAAGGTTCGTGTTATGGATGAATAAGAGTCGGCCCAACAATTATTACACATTTTTCCAAAATATATTTTATTTTTTCTAAACACAAAATAATACTCGTACGTTATTGAAAAAAGGATCTCAAGCAGATTGGAGCACCCATCCATCTTCTCTATTGAAATTAGGATGTTTTTTTAATTTCAATAGCCCCGCCAATCATCCTTGGTAGGAATCGGTGTTCTTTTGCGAGGATTTATGGTCTATCAAATCTAATGTAATGGCGGGGACGATCTTGAACATGTTCACAAACTGCAGACTTTCCGGAACGTCGGTGCTTCAAGTCAGCTATATGTTATTTTACGCGTTTACACTTTTACTAATTTTAATAGAGAAGATGGATGGGTGCTGCCATCTGCTTGGGATCCTATAATTAATAAAATTAAATCCAAACACAATTATACCACTGCAAGACTTCAAGATACTGTAAGCTCATTCTGCGTAGATCGGACCAAAAATTAATATTCAAAATCTGAAGGTAGCCGGGCTAACTATGACATCGGGACGTCAAACACCTCACTCACCCCCGTGACCATGGGTGCTGTAAAGCACCCGAAACGTCGGGAATTAAAAAGTTACAACTAAACGCGATGATTTTTACGGATGTATATTATAATCCGTAAAAATTAGTTTCATTTAATGTGTAGTCTTCGCGTAAATATAAGAAATCATTACGTGAAATAATCTAGAACAATTTTTTTTAAATTGTTCTAGATTATTTAATTATCTAGATTAAAAATATTTTACAATAGGTGCCTTCTGTTGTTTTAATGAAGTAAATTTTTATACTTTATATCGTATAAATACAAACATTTTATTTTACAGCTGAGACATCAACTACAACCACATCAACAAACGTAGGTATTTATACGGTAAGAAAGTAGGTATGTCTTAATTATTTTCATGAGCGTTTCGCATGTATGTTGGTGCATCGAATTATTTTTTACAGTGGAAAAGGGGGCAAACGAGCATTCGGCTCACCTGATGGCAAGTGACTGCCGCCGCCTATGAACAACTGCAACACCAGGAGAATTGCAGGTGCGTTGCAGGCCTTTTAGAAAGCACTTGTTTTGTTGAAAGTCCCTAAGTCATTGAATAAAATGATTTTATGGATATATATTCAACTTCTATTTATTCCTGACGTTTCGTAAGTCTAAGCCTAAGTCGTATCGGTCCAGAAAAGCCGCTGGTGGTAGATAAATAAACTATGGCGTACATATAAAACATTACGCGCTGTGGATTTTAAAGCCTAAAAAGCAACTAATACAAACAAACACTATAAAATACAATCAATACAGAGACGCAATAATTACTTCACTTCAGATAGATACCTCTAAGTATTAAAGAAAAATTTTAATTAGAACCAAAAATTTCAGGTTGCATTTAGTTATTGATTTTAAACTAACTTCCCAATGAGCAGACTTGTAATTTTGAACAAAGCTCAGAATTGGATGTATATTAACATTATACATAATTTTTAAATTTTACTTCTTATTTAGGGGTGTCGGTATTTTTACAATATTAAAAATCTAAAGAACTCTTTCATATAAATAGTGACTATTTAAAAGTCAATGTCAATGTTGGTTTCGATTAGGCCTACGCAATATTGCGATATGATGCAAGCGGGCAAGCGGAGCGTGAACCGTCTCATGGGCTATGAATTCAGATGAGAGTTAAGTGAGCGTGCAAGTGAGCAGCAGTGAACTAGTGAGCTTATTACGTCAGTAGAAGGGGCGACGCCAACCGCACGGATGAAGTGCACCCAGCCTCCCACCGCGCCGGGATTAATTATTGGTGTTTGCAGATAATTATATAGAGATAACTATTAATAGACACTCGTTATTTCACGAACGCTTTAATTCACTTCCTTTCTATTTAAATTGAGCGGAATTCGAAAAAGTTTCACATTAAATTGAGATCAGTTTATTGATATTTGTTAAAAACGCGTAATTTGGCTAGGGTGGATTACCTGCCACGCCCTAATACTTTTCGCCTTTTTACTTAATAAATAAGGTTTCTACTGGTCTTAACTACAAATATGATCTACTAAAAAATCTTCCTAATTAGAGGAAAGTATGTTTCAAATATTACCACGCAGTTATAAATCTATCAGTGTTAAATTTAAAATCAAAACACGTAGGCAACGGCCAGTGCTCATTTTCCTAATTTTTTGACAAGTTATGGTCCCGATAAAATCAGGCTTATTTTACATTATCTCCTTTTTTTTAATAGGACAGGGTGACAAACGAGCACACAGTCCACCTGATGGTAAGTGGTTGCTGTGGCCCATAGACATCCTCAATAAAGAATCAAAATGCTATGCGTTGTCACCCCGGAGGATTAAGATTGAAGGCCTCATTTCCAGTAAAAAGGGTTGGCATAAACTGGAATAGATATCATGAATTAGGACATAACTTATTTTGAGACTTTAGACGACATCGCTAAGGAAGTTATGACCAATTCCTTTGTTATAAAATTGGTTTTTGAACTGAAAGTTTGGCAAAAGATGCTCTTGTATGAGACATTTGATGTATATTAAGAACACCACATAAATTGTATTTTAAGAAAGACAAAAACAAAGGCCTAATGGTTTCTTTTCTCATGTATATTCATACATACATACTTAACCCTATGTTAGACTGGCATTAGGTACACAGAAGGACGACGTTCGGTACAGAGTGGCTGGATTTACACCATAACGACTTTTTTAGTTTATCGCCGTTTTTTAAATTGTTCTTGCAATAACATGATTACATGATTGTGAATGAATATTCATTACATTTTGGGTTTTATTTACATTACAGTTCATTGAAAAGTGTAAAAGAAGATTGTGCTCTTATCAAAAGAATTTTTAAAGTTTAAATTGGCACTAAAAGGCATATTATTATCTATTATCATATTATCTACCCTACCTATATTAATGTCACGAACGCACATCGCGGCAAAATTGAACATACCATCCTCACCATCTGGATGCTTGGCGGTCCACCACTGTGCGTTTTACTAGGAGTTTTCTTCCTCGTACAACATCTTTGTGGAATTTTTTACCACTTTCCGGACCGATACGACTTAGGGGCCTTCAAGAAAAGAGCTTACTCCTTTCTAAAAGGCCGGCAACGCATCTGCAATTTCCCTGGTGTTGCGGTTGTGTATGGCTCGTTTGCCTCCTCTTCCAAAAAAATATTGTTACATGGTAAATATTGTTGTACCTATATAATATAGTGAATATAATAGTGCTTTGTGGAATTCCTTGAGGGAGGCCCATGTTCAGAAGTGGACTTGAGAAGGGCATGATGATAAGGTAATGCCGATGATTATGATGATAGTGAATATTGTTGCGATGCGACATAAAGAAATCGCCATTTTATAAATTATCATCGTTCTGTTCTATTGTCTTTTCGGCATTATATATTATTATTGATTGCTTATTATTTGTAATATTTTATAAATTAAAAAACTTAACGTAGGTAAGAGTTGAACGCCGGATTAATTCTGACTGGGGTTAATTTCCTACCTACTTTAGTACTTTAGTACAGTACCTACTTTAAATATTTATGTAGAGTGCAATACTAGATCAATCTAGGTATTCGAGACGTTTTGCAATGTGGTAAATGGTTCACTATTCCTCTGTTTATTTTAGGTATGAAACAAACAATATAAAAACTCTGAATAGGTACTATTGTAAACACAGGAAAAACCCCACCAAATAAAATCCAGACTACAGTGGGTGGAACATATTAAAATACTACTGCTTAAATTAAGTTTTACCGCTCGTTTGCCGATAACCGACCGCCCGCATTCGTAACATTAGGCTGTTTATACACTAGACCAAATTTATTATGAATACAATACACATTTTAGGAAGCGATTCCGAGGAAAAATATTTGTTGAGATGAATTGAAATTATTGAAAAATTGGTCATGACATTGAGCCGTAATGGCGGAAACAGTGCATTATTATTTAAAAAAAAATGTACTTATTATTCTCGGAAAGAATGGTGACGCGGTCTACTACGTAGGTATAATAAAACTAAATATATCTTTGGTAGATGAGGCTAATTTATGTGTTTCTAATTGTGACACAACACAGTTTAATTTACGATTGCGTGTTTTAGGTACGAACATAAAATAAGAAGACGACTCCTCAGCTATATGCACCTGCTACTGCAGTGTTTTTGGTTTATTTTTATATAACGAATTATTTAATATATTCATTTATATATAATGAGACGTACAATTTCCACTTTTTGTTATATTTGTTTTTTTTATTTTATTTTATTACATTTTAACTTATATAAGTTAGAACTATTAATTTATTACTGTGTTTAAGGTATTAATTCTCTATTTCTGGCAAACAAATGTATTTTCTTACATTCTTTCTTTCTATTTACTTACTTCACATTGTCCTATGAATATTAATATATTTATTCATTTGTTCTTCTTAAGCGTAAATATCACATGTGCTGCTAAATTATTAAAAGTAATTCAAAGTTAATTATAGAATATGACACTCGTACAACCTAACCACATGAGTTGAAATATCACTTTGCTGTATCGTTGCTCCCTTATTACGTTATTGGAATAAGGCTTATATATGTAATATATTTAAGCGCCTAAAAGGTAATTTCTATAATACTATCAGGTACATTAATAAAATTTCAAGATTTCACAGAACGCCGTGAAATCCAAGTTTGATTCCCGACGGCATCAAAAAATTGTTAGTTGCAATTTTAAGTGCTGATTTTCCAAGTGCTCAGTGGTGAAGGAAAACATCGTAAGGAAGCCTCCATGTCTGAGGAATTGAGGAATGAAAAAGTATTTCGAGGATATGTGAAGCCCGCCAACACGCTCAGGAGCAGCGTGTTGGAATAATTGCTCTAGTATTGAGGACGCCTAAGCCCAGCAGTGGGACATAATATAGTAACCAGTAACTTTAATTTTTACTTTTTTGTCGACGGCTACGTGGCGCAGTGGCTTAGCAATGAGTTGCAGCGCTAAGGGCCGCGAATTCGAAAAAGTAAAAGTAAGTAAATTATTTATTTACTTTTACTTTTCTATGTTAGTTTCTATGTAAGTTTATGTATGTAAACTGCCACCACGATACAGGAGAAGTTTAAAAAAAAATGAAATGACTTTTACTTTTAAAATAATTAGTGATCAATAATAGTTAAAGTTTTGAAAAAGCGTTCACGAACGAGTATTTGATAACGATCTTATTGGTGTCATTTTGATAAGACAGGATCAGTTTGACTGTTAGCTCGGTCGACACTCTTATATTAAGTATAACATACTATATTATATAAAATTTGTACAACCGACTTCAATATAAATAAAATGAGAACATCATCAATGTAGTCGAAGTCAATTAAATTCGCATTATTAAGGATAACTGAAAAACTTACTGATCATATCTTCATCAAATTTATATGGGACCATAATATAAGAAGCACGAGCTATCAATTAAAAAAAGAATCATCAAAATCGGTTCACCTAGAACAAATTATATTTAGAATATAAATATATACTTTTTTAATTTTGTACATTGTTTGTACTTTGTTCATGCTTTTCTTTTCTTCATGTATTGTATTGTATGTAAATATCTTTTTCTTTCGCTCAAGCAAACCCAAACGGCTTTTTTCAAAGCCACCGAAGGTATGCAATTGCTGATATGTCATACAATATATCTAGCAGTAGTATGCCTTCTGTGTGCTTTGTTAAACACGTCCTCGACAGCACTGAATATGAAACTGAAGAGTGGGGACAGATCAAGATTGGTACATTTTTATAAAACAGCTAAAAACAACAAAACCATATCTTGTACTTGCCCTAGTTTGGAGCCCTAGCTACGCCACTGCCCCGACTACAGAATCTATTAAAACAGAAGCTATTACCTACGATTTTTTTAAATAATTTTAAGTATCTACCTCTTTTCATGAGGGTTTTACAGAAACTTTTTTATTCAATATATATATAGATTATAAATAATACTTATTGAAAGTCACTCTTTTGTTTAATTACCACTGGTTCGAAAAAAAACCTCTGTCCTGGGAAGAACCAACAAGAAACCCAGCGGGACATTTTTTTTAAATAACAGCTTACAATGATGTATGTTACACAATTAACAAACACAACAAATTAGAAATAGCTTGGTAGCGATCACCTCATTCTCAGGGGTTATTATCATCCATAAATTCCTTAATATTATAATAACCCTTTTTATACAAACTTTGTTTAATAAAGTTTTTGAACTTTGAGCAGGTCAAATTTTGCATATTTTCTGGGCTTTTATTGTGAAAGCGTATACATCGCCCCAAGAATGAATTACTGACTCGATGGAGTCGAGTAACTGGTACTACTAGCTTGTGTCTGTTCCTAGTATTTACAGAATGAATATCACTTAATTTTGTAAAACTACTTTTATTTTTGTGTACGTACATTACATTTTCATAAATGTATTGAGATGCCAAAGTTAATATATTAATTTCCTTAAATTTTTGTCGCAGCGACTCATTAGGCTCTAAATCATAAATTGCTCTTATTTAACAATTTATTAAAACAATTATATTTGTTTTACAGAAGAGGGCCTCTTCTGTAAAACAAATATAATTTCAGTGTCAGCTGCGTGTCCCCATAGCAAAATACCATACGACATTATGCTATGGAAATAGCTAAAGTAAACTAGTCTAGCTATTTCAACACAGGTAAGATTTCTAATCTTTTTTACAGCATATGCTGCAGAACTAAGTCTGCTTGCTAGTTTTGATATATGGGGGCTCCATTGAAGCTTCGCTTCTAGTGTGATTCCAAAAAAATGGTGGTATTTACAAGACTCAGTTCCTCCCCATTTAAAATCACATTAGTATTTAATTGTTTGACATTTGGAGTCATGAATTTTATACATTTCATTTTAGTGCCATTTAAATGCAAATTATTAACATTGAACCAATTTATTAATTTAGATATAGCATTATTTACTTCGTCATATTTTAGTAATTGTCGTCTTAATTTGAAAATTAAAGAAGTGTCATCAGCAAATAATACAATATCATGGTTATCCCCTACTATGTAAGGTAAGTCATTAATGTATACAAGAAACAGAAAGGGGCCGAGAATTGAGCCTTGAGGCATTTGTACCATTTTTACCATCGACCCGGAAGAGCTCATGCTGTTAATGAAAACTTTTTGCGTTCTGTTACTTAAATATGAAATAATTAATTTAAGAGCATCACTTCTTACACCGTAGTGTTGAAGTTTCCTGATCAATGTTTCATGGTGAACACAATCGAAGGCCTTGGATAGGTCACAGAATATACCCAAAGCATCCTGTGAATTCTCCCATGCATTAAAGATATATTTAATCAGCTCAACACAGGCATCAGTTGTCGAGCGACCCCTTGTGAAACCAAATTGATATTTATGAAGCAAATTATTTATATTAAAGAAATTTAACATTTGATCAAGAATAATTTATTCAAAAATCTTACTAAGTGTTGGTAGTACAGAAATAGGTCTAAAATTGGCGGGGTCTAATGTACTACCAGATTTAAATAAAGGTATTACATTACTATGCTTCATTAAATCAGGAAACACACCAGATTCGATACTAGTATTAAAAATAATAGCTAGATGAGGCGCGATTGTATCTATTATAGACCCAATAACATTAACGGAAATCCCCCACAGATCCGCAGTTTTCTTAATATCAATAGTTTTAAAATATTTTATAATATTTTTTGATGATACTTTATGAAATTTAAAATTCTTTGTGCACGCATTTACATTTTGTTAAAGTAATGATTCGGCAACAGCAGGAGAAGAATTCAGTGACTTAGTGGTTAAGATCGGAATATCGGTAAAATATTTCTCAAAAACCATTGCAACGTCCTGATCTGATTCAGTTAATTTGTTGTTAACACTTAACTGGTAGTTTGAATTGCGAAAGTTGATCTACATTTATAGTTACATACTTATTTAAAGTTTAACTCTTTTAATACCTAACTACACTATCAAGTAGGTAGTAATTTTATTTAGCGTGTCCCTCAAAATTGTAAGTTGTAGGTACCTCGGCTAAGCATGAAAACACAAATGCCTATTATAACCTGGCTGCGCTTGTTTGTTAATTGAATTTCAGGCGGCTTAACGATGGCGTCATGCAGAATTTACGTTGTTATAGTGAGCATTTCATTTCTATTTTAACGTTTACAGACATGTTTAAATAATTTAATTATTTTTGATATATTGTTTGATTTGAGATTACACATCAAAGATTTTAAGAGAAAAGATGTCGAGTTGTATTTATTAAAACAAGACATTCAATCACAAAGTTAACTACATAAAACCTTTGATTGACATGTACCTATATAGACATAATCAGAGTCTGTCCTCTCGTTTCCTTCAAACTAAGCATAATATCTATATTATTTTTTATACATGCGTATAATATCTATACATATAAATGAAATGGAAGTGTCTGTCTGTAATATCGAAATAAATGTCTTGTAGTGAACTAAGAGGGTTAGGTGGTAATTTTGTCTTTCTGTCTTTCTGTCTGTCTGTGCGATCTAATCTTTGGAATAGTTGAATCGATTGTAAAAAAACTTTCACGTACAGATAGAGAACAGTGCCAGGAGTTATCTAGGCTATTTATTTTATTTATTTATTTTATTGTCAAGGGAAAAATACATAATTATTAGTCTAATACATAACACATATTAACACTTACTACATTATATCTTACATTTAACAATAAAGTTTCCACAGTTAAGTAACTCATCGACAACAAGCGAACATCATGACATACTTTGTTGTGTAAAACTAAAGTTAAGTCTAAGTAAAGTGTAATATTAAAGTGAAATATTAATTTTAACTATTACCCATTACAGTTTCAATTTACTTTTTAAACTGTCCATATGACAGAGAAAATACATCAACATGTGAAAATATGTTATTATAAGATTTACATCCACAGTTATAAAATTGTTCTTGCCATATTTAGTGCGCATAGTAGCAGTACAAAATAAAAGTTTCTTTCTATCACTTATCCTTTGGCATCTGAAATTTATTTCACTTAGAAGTGGTATGGAGTCGACCCTATTATGAATGATTTTATATAAAAACATCTGATCCCTGACAGTACGGCGAGATTTTAGGTCAGAGGCTAATCTACACAAAATAGAGGCATCATCGGCTGATCTAAATTGGATATGCTGCTTCAGAAATTTATTGTGAATTTTTTCAATTGACTCTATATAAATATTATATTGAAGATTCCAAACTGTTGAGCAATATTCTAATATTGAGCGGACCAATGAATAATACAAAATAATTAGAATTGAGGGTTTTTAAAGTCTTTAGTAATTCGAAAGACAAATCCAAGCATCTTATAGGACTTGTTAACTATTTTATCAATATGAGATTTAAATATTAATTTTTGATCCAAATACACGCCCAGCTCACGCAACTTGGTTACTGACATAATATCGACTCATTATTTATTTTATAATCAAATTCTATAGGTTTGTTTTTCCTGCTGAATGTTATAACATTACATTTGTTAATATTTAAGAACAATAGATTGTTTGCGCAATATGAGTACCTATAATCTATTAATATCTTCTTGTAGTAGCTCACAGTCATGTTCGTTTTAATAATTTTAAAAAAATTCTTATCGTCAGCAAATAGGAGTATGTTCGAATGTTGGAATTGATATTAAGAATTTTAAAAAAAAACCTTCTAAAATAAATGGTCGTTGATTATATTATAATATATAAATCTAAATAATGGCGTTACTTAGACTTAAGATTACATACTACACTAAAACATTAATGGATCTAAAACCGGGCCAAGCCGGGGCTGGTCGCTATACATGTTTTATCATTTGAAAATTGTTTTAATTACGTTTACAACCATTTCATTACGATAATCATTAGAGCCTTAATAGGTAAATAAACGACTTCTGGTTTATTACATTGTATTTAAGGTCAACAGGAGAGCAAGGAAGAGGTTCGACCGCCGACGGCGCATTTCCTCTTACCTCTATACCTGCCTACTACCTACATGCCGCTAGCCTAGGTCATCTAGTTATTGCGTCAGAACCATTTTTAATTAACTAAATTGTACTAGGTTTATATTTAACAGCTCTGCTTTAGCTTTCCGATAGTTATTATAAGATCTAGTCAAGTGCACATTGTATAGGTACCTATAGGCATTTTTTTATTGAATAAAGGTGACAAGCGAGCACACAGCCCACCTGATGGTGAGTGGATACTGTGGCCCATAGACATCTACATTTGTCCTCGATTAAGAATCAAAATACAAATGCGTTTTCACCCCTGAGGACTAAGATGGAATGCCTCGCGTATCCAGTAAAAAGGGTCAAAAGGAGTGAAGGTTCTCTACACCATACGAAACACAGCAAAATTGAGCTGCTATTTTACGCTGGCATTCTTTGAGAGCGTGGTCCTACCCCGGTCGAGCCGACCCATTCGTGCCACAACCATAATATAGCTGCAGCATAGCTATACTACGTACAACGTAGATA
The DNA here is from genome assembly GCA_029286625.1 of Parnassius orleans. Lineage (NCBI taxonomy): Eukaryota > Metazoa > Arthropoda > Insecta > Lepidoptera > Papilionidae > Parnassius > Parnassius orleans. The sequence goes on along the minus strand of JAGSMP010000181.1, from coordinate 1,725,255 downwards.
TATTACGTATATACGTATACCTAAGAGTAAAAATCTAGAGCCAACTACGTTAGTACCGTGGTGACCTATTTTGTCCCGTGGGTGTCGTAAGAGGGGACTATGGGAAAAGCCAGAAAAATCTTATGGATTCTGATAGATGGCGGGATAAACATCTCGTTTACGCCAGGCGTAAAACACGCAGATCGGCGACGCGACGGGAAGCTGCGTCAAATGCGCAATACGTATGCAGGGCTAGCATGGGCAGGAGACAATTTTATCCCCGGGGAAAGGAGAAAATGTTTATCCCCTCGCTTAGTTTTATCCACCCGTCGAGCATGGGCACACCGGTGAATATAATATCCACAGTAGATAAAATGGGAGATAGACTTAGACTTAGATAGATTTTTTTGTATGAATATAAACTTTAACCCACGTCCAATGAACTAGGATAAAATAGTCCCCTTTTAAATGTTAAAAAGTATATTTTTTATCTTTCATTTAGCCCCATGCTACGGACGGGGGATACCTATATGTCTACTCGTTATGTCAAACGGGGATATACTTCTCCCCGTTGCCGTGCTCTGGCATAAGGACAAGATAATTTTATCTCTTGTCAGTGGATATAATCGGGGTATAAATTTTTTGTCCTCAGTCCATGCTAGCCGAGCTGGTAGCGACTGCGATGGTCAATCCATCTGCCAAGAGACATCCTGTCTACGACTACTAACTTTAACTCGTATACAACGTATTATTATTCACTTCCATGTTAATTTTACTATAATTTAGATCCTACTGTTATTTACATCGGTAAAAAGTAACTAGCTATAAGTAAGCTAAAGTAATAGGTATCATACATCGTGAATGTTCTCCCTCTGAGGCACTCTATGGGGGAGGGCTATGTTCAGCCGTGGTCATCTATACATTTTGCTTCGGCAGTTTTCCAAGATTTATACTTGTATGTACGTAGGTACTTGTGCGTTATTGTCACGGTGTAGGCGGTGTAATAATATCCATTACTTTATATCGTCCCTTGGATGTCGTAAAAGACGACAGAAACAACAAACTGAACCAGGAGACGTGAAAAATAAAAAATAAACTGCGGTTGCGAACCCGCCTGCGAATGGTGGCAACTATGGTAAATGTTCCCCCTATGAGGCACATTATGGGGAGGCCTATGTGCAACAGTGGACTTTTACGCTGTAACGGTTTTATAAACTGTAACGGTAACGGTACGCGTTATGGCTAACATTATATATATTTGGAAATATTATAATGTAGCTAATACTCCATCTGGATTAGACAAACAATTAATATTCTTATTAGAATAACGTTAACCGGGAACTTAAACCATCTTAACAATATTCTCCTGTTAGGTATTATTAGCACGCGTTTATATACGCTTGCCCAGTATAATATATATTATTGAGAATATGTAGGTATGTATGAATGTAATGAAATTTTTAAATTCAGTTTTCACCTACTTCCAGACGTCTGAATAATCTGAAATTTTGCAGACGTAGATTGTGAGAACCATAATTTCACGACTCATGAATTTAGAATAGGGAAATGTACACTGATTTGTAGTCAAGCTGAGTAAAAAGATTCAACATGAATCACCATAAATTACGTGTTTCTTAAACTTGTAAAAGCTTGCGTAGATATGTAGTTATCACACATTGTACAATGCGGTATCATCCCGTTTCCCACCTTTTTGCGAGGAAGACTTTTATTTCCCACTGCGGCTGTGGTAGGTGTCAGTGAATCGGTTCGTCGGGAGCACCGGGCACTGCGGCGAGTCACTCAATAGGTATGTATGTAGTACACAACACTAGGCACTCACTCGCGCGCGCCTGAGACTCGGGGAGCGTAACGCGTGAAGAATGCATCCACAACGGCGCGCCGCGCGAGACTGGCGTGCCGACCCGCCGCCGCCATTGGCCGGCCCCGCCCCGCACCCTCCCCTCCCCCCACCAGCACAACCCCTCGCACGCTATTCAACAATTTGCTTTTATTATTTTATTGCGCCTCCACACAAAAAGCAATCGGACACAGCGCTGTTCAGCGCGACCCTTGCTTATTGCGAATACAAAACTTGAAGTCGGGTCTCTCTAATATTTTGAACATTTTAATACAGTTTTAAATAAAATTTTAAATGTTTACGTTGCATTGGTCAGTACGTATAGTGTCACACTGTGGCACAGAATAAATAACTGTGGTTATGTCGGCGGCGACCGGGGATCGATCACCAACGACTGTTGCAGACGAGCCGGAACCGCCCCTTGACACTGCGTTCATTTGATATTGACACGGAATACCGAGGTTACACACTGCTTCGCTGCACAGAATGATAGTAAATGAAATGATCTAACTTAGGCATTATTAGACCAATAGAAATCTAACTAGGTACCTACTTTTTCAAATTAGCACTAACCGGTTTGTCATATAATAACAATAATGAACAAGTAGGATGAAATAACTACCTGCCTACTTAAATATAATATCCTAAAATATATCCTAGGCAACCTACGTATTATCACAGAATATTATTCTCAAATAATATCTACAAAACATTAGTGTAGGTACCCTATTAGGTAATAATATTATCTATCACGTGAGGTATTTAAAGAGGCGGCAGAGGGAAATGAAACAAGTGATAGGCAGCAATATTTTCCTGATAACAAATTCAAAATATAGTAAAAACTGCGGTTACTTACACCCTTACTACCTTATCTATACAACCTTAGATACTTATTTCCCGGAGGATATTTTAGATCCACCGTACCCTCAGATCCGGGGCGGCATTAGAAACAGCTAAATAGAGTAGGAAACTAAGTAATATGTAGGTGTCTACCTAGAAAATGGATAACTATGTAGGTACTTATTTATAATATAGGGTACCTACACGGTGAATTTTCTAAAGAAACTGCATCTGCGAGGAAAAAGTCCATGTCCAGCACTGCACTGTTATGGACTGAATTATGGATGAAGCTAACTATAAATATAACCCTAATAGACATGCATTTTACTGGTAACGAGGCACTCCGTCTTAGGCCTCAGGGGTGACAAATGCATCTTGTTCGTTCTTAATCGAGAATAAACACAAACTAAAAACCAACATAACTACCACCTAATAGGTGTCTATGGGCCACAGCATCTATTAGCCATCAGGTGTTCTGTGTGCTAGATATTCTGGGTGCCTTATTTCTATAACAGTATAGTGATATAGTGACATTATTGAAGATATGACGCACTTACGTCCGTGGGTTACGTAATAAAAGACTGTCAAGAAAACGTGTTGTACACATTCCGAGACTTGAACACGTGGGCACACCAGGAACAGGTCTTCATGGCTGGAATCCCGCGCCTCGCGGTTGGCATACCGTGCGTACGGACTCCCCCGTGTTGTTTTTGATGCATGCCACAGTAGCGGATCTTTCTCAGTAACTCTATTTCTGCTCCCGCATCTGTGTCAGTGCCAGCGCCGGTTGCCATTCACTTATTGCAGTGAACTAACACACAGAATTAAAATATCACTTCTAGTTTATGCTGATTTTAACAATGAGATTCGTTATGTTTTATAAAATAGTACTTTCTAGCGATCCGCCCCGACTTCGTACTGGTAATATCTGAATCTCGACAACAGCACCACCTACCAGGTCCAATTGTGAATATAAACCATTCTCGAATCAGCTTAATCACACACACAAAATTTCATCAAATTTTCAGCCGTTTTGGATGAGTTCAGTCACATACAAACGGACAGAAGAATTTTATATATGTATAAAGATAAGTGTTAGACTTGCAGTCCACCAGTTAATAAGTGGCCAACTGCCCATGGGCGATGGACGATAGAAGCCAGATGTACCTACCTATTGTGCTGTTGCAAATCTGTGAGATTTTGCACATCTAATATAGGCCTTTAAAGGCGAAATACAACAGCGATAGAACTGCTTCTTTATGATCATTATCACATACCTATTTAGATTCTTATTTAAGTAACAAACAAGGCTATGAGAGAGGTATCGCCTACCCAGTGTGGCGCGGGCAATAAGATATAAGTAGTTTAGATACCTATATATAATTGTAAATATCTACGTACATAATATTATATCTACATATAGAGTTTAGTATGCGAGGTGATCTACTGTATACCTAATATACATAAGTAAGAGTTTTGACTGCCTCCTTAGTCTAGTGTTTTTAATTGCGACTATTGATCGTGAGGTCCCGGGCTTGAATCCCGGATTGGGCCAAAATCAGTTATTAGATTTTTGTGTCAAGAAATTCTTTTCACCCTGTTCTTCGGAATGCACATAAAGCCGATGGTCATGCGTCTGATCTTTCGCCGGGTATATCGGTTGTCGTTTCATCGGACTATCGGAATTGTTTATGCTCTTGTCCAGCGCAGATGGCTACTCTGAGCTGATACTAGCGGCGGTGATCGAAATCGATCTTGAGAACAAGTAAATGTAAGATATAAACTATTAAATATAGGTAGGTACCTAATAAAAACTATAATTTTTTAGGTAGGTACTTCTTTATATTGACTCAGTACCTCATTAGTTATGTAGGTATTTAAATTAATGTCAAATTCAATTCGTATGGGTATTTATGTATGCGCCTCTGCTTACAAATAATGCGAGTAATGTATAGTATCTATATGTGTGGGTAATATGGTCATCCGGTTAATATGGTCACTTTCTTATAACTCAAAAACTACAGCCTTGTTTGCATAGAAAGCTCTGTGATACGATAGCTTTTCATCAATAAATCAAATAAGAAAGGTTCAAAAAGCCGCTGCTTTATCGACGCCATTTTGACAGTTGATATAATCTATATTTTAGTCGATTTTTGTATTGTGTAGTAAAGTTAGCTTTTTTTAAGTTGATTTTTCGAAGTGTTCCTAATTATTGCCAAGGTTTGTTTGCTATTTTTTTCTTAATATATTAGTGATAGTATACGACTTTGTGTTTTTGTCTCTGTCGTCCTCCTAATTTTGGTTTTATAGGGCGATAAAGCTTAAGGTGACCATATTGCCCTCACATATCTTAGTATTTAATGAATCACTGGTTGAACATGCAGATTAGATTACTCAAGTCATCATGGAGAAAAGACATCACCTGGGAATAATCCAGCTGCAAGCTAATCAAGATTGGCTAAACTATTCCAGCGACATATAGTATTGAACATTCATTTATTCGTAGTCAGTTGACCGTATAGTGGCGGTGTAAGAATATCTATTACCCCATATCATCCCGTGGGTATCGTAAGAGGCGACAGAGGGAAACAAATCAGGACCTAGGCAGCAGCGTCTTCCTGATTACAACTAAAAATATTAAACTGCGGTTGCCAACCCGTTTACCAAGTGTGGCAACTATGGCAAATATCCCTCTTATGAACCAATCTATGGAGAAGGCGAGGTGCAGTAAACTTTTAATGGGCTATAACGGTAAGCGCCCGGAACTAACCTCCCGGTGGCTATGCCCACTTAGGCAGTTACGAGGGCTCAATAATTTTATTTTCTCCTCGACAAAAGCTTTACAAGGAATTGTGAAGGAAACATCGTCGGCTGCGAATGCAAGAAAATCAGAATGATTATTGTTTAAGATCGACAAAAATGCATTTATTGCATAATAAATCCCTCGGCAACGTGAGTGACTTCGAGACTCTAGGTATCCCGATTCCCCGCGCTCGGCGGTAAACTTTAGGGCTTGACAAGTTTTTACGTGAAGTCGCCTCGGGCCGAACGCGGTGGTACCAAGCCACCCGTAAGGTTAGGTGCCTATAATAATACCTATAACTTGATATAGGCAATCCGGAACATTTAATATAATACCTACTTTTTTTTTTTTTTTTTATAGGAGAGGGGCAAACGAGCATGCGGCTCACCTGATGGTAAGTGACTACCGCCGCCCATGAACAACTGCAACACCAGGGAACCAGAGGAATTGCAGATGCGTTGCCGGCCTTTAAAAGGAGTAGGCTCTTTTCTTGAAGGTCCCTAAGTCGTATCGGTCCGGAAAAATCGCTGGTGGTAAACTATTCCACAAGGAAGTTGTGCGAGGAAGAAAACATCTTCTAAATCGCACAGTGGTGGACCGCCAATTATCCAGATGGTGTGGATGGTATCGGAGTTCTGCCGCGATGTGCGTTCGTGAAATGTGGCGGCTGGGATTAATCCGAACAATTCCTCAGAGCACTCCCGTGGTAAATGCGAAAGAAAATGCAAACAGATGCAACATCTCTTCGCAGCGCCAATGAATCGAGCCGATCGAAAGGACTCGGTCGTCGACGATTCGAGCCGCTCTGCGCTGGATGCGGTCAAGTGGAAGGAGCTGGCACTGGGAGCCCCAGCCCAGAGATGGGAACAGTATTCCATGAGGCCGAACCTGCGCCTTGTAAAGTTGCAGGCGTTGTGCCGGCACGAAATACTGTCCTGCTCTGCTGAGCACGCCAAGCTTTTAGAGGCCAATTTGGCCTTCTTCCAAGTGACCGCGAAACTGCACGTCACTCGATATGTCGACGCCGAGGATTCCGATACTGGCTGAGGCAACAAGGAGTGCCTTGAAACTGAGGAGATACGACAAAGGGTTCTTTTAGCGGTAAACGCGCAAACTTGTGTCTTCTGAGGATTAAACTGGACTAGATTTAGTCGCCCCAATCCGAGACTTTGTTCAGCAAAGACTCGACTTCAGACAAGTTTGTTCCGGTACTGGCGACGTTTTCCCGAGAAATATTCGCACGGCCGGCGTATAGAGCATCACCAGTGCTATCATCCGCATAGCAATGAATGCTACCGGTTTGCAACATATCATTGATATGCAGAAGAAACAGCGTTGGTGATAGCACGCAGCCTTGTGGAACACCAGTTAATAGTTGTAGTCGGAGCATGCACCGTCTACAACGACCTTGATGCTCCGATCTGCAAGAAAGCTGGTGATCCAATTGCACAATTTCTCGGGAAGCCCATAGGAAGGAGCTTCGTAAGAAGCGCTTTGTGCCAAACCCGATCGAAAGCCTTCGCAATGTCCAAACTAACGGCCAATGCCTCCCCTTGACCTACTACCCGCCCATCTATGAGTCAGGTAGACCAGAAGATCACCAGCTGATCGACCCCGACGAAAACCGTATTGGCGGTCACTAATCAGCTGGTGATCCTCAAGGTACCGCATGAGCTGGCAGTTTATAATGGATTCCATTATTTTGGAGAACAAGGGGGTGATGGCGATAGGCCTGTAGTTGGACGGGTCTGAGCGGTTTTTAGGGATCGGTTGGACAAAAGCTGTCTTCCATGATTTCGGGACTACGCCTAGGAGTAGGAGTACCGGAAAAGACGTTAGAACCGGTGCCAACCTGAGCACACGTCCTCAGCACAATTGGGGATTCCGTCAGGCCCACTCGACTTGTGGATGTCCAGGAGAGGTGCTTTGCGAACCGAGCGCTGTGAGAACCGCACATCCGGCATGGAGCACTCACACCGCGGGATGGTCGGCGGTGTGTTCCCCCGTCATCAAGAGTCGAGTTGGACGCAAAAGTGAGCCTAAAGGTCGGCTTTCTCTTTTGCGGCGTGGGCCAGTGAGTCGTCCTCCTGTGCAGAGATGGTAGTGATGGCTTACAGAAATTCCTTGGACAGCCTTGGCGAGACCAGAATGCACGGGTTCCCGAAGGAAGGCGAACTAGTTTCTCGCCAATTCTGCCTATGTGCTCTGACTTTGCCTTGGCAATAACACTTTGAAGGACCTGGAGGCGAAGTTATACTTCTTTTTAAGCATGCTGGTGTTTACATCCCGAGCCGCCGAAGCCTCAGCCCAGGCCTGATAGCACTCCTGCTTACTGCGTAATGCAGTCTTACAGGAGCGACCAAACCAAGGCTGCGATCTGCCTCCGATGGGTACCACAGATGATGGAATAAATAGTTCCATTCCCTGTAACACCACATCAGTGACAGAGTCGGCAACAGCGCTGGGATCATCCGGCGAGAAGCAAACCCGCCCCCATGGGTAGGATGCAAAGAAAGACCGCATTCCGTCCCAATCCGCCGACCTGTAATGCCAAACACGGCGGCAACCTGCAGAACGCAACCGCGAGGGGAGCGTGAGTGGCACCACACCCGGATCAGACAATGGTCCGAAGAGCCGAGAGGGCATCGACGGAAACCCGATATCCGTCCGGATGAGAGGTCAGCAGAAGGTCCAACAGGAAGGTGTATGATCCTTCACATCTGGAATCCGCGTAGGCGAAGTAACCAGCTGTGTCAGACCATATGCCAAGGCAAAGTCATAAACAGATCTCCCCGCATGATCGGTTAAACGTGAACCAAGCCATTCGGCGTGGTGGGCGTTAAAATCGCCAAGGATCACGATCTCTGCGGATGGGACCTGTTGTAGCAAGGAATCTGTAGCCATTTGGACGTGGTCGATGAGTCGGTCTGTTTCGGCATTACCGCTATGGGACCTACAGAGGCACCCGTAGACGCGCAGATGGTCGTCGCTATCTACGCGTAGCCAAAAGATGGACAGGTCCGAACCTTCAAGACTGCCGAGGCGTCGAGAACAGATGTCCTCTGACGTACACGCAACTCCAGCCCGAGGCACAAAGGAGTGTTCCAATTTGTACCCGGGTAGGAGAGATACGAAGTATCAGCCGGAGAGGACACCTGCGTCTCGGTCAGAAAGAGCAAGGCCATGCCGTCTCGAGATGGTAGTGGACGGCGTTTAGGTTCGAGTGAAGTCCCTGATGTTGCAGAAATCCACGGATAGCGTGGCAGGGGTCGCTCTTGGTCTTGTTGCTCAGTTTGCCCCGAGCAGTTATTGTTTTGAGCGGAATTTTGCCCCCAGAATACGCGGGGCAGCCTGAGCACCCACGCTCAGGAGTGGAGTAGCATGGTCGTGGATGCTCAGCGAGGATTCTCCAGAGGTGCTGGTACCTCCTGGGGTAGTCTAAAATTTAATTCCGCTACCATGTTGATGGGGGAGAATTGGCCTCCGGTCACCTGCACTCACCAGACGAAACGCAAAAGCAGAGCTTCCACTTCACGCCGGTATTCTGTGAGGTCGTGGTACTAACCCGGCTCGAGCCTGCCCATACGTGCAACAGCAAAGCTGCTGCGTGGCTCTACCACCGTTAAAACTTTACTTTAATCTGGAATGCTGGTAGGTAAATAAATTTTGACCCAGGAAGGGAAATAATTAGCCATTTAAAAAAAAATAGTCGACTTCTAAAAAAATACGATAATTTTCTATACCTAATTACTTAATAATAACTTCTGAAGTCGGTGCTAAAGCAAGTCAATCGTTTTTTTTAAATATATCTATGTACCTACGACGTTTTTAAATACATACATACATAAACACTCACGCCTGTAACGCAGAGGGGTAGGCAGAGACTATGGACTTCCATTTGGCACGATCCTGACACACCTCTCTCGCCTCCTCCACATCCATATATATACCTACGCATACACGCTCGTCGGTTAAGGGTACTCTTAATTTGGCCCATTTTCAATATATCGCCAATTTGGTCGATAAATTTTCGCCTAGGGCGTCCCTTCCCGACTCTGCCGTTCACCATTCTCATTTATACTTTCATCACCAAACGTTCACAATATCCTTTCATAACCAAGCCTCTTCACGCCAACCCTTCCATTAAAATCTCCTAATATAACAATATTTTCATTACCCTTGCATTTCATTAGCACCATCCTTACCATCTCCCAAAACTGCTCTCGGATATAAGTTTTGTTAGTTATTATTAGATCTTACCCCCGGATTTGATGGAGTGACCTGATGGTGTACTTCGGTGACTACTACTGGAACTCCTGGACGAGTAGAACTAGGTGTGCCGTATTTGGGCTCGTTTTGTTAGTTATTATGCTATGGAGCTTGGAACCCACTCAGATTTTAACTGTTTTATCGGCGAACCCGGTAACTCCGAACTACGTTTGTCCTATACTTAGCCCCCCTTTTCAGATTTATGTTTTTGGTTGGATTAAATATTTCGGCGTTAGTTTTAATAGAATACGCCTTACTGTTGGGCACAGTTTCTAGTATTTTCAGGTGTTGCAGCATGAAAGTGTCTGCCATACTGTTCCATTACGAATCAGCGGATTTCAAATATAAATTCAACAATATTCTTGAAATATGATATTCATTTTATTGTTAACTAGACAGAATCAATTACGTTATTTAATTTTGTTTTTTGAATGACAAACGAACATACAGTCCATATGATGGTAAGTGGCTATCGCAACCAATGGAAAGAAGGCTATACATATGCGTTATCACCTTTGAGGACTAAGATGGAATGCCTCACAACCTATTTATTGGCTCTCTACCCTTCAGACCGGAACACAGCATTGCAAGTACTATTATTTTGCGGCAGAAATAGGTAAGAAAGAGGTAGGTACATACTCAGACGGACACCTAGGCACAGAATAAATAATAGTACTTGTTCTAGGCAGAAATCGACCTACCTACCTAAAGGTAAATAGCATTTAAATTTGAAGACATAAAAATGAACAATTTCAGTTGTGCCGGCGAGATTGAACTCGAGTTGCTTATATTGGTAATGTAAAATTTAAGCTATCTAGGCTCCGGTTTTGCACTCAAAATATTTCAAGTTTTTATTTCATCTGAGATGTAGAATTATTTTACAACCATGGGCAAAGCAAGGGTAAATCTTTAAAATAGAAATTAAGATTTTCTTTTACGCCATTACTGGATATCTAAATCAGGTTTTATTTAAAATAATTACTTTAGTAAAATATTTCATTAATCCATAAACGTCATCTTCCATAAACTGTTAATAAAGAACCGTCGTCGTATCGCTATAAATGTGCTGAAGTACGGTAGGGCTATCCGAGTACAGAAACAGAGTGTGAGGTCTATCCAACTGCAGAGAGGTGTAAGCCAAGGTGACGATATATCGCCGAAACTCTTGAAACTGTATTGGAAAACGTATTCAAGTCGAGTTCAATGGCGAGATATCACTCACCTTCTATTAGGCGACGATATACCTAGTCATTATGGCAGAATCCCGGGAGAACTTTCTTATAACTTTAGTATAGTGCTATAAAAGTCCTCCAGAACCTTACTAAAGTCTCCCAGCCGATAGGTCTTAAGATGAACATGGATAAAACAAATAAATGTCATGTGTAACTTCCATGTTCCATGTCACACCTATGCCTGTGCCGGACGTCGGTAGTTGTTGGAAACAAAACACTACGCTCGAAGTTGTTGACTAGTATCACATATTATTATTTATTTTTTTGGGAGGGGCAAACAGCATGCGGCTCACCTGATGGTAAGTGACTACCGCCGCCCATGAACAACTGCAACCAGGGGAACCAGAGGTTGCAGATGCGTTGCCGGCCTTTTAAAAGAGTAGGCTCTTTCTTGAAGGTCTAAGTCGTATCGGTCCGGAAAAATCGCTGGTGGTAAACTATTCCACAAGGAAGTTGTGCGAAACACCTTCTAAATCGCACGGTGGTGGGCCTCAATCATCCAGATTGTGGATGGTATCAGGAGTTCTAACGCGATGTGCGTTCGTGAAATTGGCGGCTGGGATTAATCGAACAATTCCTCAGACACTCCCGTGGTAAATGCGAAAGAAAATGCAAAGAGATGCAACATCTCTTCGCAGCGCCAATGAATCGAGCCGATCGGAAGGACTCGGCCGTCGACGATTCGAGCCGCTCTGCGCTGGATGCGATCAAGTGGAAGGAGCTGGCACTGGGGCCCCCAGCTGAGATGGAACAGTATTCATGTGAGGCCGAACCTGCGCCTTGTAAAGTTGCAGGCGTTGTGCCGGCATGAAATACTGTCCCGCTCTGCTGAGCACGCCAAGCTTTTAGAGGCCAATTTGGCCTTCTCTTCCAGTGACCAAAACTGCGTCACTCGATATGTCGACGCCGAGGATTCCGATACTGGCTGAGGCAGGAGGTGCCAAACTGAGAATACGACAAAGGGGTTCTTTAGCGGTAAACGCGCAAACTTATGTCTTCTGAGGATTAAACTGGACTAGATTTAGTCGCTTCAATCCGAGACTTTGTTCAGCAAAGACTCGACTTCAGACACAAGTTTGTTCCGATACTCGGCGACGTTTTCCCGAGAAATATTCACGGCCGGCGTATAGAGCATCACCAGTGCTATCATCCGCGCCAGCAATGAATGCTACCGGTTTGCAACATATCATTGATATGCAGAAGAAACAGCGTTGGTGATAGCACGCAGCCTTGTGGAACACCAGCGTTAATAAACGTAGTCGGAGCATGCACCGTCTACAACGACCTTGATGCTCGATCTGCAAAGCTGGTGATCCAATTGCACAATTTCTCAGGAAGCCCGAGGAAGGGAGCTTCGTGAAGCGCTTTGTGCCAAACCCGATCGAAAGCCTTCGCAATGTCAAACTAACGGCCAATGCCTCCCTTGGACTCAACTGCCTCCGCCCATCTATGAGTCAAGTAGACCAGAAGATCACCAGCTGATCGACCCCGACGAAAACCGTATGGCGGTCATTAATCAGCTGGTGATCCTCAAGGTACCGCATGAGCTGGCAGTTTATAATGGATTCCATTATTTTGGAGAACAAGGGGTGATGGCGATGGCCTGTAGTTGGACAGGTCTGACCGTCGCCTTTTTGGGATCGGTTTGACAAAAGCTGTCTTCCATGATTTCAGGACTACGCCTAGGGAGTAGAGTACCGGAAAAGACGCGTTAGAACCGGTGCCAACTCCGGGCACACGTCCTCAGCACAATTGGGGGATTCCGTCAGGCCCACTCGACTTGTGGATGTCCAGGAGAGGTGCTTTGCGAACCGAGCGCTGTGAGAACCGAACATCCGGCATGGAGCACTCACACTGCGGGATGGCCAGTACATATTAACTAATAGTTGCTATATAACTGTATGATTATTGTCCTCATAAATAATGTGAGTTTGAATAGCTTTAGTTTTCATTGAAAATTTTAATAGCAATGTTAAGGTCGTAGCCTGCACATAGAGTTGAAGATCATACGCGTACAGATGGTACGAGCAATTGACAACTGTAATGATAGCATTTATAAATAAATATTTAATAGAGAATATAGAAAGCGGACCGACTGAACTGAAGAAAGAACTCTTATGCTGTAGGCGAAACTTTTATTTAAATATAAAGTTAGAAAAAAGGAGGATCGTGAACCGCCGCCCTGTGTGTGCAAGTGCAGCGCACACATAAGACACTTACACAACAACATATTCTATTTTGTTACACTTACAACAACATATTCTTTGTAGTGGAGTATCGATAGTAAGTAGGTACAATAGGTGCAACATATGCCTTGTAAATAATAAAACATAATTACCTATAATGCGCTTATTGTACAAGTCTTCTAGATAATATTCACGTGTGTGGTTTAATTTACGCTTTGGGTTTTAGTTAACATTAGTTACGAGCTCAGCGTTAAAATCAAAGAACCGCCGTGAGTTTGTTTGAATGAATTATGAACATAACCCGATGCGATGCATGCGACGCAAGCGGGTGGGGTCACGGGTCATTTAAGGAACAGTTGCCAAAACAATTGAACAATCAGTCAATTGAAGAGGATGAATTTGAAACTCCAGATCCAGACCCTAAGACGTCGTAAGACTCAAAGTTTGATTATGAACACGAAGACCATACTATAAATGACCCGAAGACCGCTTTTAAAATTAATGTATTTTTTATATATTGGATCAAGCTTTATCCTCCGTAGACGAAAGATTTAATTTATTGAATAATCAAAATGACGTGTTTAATTTTTATTCAAACTAAGTGATGACCAAGATCAAAGTCGATTAAATTTTCGTGAGTCGATTTGTTTGCAGAAAAACTTTCTGCAAATGATTCACTGGATATTAACGCCGATGATTTGTGTGAAGAAATTGTGCTGTGTCAGTCTCTTTCAAAAATTAAATTATGATGTGGTGAAAATTCTCACTTATATATTTAAACAATTTGACAGCTGTTTGCCCTAACATCACCATAGTATTACGAATTTTGCTAACTATGCCAGTTACCGTAGCAAGCGCGGAAAGGTCCTTTTCTAAATTAAAACTTATAAAATTACCTGCGCTCAACAATGAGCCAGGAAAGATTAACAAATTTAGCAACAATATCCATAGAGGCCATATTAGACCATACACGACATTATTAAGGATTTCGCAAACAGAAAAGCGAAGTATGTTTATATTCTTACATATTTTAGACTCTTGTTGTTTTTTAAACAGCATACGTAATAGTTAAATCAGTATTATTAGAAAAGTCAGCTATTTTGTTATTAATATCTAAGTATACAATTAGATATAGCATTATAAATAAAGTATGTAAAAATTAAATTCGTGTTTTATTTTTCGCAGTAATTGTGGCGGAAGCGAACTGGTTTTACCTATTTAAGAAAATATTATCTAAGTATATAAAACTGGAGAACATTTATTTCGGTCAAAATTAACAAATAATAAAACATAAGTTGAAACATGAAGATTCGTTAAAAAGAGGCGCTTCATAGGTTTCGCACACAGGCGCTGTGGGGTCGACGCGGCATTGGAAAGTCAACAATTGTCATCACTGTTAATTTCTCCTCAACCATATCTTTCCTTATATCATCAGTGACCTTGATCAAGGCAGTGGTGACACCGATACCAAGATGAACAGGGCTTCATCCTGGTCACAGTATCACCACTTTGAAATGCACACATTGAAATGCATTCAGCATTATTATGAAATTAGAGACTTGGTTAGGAACACATCAGGCCTGTAGAACTTTAAAAGAAAATGTCCACGAATATATTTACTAGATTTTTATATTTTACTGGGTTTCTGGCCCGCAGTTTCGCCAATACTAAATCAAATATTCCCATAAGAATAAGGTATTTTCTCGCGGTAAAGGTCTTTCCTCAAAATGCAGTCAGTCTATCTCCTTATCCTTACCGAAATCTATTCAGCATGCATAAAAAGGATACAGACAGTCAGACAGACTGAGTTCTATCGTATTTCTAATATTTGTACTATATATGTATAGATATCATTTTTTGATGGATAATGATGGAGATGGAGAGACGACCTGGTAAGACATGCAGGAAGTCGATGGGTGCAGATGGCTCACGACCTTGCTTTGTGGCATTCCTTGGGAAGGCCTAAGTGACTTGTGACGGGCTGTAATGATGATAATGATGATGATCGTTTTTATAGATATAGATTTTTATGTTCAAATAATATGTAAATTCATTATTATAAAGTATTTCAGTTATGAGCTTTAGTAACTACCTACTTAAATTAGAGGTAGAGTAGAGAGCTTAAGCAATTTAAAATCTTTGACTCACAGCCTGTCAGTCAACGAAAGGCCAAATTCACCAAATAATTCAAAATCATATTTTTGAATCGAAACTTCTTTATTGACATGACACTTCTTCGTCACATTTTCTCGTTACGTTTTTTTTGTAACGTTTCACCGCCGGTGCTGCTTGAGTACCTATATCTTATTTAAAATATAAAATAAAAGAATAATGATATGTCGTAACTGTAGGTTTTCCACCCGCTTTCAGAAGCTCCACTGTAGTTCCATCCTCGCCCGGGGACTTGCCGTTTTTAAGGTGCTGGAGAGCCATTCTAATGTCGCTCAGACTGACGTCCGGGATATCATTAGAATAGTGTCGGATAAGACTTGCTTTTGGATCATTACTCACACTTGCGTGTGGCTCTAACGATGGTGTGTACAGCTGCCCATAGAACCTCTCAATCTCACTCAAAATCTCGGGTGTCCCGGAAACGATGCTGCCACATTCGGTCTTCACCTTCGACAGTTCGCTCTTTCTGGCAGACAGATCTCTGGCAAAGACTTTGGAGCCCTGGTTCCGCTCGATCGCTTCTTCAATACGAGCAGTATTAAAGTTGCGTAAATCCCGCCGCATGCATTTGGAGATCCGTCTGTTCAGTTGTCTGTATTCTGTCAAATCTACTGAAGACTGCAGCTTCATTTCCCGTCCTACAGCCATGAGATTAAGAGTGTGATCGAAGAGTTTTTGTGTTCTTCTGCGGCGGGTCTTGCAGAACTTAGCAACAGTTTCCACGAGCTTGTCATTCATATCGTCCACTGCATTGCAATCTTCTAGGCACTGAAAACGGTTTTGTAACTCGAGCTGAAAGGTTTCGGAACTTTGGATCAGAGCACGAGGGGGACGGAGCGTAGACTTCATTAGACGACGACAGCGATAGCGATCGCCGAATGGTTAGAGGTTCAGTGTGCCTCTAACCATTCGGCGATCGCTATCAGTTTTCACCCTCGCTATCACTGAGACATCACTGAACAGTTGCCGTCTAGTCGTCATAATGAAGTCAATCAGGAAACTTCAACACTACGGTGTAAGAAGTGATGCTCTTAAATTAATTATTTCATATTTGAGTAACAGAACGCAAAAAGTTGTCATTAACAGTATGAGTTCTTTCGGGTCGATGGTAAAAATGGGCGTGCCTCAAGGCTCAATTCTCGGCCCCTTTCTGTTTCTTGTATATATTAATGACTTACCTTACATAGTAGGGGATAACCCTGATATAGTATTATTTGCTGATGATACTTCTTTAATTTTCAAATTAAAACGAAAACTACTAAAATATGACGAAGTAAATAATACTATATCTAAATTAGTAAATCGGTTAAATGTTAATAACTTATGGTCAAGCAGTGGCTTATAATAAGTAATAAAAAAGGCACTAAAATGAAATGTATGAAATTCATGACTCCAAATGTCAAACAATTAAATACTAATGTAATTTTATATGGGGAGGAACTGAGTCTTGTCGATACCACCATTTTTCTTGGAATCACACTAGACGCGAAGCTTCAATGGAGCCCCCATATATCAAAACTAGCAAGTAGACTTACTTCTGCAGCATATGCTGTAAAAAAGATTAGAAATCTTACCAATGTTGAAACAGTTAGACTAGTTTAATTTAGCTATTTCCATAGCTGTCGTATGGTATTTTGCTATGGGGACACGCAGCTGACACTGAAATTATATTTGTTTTACAGAAGAGGGCCATAAGAGCAATTTATGATTTAAAGCCTGAAATTAATATATTAACTTTGGCCTCTCAATACATTTATGAAAATGTAATGTACGTACACAAAAATAAAAGTAGTGGTACAAAAATAAGTGATATTCATTCTGTAAATACTAGGAACAGACACAAGCTAGTAGTACCAGTTACTCGACTCCACCGAGTCAGTAATTCATTCATTCTTTCACAACAAAATTCCAAAAAATATACAAAATTTGACCTGCTCAAAATTCAAAAACTTTAATAAACTAAGTTTGTATAAATAGGGTCATTATAATATTAAGGAATTTATGGATGATAATAACCCCTGGGAATGAGGTGATCGATACCAAGCTATTTCTAATTTGTTTTGTGTTGTTAATTGTGTAACTTACATGATTGCAAGATGTTATTTAAAAAAAAAGTCCCGCTGGGTTTCTTGCTGGTTCTTCCCAGGACAGAGGTTTTTTTTTCGAACCAGTGGTAATTAAACAAAAGTGTGACTTTCAATAAGTATTATTTATAATCTACATTGAATAAAAAAAATCTCATTTTTTGTTGAACCGTAGGGGCTCGACCAGGTTCTCTTCCTGTGGGGCCTCTTCTGCAAGAAAGAGTTCATCATAAAGAGTCCATCTTTCTCCATGAAGTCGGCCAGCTGCTGGCCCCATGGGTTCCGTTGCCCTATTCAAATTTCCTACCCTCAGCTCGCCGTTCTCTCTTGCGCCTAGTTTTGCGTTGAAATCTCCCATTAACACCGTATAGTGGGTGTTGCATGGCTTTAGAGATATCCTCATACATTTCCTCCACCTTCGCGTCGGGATGTGCTGCGGTTGGTGCGTAAACCTGTATGACCTTCAATGAATACTGTTTGGTGATTCTGAGTATAAGGTACGCAACCCTCGTCGACACACTCACAATCTTTACTACGTTGTTAACGAGAGACTTGTGGACGATAAATCCGACACCTCCTTGGGACAGCTGGTCGCCCTCCCGGTGATAGAAAAAGTTGCCGGATTCAAGGATTGCCGTGTCGTCCCCCTCTCTTCAGACCCCAGATAATCCTATAATATACCAGCGCAACTTGTCTATCTCTTCTTCCAGCTCCAGGATCTTCTCGTCAGTCCTCAGGGTGCGTGCGTTGTATGTTGCGAGGTCGAGTCGTCTTAGGTGGCAACTGAACCTCCACCGAAGATTCTTAGTACCCCTTGCCCCACCGTTCCCATAATCGCCACCGTAGCCAGGAATAGCGGGGCCGCCAGGGACTGGGAATCTTTTTGTAACTTTTGTCATTGGGGGGTATATTGCCATAATTGCCACGCTTGGCGAGCGGGTTGGCAACCGCAGTTTTTTTATTGTAATTTGCTGTTATCAGAAAGATGCTGCTGCCCATCTTCTGTCTCAGTTTCCCTCTGTCGCCTCTTACGACACCCACGAGAAGATTAGGGGTAGTGGGTATTCTTACCCGCCACTACACGAGGAATACTTTCACTTTGTACGTGTGTAGGTACACAATTACACGCACAATTTTTACAATCTATTTATTTATATATTTTGTAGGTATAAAAATAAAAATGTTACATGTAAAATCTACTTATTCCCTTATTCTAAAAACTAAAAAAAACTTGCTTTGTTATTTATTAAGAATATTTAACCCAATTATATTCTGTTCTCATCGCAATGATGAGGAAAAGATATGAAACATTACTTTAACTCACAGAACACAATAACTCTCTACCAAGAGCTTTAATTTTAGAACGTGTTTAATAAATTGAGGATTACTCAAACCATAGACTTAGAATATACCATAGACTTAGAATATACTGGCGTATAGACCACCTGACAGCCCGAAAACGCGTAACCAATTTTGATTTGTCATTGTGTGCGTTAGCTAGTGATGTACATTTTACTTACAAGGACTATCGAAAAATGATTGTTAAGGAAGCGGTAAAAATATTTAAAAAAATTGTTTCGTGTATGAAGTTGAATAACTTCAAAAATTAACTGAATTTTACTAAATAATCAAAAATATTCATATAACATGTTCCTGGGAATAAATTGAACCTACTTGTTGGATTTTAATTCAAATGGTTAAAATCCCAGGTGAATTTACCGATAAACTTAAAAAACTCCCCAATAATCAGATCGGAAAGTTGTATTTTCGAGCTACGATCTTTGGAGAAAAATATTTACAGCCGTGGGCAGGTTCCCCGGAATTTCTTTTCTAAAATATTGTTAATATAAATAGGTAGATACTTTACTAAGTATATACGTATTTATATTTTATATATTTTATAAAATGTTTTGATGGGGAAATAAAAACGGGGACTTGGAGTACATAATAGCTGCTTTATTTTTCATATAAGTATTACTTGTGATAATTACAAACATTTAATAATTAATAATTAAATACATTATAGAAGTTTATTTTAACATTCCACTTAATTATGAATGTAAACTTAATAATTTAAGGAAGGAAACTTGTAGGAATCAGTAAAATAAGGTTGCTGTGTTTAAAAGTCAATATGTTTATGAGGCTTCATCATGCTTCATGCTTATATTCTTTCATCTGTCCCTGGAAAGTATAAAGTAATAATAAACTTATTATCATTTTAACTGTATGAATTTTAAAAACATAATGATCTTAACACATTAAAGTGCACTAAGTGTCTGAGGATACAGATGCACTCTCTATTCTCTCAATCTCGGTATGTTAAGAAAATGGTCACTCATTCATGGACTGACCGCGGCAAGTGCAACTTAATCTCGCAGATCTATTGACCTGCGCAGCGATTACTTAACCACGAGTTCCTCTTCTCTACGACTAACGCTGTAGGGGATGAACCACGCTATTTAAGCACTCGGCACAATGTCGTCGGCCATCAAGCATGAATCGGGCATCGATCGTTGTGAGTATCAAATACTATGGAATTTGTACTATCACGTCTCATGCGCGGTCGTCTAGTAGCGCTTTAGCATTACTAAATATCTATACCTAACTACGCTAAAAGTTTTATCATTGTGACTTGGGAATATAATCCGAAGCTCCGCTCAACCTCTTGGGGAAAATAGCGTGATGCTATGAATATTGTACTAGTGTGACCGTGCGGTTGGTTAAGTAAGGTTATACATTTATTTTGTTTGATAAATAGATACTTAGTTGGTTTTATAATGGCTTAAAGAGGATAATCTCAATTTTTTTTAAATCTTTAATGTACTACAGTTTTGTAATGTATAAAAATCTGTCTCTATTTTTATCTAAAGTTTTGAAAGTTAAATTTTTGAAGTCTTATTATAACAATATTATACTTACTGGTACAAATAATATAGAAATTACTCCTTTTAATAAAATTGTTTTTATTTGAAAGTTACTTTGAAAGTTGAAGAATGTGGGTTGAGAATGGGTGAGTTAACCGTCAAATGCCTTTTGTACGCCGATGATCAAGTCATATTTGCATCGTCGGCGGCCGAGTTGCAAATGATGGTTACTTTAATGAACCGATCATTAAAAGAAAGAGGTATGAAAGTGAACGCAAGTAAGACGAAAGTGATGGTTTTGAAAGAGAAGAAAGTAAAACGTTATGAAATAAGAATAGAAGGAGTTGATTGAGCAAGTGGATGAGTTTGTATATTTGGGATGTTTATTTAGTAGGGATGGTAGATATGATAAGGATATAGAACGACGAGTGAACGCAGGAAATAGAGTGAATGGGGCTCTACACGCTATTGTGAAGAGTCAGAATGTGTCAAAAAGGCACGTTTGGCAATTCACAATGCTGTGTTAGTCCCTACTTTGTATGGTAGTGAAAGTGGGTCTGGCAGAAGAAGCATGGAGTAGAATAAATGCTGTAGAAATGCGGTCATTAAGGAGTATGTTGGGGCTGAATCTGAATGACAGGGTGAGAAATAGTGTGATAAGAGAAAGTGTGGTTTGCAAGATGACGTTGTGACCAGGATTAAGAAAGAATGCTTCGGTGGTTTGGTCATGTAGAAAGAATGAACGAAGAAAAGTGACAAAGCAAATTTATGCTGCAGAAGTGAACGGCAGAGTCGGAAAGGACGCCCTAGACGAAGGTTTATCGACCAAATTGGATATATTGAAAATGGGCCAGATTAAGTACCCTTAACCGACGAGCGTGTATGCGTAGATATATGGATGTAAAGGAGGCGAGAGAGGTGTGCCAGGATCGTACCAAGTGGAAGTCCGTAGTCTCTGCCTACCCCTCTGGGTGACAGGCGTGAGTGTTTATGTTATGTTATGTTATGTTTTTATTCTACTTTTTCTTTTATACTTCTCAAGAAAATGTTTGCTGAAAATTGTTGAGTTCTTTAGATTCCAACCAACCCGTCCAATTAACCTTAACCATTTTTTCTAATTATAGAATCCGAAGGGAATCGGTTTGACAAACAGCAAAATAAAATTACATTTTAGAACGCAAATCGAGGATTTATTTTCTTGTTGTGTGGGCAAGTCTATCGATTCATTATAATCATTCAAGATAAATATCGACATTAATTTTGATATAGTTGAGTCAATCCCTAGCGTACATGTAATTTTTTTGTATAAAAATGTATTTACCAAATTCATGCAAATTATCAACAACGTGACTTTTTTCTTTGCAAAATATCAAAATTAACAAAATAATTGAAAACGATCTGTATTTTAAATAGTATATAACATAAATTTTAACCAAAAATAAACGCTTCATAACATTGACGACGTCTTTTGAATTTACCTGTGAAATGTGTGATTTAAGGATTATTTCTATTATTAACACCACAATCACTCACAGAACAAGTAAGCACTTTGGAAAAAAGTTACTTAATAAAAATGACCACTATTACACTTTTTTTTATTTTTATTTTAGAAAATTACAAAATATCTAGGAGCTATTTCTTACGTGCCGAATTGTGCCGACCTGTCATTCAAAATAGGTTACAGAGTCATGAGATTTGGTGTCCTTTTCTATCTTGCATTTTTGCCATAAGGAATTTTCTTCTCCCTTGCACACTATGTTGGTCTATACGCCAGTATATTCTAAGTCTATGGAATATACTGGCGTAAGTATATTCTAAGTCTATGACTCAAACACCCAAGGCATTCAGATTTGTTTGATATATATTTCTTGTTTACGCAAAAGCGTTGGTGTCAGGCATCGACGTTAGATGGCGCTCCGCTCGGCTGATACGGGATGAAGTTCGTGCGGGTTGAACGTCCGAACTTCCCAACGGTGGGAGTCGAGAGCGAAAGATTAGATGTCTTCTGCGCGTCGAGAGAGAAGGCAGTCCGTTTTGATAGGGAACTCTTAGATCTAATTTTATGTTAGGCGCTTATAGTAAATTTACCACTGGGAGTGGTGGCGCGTGTTGAGAGTTTACCCGGGACTTTAGGTTTAACGCAGAATCTTTATAATTGGATTCGACTGTATTAGTTACTAGTGCGGTAGTTAATATTCTAGAAATAACGGTGACCTTTGATCCGTACGTTCGGTGTTCATTTTCGCGAGTCAATCGTAACAAAGGAAGAAAGTGACTGCTGAGGGGGACCTTAGCTGGGAGAGGAGCTGAGGGCCGAACTGCTGCAGGGGGAACGGTCAAATAAGGTCAATAACACTACCAGCCACACCCAATTACACATCACAGACCTTTACTTTCTAGCACAACACATCCATACGAGACCTGACCGAATCCTAAGGGACCAGTCGCCTTGAATAGAGGTAAGTAAGCTCGGTAAAATAATTGTAACGCTCCCCCCCGATTATTTAATGTGATTATAAACTTAACCCTTGGCGTTTAGAGCGCCCGATCGGCATCTGCCTGTAACTTCTTCGTTTATGGGCCGCGAAGGATTTTACTCCTGGGATAGGCAGCTGCCGGCCGTAACATTTGGTAGCAGAGCGTGGTTCTGGGATCGATTCCCGGTCGATCCACCGACCATAGTATTTGATAAAAATTAAATAATTTGGTGGCAGGGAGCGTTGGGTGATTGGTTTAATTTTGTGTCTACAATCACGCCCGTCCGTAATACGTAAAAATAGTTTTTTTTTATTATATACGTAATAATAAAATTCCTTTCTTTGTTAGCTTGCTTTGTTATTTGCGGGTAAATTTGAAAAACCACGCCCGGTTCGCGCGCAAGCGGGAGTTTGCGTCATGTAGGTAGACGGTTATTTTTACGTAATCGGTTAATTGTCGTTGTCGGATGGTAGTGTGTTACTTATCGAAGGGTTGATTTCCGAGCAAGGCATCTTTGTTGATGTGTATCTTCGTTATGTATCTTTCGTATTGTAATTTGTATTTGAGCTGAAGTGTGGTAATTTGTGTTTACGTAATTTGAATTAACTCGATTTCATCGCACTAGTATTTGTTATTGTTAATTTTATTTACCTTTTCTTTTGTACTAACTTGTGTTTGATTTAATAATAGCGGTTCTTATTTGTGTAATTTCTATTCAACTCGATTTGATAGGAACTGCATTGGTTAGCTGTTAATTTTTTGTATTTTTATTTGTTGTTTTTGTAATTGTGCTCGAGCGGCGTCGTAATTTGTATTTAGTAGTGATGTCCTCGCCCAGGATGCTAATCCGTTGCCTGCGGACTGAGTTACGCTGGGCCACCAGCGCCCATGCTTTGATAGGTCGACCGGATAGGGTCCATAATTTGATGAAGCGGTTCGAGCAGGTCGATGCTCGAAGGGCTGCAGTGGAGGAGGCTTACGCTGAGCTCGAGGATTCGGATGTGGAAAAGGGAGTCCTGGACTCCTGCTTCGCAGACTACGAGCAGTTCTTGTGGCTCACGGATGAGTTGATCGAGGCTGAAGGCAGGTATGCCGAGGAGGCGCGTGAAGCTCGGACGAGTGGCCTGCCCGAGTCCTTTCGGAAGCAGCCTCGGCCGGAGCTGTTGGGACGACTCCCAACTCTGGACTTGCCAAAGTTCTCCGGGGTCCTTTCCGAGTGGCTGACCTTCGTTGGGCATTTCGACGGCCTAGTGGACGCCCGGAGTGACTTGACCCCGAGCCAGAAGATGGCGTGCCTCCTGGCCTCACTGGAGGGGGAGGCCCTGGGCGTTGTCAGCCATTTGAGATTGTCGGACGACGCCTACCAGACTGCTCGGGACCTCCTAGCCAGAAGATACGCCAACGTCCGGCGAATTGCCGACGAACATGTTAAGCAGCTTCTAAGCCTTCCGCTGCTTAGTGACCGGGCCAGACTACGTCCGGACCTGGTGGATCCAGTCTTGGTGGCCTGTAATACGTTGAGGCGGCTGGATTTACCAGTAGGCGAATGGGCCTTCTTGTTGCTCCGCATCGTGCTGTCCCGTCTACCTCTCGACCTTCAAATGCATTTTGAGGAGAGGTACGGCGGGGACGAGGCCTCCTATATTCCGCCCTTCTATGACCTGCTGCGGTTTTTGGAGGAGCAGTGCCGACAGATCGAGCACGCGGCGGGCACCTTCGACGACTTACGAGCCGTGCCCAGTGAGAGGCGAAATCCGCCGGGCAAGTCGTCGTCAACCCCCCCCTGCTCCTATTGTCGAGCATCTGATCACCGGGTAACGTCTTGCCCAAAATTATTAGGTAAGCCGAGTCCGGCGAGGCGAACTATCGCCAAGGAGCGCCGCTGGTGCTACTCCTGTTTGGAAGGGCACCTCCAGCGAGACTGTCCGCACCGGCGGCCCTGTCTGCATTGCCAGGGCAATCACCATGCCTTACTGTGCCTGGGTGCAAACGGCGTCTCCTCTCGGGGCGCTGCCAGGCCCTCGACCCCCACGGGCGGGGGGCGTTCCGCCACGCCCCTCTGACGGGCGACGCTCGGCGCCCGCCGGCTAGCCACCAGACCCCTAGGTTTGAAAGGGGTCCCTCCCCCGACCAGTTGGGGGGTAATTCCCCCAGGGGCGGGGGTGTCATCACCCCCCCTCAGCGTGCGAAGAGGAACTTCACGGCCACTCATCGGTCCGCTGGACCCTTCTCACTCCCGTTAGCTGAGTGGCCGCGACTGGTGTACCACTGTACCCCATTTGATGGAGGCGGCCCTAGCTAGCTGCCGCCTTAGCTCCCACCACGGCCGCCTCTACCGAGCCTTAAGCCGTCAACAGTCCACTTGTCAAGCTGTTCTGTTGCCGACGGCCTCAGTGAGGGCGTACAACCCGAGTGGCGACTGTTAGCGGTTGCACTCTGTTAATCTCGGGTTCACGCGGTGTGGCCTCCACTTGGTGGTGGGAAGATTAGGGCCCCCTGGAGCGTTGAATCACGCTCTCAAGGGGTATGAGATTTGGTTTGGTCGAGCACTTAGTTAAAAATTCTTTAAATTTAAATTAAAATGCTTTTGGGTTTTCCGCGAAATTCATATTGTAGCGGTTATGATTAAGAGAATTGAATTTAAAATACTCCTTTAAATGCTGCTGCACAAAACATATTGTAAATACATTTGATCACTGCGTTTATTGTTGCACGGAAAA
Source organism: Parnassius orleans (assembly GCA_029286625.1). Classification (NCBI taxonomy): domain Eukaryota; kingdom Metazoa; phylum Arthropoda; class Insecta; order Lepidoptera; family Papilionidae; genus Parnassius; species Parnassius orleans. The sequence goes on along the minus strand of JAGSMP010000181.1, from coordinate 1,699,770 downwards.
TTGAGATTAAATTGTGTGCCCTTTTTGAATGCTTGTGCGTAGGCTTGTAATTGTATTTGATTGTCGCGCCTGTGCTGAAGGGAAGTTTGAATTCATTTGAAATTTGAATGGCGCTCTATTTTGAAAATTATGTATATATTTGTGATAGTGTTTAATCATTTTGCTTTGTGATAAGGAAGATTGAAATTAGATAACCCTGTGGTTGCCAAGGGAAATAAGAGTAAATTCTCTTTGGTTTAGATTTCATTGGCACTGTCTAAGATATTTATTTGAAATAAGAAATAGGGCTGTCCCTTACGCTTATTGTTTTGTTTACTTTGCCAAGTTGACCTATGTGCATCGGTGATTACTTGTTTTAATTAATTCTGTAATTGAACATTGATGCTGTTGAAAAATTAGTTGAAATATGAGCATAGGATCACCTGCTAGGGACCTTCTGTGCGTTTCGTTCAGCTCTCCACAGACGACGTTCATGGGGAATTTGGGGGTGCTCTCTGCACTGAAGCTTGAAGGTCCCTCTGGGCCGCTTCGTGTCGCGTCGCTGTTTGCAGACCTGATCCGGTCGAGTTGCGGAACTAATCATAGGAGCGCAGATAGGTGATTGAAGGAGGTCGTCTGACTTCTGTCTAGGAATAGGACTTATTTATGTGCTGCGATGACCAGGAAGGGCATCCAGTTCAACTCTCCGGCTAGCCCACGTTGGGGCTGTAATTTTGAGGCGTTGGTCAGGGTTGCAAGATCTGATTGGGTGCGTAAGGTAGCCTAGTTTGGTTGTAGATTCGATCTTGCAACTTACCGTCGCGACCGTGTCACATGACCGGTTTGCTCGCGGACCTAAATCCTTATGTCCGGGACGGGGGTTTGTTTACGCAAAAGCGTTGGTGTCAGGCATCGACGTTAGATGGCGCTCCGCTCGGCTGATACGGGATGAAGTTCGTGCGGGTTGAACGTCCGAACTTCCCAACGGTGGGAGTCGAGAGCGAAAGATTAGATGTCTTCTGCGCGTCGAGAGAAGGCAGTCCGTTTTGATAGGAACTCTTAGATCTAATTTTATGTTAGGCGCTTATAGTAAATTTACCACTGGGAGTGGTGGCGCATGTTGAGAGTTTACCCGGGACTTTAGGTTTAACGCAGAATCTTTATAATTGGATTCGACTGTATTAGTTACTAGTGCGGTAGTTAATATTCTAGAAATAACGGTGACCTTTGATCCGTACGTTCGGTGTTCATTTTCGCGAGTCAATCGTAACAAAGGAAGAAAGTGACTGCTGAGGGGGACCTTAGCTGGGAGAGGAGCTGAGGGCCGAACTGCTGCAGGGGGAACGGTCAAATAAGGTCAATAACACTACCAGCCACACCCAATTACACATCACAGACCTTTACTTTCTAGCACAACACATCCATACGAGACCTGACCGAATCCTAAGGGACCAGTCGCCTTGAATAGAGGTAAGTAAGCTCGGTAAAATAATTGTAACGCTCCCCCCCGATTATTTAATGTGATTATAAACTTAACCCTTGGCGTTTAGAGCGCCCGATCGGCATCTGCCTGTAACTTCTTCGTTTATGGGCCGCGAAGGATTTTACTCCTGGGATAGGCAGCTGCCGGCCGTAACATTTCTTTACAGTTAATTTGTAATGGTAATTTACGAGTTTATGGTCGAAAAAAACTTATTTCTGATTTATTTATAACTGATATACAGTTGAGAAAAATAAGAGTGCAGAATTCCTCACCCAAAATCGGGAAAATCTGACACAGCGCTCGGTGCGTAAAACAATCCTCTCCCTGGACGTCAAGAAGTCGAGTGGGCTTGATGGAGTACCACCTATTGTGCTGAAGACGTGTCCTACGGAGTTGGCACCGGTTTTAACGCGTCTTTTCCGGTACTCCTACTCCCTAGGCGTAGTCCCGAACTCATGGAAGACAGCTTTGGTGCACCCGATCCCTAAAAAAGATGACCGCTCAGATCCGTCCAACTACAGGCCTATCGCTATAACCTCCTTGTTCTCCAAAGTAATGGAAACTATTATTAACTGCCAGCTCATGCGGTACCTTGAGGATCACCAGCTGATTAATGACCGCCAGTACGGTTTCCGTCGAGGTCGCTCAGCTGGTGATTTTCTAGGTTACCTAATTCATAGATGGGCGGAGGCAGTAGAGTCCAACGGGGAGGCGTTGGCCGTTAGTTTGGACATAGTGAAGGCCTTTGATCGGGTTTGGCACATAACGCTTCTTTCGAAGTTCCCTTCTTATGGGCTTCCCGAGAAATTGTGCAATTGGATCACCAGCTTTCTTGCAGATCGGAGCATCCAGGTCGTAGTAGACGGTGCATGCTCCGATTACAAGCCCATTAACGCTGGTGTTCCACAAGGCTGCGTGCTATCACCAACGCTGTTTCTCCTGCATATCAATGATATGTTGCACACTGGTAACATTCATTGCTATGCAGACGACAGCACTGGTGATGCCTTAGAATAGAATAGAATAGAATAATTTTTTATTCAATATAGATTACATGTGTAATTCTTATTGAAAGTCATTTTTTACTTTACCACTGGTTCGAAAAAAAACCTCTGTCCTGGGAAGAACCAGCAAGAAACCCAGCGGGACTTTTTTTTAAAGTAAGTTTTACATTAATGGTTGTACTTAAATACAAAATTTATTTTAGAAACTGCTTGGTAGCGACCACCTCATTCCCAGGGGTTATTATCAATCATATATTCATTTATACTATAATAACCCTTTTTATACAGTTTCAGCAACAAAACATTTAAACTTGGTAATAGAGAGCCTGTACACTTTCCGGGACCTTGTTGTAATAGCGTATACATTGCCCCAAGAATGAATTACTGACTCTGTGGAGTCGAGAAACTGGTATCACTAGCTTGTGTTTGTTCCTAGTGTTTACAGAATGTATATCACTTTTTACTAAAACTACCTTTGTTTTGTGAACATACATTAAATTTTCGTAAATATACTGAGAGGCCAAAGTTAATATATTTATTTCTTTAAATTTATCTCTAAGAGACTCTCTCGGTTTTAGGTTGTAAATAGCTCTAATAGCCCTCTTCTGCAAAACAAAAATAGTTTCTGAATCAGCCGCATTTCCCCATAGCAAAATCCCATAAGACATTATGCTATGGAAATAACTGAAATAAACTAGTCTAGCTGTCACGACACTAGTGAGGACCTCTAATCTTTTTTACAGCATAGGCTGCAGAACTTAGTCTGCTTGCTAGTTTGGATATATGGGGGCCCCACTGAAGCTTTGCGTCGAGAGTGATGCCAAGAAAAACAGTGGATTCAACAGGGCTCAGTTCTTCCCCATTTATTCTGCTATAAAAAAAGGCAAGGAGGCGTCTTATCTCCTCTTTTTCCACAACCTTTATTAATACGATTACATGCCAAATATCTTATCTCAACCACTTGTATGCAGATGATCTCCAAAAATATTTACAAAAAACCATTGAAGATTTTTATAAAGCAATTGAATGTATCAACAAAGATCTGGCTTGTATTTTCGACGGGATCCGATCGTATGGGTTAACTGTAAACACTTTAAAATCCCATGCCATAATTATTGGCAGGTCAAGAATGATTTCCAGAATTAAAAAAAATGACAATTACAATCTGTTATGTTTAATGGTGTCACTACCCCTTATGACGTTGTTAAAAATGTAGGTATCCTTTTGGATTCCTGTCTTTTTGGACTCCTCAAATTAATGCAGTGAAATGTGTGAATCATCACTCCGGATACTTAACTAATTTTTACCCATTTCCACTAAAATTACGCTTGTATAATCTTTACTAATCCCTATCATCGACTATGCTGACGTTTTGTTACCTTGATATCACCGAGAAGCAACTTAACAAATTTGAGCGACTCCAAAATCTCTGTATACGGTTCATATTTGGGCTTTGTAAATATCACCATGTCTCGGAATACTGCACTAAACTCAAGTTGCTCCCAATCCGTCTTCGTCAGAATGCTCATAATATATTCTTTCTTCCCTCTACTGCGTCTTATTTAATATATCAAGGCCTGCCTATCTAAAAGAACGTTTTAAATTGCTCAGCTGTCAGCCCCTGTCATAATTTTTCCTTACGGTCCAAGGAAAATCTATCCCGCCAATGTTTTGTGTACTCCTCTGCATTTTATGATAAATCATTATCTGTTCTTGAAGTAAGGCTTTAAAACTTCTTACCCCAGTCGATTAAAAGTGCCCAATTCTTACATGTGTACAAGAAACTCGTTAAGGAACACTATTTATCTCCATAACTCCTCTCTCTTCCTTCTTTTATTTATTGTCATTGATCTACCTAAAGTATGTTGTCTTTTTAGTGCATAAGTTGGTATCCTTTCTTATTTTAATGCACCCTACCTGTTAATCTTTCTTTTATTTTTATTTAATTATTTTCTGTTTTCTGGAAGACATTGGTATGTAGCAATAAGACGGCCTTTTGCGTTTCCCTCAATATTTGTTTATTTTGTTATATTTATCTTTCCTTGGTGAACAATAAAGAGTGCATAGTGCAATATTGTATTGTAAGTTTGTCGGGTATTCTCTTCTTTTGTAACCGGCAACCCTAAGTAGTTCTGACTGTGACAGCTGTTTGGCCTAAAGGTCTAGATACCAGACCATAAACTCCAAAAAAAAAAAAACTGTGACAGCTGTCATTCTGTTTCTGACATTGTCTGAAGTCTGACAATAAACATCAGCTCTTCCCTGTCGGCTGTTAATATTTTGTTAAACAACAAGTTTTTATAATGCACTGTGATAAATTTATAAGTAAACAGTTAACATAGTCCTCATGGGAAGTTTAAATATTGCTGAGTGGTCTCCGGACCAGGTGGCTGAGTGGTTGTCGGGTTTGTAAATGGTATTGTGATTTGATTCAATTGTTTTTGTGCGGTGAGTCACGGAGTATCTGTACAGGGTTGGGGCCGACGGTGGCTAGCTATGTGCCGGCGCTGCGGCAACGCGGCCTGAACGGTTCGAAATTACTTACGCTCCGCTGTGATGATCTTGAGTACCTCGGAATCCATATCATTGGCCATCAGGAACTGCTACTAGAAGCAGTCGAACATTTGCGTAACTTTGTACGTAACTTTCGATTCAGTTGAACAATCACTTTATGATATGAATCACTATTTGATGTTTATTGAATATGTGTTATGTAATTTTATTTTTGTAACCAATAATAATTGATGTGTAGATATTAAAACTTTCTAAGATGGTGATGCAATGGTAAAATCACAGTCTGGTGATGGGCAGTAATGTCATAGATGTTAAACATCTGGTAGGGCAATAATTTAACCACCCGTCATGTGTGACAAGTCAAATCTGCCCTACAATTGTAGAGGTTGATGTCAAGCAGTAGACTTTTACGAGCTGATCACCAAGAACAAAAAGATGATAATAATGATATAGATATTTTGATTTCAAAAATCTTCTATTTCTTCACTCAATTCTGCATTACAACATGTTTCATAAATGGTATGAAGTACAGAAGATTTTTGGTATTTTTCCTGTGGGACACCCAATAAGAGGTGATAGAAGGAAATTAATAAAAAAACTGGAGTTGCCTACCCACATGCCAAGCGTGGTAACTATGGCAAAACGATGAAATCTATGGGAGAAGCCTATATTCAGCAGTGGGTTGGATAGGTTGCAATGAATGAACTTTTTTATAAATCACAAAAAATGTATTTTCAGCAATTTGGCTCACACAAGCTCAATACTTATGTAATTAAATGAATTTACCATGTTAATATAATTTTTTTTGAAAGCTGTGGTAGCCCTGAGATTGGGTTCTGCACACTTGCCTTAGATTTTGTATAATGTAAGTTACCAGAGTATGTCATACCTGTGAGATAAATTTTGTTTTGCCATTTTAATTGCTCGAACAAACAGTAAAATGGTTAGGATTTACTTTATTTCAGATATAATTATAAAAATTGGTCTTTGGTCAGTCAAGTCGTGTAACTAATTAAAAATATTAATTATCCACATGAATGATAAATACTGAGAAGGTTGGCAGTGACTGATTCACTCTTGTAAATTTATAAATATCTATGATTGTACATTATCAGCCTGGTAATAGCCCACTTCTGGTATGGGAGTGGGTAAGCCTGACCTTTTTCAAGATGGTTGGATCTGAGTCTTTTATGGTGCAACTACACAAAATTTACACTTTTTTGTTCATTTGGATGGATTACTAGCATGTATTATTATAATAAAAACTTGACCCTTTTGTTTCTGAGCCTTCGATATAGATTAGCGTTTAGGTTATTAAGCAGGTAGATTCTTAGGCAAAGGCCACTGCGCACAATTCAAATCCGGTATTAATAAGTTTTGTTTTAAAATATGATATTTTACACTAAATGCATAAAGGCACTTTACTGAAAAAGACTAGCCAAGAAAACAAGGAAGAAATACACTGTAAGGAAATTATAATATTAGAATAATAAAAAAAATCTGAAGTGTGGAACACTCCATAAGAGTACTGCTGTCACATATGGGCTGGTACTGCAAAAAGCCACCTGGCAGTGTTGGACTCAGTGGAGAGACGTGCTAAGAGGCTCATTGGTGACCTTGATTTGGTTGAAACCAATCTTCTCAGCCTTGAGCACAGACGCAGAGTAGCCAGTCGCTCGGTATTCTATAGGATGAATTTCTGTGAGTGTGTGCAGGAATTACAACGCTTAATAATTCGGCCCTCTCCTTTCCACCATCGGGCAACCAGGCAGTCGGCGGATCTTCAGCCCGTTGTTGTCGAGAACCTATTTTCCCCATCGGTTGTGGGTTCTTTGAGCTATATGGCTGGCTGACTGCCACTTCAGCTTATTAATAGGTTGGACTATGTTGGTCACTCTGGTTCTACTGCGGATATCCTCATTTCTTAGTTTATCATGCAGAGAAACCTCAAGCATAGCCCTCTCCATAACTCGCTGAGCGACCTTGAGCTTCCTCATACGGCCAGCAGTGAAGGACCACGTCTCAGTTCCATAGATCATCACTGGCAACACACACTGGTTGTACAGTCTATAATATAATTCATGTAAGAGTATATATGTAATATTATTCATGTAATATATATGATAACATTGTTCATATAATAGTTTATTACATGAACAATACTATCCAAAATGAAGTGTGATGCATTAGTAAAGATATTTTTTTTTTAAAGATTTTTGAGTTTGTTCCTTGGTTTGGTTGTTGTTAGTTTCAATGTGCAGTGTTCGTGTAAATATAAGTAATTATTATTCAAGCTAACTCTTATGAATAAAAAATCATTATTATATAATAAAACTGACATAGCCCAACGGATTAGTAAGCTGAAGTGGTAATGGGCTGGCATATAGCAGGAAGAACTGACAACCGATGGAGAAGAAATGTTCTTGATTGGTAGCCTCGTATTGGTAGGTAAAGTGTTGGGCGGTCCTCACTAAATGGAGTGATGAATTGGTAAGACATGCTGGCATCAGGACTGTACTTTGTGGTAGTTTTTGGGGGAGGCCTATGTTCAGTAATGCATTTATGAAGGGCTGTAATGATGATGATGATGATGATAATGTGGTCCTTTCCTGGTAGAGCCGATTCATTCGTGCTACAACCATAATATAGCTGTAGTAGAGCTCTACATCATGTAAAAATGTTATTTCTACAGAAGTGTTATTGTTATATAGTAAAGACACTGAATGTACGAGTAAACAATAGTATTAGTAATGTAGCGTATGTTGTGTTTGTGTTTGTGACGTTGGCAGCAATACGAGTTGTCGCGCGAGTGCGTGCAGCAGCTGGCGCTGCGCGTGTCGGGCGCGGCCACGTCGCTGGCGCGCGCGCTGCGGCCGCAGGACGCGCGGCTGGAGACGCACTCGCTGGCCGACGTGGCCGCCGCCGTGCGCGCCGTCAAGCCGCTGGCGTGCTGGCTGGACCGCTGGGCCGGCGCGGCGCTGGGCGCGCGGCGCGCGGCGCTGCTGCGGCTGGCGCTGGAGGCCGCCACGTGCGCGCAGCGCGACCGCTTCGCCGAGCAGCCGGCGCGCGCCGTGGCCGCCGCCGCCGCCGCCGCCGCGCAGCTCGCCGACTACATCATACAGGTGCGTCACTACGGTACTACACTACGGTACTACTGTGCCGGCGTGGCCGCGTGCGTGTAGCGCAGCACCAACCGAGAAGCGACGATTGCAAGACGTTGTGGATAAATAAAATGTTTTGAGAAATTATCAATTATCGTGTAGTGGCGGTGTATGAATATTCATATTATTCCGTGAGTGTCGTAAGAGGCGACTAGACCTGGGGAAAAGTTCTATGTTTAAATAACCGTTGCCATCGTTCCGGTTACAAATAAGTCATAGTAAAAATCATTGTGACTTTGTCACGTTGGATAACTACTTATAACGTGACTTTAAATATGCATTTTAGATTTAGTATTAGGTTTTATTCCAATAGTCGATTTTTTATTACCTTCCTTACCTAAGCCTGGCTATGTTATAAGTACCATTCTAATAATTATTTTTGAAATATATGAATTTCACCTAACCTAGCCGATCAGTTGGTATACCGTTCCAGTACGATTTCAGTTCATTTTGTTTCGTTAAATCAGTGACAGGAGTTACGGAGAAAATAGTACGGTGGCGGCGCGAATAAATAACGTTATTTTGGAACATAGTTAGTCATCGTGACTTTTAGGCTGATCATGGTGACTTATTCACCGTGATGTTATTTATCACTCATATCTACAGGCGACAGAGAGAAATAAATCAGGAGATGGGCAGCAGCGTCTTCCTAATAATATCTTAAGCATTAATAGTAAGCGTGTCACTAAGAAGGTAAACAGTAAGCAAAAAGTTGAAAACGAAAACGTGAATTGAATCACACACACAGGAGCGCGCGTAAGAGTAGTTGTTGCCTATAAATCACAGTCAATTTGGGATAATTTCAAATAAAAGTTGAAGTCTTATTTACTCGTATTTTCAAAAATGTGATATCGGTATATATAATACTTATTTGAACTTCAATATAAAATTTGGCTACTTTTTGAAATTAATTACTACTTTTCTTTTCTCCGTATTTTAAAGAATATACAAACTGAATGCCGTATGTTGTTGTGACACATTAAACGACATATGTTTTATCAAGTTACGTTATATTACATTTAACAAGTCAAGAGTGGCCATTGTTCTTTCACAAGGACCAACATTATGATTCGGAACAACCATTTGTAGGCTATACAAATACTTGTTCTGTGCGGGATTCGAACCCGTGGCCAGTGCTGCCAACCCTACAGTTTTAACTGTTGATGTACAGTTTTTTGGAAATTCTGTCGGTTTTTAGTTTAGGCCTCGAAATCTACAGTTTTTTTTTATGATGCTAGCTATTTGTGTGATGTCATCTATTTTATTAGTCCGTACAATAAGTCAGCTTCAGTAAAACCTACTACTATCGAAGCGGCTGTAATGGTCAGGTGATTTAATAGATGGCGTTAGTCGTAGATCGTTTCGGTCGAAGTCTGTTTTACCGACATTCTATTGTTTGCTTTTTTACTTACTGGGGAATCCCCGTGAATGCTTTGTCGATTCTAAATATATGTAATTGACTTGTCCATACATTCCGTCATTAGTCTGATTAGATTCTTTTTTGTTGATTGACGTTGTGAGTTGAGCAAAAATTTACGAATATGCATAGTTGCAGTAGTGATAGTGAGTCAGATGTTGATAAATCCCCACTAAGAAAGAAGAAAGTAGTGAGATATGAGCAAAAATTTATTGACTCTTGGCTCAATGACGCAAAGTTTAGTGGATGGCTTGGAAAAAGTAAAAAAGGTAACACATATTTTTACTGCTCTGTATGTGACTGTGATCGTAAATGCGGAATTCAAGAATTGATGCGACATAAAAATTCATCAAAGCACCAAGCAAACTGTAAAAAAATACAAAAGCAACCTAAGCTTACATCTTTGTTCGCATCAACATCAAAATCACAGGCACCACAGCAAATGGCAAAAGCCGGCGATATTAAACTAGCATGTTTTATTGCGGAGCATAACCTTGCATTTAATGTTGCCTCACATCTGACTAAATTAATAAAATCGGTGTGTCCAGATTCAAAAATTGCTGAATATATGTCTATGAGCCGAACAAAGAGAGAGCTATTGTAGTAAATGTGACAGGAAAAACCGCTGAAGAAAACTTGATAAAAAATTTAAGGGAAAACGAGTTTTCATTGTTGGTAGATGAAAGCACTGATAAATCAACAATCAAGCATTTAGCTTTAATGGCGAGGTTAGTCAACACAAATTATGAAGTAGAAGATAAATTTCTAACTGTGATATCGATCACCGACGGCTCAGCTAAAGTTTTGTAGCAAAAAAACTATCGAATATTTTAATGAGAAAGAAATTCCATACAAAAGGAATTTGTTAAGATTTGCGTCTGATGGTGCCAACGTCATGTTCGGGGGGAATAACTCGATGATCACTCTTTTTTTTTATATAATTAGGGTGACAAACGAGCACACAGTCCACCTGATGGTAAGTGGATGCTAAGGCCCATAGACATCTACATCTCCCCTCGCTTGCGAATCAAAATGCAGATGCGTTGTCAGCCTTGAGGACTACACAGAAAAACACACTCATTTGAAGAATGACATACCTAATCTTTTCACCATGAAATGTATATGCCATTCATTTGCGCTTTGTGCATCTCGCGCTTATGAAAAATTACCGAGGGGTCTTGAAGATTTTTGCCGCGAAGTTTTCAATCACATCCAAAATTCACCTAAACGCATCGGTGATTATAAAACTTTTCAGGCGTTTACAAATGTAAAACCACATAAAATATTACACCCCGCACAAACCAGATGGCTATCGTTGAACGATGTCGTGAATAGATTGTTGGAACAACTTCCAGCTATAAAATTATATTTCCAATCAGCAGTGTATACAGATCGTATTCTTTTTGCCGAAAGCATTTAAAAAAAGCCATGGAACCGACAAACGAATTATACTTGGAATTTTAACGATTTGCTTTACCAATATTCATAGATTTGAATAAAGAAATGCCGGCAAAAAAACCAAAGTTGTACTCATTATATGATCAGATCTACACAGCATATGGGAACATTTTAGAATGCTTTATATAACCGGTTTATTTAGAGCTAACAGAAGAAGAGATAAACAAAACCAAAGATATATTAAATGCCAAAGAACAAAAAATATTAAGTGTTGATGTAAATGACATGCGGATTCATTTGCCGTTATTGGAAACATATGTTGGAGGAACGGTACCAAATTTAATTCGATTGAAAAGAGACACTCAAGAGTTGGACGACGATGAACTGTCAAATTTTTACAGGAAATGTAAAGAGTTTTACATTGAGGTAGTAGCCCTAATCAAACAAAGGTTTCCTTTCGATGATAAAGAACGTCAGGCACTAAAGTGTTTACAGATGTTGAACCCACTAGCGATTTTAGGTCATGATTTGAGCAAAAAAACATATAACTTCAATTTCTGAGCTATTATATTATTTCCCAGGCATTTGTCCAGAAAATATAACAGAATTAGATAGAGAATGGAGAACTCTTCGCAATACCAATTTTAATTTTGATGAGACTGATACGCCTAGTGTAGAAAAATTTTGGTGGCATGTTTCCAAATTAAAAAAAGGCGACGGCTCTGCAATGTTTCCACTATTATCGACTTTAACCAGAAAGCTTCTATGTTTGCCACACAGTACCGCTACGGTAGAACGCTTGTTTTCGAGCATTAATGTTATGAAAACGAAACTAAGAAATAAACTTTCTACGACCACAATAAAAGGTACCTTGCACACAAAGTCAGAAATTAAAATATCTTTCGATTCAATGTGACAAATGACCATTTCAAAAAATTCAATAAAAACATGTACGATTTCAACAAAAGTAAAGATGAAACGGAAAATCAAGAAGACTTACAAGTTGAAAATGAGATAGTGCGATTCAGCTTCAATGCTGTGAAACTTCGCTAAACACTCAATTGAAACATCTTCTAGACACTGTTTTTGCTGGAATGTGAGCAAACGCGGCACCCATCTTGCACACAGCTTTCTCATACTAAAATTTTCACTTAATACACGATGTACCGTACTTTTTGAAATGCCTACTATCTCTGCTAGCTCGCGCACTTTCAGTCGACGATCATCCAGTATCGCTTTGTGGATTTTCTTTATCATTTCTGGATTTGTCACCTCATTTGATCGACCACTGCGTTGCTCGTCTTGACAGCTCGTACGGCCTCGTTTAAACTCTGCTACCCAATATTTTACTGTTGTGAACGAAGGAGCAGACTCACCCAGAGTAAAATCCAGTTCAGCTTTTATATTGGTTGGGCTGAGGCCTTTCAAATAAAAGTATTGTATCACATAACGATGGCCAATTTTCTCCATTTTCACAAATTTACTGAAAATGTTTACTTTTAATGACTGCCAAACAAATACTAAACAATGACGCGTCTCCAAACTTGAATCATATGCTTTATAGATTGCGTACTTTCTAATACAGTGATATTTTTCAAACAACTAACGCCATCTCTATGTCAGGCCGGGTACTTATGGGACCACCCAGGTAGCTAGTAATACTATCTAACATGTAGGCACTGGAAAAATTGCAACTTTGATGCCCAAATACTCAAACGCTACTCAATTTTAAGACGCCGTTAAATCTCGTGCTGTCTCTATCACTTTAAGTCAAAGTGACTGTGACACCACGAGACTTAACGACGTCTTAAAATTGAGTAGCGTTTGAGTATTTGGCCATGAGACTTTTGATTTTGACATTTAATTTGATTAAAACTTTGATAATAACATGATTTTGATTGTTTTTAATGCCCTCCCTATAGTGTATTCTATTTATTACTATCATTAAATAATACAAAATATAATATAAAGATAAAGATGTAGATTTTTAATTTGATATTTACAGTTTTCTACAGTTTTTTTTTCAAGCATATCTACAGTTTTGCTCTATGCTGGGGTTGGCAACACTGCCCGTAGCCCATAGCGCTGCAACTCATTGTTTAGCCACGGAGCCGTCAGATTAATAATTTATTTGTTTTGCCTACTGCATTTAATAATATTTATGTAAATATCTTTATTGGTGTCGCGGTCAGGACGTGTCGGACCCCACGATCCTGCAGCCCGCGTCCCTGGACACGGTGACGCTGCGCCAGGGCTCGCGGCCGCTGGGCTTCCAGGTGCTGCCGTCGTTCTGCGGGCACCACCAGCTCGCGCACATCCGCTTTGGCTCGCCCGCGCACGCCTCGGGAGCGGTGCACGACGCGGATGAGATCGTTCAGGTTCACTTTCTCTCTCTCTGAAAAATTGAAAACTTAGGGTCTGTATTATATGCAATGTAATAGGTATATGTATCATGTGAAATAAAATGTAAAGTTATTTTTAAACTTGGTAACAATATTTTAATAAATAAACAATTATCCTAGTCATGATACTCTGCATTCGTCTGTGGACTTACGTTTAGTTTTCTGAAGGTTTTACTTCTATTGTGTGCAACTGCACACGTGTTTTTTTAAAGTGTTATGTTATCGGTTGGCAGGTGGGCGGGCAGTGTGTGATCGGGTGGGGCGGTGAGGCGGTGGAGCGGCTGTGTGTGCGCGTGGCGGCCGAGGCGCCGGGCGGCGAGCTAGTGTTGCGCCTGCGCCGAAGGGGCGGAGCCGTGCGCCTGCGGCCCGCGCGCACGCCGCCCTTGCACACGCCCCTGCACGTGCCCCTGATCGCGCCCCTGCATGCGCCCCTGCACACGCCCCTGCACGCGCCGCGCCGCCTGCGAGCTGCGGCCCGCCGCGCGCCGCCCCTGGCCGCCGACCTGCGCCTGCACAGGTACAGTACTGCGCGCTGCGGCCGCGCCCTGCGCCTGCACAGGTACAGTACTGCGCGCTGCGGCCCGCGCCCTGCGCCTGCACAGGTACAGTACTGCGCGCTGCGGCCCGCGCCCTGCGTCTGCACAGGTACAGTACTGCGCGCTGCGGCCCGCGCCCTGCGCACAGGTACAGTGCTGCGCGCTGCGGCCGCGCCCTGCGCCTGCACAGGTACAGTACTGCGCTGCGGCCGCGCCCCGCCCTGCGCCTGCACAGGTACAGTACTGCGCGCTGCGGCCGCCTGCGCCTGCACAGGTACAGTACTGCGCGCGCGGCCCGCGCCCTGCGCCTGCACAGGTACAGTGCTGCTGCGGCCGCGCCCTGCGCCTGCACAGGTACAGTACTGCGCTGCGGCCGCGCCCTGCGCCTGCAGGTACAGTACTGCGCGCTGCGGCCGCGCCCTGCGCCTGCACAGGTACAGTACCGCGCTGCGGCCGCGCCCTGCGCCTGCACGGTACAGTGCTGCGCGCTGCGGCCGCGCCCTGCGCCTGCACAGGTACAGTGCTGCGCTGCGGCCCGCGCCCTGCGCCTGCACAGGTACAGTACTGCGCGCTGCGGCCCGCGCCCCGCCTGCGCCTGCACAGGTACAGTACTGCGCTGCGGCCCGCGCCCTGCGCCTGCACAGTGCAGTGCTGCGCGCGGCCGCGCCCTGCGCCCGCACAGGTACAGTACTGCGCGCTGCGGCTGCGCCCTGCGCCTGCACAGGTACAGTACTGCGCGCGGCCCGCGCCCTGCGCCTGCACAGGTACAGTGCACTGCGCGCTGCGGCCGCGCCCCGCCCTGCGCCTGCAGGTGCAGTACTGCGCTGCGGCCGCGCGCCCTGCGCCTGCACAGGTACAGTGCTGCGCGCTGCGGCCCGCGCGCCTGCGCCTGCACAGGTACAGTGCACTGCGCGCTGCGGCCGCGCCCTGCGCGCCTGCACAGGTGTACAGTGCTGCGCGCTGCGGCCGCCCTGCGCCTGGGTACAGTACTGCGCGCTGCGGCCCGCGCCCCGCCCTGCGCCTGCACAGGTACAGTACTGCGCGCTGCGGCCGCGCCCTGCGCCTGCACAGGTACAGTACTGCGCGCTGCGGCCCGCGCCCTGCGCCTGCACAGGTACAGTACTGCGCGCTGCGGCCCGCGCCCCGCCCTGCGCCTGCACAGGTACAGTACTGCGCGCTGCGGCCCGCGCCCTGCGCCTGCACAGGTACAGTACTGCGCGCTGCGGCCCGCGCCCTGCGCCTGCACAGGTACAGTACTGCGCGCTGCGGCCCGCGCCCTGCGCCTGCACAGGTACAGTACTGCGCGCTGCGGCCCGCGCCCCGCCCTGCGCCTGCACAGGTACAGTACTGCGCGCTGCGGCCGCCCTGCGCCTGCACAGGTACAGTACTGCGCGCTGCGGCCCGCGCCCTGCGCCTGCACAGGTACAGTACTGCGCGCTGCGGCCGCGCGCGCCCTGCGCTGCACAGGCACAGTACTGCGCGCGCTGCGGCCCGCGCCCTGCGCCTGCACAGGTACAGTACTGCGCGCGCGGCCGCGCCCTGCGCCTGCACAGGTACAGTGCTGCGCTGCGGCCGCGCCCGCCCTGCGCCTGCACAGGTACAGTACTGCGCGCTGCGGCCCGCGCCCTGCGCCTGCACAGGTACAGTGCACTGCGCGCTGCGCGCGCCTGCGCCTGCACAGGTACAGTACTGCGCGCTGCGGCCCGCGCCCTGCGCCTGCACAGGTACAGTACTGCGCGCTGCGGCCCGCGCCCCGCCCTGCGCCTGCACAGGTACAGTACTGCGCGCTGCGGCCCGCGCCCTGCGCCTGCACAGGTACAGTGCGCGCTGCGGCCCGCGCCCTGCGCCTGCACAGGTACAGTACTGCGCGCTGCGGCCGCGCCCGCGCCTGCACAGGTACAGTACTGCGCGCTGCGGCCCGCCCTGCGCCTGCACAGGTACAGTACTGCGCGCTGCGGCCCGCGCCCTGCGCCTGCACAGGCAGTACTGCGCGCGCGGCCGCGCCCTGCGCCTGCACAGGTACAGTACTGCGCGCTGCGGCCGCGCCCTGCGCCTGCACAGGTACATGCGCGCTGCGGCCCGCGCCCCGCCCTGCGCCTGCACAGGTACACTGCGCGCTGCGGCGCGCGCCCTGCGCCTGCACAGGTACAGTACTGCTGCGGCCGCGCCCTGCGCCTGCAGGTACAGTACTGCGCGCTGCGGCCGCGCCCCGCCTGCGCCTGCACAGTGCAGTGCTGCGCTGCGGCCCGCGCCCTGCGCCTGCACAGGTGCATGCTGCGCGCTGCGGCCGCGCCCTGCGCCTGCACAGGTACAGTACTGCGCGCTGCGGCCCGCGCCCTGCGCCTGCACAGGTGGTACTGCGCGCTGCGGCCCGCGCCTGCGCCACAGGTACAGTACTGCGCGCTGCGGCCCGCGCCCTGCGCCTGCACAGGTAGCACTGCGCGCTGCGGCCGCGCCCTGCGCCTGCACAGGCAGTACTGCGCGCTGCGGCGCGCGCCCTGCGGGTACAGTGCTGCGCGCTGCGCGCGCCCCGCCCTGCGCCTGCACAGGTACAGTACTGCGCGCTGCGGCCCGCGCCTGCGCCGCCTGCACAGGTACAGTACTGCGCGCTGCGGCCGCGCCCTGCGCCTGCACAGGTACAGTACTGCGCGCTGCGGCCCGCGCCTGCGCCTGCACAGGTACAGTGCGCGCTGCGGCCGCGCCCTGCGCCTGCACAGGTACAGTACTGCGCGCTGCGCGCCCTGCGCACAGGTACAGTGCTGCGCGCTGCGGCCGCGCCCTGCGCCTGCACAGGTGTACAGTACTGCGCGCGCGGCCGCGCCCTGCGCCTGCACAGGTACAGTGCTGCGCTGCGGCGCCCCGCCCTGCGCCTGCAGGTACAGTACTGCGCGCTGCGCGCCCTGCGCCTGCGGGTACAGTACTGCGCGCTGCGGCCGCGCGCCCTGCGCCTGCACAGGTACAGTGCTGCTGCGGCCGCGCCCGCCCTGCGCCTGCACAGGTACAGTACTGCGCGCGCTGCGGCCCGCGCCCTGCGCCTGCACAGGTACAGTACTGCGCTGCGGCGCGCCCCGCCCTGCGCCTGCACAGGTACAGTGCTGCGCGCTGCGCGCCCTGCGCCTGCACAGGCAGTACTGCGCTGCGGCCCGCGCCCTGCGCCTGCACAGGTACAGTACTGCGCTGCGGCGCGCCCCGCCCTGCGCCTGCACAGGTACAGTACTGCGCGCTGCGGCCCGCGCCCTGCGCCTGCACAGGTACAGTACTGCGCGCTGCGGCCCGCGCCCCGCCCTGCGCCTGCACAGGTACAGTACTGCGCGCTGCGGCCGCGCCTGCGCCTGCACAGGTACAGTACTGCGCTGCGGCGCGCCGCCCTGCACAGGTACAGGTACTGCGCGCTGCGGCCGCGCCCCGCCCTGCGCCTGCAGGTACAGTACTGCGCGCTGCGGCCCGCGCCCTGCGCCTGCACAGGTAGTACTGCGCGCTGCGGCCCGCGCCCTGCGCCTGCACAGCACAGTATGCGCGCTGCGGCCCGCGCGCCCTGCGCCTGCACAGGTACAGTGCTGCGCGCTGCGGCCGCGCCCTGCGCCTGCACAGGTACAGTACTGCGCGCTGCGGCCCGCGCCCTGCGCCTGCACAGGTACAGTACTGCGCGCTGCGGCCGCGCCCGCCCTGCGCCTGCACAGGTACAGTACTGCGCGCTGCGGCCCGCGCCCTGCGCCTGCACAGGTACAGTACTGCGCGCTGCGGCCCGCGCCCTGCGCCTGCACAGGTACAGTACTGCGCGCTGCGGCCCGCGCCCTGCGCCTGCACAGGTACAGTACTGCGCGCTGCGGCCCGCGCCCCGCCCTGCGCCTGCACAGGTACAGTACTGCGCGCTGCGGCCCGCGCCCTGCGCCTGCACAGGTACAGTACTGCGCGCTGCGGCCCGCGCCCCGCCCTGCGCCTGCACAGGTACAGTACTGCGCGCTGCGGCCCGCGCCCTGCGCCTGCACAGGTACAGTACTGCGCGCTGCGGCCCGCGCCCCGCCCTGCGCCTGCACAGGTACAGTACTGCGCGCTGCGGCCCGCGCCCCGCCCTGCGCCTGCACAGGTACAGTACTGCGCGCTGCGGCCCGCGCCCCGCCCTGCGCCTGCACAGGTACAGTACTGCGCGCCGCGCCCCGCCCTGCGCCTGCACAGGTACAGTACTGCGCGCGCCTGCCGCGCGCCCTGCGCCTGCACAGGTACAGTGCTGCGCGCTGCGGCCGCGCCCTGCGCCTGCACAGGTACAGTACTGCGCGCTGCGGCGCGCCCTGCGCCTGCACAGGTGCAGTACTGCGCGCTGCGGCCGCGCCCCGCCCTGCGCCTGCACAGGTGCAGTACTGCGCGCTGCGGCGCCCTGCGCCTGCACAGGTACAGTGCTGCGCGCTGCGGCCGCGCCCTGCGCCTGCACAGTACAGTGCTGCGCTGCGGCCCGCGCCCCGCCCTGCGCCTGCACAGGTACAGTACTGCGCGCTGCGGCCCGCGCCCCGCCCTGCGCCTGCACAGGTACAGTACTGCGCGCTGCGGCCCGCGCCCCGCCCTGCGCCTGCACAGGTACAGTACTGCGCGCTGCGGCCCGCGCCCTGCGCCTGCACAGGTACAGTACTGCGCGCTGCGGCCCGCGCCCTGCGCCTGCACAGGTGGTGCACTGCGCGCTGCGGCCCGCGCCCCGCCCTGCGCCTGCACAGGTACAGTACTGCGCGCTGCGGCCCGCGCCCTGCGCCTGCACAGGTACAGTACTGCGCGCTGCGGCCCGCGCCCCGCCCTGCGCCTGCACAGGTACAGTACTGCGCGCTGCGGCCGCGCCCTGCGCCTGCACAGGTACAGTACTGCGCGCTGCGGCCCGCGCCCTGCGCCTGCACAGGTACAGTACTGCGCGCTGCGGCCCGCCCTGCGCCTGCGGGCACAGTACAGCGCTGCGGCCGCGCCGCCCTGCGCCTGCACAGGTACAGTACTGCGCGCTGCGGCCCGCCCTGCGCCTGCACAGCTACAGTACTGCGCTGCGGCCGCGCCCGCCCTGCGCCTGCACAGGTACAGTACTGCGCGCTGCGGCCCGCGCCCTGCGCCTGCACAGGTACAGTACTGCGCGCTGCGGCCCGCGCCCTGCGCCTGCACAGGTACAGTACTGCGCGCTGCGGCCGCGCCTGCGCCTGCGCCTGCACAGGTATACTTGATTGCGCGGACAGAGCTACATGCTTCTACATTAATGTGGGCATTAAACATTTTACATAGAATGGGCGAATACGGGACAATCCAGCTGTTATCTGGTTTCGAACGCTCCAGGCGAGATTTGATTGTAACTTTCCTGTCACCATCTTCAGGAGCTCTGCGTCTGTATAAAGGTAGCCATTGTCATTGTGCACTGTTTCTTTTAATAGCTGTTTAGGAATTTCTTTGTACATTTCCTTCTTTCATACATGGCGATATTGAATTTCGTGCTCCACATGGACCGTGAATCATATTTCGGACGATGGTTATCATACAATTCTTTATCTGCTCAGGAATCCGGAATCTCGGCGCTTATTATGTCGTCTATTTGGCTGGGCCGCAACTTTTCTTTAAGCCATATTAGAATGTGGGCATGCGGTAATCCTCTTTTTTGCCATTCAATTGAATACATAAAACACTGCACCTCTCCGAAAATTTTCCCTTTGTTAATTACATACATTAATTTTTGTACTTTTAATCTAAATACTCTAGCAACTAAATCGTGTCTGTCAGTACTTTTTTGGCCCGGCATTAGCTCCTCGGTTATTTCTTTCCATGTGGGATTGCAAGTAAAAGTAACAAAAAGATCAGGTCTTCCGTAAGTTCGTACATAGGCGAATGCGTCTTGTGTGTACTCATGTAGGTAGCGGGGACTGTTAACGAATGATGAGGGCAGAATTACCATTTTACCTAAATCTCTGGGGTTTACATTGGCGTCGCTAGAAACTGCATCTTGTAAATGTATATAATTCTCAACGCGCAGCTGTTTTTGATTTAAAGGTATATAACGGAGACGTTCACTTTCTACCTTCACATACATGTCTGCAAAATTGATGAAATAATTGTCTACACCGGGCTAAGAGGTTAAAATCATTTTCTTCGCAACATCATATGATACGCATAAAATCCATACATGATACTTTTTGTTCGAGTAGGCTCCTTTGTGACCAGGTTAATGAGTGGAATTTGAAAATGATAACCCTCTTGTCCTGCAATAAATCAATGGGTATTGCAGGCGTCATAAAACTTGTGTGTATCGGCTACCCGTTGCAACGTATCATCACGTGCTCGCAAGACAATGTCTCGTGAAGAAAATTGATCACCACTAATTACGGCTGCTATTTCGTTTATCAAAGGTGCATTGTAGCGCCTTTCATGCTCTCCTCGAGGATCCGATTTGCGTGAATGACGACTTTATAATCCTCTTCAGGTAGGTTTTCTAAAGCAGTTTTAAATGTTTTGACTAAAATGTTACGTTCATGCAAGAATCTTTGAATTTTGAACACTGTGTCTCTCTCAACTCCTGGATAAATTGGCAGCGACGGTCTACCTCAATTTCTTCGTCACCCATAAAATATACTTGTAAAATTTATGCTGTTCGTTTTCAGCTGGAAAAAGTGAACCTATTCTATGATAAATTTGCCTTGCACCGTAAATGTAGGCGAAAATCCCGGAATTATTATTTACCGGTCAACTCCGAAGGACGTCATTTGAAAGCATGAGTTATATTTCCGGATCCTGTTTAAAAGCGCCGTGACCCATAGCATCATATAAAAGAGAGTTTTCAAAGGTTCTTCTGGTTCCCCAAGTAACGGAAGTGACACTTTGCCATTGGAACACCACATGCCTGCGGTCTCATCTTTCCATTTTAAAGCGCTGCAAAATCGACACGCCTTGTCCATCAGTCCGATAACAACTAACCTGTGATTTTATAATCAATCAACGGATCATAATTGAATGCTGCGTCATTAAAACCGACCAATTGTTTCTTTGAAAATTTTGTCGACGTTCAGCTTGGAGCTGTGCATTTGCATCTCTTCGCGCCTGTGTCTGTTCTGGTGTTTCAGATGCCCTTATAGTAAATTGACGTTGAATGAATCTGTGTTGAGTTTCATCAGGTGTTTCCGCGGCTCTTAAGGCGGCCTGACGTTCCTTGTTCGAATAGCCTTTGCTGACTTTGAGCAGGTGTTTCAGTAGCTCTTAAAGTAGATTGACGCTCTGCCTGTTCAAGACGCCTTTGCTGACTTTGATCAGGTGTTTCAGTAGCTCTTAAAGTAGCGACGCTCTGCCTGTTTAAGACGCCTTTGCTGACTTTGAGCAGGTGTTCAGTAGCTCTTAAAGTAGCGACGCTCTGCCTGTTCAAGACGCCTTCGCTGACTTTGAGAAGGTGTTTCAGAAGCTCTTAAAGTAGCTTGACGCTCTGCCTGTTCAAGACGCCTTTCCTGACTTTGCGAACGTGTTTCGGAAGCTCTTAAAGCAGCCTGACGTTCTGTCTGTTCAAGACGCCTTTGCTGACGTTGAGAAGGTGTCTCAGATGCTCTAAAAGCAGCCTGACGCTCTGCTTGTTCTTGCCTTCTCAGTTCAGCATCTTCCAAAGATTCTAGCGATCGAGCTAATCTTTTCGCTTGTCTTTGAGAAGATACTCTTGAAAGGCTGGACTTACGTTTGCGAGGCATTATGAAGTAAGAAAAAACCTATTTATAAAAAAACGTTAAAATACCTAAAAGGAATTAAATTTCCTTTTAAATATTTTTTTTAAAAGCAAATCCAAAATATCTAAAAGGAATAAATATTCCTTTTAAATATTTTTTAAAATCAAAACAACAAAACCAATTCAAGACACAACACGAATCCGAAAACGATAGCCAAAAAATCGAATCAACTTAAACCAAATCACAAAACAAATCGCAGAAAACCGAAATCGAAAGCAGTAGTCAATATAAATATAACCAACGAAAAAAGAAGTAAGTGTATAGGTACCGTATACACTATCTATACTATTAATATTCCTTTGAAATATTGTTAAACAACCTAAAACAACGAAAACCAATTCACGATTCTAAATAAACAAAATCCAAAATCAAAGCCAGAGTCTAAATATGTATAAAGGAATACTAACCAAATCAACAAAACCGATCCAAGAAAATACACAAATTTGAAAATGAAAGCCAATATAAATCCATTCAACCTTAACCAAATCACAAAGCAAATAACAAACAACCGAAATCGAAAGCAGGTAGTCGAATAAGCTACGAAATAGAAACAATTTAAGCGTATAGGTATTGAAACATTTCGTTACCGCGTTTGAAAACCTAGTAACGACATCTAGCGGAATCAATTTAAACTATGTATACGTTAGTTAATAAGAACTCTTAAAAAATATTTTTCTTATAATTTTGCACAATTTTTCTTATTGTAATACCGATTCATTCATAACCACATATAAGAACTGTATTCATTACCGTTCAATAAATATTACTAAGGCTTATTAATAAGGCTTACTAAGAACTGTTTATACCATTGTTAAGTAATAGTTAAGGGTGAAAGCGTGACAGGTGGTGATAGTATTTCTGATCCATACTTATAATCACGCCTGTAACCCTTGCGGGGTAGGCAGAGCATCAACGGATTACTTAATGTCGTCTGCGAGGTTATCGCCTATTCTGTGAATTACGATGCACCAAAACGTTTGAAGAAAATCAGCTGGTGAATTTTATGTTTTTTATCACTCTCTTCCCGGTCCTGCGTGGAAAAATACAGATCCATACATTGTTTTACTAATTGTTTACCACCGGCGATTTTTCCGGACCACTGACCTCTATGTATGGACTGGCTATACACCGTGACATAATGAGGCGATTTGATTTTCGCCATTTTGGCGCTGACAGCAGAAGTGAACGTCTACGGTACTGATAATAGAGATAAGACAATGTGAAAAAATGTATCGATAAAAATTCTATACCCAGGCCTATCCGTAACGTCCATTCTATTTACGTATCATATTAATATAATGCCATACAATAAATAAATGTATCAATCTAGGCCTTAGACTTTATACCTCATATAAAACCAAGATCGACGCTGCGTTGATCTATCTACGTTTTATATTCGTAACTACAGAACGGATTTTGTTCCGAGTTTCAAATGAGAAAATGTCTACGCATACCCGCATTGCGGGGGCAAGAACGGATTAAGTCGGACTTGCACCTATTAAAACCCCACGATGTCCCACCTTCACCACACACTGACAGGGCCACGGAAACGCTTTCAAGCACATCCGCGGTCCCACCAGCGAGGTCCCCTCCTTAGTTGAGGACTTCCCTCCCCGACTTCCCAAGTCAGGAAGATAGTCGAGTGGCGCATTACCATACCAACAATCCTCTTCTCTTGCAACTCCACCTCGGCTGCAGTGATATAGAGAGAAGTCTCTCCTCTAGCCGCAGCTCACTAACTCACATCCAAGCGCTCGGGCCAGCCCTTCTTTTCGGGCCAGCCATGTGAGTCGCCCTCCGTTTACCATGGGTTACCAAGCCACGGCTACTACCCCCCCCCCTCTACCCCCCTAACCCGTTCAGGAAGGACGTACTTCTCACCTAAATTCACGCAAACTCACTATGGACATTAATAATTTTGCAGTTCCAATATAAATTTATTCCCTTGATACAATAAATTGGTCATAATAGTTCTACAGATTTAACAAACTTACGTCTTGTAAACACAAAGTCATCATCAGGCGACCTTTCTACACTTGGCTATGGCCCTTTAGTCTGGGGGAAAATAAGGAGAGAAGAAATAAAAAACATTCGAAATAATAATCTAATACTTTTATAATTACTGGTACTGGTATTACCAGAAAATATTGTGGGTATACTGCACTTTTTCAAAGGGTGCATTTCTCATGTCCTATAAAATAGTCGTCTGTGAAGTGTTTAGAACAAAGATAATCATTTTGTTTCGGATGCCAATTCACAATTTTTGTGCTTTTTAGCCATAATTTTAGTCTAGGTTCAGTTGGAAACCTGTTAATTAATAAACATTTCATAATTATCTGTTGTCGGCGACTTTGGTTGAGAACAGATATGGGTAGAAAACAACATCGACAAGTATTATAGACAAGGAACTCGACAACCCTATTGAATTTTATTGTTTATCAAAACTCAGTAATATAAAGACAAACATGTTGGTAATTACGACATTAAGATTAGTAACAAATTTTTAAGTACCTATATTATCAAATAGTTTTAATTTACTTAATATTAGCTGCAAATTCACTTACTTGTGGAATGTTATCCCACTTTCCTTTTGGTAACGAGTGTTACGTATTACGCACACTCTCATTATTACTAAAATAATTCTTATTATGTAACTAAAATCAAACATAATCAAACCACATAAAATACTTTCATTTTTTAGTTTAAAAATTGAAAATAATGAGATACCATTTAAATAATATAACAGACTTTGGCATATTATGTCAATTTTAGTTCCCGGTACGGACAATGAGGGCGTTTCAAATCGGTATAAGCATTTTGTATGGCATAGCCAGTCCAGCGTACTTGTATATATAGAGTTCAGTGTTCCGGACCGATACGACTTAGGGACCTTCAAGAAAAGAGCTTACACCTTTCTAAAAGGCCGGCAACGCATCTGCAATTCCCCTGGTGTTGCAGTAGTTTATTGGCGGCGGTAGTCACCATCAGGTGAGTCGCATGCTCGTTTTCCCCCTCTCATAATATAAAAAAAAGATCGGAGGTATTTTCCGAACCAGTGGTAGATTGAACATAAGAGTGACTTTCAATAAGTATTATTTACCTATATTGAATAAAAAAGTTTCTATTTCTAATTGGTTACAGATACGAGGTGAACGTGCCACGCATGACCGCGGACGACAAGAGCGAGAAGGAGAAGGAGCGGCAAGCGGAAGCGGAGGCGGGTGCGGCGGCTGAGGCGGCAGTTCGTGCACAAGCGGAAGTGGAGGCGGAAGCGGAAGCGGAAGCGGGCGCGTCGTCGTCGGACGACAGCGAGCCGCTGTCGCCGCCCGCCTCGCCCACGCATCTGCACCTCGACAGCGCTAGGTTTGCACTCATGCATTTCTTATACGTGATAGAGCCACGCTGCAGTTATGTTATGGTTGTAGCACGAATGGGTCGGCTAGATTGGAGTAGGATCATGCTCATTTTAGATTAAAAAAAAAAATCCTCACACATGCACATACAATCGGTGCATGTACGGTAAAACAGCCGCAAGCCCACTCATGCCCGTGGCGTCCTATCCTACTAATAATATAAACGTGAAAGTTTGTGAGGATGTATGGATGTATGGATGTTTGTTACACTTCTACGCAAAAACTACTGAATGTATTTTAATGAACCTTGATGAAATCTTTACAATAATATAGCTCATACATCGGAACAACACATAGGCTATTATAATTAATAAAGATATTGTGTAAATTTATCAAAATATAACGATAAGTGTTAAGTAAGTCGGAAAAAATCTGTCACCTGCGAGCTATTTTGGCATGCGGTGCAAAAACTGTAAAAGTATAATTGGTTTAAGAGGATTGTGAAGCTGTAAATCTTCATACAAAAAGCGATAACGTTTTCCCACCCGTCAACAAACAAACATTGTCAACAAACATTGTCTAATTTTCATAATTTTTGGAAATGTTGGATATATAACAGAAAACTAGGTCCGTACGTTTTATTTTTAAAGAAATATTGCGTACGATATCAGTTATTAGCATCTATATATCTATATTTTTGACCTAAAAACTTCCTCGAGCGTTTTTATTTTTTTTAATTAAACTAAACCGAATTACTAAAAACTAAAAACGTACATACCTAGACTAAAGTGTACTGAATCTAATTTAAATAAAATTATCTCATTTCGTAAAGGTTTAGGAGGGTAAATATGTTATCGCCCGAAACAATATTTCAAAAAGGAAATGTAGGCAATTGCCTCCAAAACTTGCAACTCTCTCTATCGCACGATACGGGTCGGGGGCAGGGCATACTTCTGTAGTGATGTTGGAGATGTTATCGATATTATTATAGCCTAGGGAGGAGAAAGTAATATCGAAAACCTAAACAAATAATACCTCTCAAGAAAAATTAATATCTGTGAATAACTTTATTGATTATTTAGTCTTTTTACTTTTATTTTAGAGTCTTTATTGAATAAGAACTATAAATTAAAAAGATTTTGAGATTACACTTAAGTAGGTAGGTGAATAAATAAAAAGTAACAACTTGAGGAAATTATTATTTTGTTTATTACTACATATTACTTTATTACACTCTTTTCGAACTGCCATATTTCTAGGTACTCGAGGGTCAATCATTTCTGGTAATAAACATTGAAAATAAAATGAGTTAAGTTTTGGCTGCATTTTTTCTGTCCAAAGTGGTCATCGTACTTAATTTTTTCATACGCTAAACCATGTGGCGTCCATACTACGAATAAACAAAATTGCCTACCAGTGATATGTAATTGTCCCTGGACCTGATAACAATAATCATGATTTCTTTTTAACATCATCTGTCCTTCTCGTATCAAACAAAATTTAATCTTTTTTTCATTTATGGCCTCCAGAGGTGGCATATTAAAAGCAGAAATAGGATATTTGACTTCAATTAGAGAGTCATCTCCGATAAGTCCATCGGGACTTGCCCCTAAATAATAATCATCGGAATCAATAAACAGTCCACACTCCGAAACTTTTAGATTGGTAGTAGTGGAAAATTCTCGTATGGCCTCCGATTCGTGTTTGTTTCCATATTCGGTTGCTGTATTTCCTTTGAAATTAGTATACAGTTACTCTTTTAGTGTAGACAAACACGAAGTATTTGGGCGCAGTTTTTCCAAATTTATATGCAGTTAGCCTTTTTCTCCGTTCAGTGTGCCACAAATCATTGTCTTTTTGACTTCTAGTAGCCAATTCTAATTATTTTATTTCGTCCTCTTCTGAGGACATAAACTCTTCTTTCTTTTTCTCGAAAAGGTAGTCAGGGATATCTTCTTCCAGCTCCAAGACGCCGTAGTGCTCATCTGGGTCGCATCTTTTCGATTTTTGTGGATTTGACGATCCCGAAAAATTCAACTTTCTTTTACTAGAATATTTCAATATTCTTTGTCTGTTTTCGGTATATTTTTTTTGTAAACTGCCCTGGACTGTGATTGGAAATTTTCTTCTGCAGCAAGTTATGAGTTGCTGCTTTGCTGTTCCAAGATGTGGCAGCACCAAGACTTCGTGTTTGATACGACCCCCGAGATGTGTAGTTGATTCGTTTTACATAATACGTAATACATAATTGGCACTGTTTTTTATATCATTTTTGATGTTTTTAATTTTTTCCGCGTCAGTGATGTATTCGTTCTTCCAATGTTTTACGGCACCAACTACTGCTTTTCGGAGACGCAAAACATCTTTCTCAACTTTTTTCTTGTAGGTACTGGTACGTAATCTTTGTGGTTGTTAGTTTTTTTGCCAAACTGCTTCAGCTTGGAACAAAAATTACTTTATATCCCCGACGTTTCGGGTGATTTACAGCACCCATGGTCACGGGGGACTGAGGTGATTGACGTCCCGATGTCAGAGTTAACCCGGAGTACCTTCAGCTTTTTTAATAATTATATTTGGTCCGATCTACGCAGAATGAACTTACTGTGTCTTGAAGTCTTGCAGTGGTATGCTTGGGTTGAGTTTTAATTTTATTAATTACAGGAACCCAAGCAGGTGGTAATACCCAGCCTCCCTCTCTATTGAAATTAGGATGTTTTTTAATTTCAATAGCCTCACGTATCATCCTTGGCAGGAATTGATGTTCTTTCGCGAGAATTTGTGGTTTATCAAATCTAATGTAATGGCGGGAGCCGTCTAGGATATGATCACAAACTGCAGACTTCCCGGAACGTTGGTGCTTCACGACAGCTATGTGTTTTTTTAATTTTTTTGTAGGAGAGGGGGCTAACGAGCATGCGGCTAACCTGATGGTAAGTGACTACCGCCGCCCATGAACAACCGCAACACCAGGGGAATTGCAGATGCGTTGCCGGCCTTTTAGAAAGGAGTAGGCTCTTTTCTTGAAGGTCCCTAAGTCGTATCCGTCCGGTCCGGTGTTCTTTTACGCGGGTTTTTATTGATCGTTTTGTTTGCCCTATATATGAGAGACCACATTCACAATCAAGCTTGTACACTCCTGCATCTTGTAGACGAATATTGCATTTGACGGATGGTAAGAACTGACTAATCTTCTTCGGCGGCTTGAAGAATGTTCTAATAGAAGCTCGCTTCAAGATGTAGCCAATCTTGTCTGTGACACCTCTGACATATGGTAGTACAGCAGGCACACGCTCGACTGTGGCCGGCTTCACTCGGTCACTGTGACGTAGGCGCGGGACCCGAAGCTTGTTGTCGTGCAGACCTGCTTGACGTGCTGAAGCTCGGCGGCCAGGTGTTTGCTATCACAGATCCCTCGTGCTCTCTGTAACAAAGATTTGCCCACGGTAGCTAACTGTGAAGGATGATGGTGGGATTCACCGTTTAAATATCGGTTTGTATGGGTCTTTTTTCTATACACAGTGCGACCTATGGTGTTGTTAGGATTTCGAATGACTAACAAATCTAGGAAAGCTAAAGAATTATTTGCCTCTAACTCCATAGTAAATTGAATTTTAGAGTTTATGGAATTAAGAAGTTCTAAAAATGCAGTTACTTTGTCTGATGGTAAAATTGTGAAAGTATCGTCTACGTACCGCTTGTAGTATAGAACCTTGGAGCTACTGGTGCAGTAAGCAGGGCTTTCTCCTCAAAGTCCTCCATGAAAATATCGGCGACAATGGGAGATACCGGTGAGCCCATCGCAACACCATCTACTTGCTTGTAAAACTCTTCCTTCCACAATAGATAGCCAGATGTAAGGCAATGTCTGAATAATACTGCGTATTCTGCTGGCATGTTGTTTTCCTCTAGTTTCCTAGTTACAATTGAGATGCAGTCTTCAACAGGTAGGCATGTAAATAGAGACTGAACATCAAAACTGACCATAGTTTCATTGTCAGTAAGACATAGGTCTTTTATCTCACTGACAAAATGGTATGAATCCTTAGTGTGTCCTCTGAGTGGTGATAGTATTTTTGCTAAGTGTTGAGCCAATTTGTAAGTTGGCGAATCGATCTGACTCACTATTGGACGTAATGGAGTGTTCGGTTTGTGTATTTTTGGTAACCCATACAGCTTCGGTGGTTTGGCACACGCAGGTAATATCGAATTAACGTCTAGATTCAATTTCTCGTAGTATTTCTTAATTAGATCGCTAGTTGTTTTTAGCGTATTAGTTGTAGGGTCTGTTTTGACCTTTCTGTACGTATTTGCATCCGATAAAAGTTGCCTTTATCTGCACGGAGAATCGTGAGATCTGGTCTGTTGCGTAAGTTTTTCAATGCATTAAATTCGTCTTTGGGAAGATTTAATTTCGGCGCTGAGCTTCGACGTAACATAGATGAAATGTCTTGACGTATGGCCTCTAAATCTTCATTGCCAATATTATTTTTATGCATACAGTCCTCAACACTACAGATAATGTCTTCATACGGGATTTTTGCGGTGTTATTGCGAAATTCATACCTTTGGCCAAAACTTTTACTGTCGCGTCGTCCAGAGATTGTTTTGACAGGTTATAGACCGCGCGTTGTTTATTACTCGCGTCTGTTGTCAATGGTTGCGTTCCGTTCTTACGTCGACATTGATGTTGGACATTTGATTTGATTGTTAGTTTTTGGTATTTATCTATATACCAAAAACATTGAGTTACAATACCTATAGAGTCACAATCTCTAACTGACAATACTCAAAAATGTCCGAGCGCCGTTCCATATACCTATATTTTGATATTATATAGTTCAAAATGACATTTGCTCGAATTTAGACGTTAACCTGCTTGTATAATGTTCAAAGTCGCTCGTATGCAATGTCATCATCATTCACTCAAGGGCTTGCGTACGAGCAGGAACAAGGCATCAGTGGAGACGCTATTTATACTAATATTATTAGGAGTTTATAATAATTGTGAAATATGAGTTTGTGAGTTTATATGTACCTAGGAGAACTAAACAACTGATTTCAAAAATTATTACACCAATTTCTTTTAATTTACTTATCATATTAAAAATCGTAACTAAGTTGTTTTTATTCAGCTGTAATAGAAATCATAGATCATACATTTATCTGCAAGACGTAAAATAAGCAATTTTGAATAATGCACGCATTTAAGAATACAAAATCGAAAGTTATAATAAAATATTACATTGTAAGCATTAAAAGAATAAGTTCTTACATGTAAAATGGGTTTTGCATTTTGTTAAGCCTACTGAAACCTTTCGTTGTTGTATAAATGTCTGAAGCAGGAAAGTGATTAGAGCATACAACCGACCCTTTATATGGCTTGTAGTTTAATTCATTTCGGGCTTTTGCTATAATAACTGTCATTCAGAGCATCTTATGGGGTTTCGAGGAAAACTAAAACAAAAAAAAACATATTTTAATTATACTTTAAAATAATAAAACTCTTTCGACCTACATTTTGTACGGAAAACTAAAAAATAAAACATTTAACAACATTGTAATATTAGTACATTAAGTTTAAAATCTGTAAAATATTTATTGTATCAATCCACCCATAGAACCGTTAGAACATAATTTGCGAGTCACTCTCGTACGCGTGACTATTTGTTTCTCTTTTACTCTTGCATATTTGTCTAACGTGTGAAAGAGAAACGTTATCGCGGCGCCGCGCGGTCGCGGTGAGTGTTTTAGTTTGCTAATAAAATGAAAATTATTGAAATTTAAATGAAAACATGCACTGTGGATACATAAATACGTAAATTTGGTATGATACTTACCTAAAATATGAAACACCATCCTTTTCGCACGTGTCTGCTGTTATTTGGGCGGAAATCACCGAACACTTTGGCATCGCGGACGTTGTACGAGGATTGTGGTCGCCTTACAACTAAACAAAACTCTGCGCACTTCGCAGCGTGCGCCGAGTTTTGGCGCGGACATTTTATTGTCTGTTTGTGACTCTATAGGTATTGTAACTCAATGACCAAAACTAATAAATATTTGTTTTTGCATTCATTGTATATAGTTGTCTCACGTTTATCTAAAGTTTCCATGCAATTCTTATAATCAAATGTCGATAAAATTGTCTTTAAATCACTGGACGATTTGTCTATGGTTTTATTTATGAAACATATTGGTTGTTAGTTTTTGGTATTTATCTATATACCAAAAACTAATAAATATTTGTTTTTGCATTCATTGTATATAATTGTCTCACGTTTATCTAAAGTTTCCATGCATTTCTTATAATCAAACAACTTTTACAACTTTTTACAACTTACGTTATTAACAACTTTTTGCTTGCCTGATTTAAGATCTTAGCGCTTCCTCGAATGTCCTTTTTGATGGATATTTTGGCATAAAATGCATTTGGTTAAAATGAATATAAAGTATTTTATTTGAGCTTTCATTTCATACCAAAATGTCAAATATTGCATATGATGAAGTTATCTTCGTTTGAAGTTAAGCGACTGAAATGGTTGTCGGCAGGTTGTTCCCTGTGCGTGCGGGGCGCGGCGCGGGCGGCGGGGGCGGAGCGCGCCGACACAGCGTGTGCGGCGGCAGCCCGCGCGCCGCCCGCCACCACCTGCCGCTCGACCAGGTACCGCGCACACGCACACGCACACGCACACGCACACGCACACGTACACATACACAGCGTGTGCGGCGGCGCAGCCCGCGCGCCGCCACCACCTGCCGCTCGACCAGGTACCGCGCACGCACGCACGCACGCACGCACACGTACACATGCACAGCGTGTGCGGCGGCAGCTCCGCGCGCCGCCCGCCACCACCTGCCGCCGCTCGACCAGGTACCACGCGCACACGCACGCGCACGCACGTACACGCCACAGCGTGTGCGGCGGCAGCTGCGCGCCGCCCGCCACCACCTGCCGCTCGACCAGGTACCGCGCACACGCACACGCACACGCACACGCACACGCACACGTACACATACACAGCGTGTGCGGCGGCAGCCCGCGCGCCGCCCGCCACCACCTGCCGCTCGACCG
Organism: Parnassius orleans; assembly: GCA_029286625.1. Lineage (NCBI taxonomy): Eukaryota > Metazoa > Arthropoda > Insecta > Lepidoptera > Papilionidae > Parnassius > Parnassius orleans. The sequence continues at coordinate 1,667,733 of JAGSMP010000181.1, read as the reverse complement.
GTACCGCGCACACGCACACGCACGCACACGCACACGCACACGCACATACGGCGTGTGCGGCGGCGCTCGCGCGCCGCCCGCCACCACCTGCCGCTCGACCAGGTACCGCGCACGCACACACACGCACACGCACGCACGTACGCCACAGCGTGTGCGGCGGCAGCCGCCGCGCGCCGCCCGCCACCACCTGCCGCTCGACCAGGTACCGCGCACGCACACGCACACGCACACGCACATACACAGCGTGTGCGGCGGCAGCCCGCGCGCCGCCCGCCACCACCTGCCGCTCGACCAGGTACCGCGCACACGCACACGCACACGCACACGCACACGCACACGTACACATACACAGCGTGTGCGGCGGCAGCCCGCGCGCCGCCCGCCACCTGCCGCTCGACCAGGTACCGCGCACGCACGCACGCACGCACGCACACGCAGCGTGTGCGGCGGCGGCGCCGCGCGCCGCCCGCCACCACCTGCCGCTCGACCAGGTACCGCGCACGCACACGCGCACACGCACGCACACGCACGTACACATACACAGCGTGTGCGGCGGCAGCTCGCGCCGCCCGCCACCACCTGCCGCTCGACCAGGTACCGCGCACGCACGCACGCACACGCACGCACGCACGTACATACACAGCGTGTGCGGCGGCAGCTCCGCGCCGCCCGCCACCACCTGCCGCTCGACCAGGTACCGCGCACGCACACGCACGCACGCACACGCACGCACGCACACACGCACACGCACACGGCGTGTGCGGCGGCGCGCGCGCCGCCCGCCACCACCTGCCGCTCGACCAGGTACCGCGCACACGCACACGCACACGCACACGCACACGCACACGTACACATACAGAGCGTGTGCGGCGGCAGCCCGCGCGCCGCCCGCCACCACCTGCCGCTCGACCAGGTACCGCGCACACGCACACACGCACACGCACACGCACACGCACACGTACACATACACAGCGTGTGCGGCGGCAGCCCGCGCGCCGCCAGCCACCACCTGCCGCTCGACCAGGTACCGCGCACACGCACGCACGCACACGCACACGCACACGTACACATCACAGCGTGTGCGGCGGCAGCCCGCGCGCCGCCCGCCACCACCTGCCGCTCGACCAGGTACCGCGCACACGCACACGCACACGCACACGCACACGCACACGTACACATACACAGCGTGTGCGGCGGCAGCCCGCGCGCCGCCCGCCACCACCTGCCGCTCGACCAGGTACCGCGCACACGCACACGCACACGCACACGCACACGCACACGTACACATACACAGCGTGTGCGGCGGCAGCCCGCGCGCCGCCCGCCACCACCTGCCGCTCGACCAGGTACCGCGCACACGCACACGCACACGCACACGCACGCACACGCCACATACGCAGCGTGTGCGGCGGCAGCGCCGCGCCGCCCGCCACCACCTGCTCGACCAGGTACCGCGCACACGCACACGCACACGCACACGCACACGTACACATACACAGCGTGTGCGGCGGCAGCCCGCGCCCCCCGCCCCCCCCTCTGGCGCGCCCACGGGCCCCGCGCACGCGCACACGCACACGCACACGCACACGTACACATACACAGCGTGTGCGGCGGCAGCCCGCGCCGCCCGCCACCACCTGCCGCTCGACCAGGTACCGCGCACGCACACGCACGCACGCACACGCACGCACACGTACACGCACACAGCGTGTGCGGCGGCAGCCGCGCGCCGCCCGCCACCACCGCTCGACCAGGTACCGCGCACGCACGCGCACGCACGCACACGCACACATACACAGCGTGTGCGGCGGCAGCTGCCGCGCCGCCCGCCACCACCTGCCGCTCGACCAGGTACCGCGCACACGCACGCACGCACACGCACGCACGCGCACGCCACACAGCGTGTGCGGCGGCCCGCGCGCGCCGCCCGCCACCACCTGCCGCTCGACCAGGTACCGCGCACGCGCACACGCACACGCACACGCACACGCACACGGACACGTACACACAGCGTGTGCGGCGGCAGCCCGCGCGCCGCCCGCCACCACCTGCCGCTCGACCAGGTACCGCGCACACGCACACGCACACGCACGCACGTACACGCCACAGCGTGTGCGGCGGCAGCCCGCGCGCCGCCCGCCACCACCTGCCGCTCGACCAGGTACCGCGCACACGCACACGCACGCACACACGCACGCATACACATACAGCGTGTGCGGCGGCGCTCGCGCGCCGCCCGCCACCACCTGCCGCTCGACCAGGTACCGCACACGCACACGCACACGCACACGTACACATACACAGCGTGTGCGGCGGCAGCTCGCGCGCCGCCCGCCACCACCTGCCGCTCGACCAGGTACCGCGCACACGCACACGCACACGCACACGCACACGCACACAGCGTGTGCGGCGGCAGCCCGCGCGCCGCCCGCCACCACCTGCCGCTCGACCAGGTACCGCGCACACGCACACGCGCACACGCACGTACACATACACAGCGTGTGCGGCGGCCCGCGCGCGCCGCCCGCCTGCCGCTCGACCAGGTACCGCGCACACGCACACGCACGCACACGCACGCACAGCGTGTGCGGCGGCCTTCCGCGCCGCCCGCCACCACCTGCCGCTCGACCAGGTACCGCGCACGCACACGCACGCACACGTACATACACAGCGTGTGCGGCGGCAGCCCGCGCGCCGCCCGCCACCACCTGCCGCTCGACCAGGTACCGCGCA